>CM033452.1:8432704-9632704 GCA_019425755.1 Amaranthus cruentus
ACTAAAGTCGCGAGTCTTAGTTAATTCATTTTATGAATGCTATGTTTTAGGTGAAGTCGAAATTCAGGTTGACTGAATAACAAAACACCATGGTTGACTTTTTCAATTGATTAATATGAATCTCAAGTGATTGGTTGACTACCCTCCCAGCTGGTCTTCTCTATTTTGTTGGGGAATTGCTTGCTATTAAATCTTTTTCTTGGTGCTGATACTATATGCTGCTCACATTAGCTAATTTCATTCATTCTAACAAAACACCATGGTTGACTTTTTCAATTGATTAATATGATTCTCAGTGATATATATATATATATATACACACTAGTATAGAAACTCGTGCAATACACGAAGTTATTAATATAAAAGTATATATAAATATAAATTTTAAATAGAGATGTAATTACATGCTATCAGTATAAAAGTACTATAAAATTAATTTCTATAAAATAGAAGAAATTTTTAGAATATATAGTGTTTTTATTAAAAGAAGAATGTTGTTAATAATTATTAATTAAAGCTCTCATACTTTTTAAGGCAAATATGAGAGATCTTTTAACGTCATCATAATGACTATTTGTCATTCTCAAAATATTTTTTGATTATCATGTATCTTTGTTTCTCAATGAAATATTATTTTAAAAATTAAAATTTTAATAAAGAAACTTTGTTTATTAGTTTATAATACATATAAAAAAATAAATATATTTTTAAAAAATTTAATTTGAAATTTATGTAGCTTTCAAATTCAAAAATTTAATATTTCAAGAAAATCTATAAGAACATATCTTGTTGTGATATACTGCTCAAATATTAAGAACTATTGATATTAATTTTGGTAAAAATTTTCTTTATATGGAAAATCAATATGAGAATGACACGTAGAATTTTACATTCTTTTTATTAGATTGTATGATGATCGGATGTTAATTGTTTTAGCTTACGTTGTATAATTGGTTGATAAAATAGGAAATTTCTTTAATTTGATGTAAATAGGTTGCGGAAAAGGAGGATGATAATGTTGGAAGCTGCGAAGGAGTGAATGAGGAAGAGTGTTTGATGAGAAGGACACTTGTGGCCCATCTTGATTATATATATACTCAACAACAGAATCCGTAGCTTCATAATTCTAATATTATTAGTATACTAGTACATGAAATGCATTTTAAAAAAAGTGCAACCTTAATGTACCTCCTATAACATTAATGTTATTAATATAAATATTAATTAAAGTTTTCATATTTTTTAAGGTAAATATGAGTAATATTTCACCAGTGTTATTATAATAATTTTTTTCACAGTTATAATAATAATATTTGTTTATTGTTTATCTTTTTGATTTTTTACAAACATTTTAGAAGTTTAAATTTTGATATTGATAAGTAAATACTTTTACATAAAAAATTAAGCAAATTTCTACTCTAAAGTACATTAATGGGAGATATCATATGATTTGAATCGTCAAAATTAACATAAGAAATTAGAGCCAAAACTTTCATTCAAAAGATGAAATCTCATTAACTTATGGGTTTGATGTTGAAAAAGTTTTTTATTTAAAAAATAAACAGAAGCTCGTCTTGTATGAGATCACCTCACTATGACAAATTCATATTATTAGCCCATTTTATAATTAATCACTTTTATATTGTAAGTGATAGTCTCACCATAAAGTCGTCTCATTTAAGAATTTGTCTTTAAATAATTGAGTAATCATTAATTCTTAAATGAGACGGTCCCACGGTGAGACCATCTTTATTAGACTGGCTATATATATATATATATATATATATATATTTGTCTTAAAGTGAGAACTTATAACGTTAAAATAATTATATGAGACCGTTTCATGGTGAGACGGTTTCATATAAGACAAGGTGATCAGTAATAGGCATAACTCAAAATATGTATATGAGCCCAAAACTGCAAAGCCCGTTAACATTAGCAGCCTAATTTCTTTCACAAATTGTTGCGAGAAACGGTCTCTCCAAGAGACGCATTAGAAATATGGGCTAAATAGTCCAATTTACACAAATTTAAGAGAAAATAAGAATGTGGGCTTCTTGTTTTGAGGTAGTCTCTTTGAGAGATGATCTCTCACAAGAGTAGCTGAATTTCTTTGCCGCGATCAATTAATCCATTTTCTTAGTGGACAAGATCCAACGTAAACAGGTATAACAAAATGTATTCATAACAAAATTTGTGTTAAAACATCAATTATTCTTGTATGAGATCATCTCATGATTAGACGAACTCAAATTAAGAAGCTTATAAAGTAAAAATTTCTATTATTGGGCTATTTAACCCAAGTATGAGGCATGTCTCACGGTGAGACCATTGAATACAAGAATTTGTGTTAAAACGAGATTAATGTACATAATTTTCTAACAATTTACTAATTAAATATTAAGTAAATAAGAATTCATATATTTTTGAAAAAAAAAAAAGAATTCAATGTGTATAACAACTGATAAAATCTACGCTAATCACCATTCACCACCAAAAAACACGTACCTATCTACGCTAATCACGTAAATATTATAATTGCATTAAAATTAATTAATATGACAGTTACGTTCACAGGCATCGAGAATCAAAAATTTCACAATAAAATGCAAAATTATAAGATGAATCAAAGACAGTCTCTCTTTTGGTGGCTTACTTTCTCTCTTGTATTTGCAGTTAGCACTAACCCTAATTTTAGAGGGGTTTGTATAGTATTCCTCTTAGAAGAGAAATTAAGCAAATAAAGTTACAAGAAAAACCGGCTAAATACACACATAACCGTCCAAGCCCGCCCAAACCGGGCGACTCATCGCTTTACCACTAGACTATACACGCGACTTGCCAACGAAAAATATTTTGCCTCGCGAAAAACAACATTATCGGATTAAATTAAAGCGACGACTCGTCGCTTTTTGTCCTTTCTAGACGGAACGCCTTTTCTTCTTTGATTCATTTTTTCATATTTAGACCCAGTTTGAATCACCAAACACCAACACAATTACAAAATAATGGTAAGGTGGATGATAATATTGAGAGTTGAATAAGTGAATGAAGATGAGTACACTTATCCCTCATGGCTCAATCCGATTATATGTCTACTAATCATCAGTCACCACCAACATTAATTAAATGTATTTTTAATTAATTTTCGTCCTAATATAATTTCAGAAAAACGAAATAGAGATACTTTTAATGTATGCTAATATTGTTATAAACACAAATTCTAATAAATATTATGCTCTTTCAATTGTTTTAACAAATAGCCCTTTGTTTTTCAACATTTTTATTAAATTAATTATTATAGATAAATGATAAAATGTTTTATTTACCATAAATTTTTATTTTATATGGTGTATACGTTTGACCTTTTAGATAAAATTTGAAGTAAATAAATTGTAAGGAATGATGATGGTATTGAATGCATATAATGGAACATTGATTGATTATGATGCGGGTATAACAATAGTATATTTAGCTGGTTATAGTCGATGTGAATATAAACATGTATTTGAACGCATATTTAGAAGGGTTTCAATATGAAAATGCCACCCACATGGCCATGGATAATGGTCAATCATGAAAATTTTATATGAGATGGGTACGGGGGCGTGAATATTCGCACCCACCAGCTTATTTTGGCATCCCAAAAAAAAGAGATGGGTGACAGTTACATTTAAACTAACAAGCTTGTAACAACTTACTAATAATATCTAGTTACTTCCCATGATAGATCATGGTCATGGTCATTAACATAGCGTCCCACATAAATTTATGGTCCTGAGGGAGAGGTAACGAAGAGATCATATCCATACCCAACGCGACTCCAAGATAAGAGTTACTCTTGTGAGAACACGTCTTTCAGTGAGATAACTTCTAAACAAAAAGTCATTATATTAATAATTTGTATTAGTTGAATTGTTCAGTTCGTGTATGACATACATTATCATGGTGAGACTGTCTTATACAAAAATTATTGAAAAATAAATAAACAAAAATAAAAATTTGAAGGTGTTGGTAGTTGGGTCGCCGTATGAGCAAATTAATGCTCATTATTTTCTTGTGGCCCAAAATTTAGTGACTTAATAATCAAAAGCCCACACATTTAAGTTGAATATTGAGCACATCCATAACAACGAGGAGCGACAGGAAGAACGTAAAATATTAAACAATCAGCAACTTTCATGTGCGGCCGTTGCTTATATGCGACCTAATTCTAAAAGCTCAGTCCATTTATGAATTTGGCTTTAGATTTCAAAACTGTTTAGTATGACTAATTTAATAACTTAAAACGCTTCTTAAAGATATAAAAGCCCTATTCTAAGTATTAGAACTTCAATTTCAAAATGTATATACATAGTTTTATAGACTTTTAGTATAATTACTCCAACCCATAGTATTTGATTTTTATTGTAAATAGTTTCTTTTGTAACTAAAACTTTGAGTTCTAATAGTTTTTTTTTTCAATCAAACGGATTACTTTTTGTATAAAGAATATACTCCCTCCTATTCACACAAAATGGGACATTTCTATTTTGGGCCAATTCACCCAAAATGTCCCATTTCTATTTTTAGACACAATTTTTTACAATATTACCCTTATTACATGTACCTATTTACTTTCATGTGGACCCTACTCTCTCTTTTAGACCCAATTACTCTTATTTAACATATCCTAACTACTACCTAATGGTTGACTTTCATGTGGACCCTACTCCCTCCTTGGTTTTGGTGAAAATACCAAATGTCCCATTTTGTGTGAATAGGAGGGAGTATTAAAATACCTTTATAAATGTTTAGTATGACTACTTCAGTACTTAAAAAGTCTTCTCAAAGGCATAAAAGTCTTATTTCAAGTATTAAAATTCTAATTCCAAAATGTATATACATATCTTTATAGATGTTTAGCATGATTACTAAAGAACTTTGAAGCCCTTCGTATATGCTAAAAAGTTATATTCCAAGTATTAAAATCTCAAATTCAAACCTAAAGAAAAGAGTGAAGAAAAAAAAAGTGTTCAATTACAAAGTTTCTAATATTAACTTGAATGTTTGAGTTTAACTACTTTAAAGTTGAAGTGAGAATTTTAAGTCTAGCAATTGGTATTTTAAGTCTTAGAATTGACATTTTAAGTATTAAAATTGACCTTTTAAATCTTAAATTTGTCAAATTCTTTGACTTAAAATGTCATTTAAAATATATGAAATTGGTCTTTTAAGTCTTCAAATTGGTCTTTTAACTCTTAAAATTGACACTTTAATTCGTAAAATTGGTAAAAAAATATGTACAATTGGGCCGGCCCAATAGGATGCGTCTCACAAGTGAGGCGGTCCCACGCAAGTTTTTGTGTTTATTTTTTTGAAAGAACCAACACCTTTGAATAACAACACTAATTCTTAAATGAGATGGTCCCATAGTAAGTCCATCTCTATTAGGCTGGCCCAATATAATTACTTATGATCTTATAGTAATTAATTGAAGTAATGGGCTACTTAAATGAGCTCGTCTCATGGTGAGGCGGTCTCATACAAGACGGGTTGTTCAAATGATTATGCTTTTATAGTTTTTTAATTTTATTACTTTCGATGGGAAGCTTTTATGTTTAATTTAAGATTTAAAGTTTAAGAGAATTAAAATGGAGTTTTAGACTAGCAACTCATATTCAAAAAGTCATGTTGCCATTTAAAGAAGCATAAATAAATTAAAGAAGTATCTATATTAAATTCACTCATTACTTTAAAAGATTTTTTTGGTTTTCTTACCTTAATTATTCCTTACCATTAAGGTCCTATTTACGTTACTATAGTTTACTTTATTTATATTTATCACGAAATAAAAAATACTCCATTGACTAAAGTACGTTTATATCTAAATTAAATATGTATATAACTTTTCTTCTTTATGCTATTGGATTCTGTTGGATTAAATTAGTTTTTAAAATAAATTTATTTCTATATTATTTTAAGGAAAAATAAACATATTCATTAATCTATATGATTTTTTAAATATATATTTTCTAATATCAACTTTTTAGAATTTTTAAAAATTCACAATAAAAATTATTTCACTTTTAAATTTGTATTGGAATCTACATAAAAACTGAATGAAAAGAGCAAATAAAAACAGAAAGAGTACTTCTAATAATTATAATCTCATATTCTCATTAATCTATATACTCCATTAATTAAGCGCTTAAAATATGTTGAGTTAATTAATTATAATACTTGACCTATTAATTGAAATGGCAAGCTTTCTATCCTCTAACAACTCTGATTATATCTACATTACTTATGGAAGTTGTAAGAACTTAAATACTAATAAATGCCCTTGTAATAAGGAAATGTAATTATAACACTTCAAAAAAAAAAGGGAAATGTAATTATAAGAATTAATAAAAGCCATGACTTATCTTAAATCACAAATTCTTGTGAGAGACGGTCTCTTTGAGAGACTATCTCTAAATATATGATATATTCCACTAAAACCCGCAATTTTTTTTATGTTTTCTACAATATATTCCCTCCGTTTCAAAAAATTAGCGTTGCTTTTCTTTTTAATTCATACTTTTAAATTTGGTTAATTTCTATTTTTCATAATTTTAATTCTTTATTTGATTCCAACCCACATACTAAACTCTTATTCGAAAAAAAAACAAATATTAAACTCACATTTTCATTTTGTTAACATTTGTTTCACTTTTCCATAAAATACACATTTTTATCACTTTTACTCTTATTCTTTATATTCACCCTATATGCAAAGGGAGTAATTAAAAATAGTAGGTCCCAAAAAAATGAGTTCCTACCCTAACTGATTACTCCCACATGCGAACTTGATGGGAGTTCGCACGAAAAGGAGTGTTCAGATGTTTTATCTCACATCGATGAATTAAAGATGGCATGCACAATTTATAAGTAATAGGAGTTTTAAACAGACTCGATAACCTGATAGTTATCCAACCTTAGAATCAAACCTGACTTCAAAATAAATTTAAAATAATACTCCCTCCTATTCACCCTACTTGTCCCATTTACCTTTTTTACACATGCCGAGGCAATATTTTGACCTTTAATATCTTTAAATGTGCATGATTAAAAATTATAAAAATTTGATATTAATAATCTTTACATTGAGATGAATAAAATAAGATCTCACTTGACTATATTTTAACTTATGAATTAAGAATAAAATAAAAATTAAAAGTTATTAGTAAATAGTAACCAAAAAGTATATGGGACAAGTAGGAAGAATATGAGGGAGTAATATAAAAATCAAATCAGACAAAAAATTTAATTTTAAACTAATTCAAAACATCTTAAATTTTATGAAAATTTTTAAGATGTTTCGAGTTAGTTCAAACATGTTAAAAATTTTCACAAAATTAAAGATGTTTTGAGATACAAAAGAATTTGATAGTATGAGTAAAATGGAAGGAGATTGAGGAATTGGTAATTAGGATCCGGGGGATGGAAGGAGTTTCCGGATCTGAGACAGGGGACACCAATGAATCCTGATACCCGACAACCACCCACCCGTTTTGAGTAGTAAAGTCTAGATATTAATAGATGATACCTCTTCATCTCTCCAATCTAAATCCATGGGTATGGCCCCATTTTATTTTATGACTTCTTCCCCTACTTTCCCTATTTCTGATTGACATACCTTTTTTTCTCTCTCTTTCTTTTCATTTTCTTTTGAGCTGTTTTTCAGTTTCTCATTCAAACTTATCCTTATGGTTGTTCATTTTATAAATAATTAAAATATTATTCTTTCGGTTTCTTTTTGTTCTTTCCATTTACTTTTCGTACAATGTTCAATGTAAATTTTAAATTTTGATATCTCTAAATACACATAATAAAAAATTATAAAAATGCATGATAAAAAAGTATACATTAAGACGAATCTAATGACATCCCACATAGATATATTTTATCTTCTAAATATGTGTCAAAAAGATTAATTAAATTTCTCTCTACTTAAGTTGAAACATTAGCTTATTTTAATTTTTGGATATGACTTATCACTCTTATTCATCGTATTCTACCTCTCTGTTTCTTTTTAAATGTCTCAAACCCAACTTTGCGTTGTTCATCATTCTATGGTATTTTACATATTGCGACTATTAAACGAGAAAAAAACATGGTCATATAAGAACTTATTTTATTCGTTTTGTCGCATATTTTCATAATATCAAATTTTTACAGCTCTATATAACTATAGATAAAAACAATTTGACAACGCATTACAAAAAAAACCAGAGGACTTATATTTGTTTTGACTTTGGAAGGCCTTAATAAATACTCTATCCGCTTCTTTTTATTCTTCTCATTTACTTTTTGCACAGTTTTTAATGTAAATTTTAAACCTCAATATCTCTAAATTAAATACATATAATAACAAATAATAAAAAATACATAATAAAAAAGTTACATTAAGACGAATCTAACAAGATCTCACATCTATATATATTTTAAAGTTATCTCTCTTTAAGATGAAATAATGGAGCGAGTAACGATTATTTATAAGGTTAACAAATCTCCCTTATGTGGTAGGATTTAATAGGATGAAAGTTTTGTTATTTTAATTTATCCTTTTTAATTTTATTTATTTTATTATTATTATTTTTACCTTTTTATAGTGATTTACGAATAATGATTATTAATTAGAAATTTTTGTATTTCCTTCGTATTCCTCTCCGATCACTATGTTGAGTCATACATTAACTTGTCACATCATATGTCAATGACAACTTTTTATTTTGTATTCAACTTTCTATTTTAATTTCAAAATACGCAAATGAGATAAACTACATGACTAGTAATTACATAGGTGGAAAATTTACCAAGAATTAATTCCTATAATAATCTCACCTATAAAATAATCTCAACTTTAAGGCGTATTTGCCTAGAGTAAACTTGGGTAACTCGATGACCAGTTATAGTAGGTAATTTACCAAAAAAGTAAACCGAAAATTAATTAAAATTTTTTTAATATTTTTTCGACATTTTTTTAATTTATCTTTTTTTTTAAAATAAAACTTGTTATAGCAAGTCATCCGGTCACTGGATTTACTCTAGGAAATTACACCTCAAAGTTGGGATTATTCATGGTTAATCAATAGGTGAAATTATTGTAGGAAAATCACGAATAGATTGGATCATTCTAGGTAATTATTTCTAGTTAATTTTTAAGTATTTATATTATCTCACTTTATTATTGTTACTTGAGTTGATGTACTCATTTTGCATTATTTTTATATTTTAAAAATGAATATAAAAGTACACCTTTTTCATGATTATAATCTTTTTAAATTTCATCCATCACAATCTATCTTTTTTTATGTATTATCAAATACTATATATTTATGTCTTTTTTGAAAAACAACTTATTTTATGTATTAACTAATAGAATATTAATAGGCTTTTATTTTTCTCAAGCATCATGGGAGAAGTATATGTTAAAGATAAAGTAACAATTTCAAATGTCAAGTTTTTTTTTTTTTTTGATAAGTTAAGTTTAGTTTATATGAGTTAATTCTATCACTTAATAGACATCTTATGTAGCATCCTATCAATATTAAAAAATAAAAATAAAAAAAATAAAGAAAAATATAAACTTTAACAAACAGTTTATTTATTGATTCTTGATATGGCAAAATTATAAATTGTCATTATTATAAAGATCACATAAAATCACATTAATTTTAGTACTTCATTAATATATGAAGTCAACATATAAAAGATGAAAATTATGAAGTATGTTTTTTATTTGAATTTTAGTGTGAGAGTGGAATCTTTAATCAATTACTCCATAATATGATTACATAAAATCATGTCTTATTTATTGGAGTATATAATTTGGATAAGAATTAAATTATAGTAGTAGTATAAATTATTTTTTAATTTTCAGTCTACAATTTTATATTGCATTCTTTATTGTCAGTAGCTTGAATGATGTGAAATTTCAATGTACTCATATGTTACAAGACAAAGATATATATATATATTTTACTAATTTTTATACTTTTTCCGGTTTCATATTACTTGCCTTATTTGTGTTTTTAGCGGTTCATTGCACTAATTTAATCCTTAATATCTCAAATTATATATAATAAAAATAAAAATTAAATATTAATAGTCTGCATTGAGACGAATCAAATAAGATCTCACTTAACTATATTTAACTTATAAATTAAAAATGAATCGGAAACTAAGAGTGATGAATAAATAGTGTAATAATCTTAAAAGTTCCAAATAATTTGGAACGGAAGAAGTATACAAGATGCTATCCAAAACTCTGGACATGATAATTGAAAGGGTAATGATATATACCGCCATTAGAGTTGAATATAAAAAGTTAAAAGTAGAAATTTGGTAAAAAAATGTAAAAAAGTTAAAAGTAGAAATTTGGTAAAAAAATTTACATTGTTAAATATATGTAATCCAAATGAAATTTATAATATTTGACGAAATATAAGTATTACTTGTTATTTCTGTTGTTTGAATTAATAAATCATACTCCATATTTTGTGAAAAATAATTATTGATTGATTACTACATCGATTGTGTGATTTCCATTTAAGTTTACGGCCCTAAGACTGTATATATTATTGACCTAAATCATGAATTTCTTTTCCCCAAGTCTATCCTAAATTTAAACTTTGCTTCATTTATTTCAATAAAGGGGCGGTTTGGATTGAGGACAAATATTAAAGGGGTAAATTAAAGTCAAACTAGGAAAACAAAGTTAGTTTAGATAAATGATTAAAGGATTTTGATTGTTAAAGAGGTGGAAGAACTAATTAGAAGGCAAAGCCGTATTAAAAAATTTGAGAGCCTTGTTCAAAACTTTTATTTTGCGCCTTATTTATAGTAAATATATTTATTTTATTAATAAACATAACATATTTCTTTTTTTGATTAACTTATCCATATATGGAGAAAGAGGGGGCTTTCTGCGGTCGATCACCTCGCACACCCTCAAACACTCCTCTGTTAGAAGGTAATGAAAAATGGAGAAAATAGCAATTAGTTCTCTTAAGGCCTTGCCTGGATTCAAGGTAAAGATTAAAGAGAAATTAATTAAACTTAAATATTTTTGGCAAACAAATTCAAGAAAGAAATTGTACTTGAGCAAATTTTTTTCTATGTTTGGCAATTTTAATGGAGTAAAATTTTCCCTCCCCTTTCATCATCATACATATCTAATACTAATAGATATGAAGTAGTTTTACCCAAATTTAAGAAAAAAAAGTTTTGAGAGGAGAGAGAAAACTCAATTTATATAACAAATGTAGGAGAGAGAAAAAATAAAATGGTAATGGAGAGAACATGTGAAGTTTCCATTTTTTGGCCATGTTTACGGGAGAAATATTACCCAGGGTCTCATAAGGGTAAATATCTACTCCATTTTAAGGGAAACTATATTACTCCAAGAGAAATTTATACCTATTCCAAACAATATAATATACCAGTAAAATTTTCTCCAACAAATTTTACCCCCTGGTACTACCGATCCAGGCGAGGCCTAAATTTGAAGTATAAATTTACCCTTGGAAAGGGCAAGAGAATTATTTACCTCCAAATGAGGAAAATCAACATCTTTTATATTCAACTTTTTAATTTACTCTCATATTATCTTTGCTACATTTTTTTATTTTTTTTTTTTTTATTTATTTTTTTTTAATCTTTGCTACATTAATTTAACTTTTTTTACCTTTTAAATATTTACTTTGAATGTAAGCGACCCCAAATCACTACAAATTTTCTAATGTGAAAGAAAGTTGAAGTTTGATATAAAGTGAGAGTCTTGTATTTAAGACTTTTAGTTGAAGAAACAACTTGCATTGTGAGTTGTGATAGCTTTCCAAGAAGGTTTATACTTGTAATGTAATTATGTTCATTGTTGATCAAAACAAGAATTGTAAGTGTCATGCGTAATACTTCAACAATCAAACAGAAGAAATCATTAAAGAAAGAGAATAACTCCCAACCCATTATTATTATTATTAACCAAACACCCCAAAACAAGGAACTTTCATGTAAACTACCTGTGGCTTGTGGGTACAAATGTCACGTGACAATTGTCATCGTCCAATCACTTGCTCTAAAGCTATTGGCATTTGACAAAGACCGTCTCACGGTAAGACAACCTCAAAACAAAGAGGTCATAAGCTAAAGTATTTATTAATAGGCTATTAAACCCAAGTATGAGACATGTCTCACGGTGAGATCGTCTCATACAAGAATTTGTGTTGACAAACACCATTACTTCCTTTAGTGGTTATATTGATTTTTACATTTTTTTCAAATATATTCAAGTCTTTAATTTATAAAATAATTTATAAAAATATATATTGATCGAGACGAGTCTAATAAGATTTTAGCGTGGATATATTTTAACTTTTTTATATATTCATAAAAAATCACATTTTAATTTGTCTCTCCTTGTATAATACATTATAAACATAACCTTCAAAATGAAATGAAAAAGTACTAATTTAATTTACCTAGATGCCTAAGCGATTTATTGGTTAGCTAGAACAATATTTTATGACCTAAATTGAATAATTAATTTTTGGTGGGTTTACTAATTGTATGTTTAACAAGCAATTACTCCTTTGTTCAAATAAGATTACAATGTTTTTAAATGGCTTATTTAGATGAGTTTGCTATATATTAAAATAAGATTGCAATGATAAAGAAAATAGTTTCTTTTTTTTTCAAAAATTTTTTTTGACCTATTTGATCAACCCAATCCGACTGAACAAAAAACAACTCAAATCGAAAATAACCAGATTTAAAATCCTTATACCTTTTGTTTTGACAATTCTATTCACAAAGTAATGAATGGAATATTTCCATAATCTATATAGGGGTATTATTTCATGGAAAAAAATGATTTATATTCAATTGGATTATGCCTTATTGGTAAAAGTGTTTATACGGATCATTAAATCAATTTTAAATTATGTGTTTCAATTCGGTTTAAAATTGAGAATTGCATTCAAATTGATTTTTACATAATTTTAAATTCATTTTAAAGTCGTGTAAAATCAAAATCGGATAAATTTCAAATTATCGAATCTATTTTAAACACCTCTAGGCTAGTACAGTAACGGGGAAGGCAGAGAGCTAGCTAAATGACAAACTATTCTAAAAGCTACACTAGTACAGAAGTTGGTGCCTCAAATATATAGGGTACCCCATACACTACAAGTCTACAACCAAAAGCCAATGTGACAATATCATAATTTACAACTGAAACTCACAGATTAACAAGCTGGCTTCATCCAATACATTGAAAAAAAAACAAGTGTACTTCAAGTCAAGATACATTTGCTTAATCTGATCCAACTTTTTGTCTACTAAAATTTTTGTAAGTTTGGATGAGTTCTCCAAAATCCAAGAGGAGGAGATGCAAAACATCATGGATACATACAGTTACAGAAACACAATACACTCGAAACCATTTAAAAAGGTCGAGTTATCAACATCTGTTCTAAGTCCGTCTTTAATTTAAAAAACAGAGAAGCGAGTCTTAAACAGGCCGCAAAAAGACTGCTTTCGAAATGAATCTTTCCATAATATTAAGAAATTAATGTCGAATATTTGAATCTCACTTTCATTTTCCTCGTACCATGCGAAGATACCTCTTCGGACAGTTAGTTACATTGTAGGAACGAATGTGGAATTAGCATGAGCGGCTGAGACAAGGATATCATCGCAAAGACTAGCTCCTTCGAGGGTTTTTCGAGTCTCGCCCCTCAAACTGCCTGCCGAGCTGCTGTTGGAGAGAGAAACGAAAGTAGACCGTTGCAGGACTCCAGTTGGAGATGACCCGAGCTGAGGGCTTCCATCGCCTTCATCACCCTTGAGATTTAGGGTCGATGTTACATTGCTTGTGTTATTTAGAACCTCACCCAAAGGTCCTCCCATTGAATTTTCCCATCTGACGGGTATCCACGCATTTTGCTTCACGCCTGTCTCGCCCACATTGGTTCCAACCCCTAAACCCATTTCAGACGGCTCAAGCTCACAGGACAACCTCAGTGGTGAAACTGTTATTTTGTCTTGATTGGGTGAGGACGATGATGAGAAGTCCGTAGTTGACATGGGAATCGACATCGAGAGCTGAGTCAAGTCTGATTTTAGGTCTTCAGGCCAGGGGATGCCTGAACGGTTAGCACTTTCCTTGGTCCAGACGTCCATGAAATGTCGGAGTGGGAATTGGTCTTGGGTTTGCTGAGCATTGAACTCCAGGACAGATGAATTGTAGTCTTTACAGCTCAAATAGGTATTCTTCTGCGTAGGATTCAGGAGCGAATCACTAGAAACAAGTCCAAATTCGGAATGTGAGGATTCATCCAAGGGGACGTGTTGTTTCGCAACGGAAAATTGGCTGTCATTGGTTTTCAAATTCAAGATTCCTTGCTCATCATGGAAGCTGCCCACACACAAATAGTTAGTAATTATCAAATAACCTATCATTTCTATTTGTACACATAACCTTAAAAAGATGCTTAAACTTGATAAAGGGAGGAACGGGTACTGAACAATTGGATTGCCCACCACAAGGCATTAAAAGAAGAAAAATCAAGTCCATTGTCAAAATCTTTCCTAGAAGGGAATCTTGAGTGCTATTTACTACAACTGTAGTTACTTTTCAGGAAAGTGAACTTGGGAGAAAGGGGTCTACCTTACAAGTGAAAGTTAAAGGGGGTGATAAAAGCTATATGAGTATATGCATTATCAAATCCAGATCATTATAATCATAAAAGTCGAGATGTCTCACCGGTTAATAGAGTCAGCAGAAGCATTGGTGGCACCAGTTGGCTGTAAGCCTTTGATTTGATGCTGATGTGCAATAGTGACACTGTTGGAGGCACCGCCATTGGATGTTACCAGCGATGACATTGAAGCAGACATCGCTGGAACCACCTTCGTGCTAGTGGGTCCAGAGGCAGCTTGGCCAGTGAGGCCTTCCACAGGCTTTCTTGAACGATGGCGACCTCTGTTTATATGTCTTTCACAATACTTCTGGTCCGGAACTGCGTCCCTTGAGCACCGCCATTTCTTTCCATCTGTTCGACGACACCTCCCAGGCTCAGGATCAGTGCTGCCGGAATATCCTAGATGGAAAGGTCCCCATCCATCTACATTTCTCATAATAAAAAGAGTCAAAGTTAAAACCAAAAGTAATGAAGAATACACAATGAACATCGTACATTGTCCTGCAAAACCTTCATTTTTAGTTTTAACCAATCACTTGAACCTATGAAGGAGGCAAAACTAGAAAAACAGACAAAAATGTAGTATTAGTTTTCAAGTTGTTGATTTTTCAATCATAACTATAACAGATTATCAGGCTCAATCAGAATTAACTTCTTAGTCAGTGTTATACTAACAGTGTAAGGTAGCATATATTCGACCTCCAAACTACACTCTAGGTGGGGACCGTTTAATCATCTGTTAGAGTACGTAGCATATCCTGGACCTCAATTATCAAGCTTTTCGTTGAGTTGGTTCCTTGATATGGTATCACAAATCAATATAACATGGTTGAAACCAAGAGTATGTTATATACTCCGACATCATTGAACAATGTAAACCTAATTGAAGCTTAAGTAATTAACATCAATGTCAAATACCCAACAACCCCAAAAAGTTGAACAAGCTCCCACAGTCTAATCAGTCCAATTCAAAAACTAAAACAGTCAAATTTGAGACTTTACTACCTAAAAAGTGTAGGAAAGGTAAAAGACTTACATGAATGGGCAGAATAAGATCCAATAGAGAAGCCAGGAAACCCAGAAGAGCTTAAAGCTTTTCTAATTGGAATAAGCAAATTAGCTGGAACTGGAATATTTGCAGTCAAATACTTGTAAATCATAGCCTGATGTTCTAACTCAATCCATTGAGCTGGTGTGAAAGGTCCCCTGATTCCTGTAAAAGATCCATGCATGCTTCCATTCAAGTTCCCAGAATTAAAACCTGAGTAGAGGGAATTACCATGGGGTCCATAATTTACAAAAATGTCACCAGTTTCACAAAGATCTATTATTTTTCAGAGAAAATAGGAATTAAATGGGAAAACTAATAAAATATTCTAAGTAGAATTGATAAAATTGGCAGACATTTAAGAATGAAGCAGCCACAGGGCATTAAAATTTGCAAATTTTACCAGAATGGAAGAGACATGATAGAGTGAAGAGTGATGGATGGGAAAGACAGGAACAACTAATCCAAATAATTTGCCTCAATTAATTAAACCTTTTACTATAATTTTTTTTCCCTTTTTGTTAATTGAAAATTAATCGAAGAAGATTAGAGGATAGAAATTATTCTTAAATAAGTTGCTATATTTATCAAAAAATATTAATCGGGATGCTTAAAAAAGAAAAGAAAAATATTCATAGAAACTGTATATTGACAAGACCAACAAAAGATTGAAAAGACCCCTTCAAGCTGTAATCTTTACCAATAAAAACTAGAAAAATAAATTACCTTAATACCGACATGTTGCTAATTAAAGAAACCCATCTCACAAAATCAAGATCAAAACAACCCAAAAAGGAAATTTCACCCAAACAATTTAAATTAAACTAAATCTAGGTGTACAAATTAAAGAGGATTAATTTCAAAATAACAACAAAAACATACCAGTGTAATTTCTGGTATAAGTAACAGTAGAAGAAGGATTTTGCTGGTAGTAAGACAAGACAAGATTTTGAGCATTTTTATCAGCAATTAATCCCACATCTTTAGCAGTAAGATAGTTAACTTGGGGTTTATTCAAAGAAAAGCTTAGCATTTGCTGTTTAGGGAGGTCATCATCAGATCTGAAACCAAAATCTTCAGCTCTTTTCACCATTTTTGAAGTCCTATTTTCTTCATCACTAAATGGGTCGGATCTTTCTTGTTTGATTAACCCAGATCCATTATTACACTTGGGTTTTCCTTCAAGTATTTGTGGTTGCTCTGAACAAGAAGAAGACCCATTTTGACCCACTACCAAACCTTCTACACCCACCAACCCAAACTCCATTTCCTAAAGAGAATGAATCTAAGTAAAAAGGTAGAGAAAATAGAGGTTGAGTTCATGAGAAAAGGAAAATGAAAACACAAAAAAAAGGATTTTTATGTTGGGGATTGAAGAGGGAGGAGGATGAAGATGGAAGAAAATGGGAGGCGCATCTTATGGGGTTGAGGAAGAGAAGAAAAGGGTACTTGGATTTTTAAAAAAGGAGTAATTTTGTTAAGGAAAAATAAGAGTTGATAAATGGAGTGTGTTGAAACTTGAAACTTGAAACTTGAAACTTGAAACCAAGGGATTTCGACAAGGTAATGCCCAAAATGACAATTCCAAGCTTGAGACATGGCATATGCATCTCAATTAAACCTTATCTAATTTTGGGAATAAAGAAAAAGAGAAATTCAATTTTTTTGATGTATATCTTTTCATTTTGTTAAAAGATTTTTGTACATGATTGATAATTTATGTTTGGGAAATTATCAATAATATTCTTAAGTTTAGCATTTTATCAATGATATCCAAAAGTTTTTTTTATTATCAATGGTACCCTCGTATCATTGAGTGTTTTACTTCGTAACCCTTTTTAAACTTTTTTCGTCTAAAATCGTTCAAAACAATTAACTTTCTTTTATGTTTTGAATTGAAAAAAGAAAAAAAAGTTAACGGTTTTAGAAGATTTTGGATGGAATTCTTTTAAAATGGTTACGGTCGTAAAACGCTCGATAGTACAAGGGTACCATTGATAATAAAAAACTTAAATGTACCATTGATAATAAAAAACTAATAAAAAACTACAAGGTACCATTAATAAAGTGTCAAAACTCAATGATACCAGTAATAAAATGTCAACATGAGGGTACTATTGATAACGCTCAATAGTTCAATAGTACGAGGGTACCATTCATACCATTCATATTGATATTGCTACATTTGTAGTGGGCTAGTGGCTATAGCTCTATACTCAAAATTAGCAAATGTTTTTGAAACAAGAAAAAATTTGAAAAATTTTATTTAGGAATTACGAGTTTTTGGATTTTTTTTTATGTGATAGATAAATATTATTTTAATTGATGTAGTGATTTTAAGTTTTTAACTTTTCTACGTGATAGACAAAATGTTAAATTTTTTGTTGATTTTATGTTTTTATAAAAGCAAACGTTTCGATTGCTCTTGAGGGACAATTTTTCGGATTTTTTTCAAACTAAGTACTTAATTTAACAAAAAACTTAACATTTTATCTACCATTTGAAAAAAGTTAAAATTCGGGGTTACCATGCGAATTAAAAAAAATTCCATTTACCACGTGCAAAAGTCAACAACTTAGGGCTACCACGTAGAATCATAGTTTTAAAATAAATAAGAAATATGATGATGAACAGTACTCCCTATTTTTTTTGTTTTTCCATTTACTTTTTGCACAATTTTCAAAGTAAATTTTAAACCTTAATATCTCAATATATTCATCATAAAAATTATAAAAAATATATAATAAAAAGTATCTATCTTTTATATGTTTTAAAAACTTCAATCAAATTTCTCTTTCTTTAAAGTGGAATATTTTAAACGGAAAGAACATTAAAAAAGGGTCATTTTCAAAAAAGAATGTTGTGGAAAAATTTAAAGAAATATCTCAAATAAAAGATATAGATTAATTTTAATGGAACAAAAAAGAGTACATTGCTATTATTGGTTATTTTAAGGAATACTTTTACTAATAGAAAAATTAATGTAAATGATTGATTATCTAAAGATAAAGATGAAAGTAGGTTGAGCCGATACGAAATGGCCAGAGAGATTATAGTTATTTATGGTTAGAAACTTAGAATACATCTTGAGATGAGCAACCACGACACGTCACAACTTGGCAGGCACATATAAATATCCCAGCACCACACTATAGCCATGGTTAGTCAAAGGCCAAACGGCCCAAACCTATCTAACCCAAAAAAGGAATATGCCTTACCCTTGCTTCATACTTTAGGCTGCCTTTGCGTTTAGCATAATTGTATGAAAATATTATACTTCTATCATACTTCATGTTTCGTCAAAGATAAAAATAAAATGGATATCCATCGTGGTGTTTTTTCTAAAATAATACTTTAAAATGAAATGACTCATTTTAGGAGTAACTTTTATAACATAAACAGTACATGAGATAAAATAAGGGAGATAAAAGTTTTTGGAGGTAATAACATATGTAGTTTGGCATATTAACAGGTATATCAATGGAAGATGCAACTAAAGAGACTCTCGACTCGAGAAAGATTTCAATGAAAAGCAAAGCAAAGCAAAACAAGACAAAAAATCTGACGATGCAATGCAAGATAAAAATTAAGGCTAATAATATGACCAAAGAAATATAAAAATAATCAAAAAGGCCAAAACAATAAACAAGACATAAATGACGTAAGTATAGGCGTGGATGACTATCCAACATCTAGTACATAAATATAACATCTCTAACTAGTTTTATTCTAGTCAAATTCTCACAAAGGTACAACTATCATATATCACTTCTAATTTGCTTCTTCACACATTTTTTTTAGTTCTTACGTAAATTCTCCTTTCATCAATCAGTAATAGTTTTCACCATTCTTTGATTCTTAGTAATGAAGATAATTTCAAAAAATGATTTGTACCTTATTGCTCTTTTCTTAGAGCAAAAATAGTGAATGCCCTACCAATCGTGGTTTCGACCTTTTTACATTCCTTTTTCTTAATTTATTTTGTATAAATAATTTTGGAAAATTACACGTGATAATCCGAGTGTTTTGGATTTTCCACGTAGTAAATAAAAGTTTTTAAAAATTCACGCGGTAACCTTAAGGGTTGCCATAATGTACCACTGTGACTTTTTTGAACCAAATGTCATGTTGTAATATCTGTTATACAATTATACTTCCTCTCTTCTTTTTAATTTGCAATATAGCTAACTTCGGCATCATTTATCAAGCAAATTGACTTTATATAGTCAGTAATTTGTAAGTTAAAATATAGTCATGTGAGATCTCGTTTAAATCATCTCGATTCAACTTTTATTAATTTCTTGTTCCATAATTTTTTGACATGCATGATTGGATATATTAACGATTGAATTCGTAATTGAACATGTGAAAAAACAAATGGTGCAAGGAAAAAGAACGAAGGAAGTACATACAATCAAAAGTTTATACTCATGTTTGACTTGTTAAAGATTCTTTTCCACTGAAGTCATCATCATGCATTACCACCTAAAGAAATGGTATTACGTGCAAGGTTGCTAGAATAAGATCTTACCTAAGATTGATAAGGGGTAGGATTAAAATTGTTAGAATCAGATCATAGTATTGTAAGATCCTATAAATATGTTTTAATATTCCATAGGAACATTGATTATCAATTATATTTGTTTATATTTCATCAAAGTTTTGAATTATAAATAAATATTAATTTGACTTTATTTTTAATTTATTTAAGGAAATACTTTTAATAATCATATTTTAACTTATTTTTATATATGTATAATACAAAGCAAGAATATAAGAATTTTCTTTTGATTAAGACTACCTTTATAGCATCGGTTCACTGATCCTATGATCGTAGAATTATGTTATATGATCCTATCACTCAAATTCTTAATCTTAGTAGGATCGTATGATCCAACCATTGTTAAGATTCTACTTATGATCGGATTGCTCGTCTTTGTTTAGATTGTAAAGTCGTAAAAACATAGAATCGTAAATCAAAATCGAAATTCAGGCCGGTTGGGGTTTTGCTCCCCCTAAAGTTTTTAGACTTCATGTATTTTAGGCTTACTAATCAAATCAAATATTAAAACAAATTTAGCTAAGTTAACTTTAGGCTAAATCGTAAATCACAAATTCTTGTTATAGAGCGTCTATAGCATAAATGGGTAAATATGGGCCAGCCCATTTTGTAAAATAAGTAACTGATTAGTCATCAGTCTTATTTTTAAATTTAAAATTATTGGGCTGGACTGTTAGTGTGAGCCGTCTTTGTCATAGACGGTCTCTTAGGAGACATTCTGATCATAAATTGAGTTGTTGAGAGGTTCAATAATTCCCTAAAAGCTTATTAAAGACAAAAAAATACTCCTATTTTGTTGTGCGCCTACTAAAATTTTAATTAAAAATTTGCAATGGTATAAAAATTTATGGGTTTAAATCCTTTTACAAAATAATGTTTCATAAAATAAAACAAAAATAATTTAGTACAATAAAAATTATTTATAGTGCACCGTATTAACACAAAAACTTGCGTAAGACCGTCATATTTTAAGACTACAATTGGGCCGGCCCATTGCAGGCGCGTGTTCTACACGCGCGCCTATTTCCCTCCATAATTCCATTTTTTTGTTTTCTTCATTTTCTAGGCATTTTTCAATTTGGACTTTAAAGGTATCAATTTTGACCTTAAAGATATCAATTTCAACGTAAATTAATACTTAAACATATCAATTAAAGTAAAATTTCAATTTGAACCTATAAATGATCAATTGTAAACTTAAAGATATCAATTTCAACGTAAAGTAATACTAAATAGAAATTGATATCTTTAAGGTCAAAATTGATACATTTAAGATTAAAATTGAAAAATATCCAGAAAATGAAAAAGAAGAGAGAAAACATATAAGGAGCACGATGGACTGAAATATTAGGCCGTCTTATTCTAAGACGGTCTCTCCCAAGATCGCCTGCGGTATTAATGTAATAGTAAGTATAAGGACCCAAAACCATTGTACTTGACAATTTTATTATATTTTCTATAAAAAAACTTCACAAAGTTTTGTATAATTGAAAGAAAGTAGACAAGATTGCCACATAATGGGAATGTTGCCATGGGCCCATGGGATTGCCTTTCTTCTCGATCCATGAACTAAAACCTCCTGCTCAACCATTGCGGACAGCCCATAATTGATGATTCCTTCACATATTGCAGTCCTGATTAGGGTTAGGCATTTAAGGGTTTGGGTTGGTTTCGGACCCTACCTGGATCCGTACCTAGACCCTAACTTCAGGGTAGGGTCCTGACAAAACCCAAACCCTAAATTTTTTTTACATTACGCATATGATAGAATGTTCAAAAAAGACCAAGCGACTCGATATTTACCCGACCTTAACTGATGACTCGACTTCAAAATATATTAAAATTATGCAAAAATCAATGTGGACACAAGACCCGAATTTGAACCGACTCAAAACACGTGACTTGAAATCAACCCGATAACCCGAATGAACACTTCTCTTTTGCTTTCTTGCGTCTAATAAAGAGGATGCGGCTATAGCCTAATTTGAAGAGCTTTACAAAGACTTTAGAGGCATAGATTGATAGCAATTTCAAGTGTCACCAGCAATCTCACTACTCGTATCACCTTTCACCAAGGTACCCGACTTCATACGAATTCATTAATTATTTCCGGTCTAGAATTAGGGATACCTAATTTTAGACAAGAACAATAGTTATATCCAGAGAGTTGTATGTATAACTGTTAGCAGTGCCAGCTATAGCCTATCCAAGATTCCAAGTAATCCAACATATATAACTTAGAACGAAATAGATATTTTTATAACTAAATGAAAATACAATATAAGATACTTGTGAGGCAAGCATCACACAAAGAATATGAAAATGTAAGAATAAAAAAGGCCTATCTACTACACTGCAACATGAAAAGCCTCATATTGGCAGTTACTGAGTACAAATGATAGTGTATCTTGTTTATTCAATAAGAGTCAGCTTGTTACTGACCCTTACAAGGAGGCAGTGGTTTGCCACACAAACATTGGTTATGTGCATAAGCTGCTGCAGGAAATATGTTGTATGGTCTTCCTTGTGGAATCTCTCCACACAATCTGTTTGCCCTGAAATTTGCATGCCTAAGATTTCCAATCCCAAGCAAACTATTCGGAATTTTCCCTGTAAGGCGGTTAATCGATAAGTCCATCCATTGTAGCTTCACTAACTGGCCTAAACTCGATGGAATGATCCCGGAAATCTGATTTCGACATATATCAAACCTTTGCAATTCAACCAAGTTTGAGATTGAACTTGGTATATGCCCTGTAATCTTGTTACTCCCAATGTTGAGTACTTTCAAGCTTAACCCTTGAGTAAATTCAGGAATAGTGCCTGAAATTATGTTCCTTGAAACATCAATAACCTCTAGGAAGCTAGATGTATGGTCATTAAGGATTGCTGAAAGTGGGCCATAGATCAAATTAGAGCTTACATCAATAGAAGATAACCCATTTGGTAGGATCATCTTGGAAACATCAAATTTTAGTTGGTTATGGGATAGATTGAGAAATTGCAAATTAGACATTTTTGTCAAAAAAGAAGAAATCCCATTATTTCCATCAATGTAATGGTTATGGGAGAAATCAATGGAGGTTAAAGAAGAGGGTGATTTGAAGATTGGAAGTGTCCCTTTAAGGTTACAACCAGCTAAATGGACAGCAGTAAGTTCTCTGTTCTTGATCCAATCAGGAACTGTCCCTAAACTGAATTTGTTGTAGGACAAGTCAATTGACAATAAAGAAGGTAAGCCTTTAGCAAGGGCACTTGGTAAAGGATTGGAAAGTGAGTTTCTTGATAAGTTTAAGTACCATAAGTACTCTAATTGAGCTAGCCCTTCTGGAATTTGACCTGTGAATTGGTTATTACTTAGGGTTAGACTTGTTAAAGATTTAAGGGCATGAATTTGATCTGGGATTCTTCCTGTTAACTGATTATTGCTCAGGGAGATATCCGAAAGCGAACCGATACTGAAAAGCGAAACAGGTAAAGAACCAGACAGTTTGTTATATGAAAGATCAATAAAGGTTAGATTTTGAAACTGCCCAATAAAATCTGGGATTAACCCAGATACTGAATTGTGATTAAGATCAAGAAATTGTAAACTTTTAAGGTTCTTGAAACTTGGTGGGATTGGGCCAGAAAGATAGTTGTTACCTAGATTTAACTGGAGAAGGCTTTTAAGGTTTCCTAAGCTAGATGGGATTTGACCCCTTAAGTGGTTATTATCTAACAAAAGGGTTTGAAGAGAAAGCAAATTGCCTATACTAGGAGGAATGGGTCCCACAAGTGAATTTCCCTCAAGAACAAGCTGTGATAAGTGTTTTAAGTTGGAAATTGTGTTAGGAATGTTTCCTTTAATGTGTTTCATCCCACTAATTATCAGTACCTCAAGAAATTTTAAGTTACCTAAAGCAGGTGCCAAAATCCCATCCATGTATATATCATCAGTATTAGTGTCACTCACAGGTTTCTGCAGCTGTAAACTAGTGACTCTTCCTGTTGATGGGTTACACCCCACACCTTCCCAGCTTCCATCACAGCAATCTGTTCCGACCCACGATTCCAGAATGCCCGTTGTGTCTTTGGCAATCTTTGATTTGAAGTTCAGAAGTGCTGATCTATCAGCTGCATTACTTCCTAAGGGTGCTGCCAGCGGAGTTTCCGATTTCGACAATCCATTGAAAAATGAAAAAATTAGGAAAAGATTTAAAACCCATGTCAGATTTTGCATTTTGAGATGTGGGTATTAATTTGATTTTGGAAATAAGCAAAGACAAAAGGAATGTTTGTAATTTTTGATTTGTTGCAGCAAAAGAGAAGAAAAGCTGTAAAGCAAATAACATAGGCTGTTAATTTGCTTTTGGAAGTCTTGACGTAGACAATAAGTTATAATGATTGAATAATATGGACTATTAAAAATCTGAAATTGGTAAGATGAAAAATAAGGAATTTCTGGGTTGAGTATATATAAGTAAAGGAGAATAAACCCATCATTTAGAGGAGTTGAAAAAAGTTAAGGAACTTTATTTGAATTGAAAAGGAGGGTGTTTATGGGTTTAAATCTGTTCACATGAATGAAAAAGTGGAGCCTAATTTGTTGAAAAACATATTCACGGGATGGTAAATTCAAGCCGAACGTTGTAAGAATTGGAGCGCACTATGTTCAAATCTAAACTCTTTTACCGTTGAAGAGTTTTTATATTGGCTATTGCTAATAGCCAAGGCAAGGAACAACAATACCCAACTTAAATTAAGACTTTAAAAGATGTGACAATTTGTTTTACACTTTTCAGAATTTAGGCCTATTCAGCTACACTAATTGAGCATACAAAAAAATAATTAGAATGTGATTAAATGGAGCAGAGATTGAGGAATATGAGCTTATATATAGAAGATTATAAAATTCAAGTTTTTTTATTTGCGATTTTAATTTTTTTTCAAAACTTAGTAGATAAAGTCAAATAAATTTTTGTTTATACCTTAAAACTTTTAAAAAATAACAAATGTACATGATACTATTTTCTATTCAGCCTAAATGTCTCATTTAGTTTTTTGGCATTATTCACTCATCACTCTTAATTTATATTTTACTCTTAATCTAAAGTTAAAACATAGTCATTGGGATCTTGTTTGATTTGTTTCAATACAAGGATTATTAATATCATATTTTTATAATTTTTAATTAAAAATAATTTGAAATATTAAGCACTAAAATGTTTTCTCGGCAAATGTGAAAAAACTAAATGGAATATTTAAGTTGAATAGGGGAGTAATAAGTAATACTCCCTCCGTTCCTTTATGTTCTTCCACCTTACTATAACGAGTAGTTTCAAAAGTTCTTCCACTTTAGAATACTTTCTATTTTTGGAAAGTTTTCATCTCACTTTTACCCCTTAAATCTCCACTTTCCTTACTTCACACTACTATTTAATTATTTTGTCTCTCATACTTCTAATACAATCATTACTTTACACTACTATTTAATTATTTTTTCTCTCATAATTCCAATACAATCATTACTTTCTACTACTATATAATTAAAATAATACCCGCTACCACGAAAGATTCCTTCTTTCTTAATATTTGTGAAAAACCCAAAGTGGAAGATCAAAAAGGAACGGAGGAAGTACAATGCACATTAACTCAATTCTACGATCCGATTGTGCCTCCACGATTTTAAGTAGAATTCCAATTCTAAAAACCTTGGATGCAATGAACCAAATTCATATCAAACTTTTTTTTAATAAAATTCATAACAGACTTTTACTTTAGAAATATATAATTCTTATATTCCGCTCATGCTTTTTTATTATTTTAATTCCGACAGTTTTAGTTTTCAAACTTTTTAATATATTAATTTAACATCAAATATCTTTAAATGTACATAATAAAACTATTAGCTAGTCTCTTGAGAGACATATCTTAGAGCTTGCCCATTAAAGATTAATGTCTACTTACCGTAATCTTAATGTCTACTTACATTATCCTTAGTGCTTACTTATCATATCCTTAATGCCTACTTTTAATATCTTTAATGTCTACTTAATTATTCTTAATGCCTACTTATAATATTTAAAAAAATATATAATAGGCCAGGTTAATTAGAGATGTTCTCACAAAAAAACCGTCTCTCATAAGAATTTGTGTATAACTATATAAAAAGTTGGTATTATGGAAAATATGCATTAACATGGTTAAAGAAGACTTTACTTTTTTTTATTACATATTCGGAAAAAAAAGTTATAAAATTAAATTGGTTAATATATAGTGTTTATTCAAGTGGTGAAGCTCCTACAATTACTGTGATACCCAGGTTAAGCTTTTAAATTGATTAGTGTTTTAGTATATACTACTCCCTCCGATCTTATTTGTTCTTCCACTTTGGGTTTTTCACAAATATTAAGGTAAATAGAATCTTTGGGCTGTAGTGGATATTATTTTAATTAAATAATAGTGTGAAGTAATAATTGTATTGGAAGTATAAGAAAAAATTTAATTAAATAGTAGTATGAAGTAATGATTGTATTGAAAGTATGAGAGAGAAAATAATTAAATAGTAGTATGAAGTAAGAAAAATGGGGTATTAAGGGGTAAAAGTGGGATGAAAACTTTCCAAAAATAGAAAGTATTTTAAAATGGAAGAACTTTTGAAACTACCCGTTATAATAAGGTGGAAGAACTTAAAAGAACGGAGGGAGTAATATAGTACTAGATAATTTCCGTGCGATGCACGATTTTTTTTTTATTTTGATGTAAAAAAAACAAATAAATTGAATAGGTCCGGCTTAATATTACATTAATTTTAATTATTTCTTAATACACATTTTGTATTAAATTCATGAAAATTGAAATTCAAACTTTTTTTTATAGTTACCATTCTAATAATGATAAATTAGTGGGTCATTGTAAATTGTATCTATAATATAATTAGCATTTTGTTGAATTTTTTAAAAGTATAATTAAAAATAATATAATTAATTTGTAAATGAATGAATGTTTTTTTAAATAAATATAAATTAATGATGATTTGTAAATTAAAAATCAAAGATAATAATTTGTGCATCATTACTACATACTACATTTATTACATTGTTTTTCAAATTTTAATAGTATATGTTATAGTCCCAGCTAAAGTTTTTAATGATGGTCAAATTAATCATCTTATAAACATCATTAACATTTAATATTCCTATATTCATTCTTACTTAGACATCATCAATCTCATGAGAAGATGACAACTCATCGATTTTTTAAGTTGTTTATGTCACCTGTGTTTTGTTTTAGTATATAGTATATATAGATTTATTCAAGTCATTTTAGCTCTATTTTTGAGATGACTCTTGAAAATATCACAAAAATGAAACAATCAAGATTAAATTTTTTTCTATTACTCTATTTTAACTCTATTGTTTCATTGTCGCATTTATTTTTTGTTACTATTTACTTATTACTTTCGATTTGTATTTTATTCTTAATCTATAATTTAAACATAGTTATGTGGAATCTTGCTTGATTCATCTTAATACAAGGATTATTAATATTAATTTTTTTATTTTAATAAAGAACAATTATAGATCTTAAGGGTTAAAATGTTTCCTCGGCAAATATAAAAAACTAAATGAAACTAATGGATTGAATAGAAGGAAGCATATGTCTAAATTCAAACAGTACATATATTAGTCAAGGACCAAAAATCAATAATGATTATTAAACAAGTAGTCATTCTCAATCTAATAAATCGTCATTAAATAAAAAAAATAATTAAAATTATATAAAAATTTACATGAATTGCTAAAACTATTAAATTTTTTAAAATTAAATTCAAAAATAGCCGGTATTTTGAGAGACCGTCTCTTTAACTTACGTCTTTCGGGCCCAACCTATTAAACCTTAATGTCCACTTACTGTTTTCTTAATACCCATTGAACAAGTACATAAAATGTCTACTTACAATATTTTTAATGCCTACCGAGAAACTTAGCCTACTTGTCTACTTAACATATCCTTGATGCTTACTTACAATATTTTTAATGTCTACATATAATATACTTAATGCCCACTGAACAATAGTTAAATATTTACAATATTCAAAATGCCTACTTAAAATATTCTTAGTGCCTATCGAAAAACTTAATCTATATTTTCCTTTATGAACCAGCTCATTTAGAAATGATGTTTTAATGTCTATATTTTCGAGAAGTATATATTATTTTTTGTTGATACTTAAAATAACGAACCGTGAGCCGTGACTAACGCTGGTCATGCGATAGAGTGGGCTCTGCCCATGATTGAACTTTTATCAGATTCGAGCACTATTTGTTGCCTATTTCAGGTATTTGAGCTTCATATATGTTCCTTTTTTTTTTGTCTTGTATCTAGTATTTTTTTGACTTAATATAATTGAACTTATTGATAAGACTCTTAATTTCAACGATCCTCCTAGATATTATAACACATCTGAATCTATGCGTAGGAAAATAGGAAGTAGAATAAAAAGAAAATATTATTTTTAGAATATTATGTTTTAGGAAGTTAAGATCTTTTTAATATTTAGGATATTAAGATTATTTTGTTTCCTATTATTAAGATTTAAGTTAATATTTTATTTTCTTATTTTTAGTCTTAATCTCATTTATAAATAGAGAATAGAGGTGTTACTCTCATTTTTAGAATATATAGATGGTAAACACCAAGTATAGAGAAATGCCAGTGGTAGCCAATCTTATTTTTCTTTCTACATGGTAAGCACCAACTGTTTCAAAACTAACTGTCGTAACTATATAACCCAAAAAACGTTTGAATGGCCGTTAACTTGTGAAATTAAAATATTGCCCTTGTTTGATTCATCATCATCATCTTCTTCCTTTATATCCATACCTATCTTCTTTCATGTAACTTCACAAGTTAACGACCATTAACTTGTGAAATTACAATATTGTAATTTCACAAGTTAACGACCATTAACTTGCGAAATTACAATATTGTAATTTCGCAAGTTAACGGCTATTCAAATATTTTTTGGGTTATATAGTTACAGTAGTTAGTTAAGAAACAGTTGATACTTACCATGTACAAAGAAAAATAAGATTGGCTACCACTGACATGTCTCTATACTTGGTGCTCACCATGTAGAATTTCCGTTTTTTTTTATTTTGTTACATATTATTTAATTTTTACTATTGATTATTTAATTTGTATACAAATTTTAATATAAATAGGACTATAAACTTACAAAATGGGACATTAAAAATAATAGATTTTTTGTACATACATCTTAATATAAAACTTAAAAATTAAGAAATTAAAATTTTTAAAAAATATTAGTCAGACAGATGTAAATTGTGGATTGCATTTTTAAATTAATATTTGTACACTTTTGATTATCTTTTTTTGTGTGTTTTAATAGTAGTTATGAAGTGCTTCACGTCCATTTTCAAAAAAAAAAAAAAGTACTTCACGTCCAATGAAATTAGTCTCAACTTTTTTTTTGTGCAAATTTAGAAAAAGGAGGAAAAATAGTAAAAAATACTTCTTTCATCGCACTTATTTAGCATTATTTGCTATCTCACTCATTTTGAATTACTTTTAATTATGGACAATGATCCATTATTTTCTTTTTATCTCATTTATACATGATATGTCTCTTTTAATTTGTTTCTCATAATTTATTTTCGCTTCAACTATTATCAAATATTCACATTTTTAAAACAACAACTTATTTCTCCTTGTCTCTAATTTAAAAGGACGGAGTAGTATTGTAACAGGCTCAAATATCTTAAACTTAATTTTTCGATAAATTATTCCGAAATTTCCATTCAAATTTCTAATCCTTTAAATATCCATTTCAAACCATCTTTAATTCCTAAACCTTTTTCTGATTTTGTAAATTCTTTTGAATATTTTTAAAAATATTATTTTGTTTAAAATCTTTTTATAAGCACTAAAATATTATTTTATTATTTTATAGTACGAAAGTAAAAATTTTATTATTATATTTACAGTTTTGTAAAAGGTTATGTTTTAACTTTCTTCTTTAAACTAACATTACTACTTATTATTTATAATCTTATAACTTTGATTTAATTATTTTATACATAAAAATGAGTCGTATTTTTATTATTAAATTTAAGTATAGTTTTAAGCAAAATTTTCTAAGTAAACTACATTTTTTCATGATCAAAATTATCCATTATTTTAATATGTTCACTTGTACATATTAGAACAAATATTTGATGAACCAAAATCCTTTCTATAATAACCCATGATGTTCATCACTTACACAAGCTATCACCATTTTCTTACACAAGTTAACCTTCTTCTATACTCCAAAGTCTTACACATTCACTTACACACTCCAGCTCTTACACAATTACTTACACACTCTAAATCACTTACAATGGTTAACCTTCTTCCATACTCCTAACATTCTTATTCATACAACTTATGAATTAGAAATTGCCCAAAACCCATTATAAATACCCCCCTTAGCCATAAGATCACTTACACCACCTTCATCAAATCTTTCTAACATTCTTTCTTATATTTTCACTACATTAAAATACTACTACCTTAATACTTTTATTATTAGTTGAAAGAATTCAAGAAAATGGAGCTTAGAACACTCTTTATTTAGCTTAAATCATCATCATTTTGGAGTATTATTGGGTTATTACTTTGGATACCTAATGTATCATTATTTTTGGAGTTTTGGATTTATTTATTTTGGGAGTTTAGAAGATTATCATTATTTTGGGATTTTGGACTAATTATCTTTGGAGCATTATTATCTATCTTGGAGGGTCTTATTTCTTATTATCTTCCTAATTAGTACTTAGTACTAATCCTTGGTGTTAGTATGGTATAACTTCTTACCCTACTCTTTATTTAAAATTTTACATTATATTTACTTTATAATAGACAAAGTATTACATATGATGAGTATGTTTAAGTGAAAAGTTAGCCTAATGAATTTATGATCAAGATTATATTAAGTATGTGTATGCTAAAAATATATTTAGTATGTAAATAATCTTTAAACAATTTTAGGAAGTTGGGTGCAAAATTATATTCTAATGATATTAAGTATGATTCATGTTATAAACTAGTGCTAGTATGTTTATGAGTTATGTGTTACATTAGAATTGTTATTATATTTAAGGATTTTTATGTTAGAACTTTATTGATATGTTTATGTTAGCCTTCAAATTAGTTTATAAGGTAGTAAGTTATTTTATGAACTTATTTTTTTTATTAAGTATGGTTATTTTAAGAATATTGTTATTATAGTTTATTTTTTTGATTTGAGTTTATCTTTAAAGTTATAGTAAATTTCTAAGTTATTAAATAGTAAAGTGTTTTCTTGAATGATTGAAATTTTATTATTAAAATATGCTTTGTAACTAGTTTGTACAAAATATTTCTTTAGTTGACGGTTTGAATAAAATTTATGTAAAAAGATGTAAAAAGTGTTTTAATGAACTTGCCTTTTTAAATTATGTGTGAAATTTGATTTTAGGGAAAATATTAAAGATAAAAGTTTTGTTTGATTTATAACAAGAAATATTGATTTTTGTGAAAATAAAAGTTTTTACTTGTTTTATAACTAGAAGTATTGATTTTGGTGAACTTATAAAGTATTACTTGTTTTATATTACTTTTTTTTTAACTAGAAATATTAATTTTTGTAAATTATAAGTTTTATTTTTTTTTATTTAGATTATTAACTTTGTGAACCTAATAACTTTCACTTGTTTTTCTAAACTTGAAATATTGATTTTTGGAGAACTTGTTAAATTTTGGAAACTTATCCAAAGGATGCAATTTTAACTTGAATTATAGTTAGAATATTAAATTTTGTGAAGAGAATAAAGTTTTACTTGTTTTAAAGTTAGAAATGTAGATTTTAGGAACTTATTTCAAGAAAAATATATTTTTTTATAGCTACATGTGGAAAATACTAATTTGAAGACTATTAATAGAATATTAAGCTAATTATTAGAGTGAATTTAGTGAGCTATTATAATAAAGTTAAATATAAATTTAATGTGTAAAAATTTAGTAATGAACATATAAAGACATAAAAGTGATTAAACGTTATGATTAAGAATTATATTAAATGAATGTAGTAATAAAAATGTGATGTACTTGTGTGTGCGAATAAGTATTGATTGAATGACCCTGATAGTAAGGTAATGTCGAACCATGGACCGGCATGTAAAATCCCGGCGTCCGTGTTTGGTACATAAAATGCGTGTAAGCAGGGGTTCGCTACCATCCCGTGGAGCTCGAGCATAAACATTGTATTGAGGGTGACGACTCCCACCACGCTTAGGGTTTAGGACTACTGCCTCACCTAACGACCCTTACATATATCAGGTGTCATATTGTTGTGTTTGTTGATTAGTGATGAACATGATTAGTAGTTATCCTATGAATCATGGTACGGTTATGAGTATTAACCAAATGAACTTACTTGAGTGTTAAGATTACCAAATTGTATAAATGGCAGTAACGTACTTCTGTCAGGATTGAGAATGGTATCTTAATGATAAAAGAATATAATAAAAGTATACAATGGTGTCAATTAATTTGAAATTCGTACTTAAATTATTATTTTGTAAATGTAGTGTATAATTTTCATATTTTGAGTTGGATAGGATGTTATGCTCGGCGTTACCGCTGGCCGATTCAATCCTTAAAAGTATGGAACAGTAAAAGAATATAATAAAAGTATACAATGGTGTCAATTAATTTGAAATTCAATCAGGTCCATCCATATCATGGATGGCGATTTTGCGGATTTAGTCTCGGTTCGATCCGAGCCGCAAATTATTATTTATCGAGAACTTAGCTGCTTTTTGTGTCTTTATTGATGACTTGATGTTGATGTACTTTTACATTTTTAATTTTTAGCAAACAATGTTTCTTATCGGATGTAATATTTTACTTTTATTTTAAATAGTTTTAGTTTTTATGATTTAAAGTTTTAAACAGTTCAACATTTTAAGACTTCCGCAATATTTTTGTATAAACATTATTATTAAACATTAATTATGTATCGAGATTGCCGCTTCTGTTACAAGTATACTTCAATTGGAATTGATAAAAATATGACTATTATTGATTTGTTATAGTTATATCGATTATAAATTTTTGATGTGTAAATTTCAATCTGATAGAGATAATATATAACTATATCATTATTTATAAATTATATTACTTTTATATCTTAATATTAATAATCGTGCATTACACGAGTTTTTATATTAATATAATAATAATACAAAACAACACAATAGTTAATTCTAACACCCCTTCAAGTAGGAGCACGAAGATTGCAAATACCCAACTTGCGGAAAACGAAAGAGAATTGATTATAACCTAATGCCTTAGTAAAAAGTGATTGATATTTTGATTATTGAAATCAAATTATAAGTAGTGTATGATTTATTTGAAGAATACCAAGACTTGTTCCAATAGAAATATTATACAAGTAGCAATTTTTTTGGAATAACCTGCTATATTAGGTGAAGAAAACAGATTGGTCCTTTAGAATAAGGGGAAAAAATGCAATTAAAATTATTGGTTATTACCTATAGTTAAAATTATTTATATTTAATTGAAAGTTAAGATTATTAAGAATTAATTAAATATTAATATTATTATTAAAAAATTAATAAAATATTAAATTATTCCAAATAATTATTTCTTTATTTTTATCTAAATGTCCAAATTAGTTATTTTATATTAGACCAATGTAAATCGAAAACCCAGGTCCTAGTAACGTACAGTTGAAGGTTTTGAAAGTCAATGTTGTTTCAAGTCTTTCGCGAGGTTTCAAAAAGGAAGGTGATATTGGTCCCTCCAGAACACAAAATGTTTTAAATTAAAAAGAATTATAAAAAATAATATACTTCTTCCATTTCATAATACTTTATCCCTACTTTTATCATTACTCATCATCAGCGACAGACCCAGAACTCAAACTCAATTATATAGCACACAAAAAATTCATTTAGAAACTTTAAAAAATCATATATATATATATATATATATATATATATATATATATATATATATATATATATATATATATATATATATATATATATATATATATATATATATATATATATATATATATATATATATATATATATATATATATATACATATACATATAAATATACATATACATACATACATATATATAGACCTGGGAAAATTCGATCCGACCCGAAAATGGACCCGGGACCCGACCCGTCAAAACCCTAACCCGACCGATCCGAAAGCGACTTAACCCGAAACATGATTGACCCGATAATTACCCGACCGAAAATGACCCGACCGGCAACCGACCCGACCGACCCGTTTTGACAGGTCTAATGTAATTTTTAGAGTAATCTCAATGTTAGAATTCATTTCAAATAAAATTTTTGTTTTACCATATCTCAACTATTGACTATATCATTTGAACCCTAAAACTCTTTAATAGATCTCAAAAAATTCGCATTTAATATTTTTATTCATCGTATTTATTGTTCTTTAGAAAAAGGACGTTATTATAATCATCTTAATTGAATACATATATCTTGTTAATCAGTCAGATGAGTTTTTTATTTTTCTACAATTCAGTAAGCAAATCGATATAATTTATAAGAACGTTTTGCACATTTGAATGAGCTATTCAGAAAAGAAACGTCGCTACCCTAGATTATAAAACGTGTATCTTATAAGTCGAAATAAGTGCTTAGTTATTGGTATATCTTTCCAACATGATAATTGTGAAAATATTTTTTATGAGAAAATGAGAAAATATTTTTTTATCTAACATTTTACGCAATAAATTTTATGAAGCATGTATATTACAAGTCTTTCAAAATAAGTATTAATTCTCTTATTTTCTTTACACTTAGATGAACTCGACATATTTAAACAACGAGCGTCGCAATTACTGATTTCTTATAACTTGAATTCAATCACATATAAGGCTTTAATACTGTGTTAATTGATATGTGGACTAATGTCATAGAGATGAGAAATAGTTTTTTATTAAAAAAGTTTCATAAATAATAAAATATGGAAAAATCATATAATATATTAAAAGTTACTGTTTTGAATTCAACCCTAAAAATAATACTCCCTCCTATTCATAGAAAATGAGACATTTGGGTTTTGCACCAAAACTCAGGAGAGGTGGGGGACCACTTAAAAGTGGGTGAAAAACTCTCTTTTTCTATAAAAGTATTGATATTTATATGTTGTTGTGCTGTTGTAGTAAGGGTAAAAGGGTAAAAAAGAATAACAAAAATAGAAATGAGACATTTTCAGTGAATTGACCCAATAAGAAAATATTCCAGTCTCTATGAATAGGAGGGAGTATGCTATTTCGGCGACTTTTCTTATCAAGACATTAATTTTCCAAATTATGAATTAATAAGAATAGTAAGAGACAAAAATTACATAGTAGAAAGTATATAGCTCAACTGATCATAATTGTCCGATAAATGCTTCTATATAGACGGTCTTATAAGGTTCAAATCATCAACAATTTTTTTATAAAATTTTAGTTCCCTCACGTACGGGCGTAGAATCCAGTTGAATCCCCCGGCTCATCATATTATTACTTTTTCAACTACTATTTAAAAAGGGTAAAATAAAAAAAATACATTAAAAATGACTTTTAATAATTTTTGTGTCACCATTCAAAAGTACACGTAATTAATAATTTAAACCAAGGAAGTATAAGAATGGACAAATTTTTGAAGGCATTAATTTAAATTGATAGATAATCGTAGTTTTATATTTTTTTTTTATGTTTTTTTCGTTTGAAAGCTAAGCAAAATTGTGCCGAATTTAAACACTTAATAACGAAATACTTCATTTCATGCAATACTTACAATAAATATTTAGTAGTGCATCTATATAATAAATTTTTGTAAAATATATAATTTCTGTTTATGTTTCAGACTATTGATTTTTTTCTTAGATTACTTATTGGTGTTCTTGTTCTCTTGCTTTTTCTTGTTTCTGTTATTATTATTATTATTAGTATTATTGTTTTCTTTTTAGTTTTATAATTATTTTTTCTTATTTATTTTATCTATATGCGTTTTAATTATGTCCCACGTGGCAAGAACTTCTCTTACTTTTTCTCGAGTCGGGGGACTCCTTTTGGTTGCGTTCTCCATTATGGGTGTGAGTTGCCGTCGTCTTTTCCTTCCCAGACCCTGTTTATAGTCTTCTATGAGCGGGATACACTGGGTAGGATGGATGAAGATATAATTTTTATTTGAAAAATAAGAATATGTAATTATATAAATCTCATCGTTAAGTGATGAGCTTTCCTATTGCAAGTGGCATAGAGGAGTGGTTATTATTATATTTATTACACAACCAAATAAGGTGGCATGTAAAATTTGAGCAATTCAAATAAAGAGATGCATGAATAGTTGACCATTTCTATGTATATTTTTTTTTACATATATATGCATGCATTAGGTTGTTCTTGTCACACGTTTTGTTCAAAACATTGAATTAAAAACAATAAATAAATTCAACCATTCACATCCTACAACACACTATATATACGCCATTTATATTTCTAATATTTCACTTACTGCAATTTAATCAATAATCCAAAACTTAATTTTTTTTTTTTTGTATTTTCATCCCATTAAAACTAGCTTGATTAATTTTGACACCAAAGAAAATTATCATGAAGTATTGTACGAGTTTGAGCTGGTTTATTTTTGTTGCTATATTGTCAACAACATCGATCATGGCATCCAATCTTAAAGTTGGTTTCTATCATAAAAGTTGTCCATCTGCGGAAAGAATAGTGAGGAATGTGGTGAATAAGGCTATTTCTCAAAATCCTGGATTAGGAGCTGGCCTTATTAGGATGCACTTTCATGATTGTTTTGTGAGGGTATGAACTTTTGTTGAAGCATATAACACATTCTGGGGTCTCAACCATCAGCTTAAGTTTTTGGTTGAGTGGGTTCTTTGACAACTTTCAATATAGAAGTAATTAGCGTAGTAAATATATATTTATCAAAAATTTGCAATTTTTAAATCTCAAAAAAATGCAATTTTTTTTTGTTTTTGATGAAAATATAACCCATTCAGGTGTCTTCTTTATTTCAAAAGTGAAAAACTTTTTTCACTTTGGTTAGTTTTCCGTTTTAAAATACAACTAGTCTTGATAGGATTTAGAAAATTGGCCTGGGCAACCCAAATAAGAAGGAGAAGAAGTAGTCCACTTATAAACCCAAGTAAGGTTCACTACTAAAACCAATTGGTAATAGTAGGAGTTACTCCTTGAGTATATAAAGTGATGCATACTCTTCTCTTTCTCCGATGTGGGACAACTCACATGTGGGTAACACATGGGCACTTCAACAAGTCTTGTATAAGTCCGTCTCACCATGAAATGTTTCCATATCTTTCTTGAAAAGAAATTAATTAAGTAAAAAAATTAATATTGGACAATCCATATTAACTGTCTCACAATTAGATGGCCTTAAAAAGAAATTTGTCGTAGAAATTTACTAGATTCAAGTTTAAATCTTGATGTATATAACTAAGTATACGAAAATCGATCAATCAATTTTGCAGGGATGTGATGCATCGATACTACTAGACCCAACACCAGGGAACCAAGTCGAGAAACAACATCCAGCAAACAACCCAAGTCTACGAGGTTTCGAAGTCATCGACGAGGCCAAAGCCGAGATAGAAGCTGAATGCCCCGAAACAGTCTCATGCGCAGATATCATAGCCTTTACAGCCCGAGACAGCGCCTCAAGACTCGGAGGGATCAATTATGCAGTCAAATCAGGACGTAGGGATGGAACAATCTCCACCATAAATGACCCAACAGGAAATCTCCCAAGACCCGATTTCAACTTAAATCAACTCAATCAAAATTTTGCAAATAAAGGGCTTTCTTTAAAAGAATTAGTCACCCTTTCTGGAGCCCACACAATTGGAATTTCCCATTGTTCTGCCTTTACAAATAGACTTTATTCTTTCAATTCAACCCACCCACAAGACCCGAGTTTAGACCCTAATCTTGCCCTTATTTTGAAGGGAAAGTGCCCTAATGTTCCGAATGGTAATGATCCAACAGTTAATCTAGATTTGGTTACACCAAATAGATTGGATAATATGTATTATAAAAACTTGCAAAATCACAGAGGATTATTGACGTCCGATGAAGCTCTTATGAGTAACCCATCAACGGTTAATATGGTTAGGAAATTGGGGACACCAGGAGGAGTTTGGGCTAAGAAGTTTGCTAAAGCTATGGTTCATATGGGTTCCATTGAGGTGCTCACTGGTAATGAAGGAGAGATTAGAAGAAATTGCAGGCTTATTAATTAAATTAGTAGCATAAGATTTTTTTTTCAAGCACTTTATTTGTTGATTCATTTATATTCTTTTCAATTGTAATAAATATATATTATTATATTGGTATAATTTGAGTGAACATATATATAGATTATATTGTGTGGATGTGATTAATTGTATAATAAATTTATTGTATATCAACAATGTAGTTCTCATTATAATACTCTCTCTCTGTTTTTTTTTTAATGTTTTTCATTTGGAATATTCTTATCTGGAGAGAGAAATTTGATTAAGATTTTTAAAAATATATATATAGATGATAAAATATATTCATGTTAGATCTTATATGTTTTATGATTCGTATTTACAGATATTAATATTTAAAATTTACTTTGAAAATTATGAAAAAGTAAATAAAAATGATATTAGAAAACAGAACGAGTAGTTACCTTTAGGCCTTTTATATTGAACCCCTTTATTTAATAATTATGTCTTTTAACGTTAAAGGTAGCTAGTCATTTTTTCATTTTGATTACATCGATGTTATTTTAATAAATATTCACACTTGAACATTTTGGTAAAAAGCACCATATTAATAAGTATCTTTTAATATATTTCTAATTATATTTCAGCTCATGTTATATGAGACAATCTAATAAATATGTCGAATAGATATGATCTAACCATATACTATCTTATTCAAGAATTAGTGGTTATATTTAGAATAGTGATCGAAAATATCTTAAGACACACAATTTTAAAAAAGACCAGATTGATAACATTTTGTTATGGTTAGAATACTGATCATCGTAAAGGTAATTTGGTAGAAATTGGTCGGGCCTTGCGACTAGACACCTTTTAGTAGCAAATTGCTTACAATTTGCTACTTTCTCTGTCCCTATAAGAATGTATCTATTTTATTTTGGGTGCAATTTAGTGAAAAGTGAAATTTAGTTGGAGAATAAAACAAAAAACAAGTAGATGATAGAAATGAGTGATTAAGATATGGAGAGATAAAATATATTTGAGGATGATATTTAAAAAAAAAAAGTGGGATCATTGCCGAAAAAATAGGTTCCAAAATGAGTAGAACAAATCAAAATGAAGAGAAAGTACAAAAAAGTTCACATGAAAATTTAATCGTCAGACCATTTGTTAATAAAATTTCCACCAAAACTCTTGATTTTCTAGAAAGAATTTAAGGAGATATTGTGTGCCAATTAATTTTACTTTAGGACCATGGTATTAATTGATGCCTTAACACAATGATCACATGTAAGCCTCTGACCAATCAGAATTTTGGCATATGCATGCAAAGTTAATTACTTGCTCAAATCATTTTGAGAAACCAACTTTCAGATTATACAATATCAAGCGAATAAGGCTTGACAATACTAGGGAATTCGATCTCAAACATTTAATAATTATTAATGTTAATCGGAATTAACCGAAAACATCCAATGGCTCATGTTGATACTTAAATTTGTCTAGCTGAATCATTAATTAAAAGACTATAATAGTTAATTACAAGACTTTTATTATGAGGTGAAAATTGCCCTGATTGCTTGGGAAATGCAATAGTATTATTTTGCAAGCTTGAGCCATTATTTGCCTCATATGTTTAATAACATTTCCCTCTTTCTAATTGTATATGACCCATGTTGGGTGATGTGTGAGCGTAAGCGTGTCGATAACGGGGCTGCTAGGCTCCACAATGAGGTGTTCAGGGCTGCTTTGGTGTCGATGTGGGCTGCTGCTAAAGTTGAAAGGGGCTACCTTGGCTTGTCGTTAGCTTGCGATGTGTGCTGATTGTGTCGTGGTTGCATTGCTGCTATGCGCGCGCAGGTGTTGCTGTGTTAGTGTCTATGGGTGTTACATGTGCTGCGTTGCGAAGTGGGCTGCTACGTTGCATCGATGGCTTGCGATGAACTTGCAATTTACTAGACGTGAATCCATTTTACGAAAGCTTACACAATAAATTAATTTACATAATAATTTGCATAAATCAAAAAAACTAACGTAATGCTCATGAAACTGAAATGGCTAGGTCACTTTAGAGTTATTGTTGTGGTGCATGCCTGCTGAAAGATGGGTATCTTGATATAACGTGGGACTCAAAATATTAAGCAAGTCTCCTAAGACACTGTTTTTTTGAAAGACGCCTCTCAGACCCAGTTTATTAGAGTTTAATTCTTACTGTTATTCTATAATTTCTTTTATGGGCCATCCAATTAAAGTTAGTCTCTCCAAAAGACCGTCTCTCACAAGAATTAGGCAATACTCATTGGTTTCATAGAGTTTTCAAGCTTTGGGTTGTCTTCTATGTTAGTTTCTTTTTGTACATAAAATACTAGTCCATATTTTATATGGGCTAGGTCCACTAATATAGCCCACTAGATTAAATAAAAAACATCACTATACAAAGGAGAATGATATTTTAGCCTCTCAAAAGCAATATTATATTTTCTTTCTCCAAAGTTACAAACACTACTACTATATCATATATGACTGATATGTCATATGTGGATACTAATTAACTAACATATATATGACTGATATTTTGGTGTTATTTTGCTAAAATTCAGTTGTTTTCGGGCAACAGTGGTCTTGTAGTAAATATACGGAAAATGAAAGGGGCATGTGCGGTGGATCATAACCACCCAAAGTGTCAATTTGATTTTCTAGATACCACCGTACTACGATCATAACCACCCAAAGTGTCAATTCTTTGATTGTTTCCTACTTCCCCCATCCCATTGAATTTGCATCATTTTCCATTTTGGTCTGTTCCATTTAATTTGCATCATTTATATTTTTGGACAATGGCCTATCACTTTCTTTTAATCTTATCCATACAATTTAACTCTTTTTTTATTTCATCCACATAATCTATTTTCTCTCCTCATTTATTACCACTTTCTTAAAATACACCAAATTCTCTTTGATGCAATTAAAAAGGACAGAGTAGTATTTTTTACGTAAACGGTTTCAAATAATATGCTTTGCTTTTTTACCACTATTTTGTTTGATGGGGACATGCTTGGAGTGCATGTGTTTATTCTATTGCTTAGAGATTGTGTAGCGCACGAATCTACATCGACAAAGTCGGGTGATTAACTTATTCTCCCTCCCTCTGATATAGTTTGATGCAAATAGAAAATTGGTATTTTTTAAGAGAAAAGTGGATAATGGTAATAAATAAAGAAAGAATAAATTGTGTGAATAGATTTAAAAGAGACTTAAAATGTGTGGATCAGATTAAAAAAAAATGGTGGACCATTATCCAAAATAGAAATGATGCAAATTAAGTGGGACGAACTAAAATGACAAATGATGCAGATTAAAGGGAGCGAAGGGAGTAATTCTGGTCGTTAACTTAGTATGCTACCTTTAACTTAGGATTTAGGTGTTGTAGGTGTCGTCCATTTGGGCGTTAATATTGGTCTCCATGGGCGACAACCAATGTCTGGTCGCTATCTGATCATGGTGTCCAAGTGAATAGTGCCGTTCTTGACAGTTTTAAGGCCCTAGGCGAAAAATAAAAAAAGGCTCTTGTATAAGTAAAGTTTCAATTTTTATTTTTCTTCAACTATGCATCATATAATTTTTTTTTATTACATCACATTAATGTCAAATAAATGTACGAATTTAAGATTATATAATAATAAGGTAAAAAAAATCATTAAAGAACTAATTTTTAATAATAAGGATTAACTCAATTTGGGCCCCTTCATGAGCCGGACCCTGGACGATTGCACCTTAAAACACCCAAAACGGCCTTATGACCGGCTGCGAAACAAAGTAACCATGTCCGCTATTTTTGTAGTTAGTATGCCCTCTTGCATGGATATATAGGTTTGGTCATATTTTCCCTAGTATTCCAATGTGAATAAAAATATATTTTTTCGCTTTCTAAGTTTGATATTTAGGGGGTTAGCACACAAATTAAGAAGGGAAATTATCATGGGAATATGGTACTCTATGTTATAACACTTTATTAATGGTACTCTTGTGTTTTTTTAATTTTATGGTAATATCCTTACCTTTTTGAGCTAAATACAGACGTGACACTGTTTATTTTTTTCCGTTAAGTTGACGTTAAATGTCATTTAAAGCAAGAAAAATTATAAATGGTACCCCTGTGTTATAGCACTGTATTATTGGTACTCCTGTGTTATAGTACATTTAAATGACATTTAACGTCAACTTAACAGAAAAAAGATTAACAGTGTCACGTTTGTAATTAGCTCAAAAAGGTAGGAGTACCATTGAAATTGAAAAAAACACAGGGATACCATTGATAAAGTGTTGTAACACAGGGATACTATTGATAATTTTCCAATTAAGAATACAGAAAATTGAGTAGTGGGATATGTAGTTTTGGTCATGTTCTTTAGTGATGATGAAATTATTAGTTTTTTAAAATTGAGTAGTGGGATATGTAGTTTTGGTCATGTTCTTTAGTGATGATGAAATTATTAGTTTTTTTTTTACAAAATAGTGAAACAAAGTGTAGGTATTTTTAAATAGATCATATCTGAAAGAGGTAATGTGGCTAAATAGATAGAGCATCTGCATGTGGAGCAGAAAGTTTGGGATTCGGCTCCTACTAGGCGCAGGTATCAATTGGGGATTTCCTGACTGTGTGCATCTCGCTTTACTGGGAGAACGGGTATGATTTGTCCGCACCTTTTAGGAAAAAGAAAAATACCCCACCCGGAGGTCCCGGACCCTACCTTGTACGGAATATTGGGAGTGTCCTCTTCCTTTATCTGAAAGAGGTAATGTAAACTATATATGTAACCGACTAAAACAATACACTAGCAAAATAAGAAGAATGACGGAGAAAGTACTAATAATTTCAAAGCAATTTTTTTTCTTGGTCGAAAAATGTCTCTTTGATTCATCAGAATACTTTCGAATTTGAGAATGTTAAGTGATACATCTTTCTCAAAACTATTTTAAAAAAATCCATGAGAACAAAATTTTACTCTCAAAATTGTGTTTAAAACTTTTCTATGTAAAAACAAGAACTCCTTTTAGGTGAAGATAGAAACCAAAGAGTAAATAACAAGCCTTGTTGCCTTGTTGGTACTCACAAGATTGTCTAGATCAAATCAATTATGGGGAGGTGGACGTCATAATCAATAAATTCATAAGTCAATTTTTGTCTAGTGAAAAGAAAATGCCACAAATAAATGTATTCTTAATTGTACCCCTCCTCTCTAGAGTCTCGTCCTATCTTATTACCATGCGTTTCTTTTTAGTCAGACTCATTTACTTAATTATAATTTTCTTTTATAAAAATGCGTCTACTTTTTTATTCTCATCTGATCTATACATTTCACTCTTTTTAAATATTATTTATACAATTTAAATAAATTTGTTATTTTTTATTTTTTGCAAAATCTCATTGATACAATATCTTAAGAATTGAGGATAATTGTTTTTTCTAAGTTTGTATTAGAGATACATACATGATACTGTCAAGGAACCAACTCAACCAAAAGCTTAAGCTGATGGTTGAGTCCCCAGGATATGTTATATACTCTAACACGCCCCCTCACACGAGACCCCTTTGGGCTAGAAGTGTGGATGCGACACAGGCCCTCCTCATACCTAGTGCTGAATATTTCACTTTAAATGAGGGGTGGTTGAGATTTGAAGCTGTGACCTCTTGTCACACTAGCCTCTGATACCATGTCAAGGAACCAACTCAACCAAAAGCTTAAGCCGATGGTTGAGTCCCCAGGATATGTTATATACTCTAACATGTACACCCTACATTTCGTCCTTGTGTTAAATATGAGTAATAATAATTTGTTTGCAACTATTATAGTTCGTGTTGATTGTGAGTAGGGGTGTTTAATGGGTCATGCCCCTAATTTGAGCCTTTATAAGGGTCGGGTCAAAATAGGTCGGGCTAAAAACGGGTTATACTATAATTAAAATGAAGTGGGCTATAAAAGGGTTCAATAAGGGCCAAAAACGGACCATTGTAAATAGTAATTTAAATATTATAAATGACAATGTCAATGAAATTATTAATATTTTTTCAATCTAATTATTGTAAAATGATAATTTAATTGTTATAAATTGATGAATGAGAATTAAAATAATTTTCAGTAGTAAAATTGGTCGGATCGGGCTTTGAAAGCCCGACCCATTTAAAGCCCATACTAATTTCAAAGGGCCTTTATCCAACTCGGCCCTTATCTGGCCCATTAAACACCCCTAATTGTGAGTAACTAGATTATAATTTAAAAGTTTGAGTCTAACAATTTCAAATCCTATGTAGGTAGAGGTGGTAAAAAAGTTTTATGTCTACATTTTAGATTTTGAATTCAAACCCTACAAATGTATACCTCTTGTCTGTTTAATATAAGTTTCTATTGGATTAATAGATTATTCGCCTTGAGTAGTTTTTATAACTATAGTTCATTAAAAATTTAATAATATCAGAAGATCAATAAGTGTAATTAGTAACTTTCATTGTCTAACAACTAACTATAACAAATAATCATTTGCAAAACAAATTTGTTACTTTTCGTGCCAAGTGCTCAACACTTTAAATTGTTAAAATGAGAAAATAAAATAACTTGGATAAACATAAATGGTAAAATAATCTTTTAATTAGATAGTTTATTGTTACTCCTAAGACCCCACAAAATCTAACGTTATAAAAGAAATCCAACATTATGCTATTTTTATCTACTGAGACACAAATACATGTCAAAAGTCCAATGTCGTCATATGCACAAAATGTTGTAAGACTAGTCTACTTAAATAGTTTACGTGTTAGCTTGACTAATATTTGATAGATTATTTCTTCTAATTATATCAATTGATTTTAAAATGGAACGTTTATTTATATTATTTTTATGTATTTTAATTTTATGAAAGTTCAAGCTTGTATTGTATGACGCATTCTTGCGTTTTCTCTGTCACTCAATCTTTCTCGTTTGCAAAAATCTTTCTTTCTGATGAGCTTTCTAAAGTTGATGAACTTTTTTGACAGCATCATCCTTTATGGATATGGATTGTTGGCTTGTTGCTTTCCTTTTCCCTCAAGACTCCAATCATAGTCTCTATGGGCGAAATACTTTGAGTTTGATGATGATAATAAACTCTACTCTTATGCAAGTAAATTTGTCATGTGCAAGCCCTAATAACATTGATAAGTTATAATAATAAAAATGAATGAGATGATCTTGGTAAATAACGATCATTTGTGAAGTTAATAAATTACCCTTATGTGGTAAGATTTGATAGGATGAGAATGTCATAATTTTAATTTACTTTTTATGATTTTGTTTATTTTATTATTAGTATTTTTGTCTTCTATCCTGATTTACAATTCACGGTTATTGATTATGAATTATTCAAAATGAAATTAGCCTATACTCTAAAGTATGTATGTACTTCTTCTGTTCCACTATATTATTAACATTTGACTTTTTAAACAATCCAATACTTTATTTTGATAATTTTTATATTGAACTATATACATGTAAAATGTAAAAATTATAAAAAAGTTAACATTATGAAAGTAGGCAATTAGACGATTCAAACAAGATCTCCGTTGATTATATTTTTTCTTATACATTTGTCGCAATATATAAAATAAGCTTGAAAGATAAATAGTATCAATAATAGAAATGTAGCAAGTATTTCAAAACGATACACACAATTAATTAAGAATAGAAAAGAAAGAAAGAAAGAAAGAAAGAAAAGCATGTTAGAGTATATATAACATATCCTGGGGCCTCAACCATCAGCTTAAGCTTTTGGTTGAGTTGGTTCCTTGACATGGTATCAGGAGCCAGGGTGACAAGAGGTCACAGGTTCGAATCTCAACCATCCCTCACTTAAAGTGGAATATTTAGCGCCATGTATGAGGAGGGCATGTGCTGCATCCACACTTCTAGCCCAAAGGGGTCTCGTGTGAGGTGGGCGTGTTAGAGTATATAACATATCCTGGAACCTCAGCCATCAGCTTAAGCTTTTGGTTGAGTTGGTTACTTGACAAAACAAAGGAAATAGTCCAATAATATCCAATCCCTGGCACTGATAATACAATAAGAGTAGTCATGAAACAAACAGATTCAGAAAGACAGCAGGAAAAATAGAAACTAATAAACCCTAAACCTTGTCTGGAAAACGCGTGGAGAGAGAAAAGAATCTAAGGCTGAATAAGACTTGACCTGCGTTTTGCCTTCAAGTCTCAGACTATGACGTTTCACAATTCCAAATTACACTCTTCTTCTTGTTACTTAGAGAGAGAAATAAAAACAGACACAGACAATAGCACATTTTATTTTCTTCTTCTCCTCTGATACTCACAATTAAAGCTGCATGCATGCTTCTTCTTTAATTCAAGTGGATTTTTTATTTATTACTACTTCTATATTACTTCCTCTCTTCCGTTTTAGTCGCACCATTGGATTTGACACATTTATTAAGGATCGTCAAATCAATATGATAAAAGTAGGGATGATGTATGATTGATGGTGATATGTGGGGTAGAAATAAAAAAAAATTATTATAAGTAGATAGTGGTTGTGACTTGTGGGTATATTATTTTGATGTTATTTTATATTGTTTTTTTATTAGAGTATATAACATATTTTAGGGTCTCAACCATCAGATTTAAACTTTTAGTTGAGTTGGTTCCTTGACATTTTTCAATAAAATTGAGTATATACATTACTAACATTGAGATGTTTTTCTAAGAAAAAAGTAAATACTTTGTGTAAATGAAGATAGAGATAGAGTTATGTAGATGATTCTAAAAAAGAATTAAAATGTATGACTGAAATAAATATAGTGGTTGATCCATTTTCAAATAACGCAAAAATGAGATAACAACTCAAAATAAAAATTGATGTTCGCTAGATGAGAGAAACAAAAGACTGAAAGAGTAAATTTTTGGCAATATCAGTTTTAATAAGAAAGAACCCAGTCGGTAAATAGGGATTTTATAAAAACTAAGATTTAACTTGATATAATTTTTTTTTGAGTTTAACTTTATACTATCTTCTATTCAGCTTAAATGGGACATTTTTTTGGCACTATTCATTCATCACTCTTGATTTTTATTTTACTCTTAATCTATAAGTTAAAATATAGTTATGTGAGATCTTGTTTGATTCGTCTCAATACAAGGATTATTAATATCAAATTTTTATAATTTTTTAATTATTAATTAAGAATAATTTGAGATATTAAGGATTAAAATGTTGTCTTGATAAGTGTGAAAAATTAAATGGGACATTTAGGCTGAATAGGAGGAGTATAATTTTAGTTAAGCATAATTTTCTAAAAGGCGTCAAAAAATTGAATCATAATTTGGCAAACGAGAAAAATTCAAATGTAACTAAAATGTTGAGAGAGAGGTTTTCAAAAAAATAAATGTTGAGAGAGAGGGAGGGTAAAGAGTTGATAAGAATGAAAAGAATTAATAAGATCGTTAAAACAAATAGAAATGTACTACTCCATTTTTTGTCCCAAACATTAGCATAGCATAATTTGTTAAATTGATTTCTCTCACTTATTTTGTTATTATTTTTATTTTTAGCTAATAATCTATTTTTTCTTGATTTTTTCATTTTAATAATTTATTATTTGTTCTTAAAAATACTTCAATTTTTACGATGGCTAATTCAAACGGATAAATGAACTAGAAGTAGCAAAGTTAAAATACAGAACTAAAATGAAAAATGTAATGATTTCTTTTAACACTAATAATATATAGTACTTCCTCCGTTTCATAATATTTGTTACTGATAGTGATATTTTTCTACATAATATGTCACACTCAATAGCAAGTATTATGAAACGAAGGAAGTATAATTAGATGCAGCTAGACAAAGTTTTGGGTATACGGTGGGGTGTAATTGCATGCTAACTCTTAAGTCGCTCTCAGTGTTTGTTGTTTTCCTTGACTTTATATCTTTGTTTCCATGTTTCTCTCCTTTTGACTCTTTCTAATAGCTTCCCATATCTTTTCTTAGATTTTGGCTTGGATCTTCTGGCTTTCAAGTGTAGGACTAACTTTTTCCTCATTGTTACAAATACCATAAATAGAAGAATCCCTAGGTCTTACACTTGGTTCCTTCTCTAAATTATTGTCTAATTATTCATACTCATTCCTGTATAAAATCAACACATCATTTTACTTAAAAGCTGCTTATATTTTCACTCTACTTATTACCATTCTCACAAGCTTCTTATCACATTTAGATACTAGACTCTAGTTTTTAGAGATGGCAATGGGTCGGACTCGGCTCGGATTATACACACTCTAACTTTGCTCTGGATAATAATCGGACTTTTTTTCCCGGTCCACCTCCACTTGGAGTCGGATTATGCATGCTCCAAGTTTGCCCCGATTACTAGACTAGGACCTCCAATGGAGTCGGATTATTACAAACAGTATCGTTGTGATATTGTAGTAATGATTTTAAGCATACAAAATTAACAAAATATATTTTTCAAATACAATTTAACAAAAAAATATGCACTTTCAAGTTTAACGAGAGAAATAGTCCTACAACTATAATTTAACAAAATTTTCTCGCATTTTGATTTGGCATATTTTATTTCTTTTGATCTGATTTATCTTATTATGATTGATTAATCAAAATAAAAATACCAAGTAGTTTTTCAAAATCGAAAATTACAATTAGTATTGCAAAGAGCTTGAATTAGTCCCGTCTAGAGTTTTAAAGGAACAAAATATTAGTGTAAAAGTCAAATTCCAAGTCGGATCTCCTTCAGGGTCGGAGTCGGGGTGGAGCGTCGGATTTTTAATAAAGTCCAACTCTGGGCCGTCTCTAGCTCGGACTCGGATCATAAAGTCGGAGTCGGAGTCGGATGACTTTTTCCTCGGACACTCGATTCGTATTATTTTTCTCGGATCAAATCAGACTAGGGTTGAATTCAGACCGAATTGCCATCCATACTAGTTTTTATCTTTTTATTTTAGGAAAATAACCAAGAAATTTGTTAATACCTTTGTCATCCTCTTAAAATTTTCTAAATTTCTAATTTGATTATTTGTCACGCTGATTTTGTATTTGTTTTCTTTTTGACGGTATCATTCTTTTTCTTTTAATCTCATCAACAAATTTATACTTTGTTTCATCTTGACCTTTTATTTTTATCATCCACTAATCTTTTTATCTCATTTTTCAACTTAATTTATTAATACAAGCATACTTGAACCAAGTGTTCATAATGAACTTCATTATCATATATTATGAGCTCCGCTATCAGCTTAATTTTTGATTGATTAAAGAAAAGGCGTATAATAGTTAAAATTAAGTTGTTTTTCCTACACTTCATTTATGGTTGTACATACTTTAAAATAGTGTTTTCATCTAACATTAATTTGACTTGACACAAATATTAAGAAAATGATTGATTAAAAGCAAAATATCAGTATTATCCCTAAATAATAGTAAAAATGTAAAAGTAAATGAAAAACAGAGTACAAGTAAATATAATAATCTGTAAAGTATGTCATTTTATGACATATATAATGTTATAACAAATATTATATCCTTTATATTTTCCAAACACTGCACGGTTATTCCCATATGAATTATTTTATACTTATTTATTCCATTTAATTTATCTTAATTTTATTTTAATATTTTATATAATAATTTTAACTTCTCAAGAAAAAATAAATGGTAAAATAATAAAGTGCAATTAAATGCTTATGTTTTCAAAGCAAAAATAATATTAATTTACGTAAATTAAATACAAGATTTGTTGAAGTGCCCATGTGTTACCCACATGTGAGTTGTCCCACATCGGAGAAAAAGATGAGTATGCATCACTTTATAAACTCAAGGAATAAACTCCTACTATCACAAATTAGTTTTAGTATTGAACCTTCTTTGGGTTTATAAGTGAACTACTTCTCCTCCTTGTTTGGTTGCCCAAGTCTATTTTTAAAATTCTATCAAGATTCTTTTTTATATACGGTCTTTAGGAATATATATATCATTTTTCTTATTTTAATTCATTTCAATAACCGTGTCTCACTTGTATTTCTGAATATCACCCTACCACTTTTACTTTATAAATTTCACCTATTATTTTTAAATACTCTATTATTTTAACTCTTATTTATAAGCTAAAAGTAAAAAAGGCAAAATGGCTTACCGACAAGTAAAATGTTTTGTGATCTAAATTAGGTTGTTGCTATTACTCACACTATATGCATAGAAGAGAGCAATAAATTATGAACCGAATGTTGTGTAGTACTACTAGCTAGTGAAGTTGAAATATCATACATTGATCAAAAAGAATTATCATAAGTTTATATTGAAAGGGCGAGATATAATGATCATCACGTGAAGTTGGGTTTAGAAACATCAATTGGTGATGCATTTATTAGAAAGAATTCTGTAAGTACTTAGCTTGTGCCTGGTGTCAAATGCAGATGTATGTATTGCACGGCCAGAATAAATTCAGACATCTGTTTACGTACATGTAGATAACACGTTATCTATGTTTACTCACCAGATAAACTAAACGCTACTGATTAATATCGAGGTATAGTGAAATCCACTTCACCAATAATAAATATATTTTATTTATTTATATATTAATAGCGGATAGTTTACAACGATGACCGAAACTTAAGTGCAATGATCGTTAAGCAACAAATAAAACTCGTCATCGAAAGCAAAGAATCGATCGACAACATATTACAATTTCGTTGTTATAGGCATGAACTTGGTGGAAGTAAAATTCAAATTCGTAGCAATTAGAAATGATCTCAGTGCGGTTGAACTCAAATTTGTACTTCCCTCGTTCCATATTTTCCATATTAGTTGCAATATATGAAACAATGACACTATTCATTTATCACTTTTTATTTGTTATTAGTTTTTAATCAATAAGTTAAAACATAGTTAAGTGACATCTTGTTTGATTCGTCTCATTGTAATTATTATTTATATCAACTTTATAATTTTTCATTACATATAACTAGAGATATTAAGAATTGAATTAGTGCATTAGACTACGTGAATAAGCAAATGTTGCAAGTAAATTGGAACGGACAAGTAACTGTTAGTAATTGATGAGACTTGTAAGTTGAATGAATGTTTTTATATACTTCCTCCGTTATGAAATAATCGCTACATTTTCGTTATCGACACTATTCATCATTCAAGTTTATTTAATATATTGCGACTAACGTGTACGAATAAATATAGTCAAGTGAGATCTTGTTTGAATCGTTTGATCGCATGTTTTCATAATATTAATTTTTTATAATTTTTAGACGTGTATAATTCAATATATAAATGATAAAAGTAATGCATTGCACTGCGTAAAAAGTCAAACGTAGCAAGTATAATGGAACAAAAGAAGTATATATATTATGATTTAATGATAAAGTACATGTATAAGTCTTAATTCATAAAAAAATATGAAGAATTAAAATTATTATGTGTATGTAAAATGTCAAACTCTTTACAAATTTAAATTTCAACTCCAATATAAAATGATTTTGTAATCATTATTTTATCCATAAAAATAAACATAAGTATTTTATTACTCCCTCCGTTCCTTAATGTACTTCTCATTTGGTATATTCCACCTTAAGAAGAGAAAGATTTAATTAATGTTTTTGACACATATTTAGAAGATAAAATATATTCACGTGAGATCTTATTAGATTCGTTTTAATATATACTTTTTTATTCTGTATTTTTTATAATTTCTTATTATATGTATTTAGAGATATTAAGGTTTAAAATTTGTATTGAAAACTGTGAAAAAGTAAATAGAAATAACAAGAGGATATAAATCTTCTCTAAAAACTGAAATATCTGTTGTCTTCAAATTTCTCCAACAATAACTTAGTGATACAATTTCAATTTGGTGCTTTTAGCTACGAACTTATCAACAAAATTGGAATCCATCGCTAATACAAATTAATATGAAATGTTTACGGCTCTGATAAGTGAAGAACGTAACCAAAGGAAAAAACACAATAAAAATAGAGTAACACGGATCAACACATTATAACTCACACAAGATAACTGAAAAACTAACGAATTTTTTAGTAAAAAATATCTAGAATAATCTAATCTTTTTTATGATTTGTCCTATAATAATTCCACCTAGGGTAGTAGGTAATTCATCAAAAAAGTAAACTGAAAATAATTTAAATTAGACAAATTTTTGAAAATTTACATAAAAATCCTAAATAATAAAATAATCATAAAAATTTTTTTGAACATTTTTTAATATTTTTTTTGATATTTTATTTGTAATTTATCTTTTTTTAAAATTAAACTTGGTATAGTAAGTCATCCGTTCACCGGATTAACCCTAGGAAAATACCCCTCAAAGTTGGGATTATTCATGGTTAATCAATAGATGAGATTAATGTAGGAAAATCACGAATAGGTTGGATTATTTTAGATAATTTTTTCTATTTTTTATCCTAGTTTCATAGTAGTACTCAGTACAATGCAAGTAGTGATTAGTTCTTATTATGACATGCTTGGATTGGGTGTAAACATTTAAGAGGGTGAGAAAAGTCAAAGTAAGAAAATAAATTTGATAAATTAGAAATTAGTGAAATTTAATTGTTGTAAAGGTGGAAGAATGGTTGCAAAATGAAGAAAAACGAAGCGAACTCTCAATTTTGTGGGGTGAAATATTTATCCTATGGGAGGGTGGGAAAATGTATTACCTCCATAATCGTGAAAATCATCTTTTTTTTCCTTCATTATTTTTATTACATGTTCATTTTATCTTCTTCACAGCTATCTTAACTATTTCAAATGCATCCCTATTTGTTTTCATTTTATTATTTTAACTTTATTTTTCTCCTTAAATATTTACACCTAATCTAAGTATGGCCTTAAGGTAAATTTTATCCTGATTTGATAGAGCTTATATTTTTAAAGTAACATATGAAATGATATTTGATATTTTTTAATAAAGTTAATCCATAACTTAAGATTGTCCCATTAATTTGCTTTTCATAAAGGTTTTTGTCTATCAATTCACTATCTTGAGTTGAAGGACACCCCCATATGACCACATGTTCCTAATAATTATGAAAATTAAAGTATTATTATTACTCAATGAAGTTAAAAGTATTATTAATTATCATACTAATTAACTAATTTAGACTAGGTAATCGACTCCTAAACTTCCTATGATTTGGACTTCTAGTCAAACCATGGAAGGATGACGTCCAGCATTTTGACTACTTAATTAGGCAAACCGTCCATATACAAGACAAGCTCAAACAATACCGATTGGACTTCAACAACTAAGTTGCATCAAAAGAGCAACATATTACAATGTACAAATGACTTAATTACACTCCAAGGACCCTTCTTATTAGCTTCAAGATCGACTTAATTTATGGAAGTTGTAGAGCTGCTATATTTATTAGCAATAAAATGTTATGATTTATATTTTTAATTACTAATTACTGGTTTTTATTTTAAGTTGTACTATAAAAAGATTTTGTGAGACTTTATTTGACCTTTAGAGTCATATATAATTATTACTGCAGTCTATAGTGACATTTATGAAAAAATAATCAATACTAATAAAGTAGTGATCTGAGATCCAGTAAAAAAAAATTTTATAAAAAGAGTTGAAAAATTTAAAGTGTCAGGTTATAAGAGCTCCGACTAATGGAATAATCTTATTGGTTTCTTATTGATTACATGACATATTAATTAAGAAAATAATAAAAATTAATCATACTAGATTTTTTCCCAAGTTGTAAGAATGTGACATTCAAACACTTTATTTATTTGCCGTCTCAAAGAAAATAGAGGCCCTGTACAAATAATATTAAATGGGCCCTCAGCCCCTCAGCCTCTATATTTGAAGAACTTTCAAATGATATTAATCTTAATAAATTTATGCTTTTTTGTAGAATTTTTTTTATTTATCTATTAAAAATTCTTGATAAATTTAAAATATAAGATAAATGTTAAGGTAAACTACATGCTATTATAAATAACATAACAAGAGATAGAGAAATCAATAAAAAAAATAATCAAATTAGCATTAAGAGTATAATGATAAAATTGAACAAATTAAATTAGCATCAAAAGTATATTGAAAAAATACATTTTATTTTTTTCTATTTCCAAATTAGGAGATATAGCAAGTAATATAAAAGAAAAAATAAAAAATAAAATAATAATTTGTCTAAAAATTATTTTAAAATGGCAAAAAGAGGTACCCCTTAGTAGGATTTGATCATTAACAAACAAAAATCCCATGTTAGCACCTAACCATTGGGCATAATAATTTTACTGATTTTTCATTTTGCTTACAGAAACTTCATCTAAATAGAGCCCTATTTTCAAGAACCTAGGATGAGGCCCTGTGCAGCTGCACTGCTTGCACAGATAGTTCACCGGCTCTGTTAATATTAATATATATATATATATATATATATATATATACACGTATATTATGTGTGTGTGTATATATATATTAATTTAAGAGTATATTTACTTTTAGTAGAATACTAGATATTGCCTGTGCAATGCACGACTTTTTAAAATTTTCTGACAAATTTATATATACTAAAAAATTAAAATTTTAAGAAATAAATTATATATTATAGTTATATTTCATTTCACCCTGAATAATTATATACCTGAATAATTATATACATAACTTACATTGTACTATTATATATTGTGCACGCATGTGATTGAGAAAGTTTAGTTTATGACAATAAATCACAACAAAAGACAAAAAATATATTTGTTTTAACTATCTCAAAATATCTAATACATAAAATCATACCCATCATCATTATTGGATAGTACCCATCCTTTAAGTGGGTATTATTTTATTTTATTTTTTACATAAAATAATACCCACTTAATAAAAAAATTAAAAAAGATTTATAAATATTTTAAAAAATGAAATAAAATAGAAGTATTTGATTCCTTGATAATTAAATATTGTGACCTAAAAAGTAAAAATAAGTCATAATAACAATAACATTATCATTGAATCTTAGAGGAAAAACTTTTATTAGAGAAGTGACACATAAGCGAATTTATTAAAATGATGATGTAAGCGGTATTTGTTTTAGTAATAGTTATTGTTTGATTATATATATAAATTATAAATTATAGAGATATTTAGTGACATTTAATTTAAATGTTACTACTTTAAATTTCTCATGGTCTATATAGTCGATTTAATGTAATTTATTAGACCCTTTAACAGCATATTAAAAAAACATACTAAAGCTTTTCGAAACTTAAGATATAGTGACATTTGTCATAAATGCCACTATAGACTATAGTAATAATTATTTCTATAACTTTTACTAAAACAAAACACGCTGACATAATCACTAATTAATATGCTTATGTGTCACAACCTTAATAAAAAAATTTCCCTCCAAAACTCAATGATGACATCATCACTAATTAATAGATTTGACTTAATTGCTTTCTAACTATGACTATAATGTTATTCATAATGTTATACTTTGTTAGTCACATCATTTAATGTATTAGAGATTTATAAATTTAATTTCATTTTTTTTTCAATTATTTATAAAATCTTATCAATTTTATTTATTAAATAAGTATTATTTAAGTGTATTAGATATTTTAAGTTGGTTAAACGATAATATACTTTTACGAGAATTTTTTTATTTTATACTAACGAAATTGGTTACTTAAACGCAATGCATAAGTCTAATATGACTTAGGTTGTGGCTACCTTTATGTAAGTCACTTATATTTTTTATGACAAATAATTTTTTTTTATTTTATAAAATAAGTTTACATAAATATTTATGTTAAATCTATAATTAAGTTTTAACAATCATCTACGCACAATGCAAAGTATGATACAAGTCAAACAAGGTATGTAATGTATACAACTATTCAAAACGAAATGAAATATAACTATAATGTAAAATTTATTTCTTAAAATTTTAATTTCTTAAATGATATGTCAGTAAATTTAATAAAGTCGTGCATCGCACAGACACTATCTAGTATCTTACTAAAGGAAAAATAAAGTCACTAATCACTTTATTGTGAACCTTAAAATAAAAACGAAAAATTATTACACTAAAAATATAAATTAGTGACATTTTTTTCATACCACTAAATCATATGTCGTGAAAAATTAATATTGTTGTAGAGATATCCTCTGGACATGAACAACTATAAATTTTCATAGTTTAAATATAATTAATAATGTATAATTCTTTGATTTAAAGAGTAAGTTGCCAAAAATAACATCGGTTAATAGATCACAATAACAAATTAACCGTTACTAAAATCCAATAAAAATAAGCTCACATATTTATTATTTTTAATTATACCTATCTATTTGGTATATTTGCTAATAAAAACTAGTCTATTTTTAACAATCATCTTTAAATTTTTGTAAGTCAAGAATTTAGAAATACACCATATAGTTGAGTTTGTTTTCAGCAATTAAATCGAATAAGTAAATTTATTTAAAATAAACAATAATTAAGTTTATTTTCAGCGAATTGAGAAAAAATAATTTATGTTACGGGATCAATAATAAACCCGTAATTTATTTAGTCAAACCATAAATCGCCCGTCTTGGTCCAATAACTTCCTAAAATAACTACCCACTACTTACCGTAACCTACCACAATACCACTATCAGCCATCTGTCCATGATTCCCACATTAATTCACCATCGATTCTACCATTATAAATACTGGTAGCATCATTCATTCATGGACCTCGTAGCCTTGATCTTCCTACCGTTACTCCAAAAAACTACACCGCCTTCTTATTTACAATTTATACTTTAATCAAAAATCTTTCAATTGATCTGAACTCATCCTACAATTCATTATCTTGTTTTCATTAATTATCATATATTCATTACTTTCGGTTTCCCGATCTGACTTGAGCGTCGGAAGGGTCTTCTGGGAAACCACCCCGGGCAAGGCTAACGTTGTATTGCAGGCTTTGAGGTCTCATCGGCGGAAGGATCATTAACACTTTTAGCATATTAACAATCGTCCCCTATTACTCCTATCTCTGGATATTTTAAGTGTCTTTTGCACTTTCTCCTTTTATTACCGAAACAATTTATTTTAACAATTTCCCTTAATAACATGAATCATAATACTTTTATTTTGTACCAAGAGAAATGGATTTGTTTTTCGATCATCTCTTAAGTGGAAACCCTGTCTACTTTCAAGTAAATTAAAATATGTTCCAGGGAATACAGCTAATGCTGATAGCAACTAGCAAGACAATATTTATATTTCTTGACAATAGCCGGGGGTTGTTCAATTGTGCATTTTTGGATGAATGTCCTTGGAGTAGTTTGATTTATAAATGTAAGACTTATTTTCAGGAAAGGGGAATTACCGTAATGTTTAGGAATAATGATTTCATTTAAAAATTTAGAATTGATTTAAATTTATTATTTGGCAATTTAAAAATTTTTAAATTTGAATTTAGATCAAATTTCACCATTGGTTTTTGTTAGAGTATATAACATATCTTAGGGCCTCAATCATCAGCTTAAGCTTTTGGTTGAGTTGGTTCCTTGACATGATATAAGAAGCCAACATGACAAGAGGTCATGGGTTCGAATCTCAACCACCCCTCATTTAAAGTGGAATATTTAGTGCCATGTATGAGGAGGGCCTGTGCTGCATCCACACTTCTGGCCCAATGGGCTCTCGTGTGAGGAGGCGTGTTAGAGTATATAATATATCCTGGGACCTCAACCATCAGCTTAAGCTTTTGGTTGAGTTGGTTCCTTGACAATTTTTAAAGTATTAAAAGTTGAGGATTTGAAGATGACTACCCAAACCTTGTCATTCTCAAATTCTTCATTTATGATTTTATGATTAAAATTCATAATTTGAAATGATATATGTTCAGTACAAGCTAGTGTTGCTACTTGCTACAAATGTAAAGACGTGTAAGTTGACCCTATTTTACCCATTTAAGACCTTCATTCATGAATACCTCATAACTCATATATAAACAAACAAACAAAATTCTTGGCTTTTTTTTTAAAGAACAAAATTCATGAACCATCCTTATATTGACAAATCTAGTTTGTTAGATCAATGGATATTCTATTATTGTGTTTGATAAGATAAACTTTAAATTTAATTTTGGAAAAATTACCTAGAATAATCCAAACTATTCATGATTTTCCTACAATAATCTCATCTATTGATTAACCATGAATAATCCAAACTATTCATGATTTTCCTACAATAATCTTATATTGACAAGTGTTTCGGACTTCTCTTTGCTATATATCCATTTCCAAATTTTCAAAAAAAAAAAAAACCATGAATAATCCCAACTTTGAGGGGTATTTTCCTAGAGTAAACTTGGGTAACCCGATGACCTGCTATATTAGGTAATTCACCAAAAAAATAAATTAAATATTAATTTAAAATTAGAAAATATTTTTGAAAATTTACATAAAAAAATCTAAATAATAAAACAAATCATAAATTTTTTATGAATAATTTTTAACATTTTTTTCGACATTTTATTTTAATTTATCTTTTTTTAAAAAAAATAAAACTTGCTATAGCAAGTCATTCGGTTACCGGGTTTACTCTTGGAAAATGCCTCTCAAAGTTGGGATTATTCATGGTTAATCAATAGGTGGGATTATTATAGGAAAATTATGAATGTTTATAATCTCTACTTTTCTTCCATCAAATTTATTATTTGTGATATATACTCATATTTTTTCCACTAATTTTCTTTCAATGTTTTTATAATGTTTATAATCTCTACTTTTCTTCCATCAAATTTATTATTTAATAAAATAATACTCCTTCCGTTCTTTTTTGTTCTTCCCATTTACTTTTTGCACAGTTTTCAAAGCAACTTTCGAGCCTAAATATCTCTAAATACGCATTATAAAAAGTTATAAAAAATATATAATAAAAAAGTATACATTAACACGAATCTAAGGAGATCTCATATGGATATATTTTATCATCTATAAATGTCTTAAAAATCTTAATCAAATTTCTCTCTCCAAAAATGGAATATTCTAAACGGAAAGAACAAAAAAGAACGGAGGAAGTATATTCAGTATTTAAAAGATTCTAATTTCCTTAATACCCATAATCATTTCTTATGAGAACTTCATTAAGAAATTAAGTAGTAAGCTATAATTTGATAATTGTGACTACTCAGCCTACTCTTATTTGTAACAACAACCAAATTTAACTTTTTGTAAAATTTATGGAGTAGTTTAATAATAAAATAATCTTCTTCTGTTTAACTAGTTTCGTGGCAAGATACTTGTAGGGATGTGATCGGAAGCTTGCCTTTTGCCGGTATATGGGTCTCTTTATGGGCTCATGGTGCTTCTTTAGCCAACGTCGCGGAAAGAAAGAGAAAGAAGTAGACGACAAAGTGTGAAGAAAATTGCTATAAATTCATCCCATTTGCTTTCTACACTTTCAGAGAATTAGGTAAAGACGCGCTAGACTTGCTATCAAGGATTTCATTATTTTCTTCAAGGAACTCCAGTAGTACCAAATCTAAGCCCTATATCTTTCATACACTAGCCTTTTATATTCAAAAGAGTATGAGTGCTCAGCTTGTCGCTCGGCTCCATACAAACTTCTTGTAGAGTTTTTCTTTATAAAATGAATTACCTTATTAGAATAATAATAATAATAATAATAATAATAATAATAATAATAATAATAATAATAATAATAGCAATAATAATAATAATAATAATAATAATAATAATAATAATAATAATAATAATAATGCATGTGTAGATGTCACTGGAGGCTCGCCCTTTGCTGGCATAGGAGTCACCTCATGGGCACCTAGGGCTTCTTTAGCCAATGCCGCAGAAAGAAAAAGGAAGAAATACGCTGCGAAATGTGAGGAGAATGACTATAAATTTATCCCTTTCGCTTTCTCCACCTTTGGAGAGTTAGGGGAAGATGCTCTCAACTTGTTAGCAAGGATTGGATCCTTCTCTTCGAGCAACTCCGGTAGTGCCAAGGCTAGGGCATTTATTTATCATAGATTAGCTTTTTGTATTCAAAAGGGTGTGGGCGCTCAGCTTGTTGCGCGACTCCCCACCAACTTCTTGTAAAGTCCCTTTTTATGATATGATAATTATTATAATAAAAAATAATAATAATAATAATAATAATAATAATAATAATAACAATAATGACTGTTAGAGTATATAACATATCCTTGGGCCTCAACCATCAGCTTAAGCTTTAGAAAAGTATGCGGTTGTCTCAGTTGGTAACTGCCGATTATGTGGAACGTAGAGGTCTTGGTATTAGAAGCCAGTGTGACAAGAGGTCACAAGTTCGAATCTCAACCACCCCTCATTTAGAGTATATAACATATCATGAGGCCTTAACCATCAGCTTAAGCTTTTGGTTGAGTTGGTTCCTTGATAATGACAAGACAATAATGGGTTTGGCCTGTGTTGGTGGTAGCTTATGATTACCACAATCAAAAGTGGTCTCCTTGGATGACTTTTGGCCCCATTATCAATAAGAGAGGTTTAGATCATTATTTCTAATCCCCTCTCAATAATTTTTGTCTACTTTTTTGAACTAAATGATTGCTATAAGAATATATGTCTCCATGCACTTGCCATGCTACTTTGTGCTAATTTGCATGAAAATTAACACAATTACTTTGGCTTTTGTATCAGGGTTGTTAAAAATATCCCATCTAATTAATCGATCCGAAATATTTTCGATATTCAGTTTTTAAACATGGATAGTTTATCTGATTCTGAAATTTGGATAATTCAGATTGGGTATTCGATTTTAAAATCTAATATTTTATCATTTAAATTTTTTTTTTGAAAACATATATAAATTATTTTAACATTTTTTTAGGTTGTTGAATTTACTATTATGTACAATTCTTAACTATTCTAAGTTGCATAACTAATTTATTGTTAACTAATTTAGACTTTTAAAAATCCAACCATATTTGTAAAATGATTTGTATTCAAATTTTAAAAAATAAGCTTGATTTGTATTCAAATTTTAACAATAATGTTTACTCGTAAATATTTAAGTTCAGTTCACTTTCTTTCTTTCGAAGATTCTTCAAAAGAAAGAAAGTGAACTAAACGTAAATATTTACGTGTAAACATTGTTGTTAAAATCGCGATTCTGATCTATGATTCTACGATTTTACGATTCTAAAACAAGGGAGCGATTTGAATTGCAGGTAAAATCTTACGATTCTAGTTGGAATAAGATTTTTAGAGGTAGAATCATAACACGATTCTACGATTTAACAATTCGATCCACTAATCTAGTATGAATTATTTTTTATTTTTCTTATGTACCATATTTTACTAATCTCTTTAACATATACACATAAATTTCAAATTTTCCCTCATGAAAAATTTTAAAAAACGAATTTCTTAATCGGTATGAAGATTTAAACTAACTATTAAAAAGTTTTCGTTGTATTTTTAAAAATAAAGTCAAAGAAACTTGAATTCATAAATTTAAACTTTTGAATTGGATAATAATGATAAGAAATTAGATATATTTCATATATTTAAGTTTATTTGTAGAATCGTACGATTCTACGATTCGATTTTACCGATTCGATTCTACCTCTCTAAACAATTCTAAGTAGAATCGCGATTTTAACAACTTTGCGTGTAAAAATAGTAAAGATGTTTAATAAAGCAAAAAAATTTATAAAGATTTCAAACTGAATAACCGGTATTCGAATTGGGTTGAACCGGATAACTAAATTTCAGATATCCAGATTTTTCTGACTGAAACCGAATCATGATTTTCACTATCCGGTATCCAATTTTGTACACTTGTACTTTGTATTACAAGTGCAACCACTTACTTTCTCTGTTTTATTTAATTTTGGTATATAAATTATCTTTGTTAATTCGACTCATCTTGTTTGAGATCGTTTCACTATGAGTGAGGCGGGTCTGTATAATATGTCTATTTCTTAATGTGATCACTTTAAATTATAAATGATCAACATACATGAATTTAGTCAATACAAATAGTCTCATTTTTAAATTGTCTCATTTAAGATTTTCTGTTGTTAATTAATAATAAGCTGGCTTAAAAACTATTTCAACACTTTTATTGATTATTTGACCAACAAAACTGCCAAAAATAAAAAACCAAAAATATTTGGACAAATACAGTTGAGTTTGACATAAAACTATGTTATGCATAATTTTGTTGTCTAAGACTAATCAAATGTTCCAACATATCACTCAAAAAAGCTTCTTCCACTCAATTTTTGTTTGACTTAATGTCATTTCAGTCCATTTTATTCGCCATATTATAGTTAAAGAGCAAATTTTTGAATTTTTGTAAAATTATTTATATTTTATCTTTCTATTTTTTTTCGATTCCCTAACTATGTCGATCAAAAGAGTGTCCATTTCCTGTGTATATCTTTGGTTTTCACTAAAAACTTAAAATTTTAGTTATGAATTCAATTGACATAAAACCTATATTACTTGGACTCGTGTACTAATGTCAGATATAGGTATGTATTTAAGTGTCAGATACGTCTAAAATGAAATGTGCGAGTGTCAACAGCCATACCAATGTCTGAGTATTAAGAATCGGACACGAAGCAAATGAAGAATCATTACTACATAATTTACTTTTAATTGGATATATTTAAAGATATTTAATTTAAATGTCAGTACTTTAAAATTTTAATAGTATATATAGTGGATTTAGTGATCATTATTAGACCATTTTGCAGTATAATAAAAAAACATACTAAAACTTTTCACAACATATGATCTAGTGACATTTCTCATAATTGTCACTATAGACCATTGTAATAATTATATATGCCACCAAAGGCCAAATAAATGTCACTATAGTGGAACATAAAATAAGAACTAAATATATAAATCAATAGCTTTTTTTAAAATCACTTAGTTAAATGTCGTAAAAAGTTAAATTTGTATAGTGAGTTCAATAACATAGCATAAAACTATAGTCTAGATCACAATTTCGAATCGCAGAAAACGAAAGCCTTGATCTTAATCAAAACTTGGACAAAAATTAATGTAATTGAAGATTAAATTATGTCACTTTACAAATTATAGGTGTAGGTTCGAGAGGCCTAGTGCTCGAACAAGCAATGTCCTTAATTGAACGATTATAATTCTTTTGGGCTTTTCGCTTTCCTCTTTTTGTTTGTTTAATTGTAAATGAACCAAGAATCAATTCAACCAAAAGTTTAAGTTGATGGTTGAGGACGCATGATATGTTATATACTTTAACACGCTCTCTCACACAAGAGCCCTTTGGGCTAGAAGTGTGGATACAACACAGACCCTCCTCACATCTGACGCTGAATATTCCACTTTAAATGAGAAATTGTTGAGATTTGAACCTGTGACCTATTGTCACATTGGCTATGATACCATGTCAATAAATCAATTCAACCAAAAGCGTTGAGTTGGTTCCTTAACATTGAGCATTTAGATCCTTATACATCTATTATTATCCCACTACATTGCAGTATTTAGGAGATTTCTAACATATTCTAAATGTTCAAATTATATGAGGAAGGTTTGAACTCTCTCTTATTCATTTTAGGGGTCGCAATTTTTTTGACGCTATTTACCAGTCACTTGTAATTATTAAATTATTAGCACATCCTAGGGCATCAACCAACAGCTTAATCTTTTGATTGAGTTGGTTCCTTGACTGGTATCAGAAGCCAACGTGACAGGCGTTACGGGTTTGAATCTCACCACTCATTTAAAGTGGAATATTCAGCGCCTATGCGCATCCATACGTCTAGCCCAATGGGCTCTCGTTTGAGGGGGCGTGTTATACGTAATAGCATATCCTAGCCTCAATCATTAGCTTAAGCTTTTGGTTGAGTTGGTTCCTTGACAGTAATTTTTATTTTTTTTCTTAATTTATAAGTTTTTCATATGAAATTACATATAAAAGTTAATTTATGTATTAGTCGAAGTTCTCAAAATCTTTTAGGCAAATTTGGGTTATCTCTAAACAATGTTATCATAATAATTTTTTTGTCAAAGTTATGGTGGTTGATCTTCTCTCTTAGACTGAGTTTTTTTTTTATCATATCAGACTCCAAAGAAGCACTGGATAGTTTGTCAAATCGTTGTCCTATTAGCAACAAATATACTTTACTCACGACAAAAAAAAACAAGATGGCTACGATACAAATTCGAAGCCAATCCGAAGCCATCTTCTACTTGGCGACGGAATGGCTACTGATAGCAGCCGTAGCCAAAAGAGGCGAAGCCAAAGCCAAAATCCGTAGCCATCCCGAAGCCATTTATCGCGTCAGAACATATATCCGTCGCCATATTCATTGCAGCTTTTGCATACGAATATTATTATTAATTATTTATTAGTAATATTTTAATATTATTAATTTATTTATTATTAGTATTTTAATATTAATTAATTAAATTAAGAATTTATAATTTTAAAATTTTTTTGATGGGAGTTTATAATTTATATTTTTAAGTTTTATTTTATTTAAATTAACAAAAAAATTAAAACACACAAAACTAAAATAACAAATAAAATATATACGACAAAAAAATATAATAAACTAATTATATTTTTTTTCGATTTCAAACTAAATATATAAATAAAGAAAATATTCACAAATACATTACAAAACTTATAAAACAACTAAATTAAATTAGAAATTGTTTTGACGAAATATTCAACTACCTAAATCATCTAATACTGCTACTATTTCCACCACCACGCCGCATACGAGATCTGCCCGAACCGCTTGAAGCACGTGTGTTATGAGATCCACGAGAACCACCAGGACTTCCACCATGAATCCCCGAACCACCCACTTCACCCGCACGGCTAGATTCTCCAGCAAGCTGAGTTTCTAGCCGTCTAATGGCCTCTTGCATTGATGTTAATCGATTTCGCAAGTCTCTGCACAAATTTTTGGAAACCCGTGCAAATAAGATGTCTTCGTGAACAATCCGTCGCCAACAGCTCATGGCTACGGGCAGTATCAGTCGCCAAAGCGTCGCCAAAGGATGGCTACGGTATGGCTTCGAAAATTACCCGAAGCTAAGCTAGGCGACTGTTCTTATCCGTAGCCATCCCGTAGCCACGCTTCGCTACGGATGGTAGCCATCTTGATTTGTTTTTGTAGTGACTTGACACCTTTAGTAAGGATGTTCCAAGCTGAAATCTAAAGAAGGAAGTGTGTCAATTGTTATGTCCCCAGACAAGAATTACACATTGTGGATTGTCTTTCCCCCAAGCGCGAACACCCCAACATCTTAGACTACTTAGGCACACCGACTCCCAGATCTTTAGAGATGATGCTATCAATGTTTATAATTTAGTCAGTTATATATATTAGTCATGATGTATCCTTAGTCCTTTTATTTGCTTGTGTGTTCTCTCCTCCTCCACTTACTACGGAGGATCATAAAAACTGTCATTTTCTTTATGTGTGCCCTACTTTATTTCTGGTTTATAATATGTTAATCATTTATATATTTTAGAAGTTTCAATTTTTAGAAACTTTATTAATAAACAAATAATTCTACATAAAAAAAAAAGCAAATATATATTTTCAAAACTATAATAGTAGATATATCATGTAGATTTTTAAATCCGAAAAATGTTATATTTCAAGAAAATTTTAATAAATAAACATATCTTGTTTTGATATAGTGCGTATATATATATAAATGGAATATATTGATGTTACCTTTGGTAGAATACATTAATGTTTTTATTTTATAAATTTATTGTGATATACATAATATGTAATCTCGATTACACCAATAATTGTATTCCACGTGACAAACCTCTATGAGGATATCATTTAGAATTTTTAAATATTTTTATTAAATTGCATGATATATAGCCATAGTTGGTTTGTCGAGCCTTTCAATTGCTTGATTTATATTTCAGATATGTTAAAGAATAATAAAATTTTATTTACAAAAAAGCAATAGATATACCAGAATTCTTTTAGAATTACCATAGTAATTAGTACACATTTATGATAAGGATTAATTTCTTCGAACGCTGAAAGCGGACGTTACAAAGAGGTTCAACAATGAAAACACAAATGAAAAATAGAGCAAAAATGAAAGACACAAGTGTTTATGAGGTATCTTTGATACCTCCCCCTCAAATGATGTTTATTAGATTGAACTCAACAATTACAATGTAATAAACCTCTCCTTATCTTAAGAACAACTTCTTAAGACCTTCAAATACTAATGCAAAGTTAGAACACTCCTCTAGTTTCTAAGCAATGCAATAGTCTACTCACAATGTGTGTTTGTGGTGGTTCTTTCTCTAAGATTGATACTCCCTTTTATAGATGAAGGTGAGTGTCAATCTTAGAGTCACACATTTAACCACCATAAATCACAATTAACCTCCTAATTAAACATTACATTCAACATGGTAATTAAACTCAGCATTAACCAAGGAATACAATGCATAATCAATACAAAAAACGCCCGTTGGAGTAGTCTGACAGTCTCGCTCGACCCAGCACCCCTTGCTCGACCTGGTCGAGCGAGCACTCCAGAAGCTACTGACTTATTCAGACCAATCTGCTCGATCCCTACCTTTGCTCGACCCGGTCGAGCGGTCCATGACTCGGTCGAGCGAAGCACTCTGACCTTAGTTCTCGTTGCTTTGATCAAGCAACACTTCATCAAACGACCCAAACTTTAATCCCACACATCTTGACACATCTTTATCGTTATTATCCAAAGTACAAGACAAAGCATGTTCAATTAAGTGATTAAAGTTATCATCAAAATTAAGAATATTGTTACTTGCATTAACAAACGCCACTATAATATTGTTAGCGGATTATCAATTTACCATGTTATCTTTTTTCTCGATAATTGAATCTACAACAATAACAACATTTGATTATTTCAATAAAACTGACTCTTATCTAAGATGGGATTTAGACAATACATTATATTAAGCAATATTAGTCACCTTAATTTAATTTTTACCATTATTTTTTCTAATCATTTTATCTATATATTTAAACAGTTGTAATATATGACGGGGAAATAGTTATTTCCAACATGTTTTAGGTACTGATCACTACAACACATGGGAAGCTATTATCAAAAGATATCTGATTTTTGACCCTTTTAAAAAAGAAAGGAAGAAAGGGCATCTTGGATCCAAAATTTTTGCATGCCTTATAGTGGATTGTCTCCCATTTATTTTCTTTCACTAACTTTGAACTTTCATTGTGCAAAATATACCCTAAAGCCCACCGAATCAAGATAAATAAAGAGCTTTAGCATATACTCAATGTCCTTTGGGCGTTATTTGGCTAATTAACCATTTTTTATTGTTATAATAGGGCTGCAAAATATTTACCTAACCCTTAAAATTTGAGTTGCTGGTTGAACTGTGTCGTGGTGACCGATAATCTAATTGCAACCTAATATTTAATGTCTCAATATAAATAGAGTATACATACTGTTGAAGTGCCCATGTGTTACCCACATGTTACCCACATGTGAGTTGTCCCACATCAGAGAAAAAGAAGAGTATGAATCACTTTATAAACTAAAGGAGTAACTCCTACTATCACCAATTGGTTTTAATAGTAAACCTTCTTTGGGTTTATGAGTGGACTACTTCTTCCCCTCCTTGTTTGTGTTGCCCAAATTCAATTTCTAAATTCTATCAAATACCTAACCTGATAAAAACCCATACTTATATTAAACAATAAATGTAGTTAAAGTGATTTGACATACATTTGACCTATTGTTAACTCAAACTCGACTTTAATCCAATAAATATTTGATAAAATTCTACTCATAGTGACCCGAGATTCATAATGGATCGATATGGTATCAATCTGGCTCACAATTGACTCGATAGTATCAATCTAAGTATCTAACCAGTGACTTTGCATTTGCGCGAATCTAATATCAAATAAATATTGTCCTATTAAATTTGCTCGAATTGAATACTATTTTGTAACATTTATTTTTGAATTTACCCTTTTTAAATTAAAAAAATAGAAAAATAAATAAATAAATCCTAGCTTGAAAAGTGTTAGTATTTTTCTTTTTCATACGTGACACATACTAACCTTCTCTAATATATAGGTGGCATGTGACTTGGATCTTTAGAATAAAATTGATCATAGCAAATATCAAATTTTTAAAAAATACACAAAAGTACGATTTTTATATAAAAAAAACACATTAGTCCAAAAGTATAATTTTTATAAGTATTTATTTCTTTAAATTATTATCAATATGGTAATCATTATTGATCAATCTTGCACTCAAAACTCTATGTAACTTTCTTCAAGACTAGAATAAATATATCTAATTGTCAAGGAACCAACTCAACCAGAAGCTTAAGCTGATGGTTGAGGCCCTAGGATATGTTATATACTCTAACACGCCCTCTCACACGAGAGTCCTTTGGGTTAGAAGTGTGGATGCAGCGCATGCCCTCCTCATACATGGTGCTAAATTTTCCACTATAAATGAGGGGTGATTGAGATTCGAACCTGTAACCTCTTGTCACTCTGGCTTCTGATACCATGTCAAGGAACCAACTCAACCAAAAAGTTAAGCTGATGGTTGAGGCCTCAGAATATGTTATATACTCTAACACTAATCAACCACTCATTATAAATAATTTGGTTTAACTAAAGAATTTGATTGCTATAAAAAATACTTCTAATAAAGGTTTCTTATAAGTCAACTACAGTACAGGCAAGAGGAAACAGGTAGGCTCTGGGTAACATTCGAATCAGGCTACTGAAATCAGAAATGTAGTAATGGGGAGATAATAAGAATTGGTAGTCTATAGAGTTAATACTTATAGCTGGTGTGAAATGACCACTTAAAATGACTTACTTCTATGAGTTACGACTTTGTAGTAACATTTTGATTGCCCGTGATACTCCTATTTAAGCACTGCTTATGTAGACCTATCAAATGAGCTGCACAAAAGCTGGCTAGCAATGTAACCGTCACCACCATTATATATTTGTTACTCCCTCCGTTTCATATTAGCGCGGATTCAAGCTGGTTAATTAATAATGTCAATTAATAGCATTCTATGATCGTTAAAATAATTTTTGATTCTGTTTATTTTAATTCTTAAAAGTTTAGGAAAATATGCCGTTTATATAAATTCCAATCCAAAAAATATGATTGCCATTAGACCTGTCAAAACGATCGGACAAGCGGGTTATGAATTAGGTCACTATTGATCGGTTCTGTTTTGGGATATTATTTTCCGGTCGGATAAATTTCAGGATGGGTTCTGTTAGGCTTTGGGCGACCTAACGATTCAAGGACTATAAAAAAACAATCATAAACTTGTTTTTCAAAAATTATATACATAAATCTTTTTATATTCAAAGAATATTTTTAAATATAAAAGGATCATAATATACCTATTTTCAGGCTAAAATAAAGTAATATTGACTCAAAATATATATAACAAACTAATTAGACATATAGTGGGTGACAACAAAATTCGATATCACGAAACTGAGAAAATTATGAAGAGGAAATGAAAACAAGTCGTGTTTGACCCAGTTTTTTTCGATATTTTCATGCCAGATCATTTTTATATTTTTAGTCAAAATTTTGGGTTATAACTCACTATTTTCCTATTAAATTTCCGAAAGGATCAAATTGTGACGAGTCTAAATTATTCCCCATTCACCTCAAACATATATTTTACCACTCCCAATTTTCAGTAACAACATACTTCATTCGTTCCATAAGAAGTATTTGCTATGACATGTTGTATGGGAAAATGTAACTATTAATAGCAAGTATTATGGAACGGAGGAAGTATAACTAAAGTTCTCTGCAAGGCTGGCCCTACGAGGGCTAAGCGGAGCCTTTGTCTCGTGCTCATCCAAAAATATTAAATAAACGACGTCTTAATAATTAACACTACAACAAATTTAGCTTTTTGCGACATTGGTTTTAGTGGCATTAATAAAATGCCACTAATTCATATTCTTATTGTAATAATTATTGGTTTTTATTATAAGTTTCCATCATAAAGGGATTTAGCGACATTTAATTTGATCTTTAGTGGCATATGCAATTGTCACTATAGTCTATAGTGTCATTTGTGAGAAATGTCACTAGATCCTATGTCGCTAAAAGATTTAGTGTGACTTTTTAATATGATGCTAAATGGTCTAATAAATGTCACTAAATCCTCTATATACACTATAAGAAATTTGAAATAGCGATATTTAAATTAAATGTCGCTAAATATATCTCACTAAAAGCAAATTATGTTGTAGTGTGATAGTTAAAGTTATGATAATATATTTAGTAGTTAGGGACCTATAATTCATATTTCACCTCGTGTCTAATAAATATCAGAGTGGAATTGTGGTTCTCTAGTTGAGTTCAAAACCATCGTGCAACTATCATCCCAACTAGAAGTTGGGTTATAATGAAAAGTTTCATTTATAAACAAACTTGGTTGGTATAGAATGCAACATGGATAAGTTACCGCTAACAAAACAAATCATAAAATTTTGTACTCATGGACGAATGAAAAAAACAAAACTACGAAAATTAAAACCATCCTTATTCAATTGATTATTATTTGATGACATAGCAACAATAAAGGGAACAAAAAGAGATCTAATGCTTAAAAAAAGTCATTTTCATAGAAATAAATGAAAATCTAGTGGCAAAATTGATTAGGGCATAGAGTAGACAAGTACTATATACCATTACTATTTATAGCTCTTAATATTATCTTCAAACCATTCGGTCATTTCTAGTAAAAATTGCAGGCAAAACCAGCAGGTCTCTTAACAATGAAAGTAGGAAAAGAAAAGAACACCCCAAAACATCACATTTTTATTTAAAAAAGGTACTATATGAGTGAGTAATGAGTATGAACATATAAATGCTAAAGTTGCTCTTACTTGGTCTCGAGACTAGAATATTGATCAATCTAACTAAATATCTTTCGGTCCGTTTGGTAATTGGTTAAAAAGGTGGAAATGATAATGGCCGGAAAGTTGGTGTAATTTTAGTAGAAATATATGTTGACAAATTTAATGGTTATCCTTATTTCCTTCAATAATTTTGTTCCCTTCACAAAATTTATTTCAATGCATTATCATTTAAACATGTAGCATTAGGTGATGGTAATGGAAAATAGTAAGGCTACATGTAATAAGAAGCATAAAAAGGAGTTTTTGGTCACTATAAATATAGTATGAAATTAAGAACATTACTTAGATTTCTGTATATATAGGACCTTTACAATTTAAGTATTTCTAACTCAATATAAACCTTAGTTTTTTATTTTGTTGAAATCAGCAATGGTGTATTTAAGAATATATTCTTCCTCCGTCTTTATGAGTTTGCCTCGTTTTCTATTTTCGATTGTCATTTCACAATTGAAAATGAATTACCATTTTATTTATCATTCATACAAGTATTAATTTATTCCGATAATCCTTGCATTGAGATGAATCAAACAAGATCTCACATGACTATGTTTTAACTTATGAATCATACAATACTATAAAAGTGTTGGAAAATTTCATGTGTCATCTCCTAAGGAGACATGGAAAATACAATTATTTTAGTGGATGATAGTTGATTATATGAAAATATTTACCTAATTTAGAATTTTGTTATTTTAAAAATTAGAGCTAAATTAGTTATACTATGGAGTATAATTTATTATAGAATTTCTATATAACTAATCTAAAATTTGATATATTTTTGATTGAATGAAAAAGTGATATATTCGATAAATAAGTAAAAAAATCAATATTTAATTAATTTTTACTTTAAAAAAATCATGTATATGATAACTTTAATCATTCTTGGTAGTTATATTTATTTATATTTCATACAATTAATTCGTGTATTGTACGAGTTTTTATACTAGTTAAAAATAAAATACAAATTAAACGGAATTGAAAAATAGTGTAAAATCAAATGGGACAACTAAATTAAATCGGAGAGAGTAGAATGCAAATTTTATCTATATTTAAAAAAGTATGAGCAAAAAAAACTCAACAAGTGAGTGAAGAGCGGGGTAAGAATAAGAACTAGGAAGGGATAAAGCCAAAGGTGAGCCAAAAAAAAAAAAAAAAAAAAAAAACATAAAGAGGTGTCTTTCTCATACACGGATCCCTAAACGACGTTGTTTACAGCAGGAGCAAGAAGGTTGCCCCTCTTCTCCAACACATATTTGTTTGCTTCAATTCCTCATTCTTTTTGCTCATTTCTATCTTTACTTTATAAGTCCTTTTCTTTTCTCTCCTTCCCTTCTCTCTCTCTTTTACCATTATCCATTGGTGAATATAATCCTTTTCTTTTGGATCTTGTTTTTTGTGTTTTTCTTCATCTTCAACTCATACCCCAAGAAATTAACAATTTCATAATTTGTTTATTTCTACTCAATGATTATTGAGTTCATTTTATTAATTTAATCACTACTATGAAGTCATTAAGTAATGATGATGTTAATAATAACAATAACAACAACAACAATAACAATAACAATGGTTGGTTATTAGGTTTTTCTCTTTCACCTCAACAACATGTTTCTTCAAGCACTACTAATACTTCTTCAGTTCCCACTTCACTTAGTGGAACCTTAAACAGTTTTTCACATAATCACTTTCATCAAAACAACACCACCACCAACAACAATTTCTATGCTAATTACAACAATGGTTGGTTATCAGGACTATCTGTTGATAATGAAGTCCAAACTGAAAATAATAATGGTTTGTTATACTCTCATCCTTTCTCTCTCATGCCTCTTAAATCTGATGGTTCTCTTTGTCTTCCACAAGGTACTATACCCTCTACTTTCTCTCTCTTCATTTTTTTAATTTGGTGCATCGCATGTGTATTTACAAAAAGATTTTTTTTTAAAAAAATTGTAAATACTACTCTTAACCGTTACTCTTAGACGACCTTAAAACAAAAAACTCATGTATATTTTTTAGTTTATATTAATTGGACTATTTAGCTCATATTTTTAATTCATTTTTTGAAAAGACAGTCTCTCACAACAATTGCTTATACTTTTGAGGATGGTTTGTTGATTCAAAATACCTTCAACTATTTATTAATCCGGTATATTCTTAAGTATTTGGATATTTAACCTTGTGTAAATAAAACAATCAGTTGAAAAATAATGTTTAGGATATAGAAAGTTAAATAATATTAGGGGTATTTTGAGAGTATTATTTACACATTTTTTTTTATTTTTATTTTTTGTGACATCTTTTTTGACTTTGAATGTGAAAAGGAATGGTGCAAGCAATTGGGAATTGTTCTACTGGAACAAGCTCTACAACAACAAGTGCAACTCCAAAGTTAGAGGACTTCTTTGGAGGTCATCATCATCATCATCAAACAATGGGTGGAAATGGCACCCATCACTATGATCATCAACAACAACAATACCCATTTTACCCTTCACTGTATGGAACAAGTGAAGGTACACTACAAGCTAAGGAACACCAAGTAGTAGAGGATCAACTCCTATCAACTATAGGTGAGACTGAAATTTCTGCAGGGTTAAGAAATTGGGTACATAGAAGCTACATTGGGTGTATAGGATTAGAAACTGGGGGTGAACAAATCAACGGTGGAGATCATGATCATCAAACAGGTGTAGCTGTGAGCACTACTGGTGGGCCCATAGGGTATGCTGATTTACAATCTTTAAGCCTATCAATGAGCCCTGGCTCCCAGTCTAGCTGTGTGACTGCATCACACCAGATTACTCCCTCCTCTACTGCTGCCATTGGTATTGAGTCTTTGGTAATGCAAGAAAGTAGCAGGAAAAGAGGAGGAGAAAGAATTGATCAAAACAACAAACAAATTGTTCATAGAAAATCTTTGGATACTTTTGGACAAAGAACTTCTCAATATAGAGGTGTCACTAGGTATTTATATATGTATATATTTAGTATATCTATGTATTTATTCCTAGATTTATTATTTTTGTTTGTTTTATCCATAAATATATAATAAAGAATAAAAAAATTGTTGTATGAACAGGCATAGATGGACAGGAAGATATGAAGCTCACTTGTGGGATAACAGTTGCAAGAAGGAAGGACAAAGTAGAAAAGGGAGACAAGGTTAGTCTAGAATTCACCTACTCCTTATTTTATTTTAATTTTATTATTATACACTATTTAAAAATTGAAAAAATTCACATTAATAATCCAATAATTTGTTCATCCGCCGTGAATAATTCCACCTTTAGATTATTTTCTAATTTGTTCAATCTTTTAAGTAGCAAACGATGAGATAGTAAAACAGAACATTGTAGCAATTTTAGTAGGACAAATGAAAATACATTTTTTATTCAAACAATATTTTAGTTTCAATGATTGTGACTTTTTCGTAATGAGGGTATTGATCTTATTTCTTTTTCAATTTCCATAGACTCTACCTAGGGCGAGACTTATTAGAATGATGAAGAATAATTTATTCGTCTATCCTAATTACTAATTTTGATTTCTTTCTTTTGGTGGCATGGATGTTTTTATTTGTCTCAACAAATCACAGTTTATCTAGGTAAGTCTTACAGATATTATTTCCTCTTTTGTCTATATTCTAATATGATAGAATTTAGAAAATTGGCCTGGGCAACCCAATCAAGAAGGAGAAGTAGTAGTCCACTCATAAACTCAAAGAAGGTTCACTACTAAAACCAATTGGTAATAGTAGGAGTTACTCCTTGAGTACATAAAGTGATACATACTCTTCTTTTTCTTCGATGTGGGACAACTCACATGTGAATAACACATGTGCACTTCAACATAATAAAAAACGATTTTTGAAAAATATGTTTTTTTTTTCTTGATGCAGGAGGATATGATACAGAAGAGAAGGCAGCAAGAGCTTATGATATGGCTGCACTCAAGTATTGGGGACCCTCATCTCATATCAATTTTCCAGTAATCATTTTGAATTCATTTGCTAATTATCTCTTTTAAGTTGAGTACAGCAATATATATTTCCTTTTTCTAAATCATTTAATTTTGAAAATATTTTAAACAGTTGGAAAACTACCAACAACAGCTAGAAGAAATGAAGAATATGACTAGACAAGAATTTGTTGCTCATCTTAGAAGGTACTATTATTACTATTCATTTTAGTTTATCTAGTTTTACTGTTGGTAAATACTTGTAATTTTTCTTTAATTCTTATCTATAATTTTAAATTATTCTTTTAAATAAACATTTAAAATTTCACTTTATTTTTACATTGAAAACTTTATATTTCCTCTGATCTATTACATTTTAATTTTTACACAATTTAATATGATATTTTGTTTATTTATATTTATATGTCGAATTGTACAAGCTAAAAATTATAAAAAGTTAATATTATGAAAGTATGCGATTAGACGAGTCAAACATAATTTCACTTGACTATATTTTTACTTACATATTACCTGCAATATATAAAATAAAGTTAAATGATAAATAGTGAACAAAACCGAAATGTAACGAACATTTCAGAATGCAGAAAGTATTTTTTTTATAATTTTATTTTAGTGTAGTTTATTTGACTTTATGTTTGGTATTTATATGTTCTGACAGTACAGTGAAATGGGTATAGCATTGGAGCATAGAAGTACTATAGATTTGCTTTTATTATGTTATTTATTCACATCGTACCGTGTTTTAAAATTATACATTCTCCATGGAATTAATACGGTAATATCATGTCACTTGGTGCAGGAAAAGCAGTGGTTTCTCTAGAGGTGCTTCAATCTATAGAGGGGTTACTAGGTGAAAATTTTGTACCTCCATTTATTTTAATAAATAATATAATATAGTCGATCTTATAATAAAAGAATTCATCCAAATAAAAATTTAAATTAATAATTAAAATCTCAAAAACATTATAATATCATGCTTTATTATATAAAAGTCTTCTAAACTAATATTACTTGAAATGGAAGGTGGTTATATTATACTAGTATATTCTATGTTATATGTGAAATTAAAAGAGCTAATTTTGTTAGCCAATCAAACAAAAAACTTGTATTTTCATAATATATATTAAATGAATAATTTAACCTAATTATAAAAGGTATTTTTCAGTGAGATCATTTTATACATCAATTTGTCCATAAAAATGTTAAAAAAATGCAAGATATTTATTATGCTTAATAACTTATTGATTAACATACAGGCACCATCAACATGGTAGATGGCAAGCTCGAATCGGCCGAGTTGCAGGGAACAAAGATTTGTACCTGGGCACATTTAGTGAGTAATTTCTATGGTCCAGATTATAAGATAATCATTAGATCAGAAACTAATCCAACAAAAAGTTTAAATCGATTATATTTGAAAATTATAAGGAAAAGTTATCTAGAATAATCCAACATATTCCTGATTTTCCAACAATAATTCCAACTCTGAGAGGTATTTTTTTAGAGTAAACTTGGTGATCGGATGACTTGTTATAGCAATTTTTTTTAAAAAAAAAAGATAAATTAAAATAATGTCGAAAAAAATATTTAAAAAATGTTAAAATTTTTTTTATGATTTTATTTATTATTTAAAATTTTTTATATAAACTTTTGAAATTTTTCTCAAATTTTAATGTTATTTTTAGTCTACTTTTTTGGTGAATTATCTACTATAGCAGGTTATCGGATATCCCAAATTTACTCTAAGCAAAAACCCCTTAAAGTTGGGATTGTTCATGGTTAATCAATAGGTGATTATTATAGAAAAATTAGATTATTTTAGGAAAATTTTCCAAATTATAATTAAAACCTTAGAATATATATTAGCGCATCAAACATGATGGTTAGAATTAAAACACTTGAGAACCGATCCATACTCTAAAAAAACAAACTTTTCACGTGTTTTATTATATATCACTAATTGGAATATTTGAACGGCAAGCAACGTACAATAATTATAATTAATAAGATAATAATAATAAAGGGTTTCTTTATGATCTAAAAAAAAAGCCATATTTGAATTATCTAATTAAGTATATCATCTTTTTGGACACTGGTGGGTGAATGATCTCAATTAGTGATAGTATTAGTACATACATTCCTTTTGGTAAGGCTGTTCTTTAAAGAATATCTTTAACAAACCCTCCTTTTCCTGTTGGTTTCTCAACATTCTTTCACTTTAATCTCCATAAAGAATAGATCATGATCGTAGAATTTAGGCTCACCCTTTTTCAAAAGTAACTCTTTTGTTTAACATTAAAAAGATTATCTTATTCCTTAACCGATGAATTTGATTAATATATCTGCTTGCTACTTTTGTGAGTGATTATCCCTCGGTGAACAAACCTCAAATAAAGAGCTTATATTTTCATCATATGAATTAGATGAGCTATTTAATCTATGTATTAGTCCATTTCTCGTTGAATCGTCTCATACAATAATTTGTGCTAGATTAATTATAAAGTAGACCGGTAATGACTAAACCATGCTTAAATAAGTATACTTATTATATGTGACTAATTAATGAATTTTTTCTTAAGATTATGTTTGGGAATAAGTATTTTACTTTAAATTGTAGATTTCAATTATGAAATTATTAATGAAGATTTTGAGAATGATAATGTTTTAGAAGTTATTCTCAAATCCTCGTTTATAACCACTTTTATAACAATTGTAGATTTGACTGAAATTCAAAAAATTTGAATTTTTTTTTGCTTGTCAAACTCTAAATTTAAATCAAATCTATATTTTTTAATGAAATCATGATTCTCAAACAAAACATAAATTAATTTGTGTGAATTTGTCTATAGTAAAATTTATTTGAATACTTACTATGACTAATTTTAATTAGGCACTCAAGAGGAAGCAGCTGAGGCATATGACATTGCAGCAATAAAATTCAGAGGGGCTAATGCAGTGACTAATTTTGACATAGTACGTTACGATGTGGACCGTATCATGGCTAGTAGCACCCTACTAGCTAGCGAGCTAGCACGTCGAACGAAAGACCTACCGGCACCGCCACCACCACCACCACCACCGGTAAACAACACCGAGGATGAACGTGAAAAACCCGACTGGAAAATAGTCCTCCACCACTCATCTCAACAACCGCAACAGTCAATGCACAACCAGCAGCAGTATATGGATCAGGCCTCAATGGGAATGGGCTTGGCCCAACACCATGAAGCAATATTGGGCTTGGCAGGAAACCATAATGATATGGGTGGGGCCCATTTCTCTAATACATCATCATTAGTTACTAGTCTGAGTAGTTCAAGAGAGGATAGCCCTGAAAAGAATACCAACAGCAGCTTGCCTTTAGCCTTTACAATGCCTCCATCAGCAACCAAAATATTTACAAATCCTGCAGCAAATATCAGCCCTTGGATTAATCAACCAGTTGAGATTAGGAACCCTTCGATATCACTCCCTCAAATGCCTGTTTTTGCTGCTTGGGCTGACTTACATTGAAATATATGGCACTTATATTATCGACCCGTGTCACCTGATTTGCTAATCTTAATCTTAAACGAGCGAATTAGGGGACAATTTCTTAAAATTTTGTTGGGTGTATTTGGGATTCATAGTATAATTAGTAAGGAATGAATTGAGGTTTAAGTGGGTTAAATTTAATTTAATTTCAATGTATTTTTTTTAGTTGATTATATTGTGGATGTAAGCTTAATCATCATATCTACTACTAGATCTTTTGATCAAATCTTAAAGTAAGAATTTTGAAAAAAAAAGCTATTTTAGCCTTTACAGGATGATCATTGAAATTCCATGAAATGATTTTTGACAATGGGGACATTATCCATCATTACATAGCATATTATAGCTTTCATTTCACTTAAGGCGTTAAATACAGATCCGACTATCCGATATTTTTCTGATATGTAGTCAAACACAACCTGACCCAACTTTAAAATGAATGTGAAAATACGTAAAAATCAATATAAATACAAAATTCGATTTTATACCATTCCAAAACACATAGTCTGAAATCAACCCGATTATCAGATTGACCAAGTCATAAGTTGATGTAGGAAACCTTTTATGTATGAAATTTTTTGTTTTTTGACTGATTTTATGTATGAAACCTTTTTGACTAAACAACAATTTGATTCCTACCCCCACAAGAAAAAAAGGAAAAATTTTAGTTGTCCCTTTTTTTCCCCTTCCATAGACATCATCATGACTCTTGATCTCTTTATCTTTGAACAACTTTGCTTTCTTCAAAGGTTACAGACATGTCATTCCCTATGATTCAAAAATAAGATTCCCAGCTCATTTTTTTTATTTTTATTAAAAATAAATTTTGTTTTTATAAATTTCTGATGAGATGTTCTGAAATCACCTGCCAGGGGGAAGAGGTTGTCAATTTAACTTTCATCTTAGAAATCTTGGGAACTAACATTGATGCTATTTAGAGAAATTTTTCATGTCAAATTTATGTATAACCATTTAACAAAGAAAACGACACAATTTTAAAATTTGTACCCAATTCAAGCGTGACTTAACGAAATCAGAGAGCTCTTTGTTCTTTTTTTTTTGACTCAATAATATACCACTCTTTTTTCACTAAATTCCAAACCAATTGGCATTATGGACTTATTGATGCACTAAGTAAGGACAAGGCATGCCTACGTCTATGGCCTTCCAAAAATTTTAGTTTTTAATTAGTGCTAAGGTTCGAATTTTTCCATATATATAATAGTTTAGGGGCCCATAAATAATTTTTCCCCCTGGGCCCCTAAAAACCTAGGGCCGACTTGTATTGCTTACTATACTCTTTTAGCCCGTTTGATAGTAGATATATTAAATGATCAGCAAATATATGTGCAACAATTTACAGGTCTCGCATAATTTTAAAGTTGCCATTTTAAAGTTTGAATTGGATATTTTAGACCTTGAAATAGGCTTTTTAAATCTTAATTTTTACAAACTTTAAACCATTGAATGGATATTTTCAGTTGGAGTAGGTAAGTAAAATACAAAGTTAAAGGTTAAAGTAGAGGTTTTAAGAGTTAAAATTGGCATTTTAAGTGGTGGAATGAGTGTTTTACGAGTTGAAGTTGACAGCTAAAAGATTAAATTAAGCCTCTTGAGAAAGTTGATTGAGATTTGGAGTAAGGGTTCTAAGTGTTAAATTTGGCTTTTTAAGTCTTGAAATTGGTGTTTTAAGGATTGAATTCGAAAAGTATAAAATATTTTTGGTTGTATACGTGAGACGGTTGCATACAAGTTTTTGTTTAAATGATGGAAATTTTAATGGAAAATAGTGTAATTTTGGAAGGAAAAACTCTTGACATGTTAAATGTTCATATTTGTACTCATCCAATCATCACGTATTATTCATAGAATTCATTTTATTGCATTACTTTATGAAAATATGATATTAGGTGGTAATGAAAAATTGTGAACATAAATTTTTTTATGATCAAAGTTTCATACCATGTGAATAACATAGTATTTTTAGTAAAAATTTACATCGTTTAGTATCAATAACCACATGGACCGTTATTGAATTACTTCTTAGCTGTTTTACTCTTTCAGGGTACTAATCAAATTTAAATATTAAGGTTATTTTGTTTCCTACTATTATTTAGGTTTCGGTTAATACTTTGTTTTCTTATTTTTAGTTCCAATCCCATGTATAAATAGGGGTGTTGCTCTCATTGATAAATCAATACAAATCAAGTATTTAAAACCCAAATCAATCTTATTTTCCAAATTATGATTTTCTACAACACCAACCTAGAGGCATGAGAACTGTGTAGTGTTAATTTTGACCTACCGAATTAATCTTTTCAAAGCCTACTGTAATAGGTGCACTTATTTGCGCTTATTGTGACTATTTTTATACTTATATTTATGAAGTTTAGAGGCGGTTTAGGACTATTTTTAGCTTATTTATTCTATTTTATGTCTTTGGACTAATTAATGAGTAAGTGGATATATTAGGCTAATTATTGAGTACTAGTATATGTGCCCGTGCATTGCACAAATTAGTTTGATGGTTAACGCTATGCAATTTATATTTAAAGTTATTATAAGTATTTATTTACAAGTTTTTTTAAAAAAAATTTTTTTCAGTTTTTTTAAAATTCACTTAACTTATGATCTTCTTCCTCAAGATTCTTCTCTTTGCTTTATTTGAATTCCTTTTATTTTTTGTAATCTCTTTTATATAATCTCCAAATCTCAATTTGGAAGAACATTACACTGTATTATTTGATTTGATTTAAAGATTTTCTTTGTTTTTGGGATTTGTTGGTTATAAGAATATTCACGCAAATAATGACATAAAATTTTTATTTAGGATATGAGTAGATGATGTATAATTGAGTTTTGTTTTTCAATTTTTTTTGTTTTGTTCAAGATTTTTGGGTTTTCCTTTTTGTTCTTCAGTTATTTCTCTGTTCTTTACGACCTTCATTACCATCATTCAATCAAATCTTTGTTCTGGGTTTTCTTTTTCGTTATCCAATTATTTCTCTATTTCCATTTCTCGTTTTTCAACTTTTTTTCGTTTTCGTTGAAGAATTCTTCTGGGTTTTCATTTTCGTTTTTCATTCTTTTTTCGTATTGGTTGAAGATCTCTGGCTGTTCGTTTTTGTTTTTCAACTTTTTCGTTTTCGTTCAAGATTTCTGGGTTTCTTTTTTGTTTTTTAGCTATTTCTCTGTTTTTATTTCCTTTATTGAATTATTTTCGTTGTCATTGAAGATCTGTTTTTAATTTTTAATTTTTAATTTTTTAATTTTAATTTTAATTTTTATTATTTTTATTTATTTTTATTATTTTTTTTAAAATTTTATTTTTATTTTTATTTTTTTATTTTTTAATTTTTTTTGAATTGAAGTTTTCTAGGTTTCTTTTGCGTTTTTCATTTATTTTGGATTTAGTTGAAGATTTCTGTGTTTTCGTTTTCGTTTTTTTCTTTATTTTGTTTTCGTCTTGTTGTTTTAGCTTCGATATCCTTTGTTCTTTTGCTTTTTAGTATCTTTTTTATTGTTTTATTGTGCGAGTGTGTCTTTTGTTTTATTAGTCCCAATTAAGTACCTTTTGCTGTTAATTAGTGTCTTTCTTTGGTTTAACCTCTGTGGGGTTTTGATTTGTTTGGATTTGAGTCTACAGCGTCACCGTCTTTTATTTTTTGGTTTGGTCCACAAATAGTCAAGTATAGAGTTTAGGCAGAATAATGGTAACCTAAGGTCAGGTCCAAGGAGGGGGGGCAAAGGGGGCAACGTAAGCAGGATGTTGAGCTAAGAGTAGGGACATGGAACATAGGCACGCTACAAGCCAAGTCGTTGGAGTTGGCGAATGAACTTTCAAAGTACAGGATTCAAGTGGCTTGCGTTCAGGAAACTAGGTGGAAGGGGCAAAAAACAAGCGTTTTAAAGGGTTATAAGCTATGGTATGCAGGTTTGGATGGAAAGCGTAGTGGAGTCGGTATTCTTGTAGCTAATGATCTTCTAAAGCAAGTCGTAGAAATTAGGAGGTGCAATGATAGAATTATGCTAGTTTGAATCGTGGTGAGAGAAGAGGTCTTTTCGATGCGTATGGACCGCAAGTTGGGCTAGACAAAGAAGTCAAACGTGAGTTTTGGGATAACCTGGGGGACCTTATAGATACCATCCCTGCCGAGGAAAAAGTTTTTATAGGTGGCGACTTCAATGGACACATAGGTAAAGAGGCAGCTAACTATAACTCAGTTCATGGCGGGTTTGGTTATGGTGTAAGGAACGAGAGTGGAGAGATCTTGCTTGAGTTTGCGTTAGCAAAGGAGTTGGTCATAGCAAACTCGATCTTTAGAAAGAAGAATGAACACTTGATTACGTACAAGAGTGGTGGGCATGCCACCCAAATTGACTATTGTTTGGTACGAAAGGTCGATCAAAGCTCGTGTCTGGATTGTAAGGTTAAGCTAGGTACAGAGATGCCCACTCAACATAGGTTATTAGTGCTAGTGTTTCGTATGAGGAGAAAGATTGCCGAGAAGAAGAAAAAGGTTAGGCAAACGATCATGTGGGGACGGCTTAAGGGGGATATGGTCGCTACCGTGTCAAATAAGATCAAGACGGTGGGCTACCCTAGTTTATCAGACGATGCAAGCCAAATGTGGGAGACCATGGCGGAAACCATTCGAAAGGTGGCAACCGAGACATTAGGGGTGTCGACGGGGAAACCAAAGGTGTACAAAGAGTCGTGGTGGTGGAACGAAGAAGTGCACAAGAAAATAAAAGAGAAAAACAAGAGTTTCAAGGAGCTCATGGCTTGCACGGAGGAGGAGGATAGGACACATAAGAAGGAGAGGTATAAAGAAGCAAAACGGGCGGCTAAGAAAGCAGTAGCGCAGGCAAAAGATCAAGCGTTTGAAGCCTTGTATCAAAAGCTTGAGACCAAAGAGGGGGAGAAGTATATTTATAAGTTGGCAAAAGCAAGATCTAGACAAAAGAAGGACCTAGGGACAGTGAAGTTCATTAAAGATGAAGGTGGACGAGTACTGCTTAGACAAGAGGACATCAAGCTGAGATGGCATCAATATTTCTCCCAACTACTCAATGAGACTAGGGGTTGAGAGGAGGAAATTCAACAAACGTCATACCTCCAAAGAGCACAGGAGCATGGGTCGATTATCGATATTACCACGGCTGAAGTAGGAGAAACTCTCAAAAAAATGGGGAGATCAAAGGCAGTCGGACCGGATAACATTCTGATTGAAGTGTGGATGAGTTTAGGAGAGAAGGGTATTCAGTGGCTTACTAACTTCTTTAATGTCATCCTGAGGACCAGGAAGATGCCCGAAGCATGGAGGGTTAGCACACTTATCCCAATATTTAAAAACAAGGGTGACGCACAAGGTTGCGAGAACTATAGAGGGATCAAACTTCTAAGCCACGCTATGAAACTATGGGAAAGAGTGATCGAGAAAAGAATTAGACGAGAGACGGTAATTAGGGAGAACCAATTTGGATTCATGCCGTGAAGATCAACCACCGAGGCAATCCATATTTTGCGGAGATTGATGGAAAAGTGTAGGGAGCGAAAGAAGGATTTGCATCTGGTATTCATTGATCTGGAGAAAGCGTACGACAGCATACCATGAAGCCTGGTTTGGGATGGCCTCAAGAATAGAAGTATTTCACGAAGATACATCGAGGTAATACAGGACATGTATGAAAGAGTGGCGACTAACATACATACACCGGCGGGTATGACTGAATCTTTCCCAATTAATGTGGGACTACATCAGGGATCAGCATTAAGTCCTTTCATTTTTACGGTCATTATGGAAGAGCTCTCTAAATCCATCTGGGAAACCGTACCATGGTGCATACTTTTCGCCGTTGATATAGTCTTGGCCGCAGAAACCAAGGAGGAGGCTAATAGTAAATTGGGAGAGTGGAGAGAAGCCTTGGAGGGAAAGGGGTTGCGCATAAGCCGTACAAAGACAGAATACCTGCGATGCAATTTCAGTAGGATAGAATCGCTAGGGGAGCCAGAGGTAACCATAGGAGGTGAAGTTGTTGCGTGTACGTCCAAGTTTAAATATTTGGGTTCTGTGATTCAGAGCGACGGGGAGATTGATGGAGACGTTACTAATCGTATACAAGCGGGTTGGCTTAAGTGGCGAGCAGCAACCGAGGTGCTTTGTGATAAAAAGTTTTCGAGGCGATTAAAAGGTAAATTTTACCGCGTTGCGATTAGACCGGCGATGTTATATGGGACAGAATGTTGGCCCGTAAAGAAGGTATTCGAACAGAGGATGGAAGTAACGGAGATGCGTATGTTGAGGTGGATGTGTGGTAAGACTATGTTGGATAGGATAAGAAACTAGGTGTTCAGGGAGACGTTAAGGGTTGCACCTATCTCCGCAAAGATGCGGGAGAACAGGTTGAGATGGTTTGGGCATGTGCAGAGAAAGACACATGACGCCCCAATAAGAAGGATCGAATGCATTATAGTGGAGGGTAAGAGAAGTCGAGGACGACCTAAGAGAACGTGGGAGGAACAAATCAAAAGTGATATGCATGAACTTCACCTCTCCAAGGACCTGACCAAGTATAGGGCCAGTTGGCGGCGCCTTATTCAAGTCCTAGATTAGTAAACCTGTCCCTTTACCCCCTCGTTCGTCTTTATCCTTTGCCTTTTTGTCGCTTTTTACCTGTTTCTTTGATCTTATCTTTGTTTTTGTGTGTGCTTCTATTCTATTTGCCAACTGCAGGTTCCTCTTGCTAGAAGATCGTTCTCGAGCCGGTGGACTCTTTGATCGCACTCTCCTTATGGGTATGAGCATGCCATCGTTCCTCCCTCCCCAGACCCTGATCATAGTTTTCTTTGAGCGGGATACACTGGGTATGATGATGATGATGATGACGACATAACTTATGGAGAAATAATATAAGAATGATACAATTGATAATCGATGTATGAATATTGAATAAACATAATTAAATAATAAATATGTACATAATTACACTATATGTTATTTAGATTAAACATAGTTTTTAAATATGTTAATAAATTATACTCATTGTAAACTTATAATTATTTAAATTATTAATATTTCCTAAATTAATTTGACATGAAACCAAGATGATTATTCTATTTGTCAAAGCTCTAATAGCATGACACTTGTAATTTTCCAACTCTTTTATAACATCATATCATACATTTTAATAAAATTCTTGGGAAATGTCAAATGTCAATGTAAGAGAAGGTGTGCCATTTGTAATTTTTCTATTGGTTAAAAGCTAACAGATTTCTTTCTTCAATTAATATTGCCTAATCTGATGCTTGCTTAATTTAAGGAATAATTTCTTAGAATACCATAAATAATTTAAGGAATAATTTAGGGAATAATTTATTAGTCCATAAATACTTTCTGTACTTATGGTATTTTAATTATTTTTGTATCAAATGTCACAATTTGAAATTTGCCTAAATGAACTGATTACAGTCAAAGATTATTTTTTAAAATAGCCGTATACTTGGCATCTCTAATACATCTGATTTTTAATTCAGCATCTGATATTGCACTTTTATACAGTACGAATGTTTAAGTAAAATATCTAATTAAATAATTTACAGTCAAATGTTTAAGTAAAATATTCGTATTTTAGAGCAAATATTGCACTTTTATACATCTGATATTTAAATGTTCTCTAAAAAATTTGCCAAAATTAAATAATTAAAGTCAAAGATTATTTTTTAAAATATTCGTATACTTGGCTAATATTGCATTTTAATACATTTGATTTTTAAATTCAGCATCTCTACAAAATTTGTCTAAATTAAACAATTTACAGTACGAATATTTTTTTAAAATATTCGTATTTTCGAGCAAATATTGCACTTTTATACATCTGATATTCAAATGCTCTCTAAAAAATTTGCCTAAATCAAATTATTACAGTCAAGGATTATTTTATTAAAAATTCGTATACTTGGCTAATATTACACTTTAATACATCTGATTTTTAAATGCAGCATCTCTACAAAATTTGCCTAAATTAAATAGTTTATAGTCAAGTATCAATTTTTGAATAAACTACTACAAAATGCTTAAATTCAGAATATGATGTATATCAGTTATGCCTAATTGTGAATGAAAATAATTTTCTTCCATTGATTAGAGCCAATAAAAGCCTTATTTAAAAATTTCCAATAATAGGGATGGTTACGTTTTAAAGTGCTATATCATTATAATCATAATCATAACATCATAATCATATCATCATAATCATAATCATCATACCATCTATTAAAAAAGTTGTGAAAAACCAAGTGTCAAATTTCTAGAGCACTTGCTATGTGTAATTTTTCTATTAGATTATTTAAACCAACCGAATTAAACAGCTGACCAGTTTACATAAATCAAAGATTTGACAATCAATCAATATTTAACCTATTAAAGTTACTAATTTAATTATAGAAATTATTTCAACTAATTAAATATTCTAATCTATAAATCATCATAATCATAACTCATAACATCTATTAAAAATTTGTGAAAAGCCAAGTGTCAAATTTCTAGAGTACTTTCTATGTGTAATTTTTCTATTAGATTATTTAAATCAACCGAATTAAACATCTGACCAGTTTACATAAATCAAAGTTGACAATCAATCAATATTTAACCTATTAAATTTACTGTCAATCAATATTTAACCTATTAAATTTACTGATTTAATTATAGAAATTATTTCAACTAATTAAATATTCTAATCTATAAAATGACTAAGAGAATAGAAACAGTAAAATAAGAATCATTTAGGTGATATTAACCCATTTATAAGTATAACTTAAAAAACAAAATATTTTCTTCAAAAAAAAAAACAAAATATTAATTATATATCTTTTAGTAAAACACTGCTAGAGAAATTTAAATTATAACATCATAATCATAATCATAATCATAACATCTATTAAAAAAGTTGTAACAAACCAAGTGTCAAATTTCTAGAGCACTTGCCATGTGTAATTTTTCTATTGGAGTATTTAAACTAATTAAATTAAATAGTTGATCAGTTTACATAAATCAAAGATTGGAGAATCAATCATTATTTAACCTATATTTAACCTATTAAATTTACTGATTTAGTTATAGAAATTATTTCAACTAATTAAATATTCTAATCTTTAAAATGACTAAGAGAATAGAAACAATAATTTAATAATCATTTAGGTGATATTCACAAATTTAAAATTATAAATTAGGAAACAAAATAAAGTAAAAAATATTTAGATTACATTAAATAATTTATTAAGATTGAGACTGTTATAGTTTTAGAAATTATTTCAACTAATCATTATAATTATTTAATAATAAGACCGAAAAATAACACGTGTCATTCTTTTGGAGCCACGCTAGATCAAATGAAAGAATTTTATAGGTTGATATTGACTTAAGTGACAAATAAAGTTAATCAAGCTATTTTACAATTTAATAAAAAGATTGAAAAATAACACGTGTCACTCTTTTGGAGCCACGCTAGATGAAACAATTTTATTGGTTGATATTGACTTAATTGACAAATAAAGTTAATCAAGCTATTATTTATTTATTTTTTTGAATGGAAGCTATTATTTATTTTATTCATCTACAAACTATTTAAATCTGTTACACATATAAAAATGTCATATCACCTATTTTAACAATTATTATTTATTAGTTTATCTTTATTATATAGTATATTTATTATTACATGATTTTGAAAATTGTATTTATATATTTTTTCATACTAAAAATTCCATGCATTGCGCGGGCTTTTATACTAGTTGTATGATATTTGTGTAAAATTGTAGCTAAGCAAGTGATGTTCTAAAAGCTAAAAAGAAGAAAAATAAGTCACAAAAGTGCTTTCAAGTATAATTGTATAAGTATATATATACTCGACTTTGGGAAGTGATTCCCAAAGCCAAGTCAGCAAAAGCTGCTGACAAGGGACGTTGTGAAATAAAGAAAGTCGAGTCGGCTTTCAGAGCAAGTATGATGTCACCGACTCGATGTTGAATGATGTAAAAACATCCCAAGTTAGTATCAAAAGTCGACTCGGCTAGCTTCATCAATGAAAGAGAAAATGTCAAGTCAACGTTACACTATGAGAATATGGGTTTTAGCCAGTAGAGAAAGTCACCTCGACTTCCCTATCAACAAAAGCTACATCGAATCGGCGCTTAGTTGTTTCTGAAAAATATGTTTTTTGTTAGCAAGGGAATTCAACTCGGCTTCCCTAGTCAAACTGCATAAAAGATGTTGGGGTGAGTAATGGTCAAACACTAAAAAGCCCTAGAAAGTCGCCAATAAAAAATGTGATTAGCAATATGTTTACTTCAATTAGCACTAAGCTTGGACATATGGTTATTTCAAAAAAAAAAAAAAAAAAGCTTGGACATATGGTTTATAAGAGCGAAAGTTGAGCTTTAGTAAAAACTAGATAATGCCCGTGCGATGCACGGCTATATTAAAATTTCTGACATATTTGTATAAAACAAAAAATTAAAAATTTACGGCTTTATGTTTTTACCATTTCAAAATATCATATACTCATTTAATAAAAAAGATTATAAAGATTTTATAAAATCTTGAAAAAAAATAAAATAAAATATACTTCTATGAGTTTCTAATACATTAAATAATGTGACATAAATAGTAAAAAAATCAATCAATTTGAATTATATTAGCTAGTCATACTTAAAAATTAGTAAAGTCAAATATATTAATAGTAGTTATTATAACAATGACATTATCTTTAAGTTTTGGAGGGAAATTTTTTATTGAGAGAACGACACGTAAGCAAATTTACTAAGTGATGACATCAGCAGTGTTTTATTTTAGTAATAGTTATTATAGACTAGATAGTGCCCGTGCGATGCACAGTTTCATCAAATTTTCTGACATGTTTGTATAAATTAAGAAATTAAAATTTTTAAAATAAATTGTACATTATAGTTATATTTCATTTCACTCTGAACAGTTATATATATTACGTACATTATATCATATTATATCTTGGATTGTGCGCAATATAATTATATTTATACTTTTATTTTTTTATTTTGAATAAAAGAGAAAATGGTTCATACCCTGAGTACAATAAAAAATTATGATTTTTTAAATAAAAAATAACATATCAATTTTTGCTATCAAAAATAACTATTACATTAATTTATAGAAGTATTAAATATTACCATTGTTAATAACACACTTTAAAAATCAAATATAAATACATAGAATTATGTAAAATTATTTTATTAGTCGAAACAAAAAAGATAATTTTTTCTCATAAAAAATATAAGTGACTTATACAAAGATAGTCACAAACTAAATCATATTAGAATTAATCATTGCATTTAAGTAACCAAAAATAAAAATAAGAAAAAAAATCCTAATAAAAGTATAGTATGTTTTAATCATCTCAAAATATCCAATACACTAAATAATATTTATTTAATAAATAAAATTGAAATAATTGAAATAAATGAAATATAATGATGTATATAGTTTTCAAATACATTAAATGGGATTTGATCTAAAAAGTAGAAAAAACAATTAATAAGAACAATAATATACTCAAAATAAGAAAATAATAAGTCAAAGATAATCATAATTGACATTGACATCATCATGAAATTTTAGAGGGAAAAGATTTAATGAGAATGCGACACGTAAGCGATTTTAAAAGTTGATGATGTCAGCCATGTTTTGTTTTAGTAATAGTTATAGATTTACTTAACATTCTTTTGTTGACAAAAACCATAGTTTTGGTTGTGTGCGTAACCATAATGCTTAGAAAATAAGAAAGAGGTCTAAGATCCTTCATATCAAACTCAAAACTATGAAGACAAAGTACCTTTTTCATATATTCCTAGATAAACATTTCAGAATAATATCATTAACATATAACAACAGATAAGTGATTTTAGGTACTCTACAAAAAATAAATAACAATGGATCACTCTTACTATTAATGAATTGAAGCCATGGATAAAACTAAACACTACAACAAATTTAGCTTTTTGCGACATTAGATTTAGTGACACTAGAAAAATGCCACTGATTCATATTTTTAATGTAATGATTATTGGTTTTTATTTTAAGTTCCACCGTAAAGTGATTTAGCAACACCTAATTTGGTCTTTAGTGGCATATATAATTGTCACTATAGCCTATAGTGGCATTTGTGAGAAATGTCACTAGATTCTATGTCGCTAAAAGCTTTAGTGTGACTTTTTAATATGCTGCTAAAGAGTCTAATAAATGTCATTAAATCCTCTATATACACTATAAGAAATTTGAAATAACGACATTTAAATTAAATGTCGCTAAACATATCCCACAAAAAACAAAATATGTTGTAGTGAAAAGTAACTAAGTGATGATATACTAAGCCCTTTGAAATGAAAGCTCATGTGGTCTCACACAAGTGAGAAAAAAATTAAAAGCACAACAAAACAATAGAAGGATGAACACAAATATATGAGGTATCTAACTTTTAATGAACAAATGTTTATTTTATTAATAGATTCAACAATACAATAACAAAATAACCTTCTCCCTTGAGAACAAGCTCTCAAGACAAATATCTCCCAAACAATGAGATCAACAACAAATACTAATGTAAAGAAAAGAAACTCTCCTAACCTTTTAGGGTTGTCATTGTGTATGATTATATATGATTGCAAGTTCAAAATTGGGCACCCTTTGGTATCTGGGCCATGGGCGATGACACCTCTCGCCTACCCTTTAGGGGTTGTCACTGTATATGATTATATATGGTCCTTTTGTTAAAGCATAAACGGGAATATATGTAATATGAATAGAATGTTATGAAGCAATGTTGGTGTGTGTTTTGTCTCACTCGCTCAACCCACATGATGATCGCTCGGCCCTTTAGGTCTTGTTTGGATTGAGAGAAATGGATGAAAAAAAAAAGAAAGGATTTGGAGGGATGATGAATCTCTTATTTGGATAGCAAAAAGGGAGGGAGAGGATTTGGAGGGAAGGGATTTGAAGAGATTAAGTCCCTTCATTTTGTTAACATCCAAATCTCTCCATAAGAGAAAAAATTTGGAAGGAAAATGAAATTTCTTTCTTTCATCTTCCCTTCCTTCCTAATGGAGTTCCTCTGTTTCCCTCCCCTTCCTTCCTTTATTTTCTCTCCTAATTTGCTATCTAAACATAGTGTTAGTGATTTAATTAATTGGGGCAAGCAGAGGTCAAAGAGCTTTTGTTTTATTTCTCAATTATATCTCGTGGGAGACATAAGATTTTTTAAATAACCTTTGTTTTACTTAGTATATATACTTAATCACTTGTATTATTTTATATATATGATATGATTCATTTACTTTTCAAGGGGTTTTAATTAGAGGGTGAGAGCCTCAATTAAAATTAGGGTTTAGTGAAGAGGATTTAAAGGTTTTCCTTTTTCTTCTTAGAATTCAATTTAGTTTGTCTCTATTCAATTGTATTTGTAATCAAACCTTTACACATACATAAAATTGACTTCTAATTGTTATAGGTGGAATTTTCTCTCTAATTGTTATAATCATTCATTTTGATTTTGATTTATATATGCATTTTGTGATTGTAATCTTCTTAAATGCTTATTTACTTTAACACAAAAACAAACAAAATTAATGTGTATCTAAGCGAAACTATAAGAACAGTGTTAGTTAACTAATAGATCCATATTTCTTTCGTTCTAATGAAATTGAAAATCACAACTCATGAAGGTTTACACAAACTTTTTAATGAGAGAGTTTACAGTGAGATTAATTTTATTGAACTAACTCCATATATATACTTATTGTCTTAATCTAAAAAAATTATACTCCCTCCTTTTTTAATGATTGTTCACTATTGATTTTTGGGCAAAATTTTGATGGGAATCTTTACTTAATAAAAAACATTATTTTAAAAGAGAAAATAAAATATTCATTCATACTTTGGAAAAATAAATGAGAAAAATAAATAAAGATATGCTAATCATTACTCGTCATTAATATGGTAATCCATGTTTACAATAATCTCACTTTTTATTGGTTAATTGAATATATAACTAAAATATAGAGTACAATGAGTATGAAGATAGTTTTAGGAAAATTTATGTCCAAAAAAGGAAATGATTCTAAATTGGATAAACTTATAGAACTAACATGGACAAACAAAAAAGATCAGAGAGAGATTTAAATACATATTATAAAAATAATAAAAACTAAATAGGAGTATTAAACTACATATTATTAAAAGTTATAAAAATTATTGCTTGTTTTTGGGTGCAAGTAAACTCAATTTACGATTGTTCATGTTAGAGTAAATAACATATCCTAGGGCTTCAACCATCAGCTTAAACTTTTGGTTGAGTTGGTTCCTTCAAATGGTATCAAAGCAACGTGACAAAAAGTCACGGGTTCAAATCTCAATCATCTCTCATTTAAAATGGAATATTTAGCGCCTATGCGCATCCACACTTCTAGCCCAATGAGCTCTCGTTTAAGGGGCGTATTAGAATAAATAACATATCCTAGTTCTCAACCATTAATCATCAATTTAAGCTTTTAATTGAGTTAATTTTTAATTGAGTTGCTTCTTTCACAGTTGATATAAGAGTTTGTGTTTGCGATTTATTGTTGGAGATTGCAGTCCATCGTTGAATTTTTAGTGGGTAAAAATCGAAACAAAGCCCAACAACTTTAAAGCCCAGAAGACATATAATTGACCCCACACACGTCTCTAACTCCCCTCTCTTCTAATCTAAAACCCTAAAAACCCCATTTTTTTTCTCTGTAACTCTCATCATCCTTAACCATGGCGGATTCATCAACCAAAACCCAAAAAGAAGAAATTGAATTAGACGAAGATTGCAAAACCTTCGAAGAACTAAGTCTCGATCCTCGTCTTCTTCGAGCCTTAAACAAAAAAGGCATTGCAAAACCTACTCCTATTCAGCAAGTCGCCATTCCCTTAATTCTCGTAAGTATTTTTTCCTCTTTTTCCTCTCTTCGATTTTCACTTTAAATTTATAATTTATTAAATAAATTATTAAATTGTGAATTGCAGGAAGGAAAAGATGTGGTTGCTCGAGCAAAAACTGGGTCAGGGAAAACATTTGCGTATCTTCTTCCCTTACTTCAGAAATTGTATACGGATTCAGGTTCCAATACACGACTCGCTCCTTCTTCATTCGTCCTTGTTCCTACGCGGGAATTGTGTCAGCAGGTTTAATTATGGATTTTGTGTTTAATTTATGCGTATCATTAATTTTGTAGGATTTTGTTTATTTCAATTATGTATGTATTTTGTAGGTTTATTCAGAAGTAATGTCAATTATAGAGTTGTGTAAATCTCAGTTGAAAGTGGCTCAGCTAACCAGTTCAATGTCCGCTCCACAAATGGTTCGTTTTCATATATATATATATATATATATATATATATATATATATATATATATATATATATATATATATATATATATATATATATATATATATAAGTATTTATTGCTTGCTTTGTGAAAGATTTGATAACGAACATGAGATGATCAAACGTGACTTTCCCATGAAGTCATTTGAGCTTTTGTTAGTAATCTTGCAAAGAAAGGAAATGTGCATTTATTTTTCCTAATTTGGTTTAGGATTTGAACAGTAAACAAGAAATGAAAACAAAAGAAATATGCTTTTGTTTGGTAATTTAGCATGGAAAACAAAAAAGGCAGGAAATTGATTATCTCAGAGATTAACTCGGAATTTTGCTAAGAGAAACGCTTCATGGAGTTTTGCTCTTTTTACTTATATAAAATATAAGTGCATCCCTCCCACACGAAGCTAAATTAGATTAGAAATAGCTAGTTACATTTGTTAATGAAACTAAGACTTGGGGCTGTGTTTTCTTGAAGATTGAACGTAACATTTGCCTTTTCCCATCTGCATATCAGAAGCAAGCGTTAGCTGGACCTCCGGATATTCTAGTATCAACACCGGCTTGTGTGCATACTTGCTTGTCTTTTGGTGCTCTTCAACCAAACGCTATTCAGGATTCACTTTCCATGCTTGTGCTCGACGAGGTTAAATTTGATTTTCTGTTAATTTTGAGTTCATTGTTGACAATGGTTGTTGCCTGTTAGTATTTGATATGCGTGGGCAAGCTTTGTGGAGAGTTCATATGTCAAGTTTTGTAGTTGTTCTTGGTAGTCACTATTTCTATAGTAATAAACCTATTTTTTTCAGGCAGATTTGCTTTTGTCTTATGGCTATGAAGATGACCTAAGAGCTCTTACAAGTCATGTCCCGAAACGTTGTCAGTGCCTCTTGATGTCTGCTACATCAAGGTATATTTTCGAATATCCTTTCATTTGAATTATTCTTAATTCTTAAGTTCATTACCTTCTTTTTTGAGTTCACACTTGTGCACATTGCTTCGTTTTTTATTGATTTTATTAGGAATTTAGCTCTTATGTTGTGTACAAAATCTTTTCGTTTTGTGGTTACATGCTGAATACATGTTTTTTTCACATACACAATAGTGCTGATGTTGAGAAGTTAAAGAAGCTTTTGCTGCACAATCCGTATATTTTGACTTTGCCAGAGGTTGGTGGTAGCAAGGACGAGATAATTCCAAAAAATGTACAACAATTTTCGGTAAGAATCACCTGAGGTCTATCATCAAAATAGACTATAGTTTATGTTTAGTAATAACTTTTTGGAAGAGCATGCCTATTACGTAACAAATTGATGATTGGTGTGTTATTTTGAACATCACTTTGATATTAACTCATCTTAATTTCATCATGAATGTTCGATGAAGAAGGGGGTATTTGGAATAGTAGGAATTAAGGGAAGAGAATGAAAAAAAAAACTGTTTATGATGGTGCATTCTGCTGGTAACAGTACCAAAGTGACCATTAAGAGTAAAATTGAGGGAGTTAGTCCTGAAGATAAGTTGAATGGCTATATATACAGTGCAATAGTTATGAAGATAATGAAGACATATTTTTTTTCTTGTAGGATGTCTTGTTTAATTTCTTTTCTCATTTTAACTTTTCTGTATCATGTTTTGTACACGTTGAGTTGGTACTAGTTTTTATGAGCTCTAAAGAAGTTCTACTTTTACAAATATTTAACTAATCAAAACTGTGCAGCATGTTCTATGTTTTGCCTGCCATACATAATAAGCAGACTTTTCCCTTTTTGTTAAATTTTGCCAAATTTTATTTTTATTTCTTTTCCTTTCTATTAAAAATGTGTTTTCTTGAATTTTCAACACCTTTGTTTGTTTTTCTGTGCACCCCTCTTCCCTTTTTGTTTATGTGGAGTATGGAGGATTTGGAACCACTCTGTTCCTTCTGTTTGTGTAGTTAAGAGATGGGTTTGGTACCAGTTATTTAGTTGATTTGTGAAAATTAGTATCTGATTTTCTTTACCTCTTTTCTAGATTTCTTGCAGTGCTCAAGACAAATTCATTTACATCCTTGCGCTTTTAAAGTTGGAGCTGGTCCAGAAGAAAGTGCTTATCTTTACTAATTCAATCGACATGGGATATAGGTTAAAACTATTTTTGGAGAAGGTATCTGTTTTGTGAAATCTCAACAGTGAATTGTTGCAAGTTTTATTTCATTAATCAATATAAATTGTTGTGCGTCATGTAAAAGAAGACCCTTTTATGTAATTTTAAAATGTAAAGATAGATTGAGTAGAAACCCCTGAACGGATGTTTAATGAAGTTTGCCAGAATGTGTTTTCTACCATTAAGGTCCTCTAAATGTGTTTGGCATGCTAAATATTTTGAATAACAGTAATGTCAAACATAATACGCGTGTATATTTTTTTGCTGATGGCAGTTTGGAATCAAATCAGCAGTTCTTAATGCAGAGTTGCCGCAGAATTCAAGACTTCATATGCTTGAGGTATGCCTATAAGGCTATGACTACCATTTCTTTCATCCTTAATTAAGCTTTGATTCTCGTGACTTGTGTGAGCAATTGATTATCTTGATATTTGGCTTCATTTTTTTATTTTCATGAACATTGTTTTTTTGAAACTGCAATCTGGACTTTGGGTTGTTTATCTTGGTAGCTTTATGTTAATCAGGAATTCAATGCGGGAATGTTTGATTACTTAATAGCAACTGATGATGGTCAAGCAAATGTAAAGGATCAAGATGGTGGGGGGAAAGATTCGGACGGGAGAAAATCCAAAAAACGCAAGAAACCAAAATTGGATGCTGAATTTGGTGTAGTCCGAGGAATTGACTTCAAAAATGTTCATACAGTACGTATAATGTTATCTTTGTACTTGGGTGTACTGTATAACTTCATTTGCTTATAATTTCTGACTAGATGGCTTTTATTTGATGAATTTATGTTTGATGGGTTTAATGCGTCAAAGTCTAGCAAACTTGACTTTTCTCATATTTGTCTTAATTTAGAACATTGATCTTTGGCGGCCTTTGTCATGTATGGCTAGGAGGGGGTTATATAGGAATTAGTGACAAATAATACTTATTAATTAGTTAGTTCGGAGAATAAAATATAGGGACAATTATTATAAATAGAGGAAAAGGGAAAGGTAATCAGTCATTGATCGATGTAATAGTTTTAATACTCATTAGGAGAGAACAAGCATTCAAGAGGCTTTGTCATTGGTAAAATACATTTTTGTTATACAAAAACACATTTTACAGTCCAATTGCTTTTTTCATACAGATCTTTTGTTTGTCATTATTAAAATCAGTCCTATGGCTAATCTAGTCCATAAAAGCCTCAAGCTTAAGATCTGTCGAATTGTACTATATTTTTAGCATAGACTTTGTCAGAAGCACCAAAAGTAAAGTACGTAAGGCAAGATGGAATATTGAATTGTGGTACATCAAAGGGTTGAGGTGATGGTTGGGGATCTTGATCAGCATTCAGCCCTTTAAGAAGCTCATTTTCGGTTCTAGCTCTCTTAGACTTTGATCTAAAAAATGCATTTTTTATATATCTAAGAATAATAGCTAAATCACAAATCCTCAAGAAATTAGTCTAATAACCAAAGTAAAACAAAATCGACCTTCGGAATTATGCTACAAACCAGTTATAACTCAATGTTAAACTACAGACAATGGAAGAAGTTTGAAAAACTGGTAGAATCAAAAGGTAGATCTTACCTTAATTTTTTCAAAACTAAACAAAATTGAACCAAAGTGCCTCCAATGTAAAGAATTGTAGTTTACTCCTTTGGGAGTAAGGCTTTGGCATTGTTGTTGTTGTTGTACTTGTATTTCTCTTTAAAACTTTTGGGATTAAGGCTCCGACATTGTCATTGTTGTGTGTGATCCCTCTTTTAAACTGATCTTTCCTGATATTTCTATCAGAATTGAAAAGGACAGGGATTTAACAGCTTGTCATTCCATGTTATAAATTGCACGAGTTACTTGGTGTAACAGATCTGGACATATCCTGCAGGTCTTAAATTTCGAGATGCCTCCCAGTGCTGCTGGATATGTCCATCGGATTGGACGGACGGGAAGAGCTTTTAATACTGGAGCATCTGTTTCTCTTGTACGTATCTAACAAACTTTTGTCCTTTTTAAAAGTAATACACTATTGTGTTTGTATTTTTTAGCTGTTCTTTTAAATAACGTCTTGTAACTGAATGCTTGAAATCTAAAGCTACACATTTGCTCATCTCCCAATCTTGTCCTTGTCACTTCCACAATATAGAGTTGTATGCAGTTACTTTTGGCAGAATTTTGTTGCTGATGTTCTTTTTCTATGTTTCTGTGTAGCATATCTGATATTGCTACTTGCTAGTATCTGGTAAATTATGTTAAAGATGTACAGTAGAAATTTAAGTTTAGAATCAAGATGAATGTTTTACTGCTGTCAGAAAGAGTAATTAACGTGTGTTATATCTTTGTCTTGAAAGTTGCATTGATGATAGTTCATTTGTTTAGTAACTTTGAGTGATGGCTTTTTAAAGTTTTGCTTTGCTAAAGCTATGTTTGCCTGTTGTGTTGCCTGCTCGGATGTTTGATTGATAGGTATCTTCAGATGAGATGGAAGCTTTTGAAGAACTAAAGTCTACATTAGCCGAGAAAGACAGCGGTGAAACAAATTTCATTGTTCCATTTCCTTTACTCACAAAGAGTGCAGTGGAATCTTTGAGATATCGAGCAGAGGTACTTTTTTATTTTATCTATCCTTTCCAGATATTACTGATGTGTAAACCATTGATATTTGTAAAAAAAAAATGGGTAGGTATTATAGGCAGCTTGACAACTGTACTTGAAGAATCGGTCTGTTTTTTCTCTGATTTCCTTTTCCTGGATCACAAATTTGTTAATAAGTTAGAAAATGTACTAGTACTTCCTCAGTTCCAATTTACTTGCAACATTTGCTTTTTCACCCAGTCCAATGCACTACTTCAATCCTTCTCTAGTTATATATAATAAAAATTATAAAAATTTGATATTAATAATCTTTGCGATAAGACGAATCATATAAGATCTCACTTGACTGTGTTTTAACTTATAGATTAAAAATTAATCACAAATTAAGAGTGATAAATGAATAATACTATGTTTTCATATGTTGCAACTAATATGGAACGGAGGAAGTATTTGGTAAAGTTGGACCTGCGTATGCTTCCTAGCTCAAGCCTAGGGGATATAGGAGGGTGGGACACAAACTTGAGACCTCAAATTCAGAGGTGTCATGGCTGGGATACTACTCATGGTAAATTGTTGATGCGGTGTAACTATTACTGAGTCACTTTCGAGGTCAATGGGGATTGGTTTTGCGGCTGTCACATCCAGCATTGCAGTTGTAGCAAGTTTAAAATCCTTCACAATTCGGCTATAAACTTATAAGTCTATGACTCATATTATGAAATATGCCACCACCTCATGCCTTTAGCTATTTGTTTGGCCAGCTCAAGTTATGTCCTGTAAATGTAAATATTTACTATTTTTAAATGATAGAATACAATTAATGAGCTTGCTTTTTCTCGTAATAGGAGTATTGATATAAATTGTTTATTTCAATTTGCAGGACGTGTTAAGGAGTGTGACAAGTTTTGCTGTGCGAGAATCACGGGCACAGGATTTAAGAAATGAAATTCTCAACTCTGAAAAGTAAGTCCTGTCTTTTCAATAACTAAAGGAATGCCATTGGTTTTCTCTCATTAAACAGATAGCAATCGTCATCTGAAACTGTTGAAGTGATTCTTGTTTTGTCCATATGTAAATTCAGGACGAAATAGTGCATATTTTCTAGTAAGAAATAGGTTCATGCCTTTTTCTCGTTGACTAGCGAATAGGTAGACACCAGACAGTTTATGGATTGTTGAATCAACATATTGTTACAAAACTTATGTTTTATGCAGTCCTTTTTCTCCTTGTACATATAATAAAAGTGATTCTTGCTAGCAAGTGTTTTTTGCAATTATAATCATTTTACTAACAAGTGCCTTTTGCATTCTAAAATAAAACCAAGCAGCAGAATTCTTGCATTCTTGCTAGCAAGTGTCTTTTGCAATTATAATCATTTTACTCTTATTGAGACGGCGTACTCAATATTTTTCCACTGTATTGAACACGCGATGGCAGGGAACTGCCTGAGCTTTTAAAAAGACAAAGTGCATAAGCCAAGCCTTTTTGTTTTGTGGGGGTGGTTTATTCACACTTACAAACTGGCGACCTCTATCTGCATCTTGTGGATATACATAATCTCTGTTGAATAAAGCCTTGAGATTAGAGGCACTTCCCACGACATCCAACCGTCCAAATCCAGCATTGCCATTTCTTGGTCTGCTTGCTGGAAAAGGTTGTCATGAAGTTGCACAACAGCCAATGTGTCCAATGCTTGCTTATACCATTTGGAGTTGGCTCGAGTAATGATTAATGAGTATTAGTACTACTCAATCTCAATGCAACTTTGCTAACACAAGCAATGCATAAATACGCAAAAGAACAGATTCATTTAAGGCTTGACGCGCATTTACATTGCCACTTTAGTAGAAGAGCTGATAACTTGTAGTCTTCACCCATGTTTCCATCCAAATATTTGAAATTTGATGCTTGTTCAAATATTTTGTTATGTACAAAACTCTAAATTTATGCTTTAGTTTAGTACTATCTTACCTATGAAACAAATACTTGTTCTGTTTTGGAAGATATTCATGTTAATGTCTACTCAGCTGATCATATTGTCAATCCATACTTGTTCAGGTTGAAGGCTCATTTTGAAGCTAATCCTAGAGATTTAGGTAACTTTTAATCCAGATGATTTGCATTCCCTTTTTAGTGTCTGTTTAGATTTTAAAATTGAATATTTGTTTACAGATCTTTTGAAGCATGATAAAGTCCTCAGCAAGAAAGAACCTTCTGCACATTTACGTGATGTCCCTGAATATTTATTGGACCCAACCACTCAAGAAGCAAGTAAGATTGTTAAACTTGCTCGAGCAGCAATGGGTCATAGGAAGACTGGTAATCATCCTGGTCCAAAGAGAAACTCTAAGAGGAAGAGAGACCCCCTGAAGACATTATCAGCCGAGGTATTTTTTTTCCTTTTTGGGTAAACTTTTCATGAAAAAAACAGTTAAACAAGGTTTCTGAATATGCATTTCATTTCTGCTTAAGGTCTATGAATGCTAAGAAGTTGACTTATGAATTGTTTTTGATGCGTTTCAGGGACCAAAGAAACATAACAGGACGAAGAGGAATAGATAGTGATGACGATGAACTTATGCAGCACAGGATTTCATATCAGACGACTCATTTTCGATATCTCATATGGCATGATTGGCTGTGGTTCTGAATTTGAGGGACTAGAATTCCGAAAGTGATCTTATACCGCGTTATAGACACGTTCTTTCGGAGATCCTTTGTTCCATTGGTAAAAGCCATTACACTCTACCAGGAAATTATTGTCGCTGTGTTGTGTAATTGGAGATAGTAATTCTCAATTGTAGTGTACCCAAAGGTGCTTAGGAGTTTGATTTCACTGTATCAAACAAAAATTTTGTTCTACCTATCTCTATTATCTTAAGTCTTAAAATTTCCTTACGCATCTAAGCAAAAGCTAAATTTTCCAAAGTTTTGTTGTTTCTTTTCTTTGACATGGTTTGAATTAAGGGAAATTTATCTAGTATAATTCAAAATTTTATTGATTTTTTTATAATAATTTTAATTTTTAATTAATTGTGAATATTTTTTGTGTCATCTACCTAAGAACATTATTGTCCAAGTGATGATTGGTTTTTACATGTTAATTGTTATATATAAAAAAAGGGAAATTATCATTGGTGCCCCTGAGGTATGCGTTTTTATCAATGGTGTCTAAACTTATTTTTTTTTCCAATGGCACCCCTGAGGTTTAGTGGTAATTACAACCGTGACCTTTTTAAGTATTTTCCGTTAAAATTCCGTTAAGTTTCGAAATTAACCTAACTAGGGTTAGTTCTTCTTCTTCTCCTTCTTTACTCCCTCCATGGTTGCCATTCCTTCTTCACTCAATTTTCTATGTGGTAGTAGGTGGCCCAGTAGATCCAATGCTACAAGTTTTCTCCTTTTTCACCCTCTCAACCCAATCAAATATTCCATTTTCTTCAATTTTAACAATTACCCACTTCAATTTTTCATTGATGAACCACTGATTTATACTCCAATCACTACAATTTTTCAAGGAATGTACCACTGATTTATACTCCAATCACTACAATTTTTCATTAATGAACAACAAGATTATTCACTTCAATCAGCATTACAAGTAATCCCGGTCCAATTACTACAAATTGGAGAACTTATACTCCAATCTAGAGCACGTAAATGAGGCACTTTGTTCACGAAATCCAACAATGCTCTCATATCATCCACAAGCAAATCAGCATTACACAAAAACCCATAACAAAACACCATTAAAACTACAGAAATACTTGAAAGATTTTTCATTTTTACCCCCAATCTTACTCCTTTCTTGTTGGGTTTTGTTGGATTTGCTTGTTCTTCAATGAAAAATTGAAGTGTGTAATTGTTAAAATTGAAGAAAATGGAAGATTTGATTGGATTGAGAGGGTGAAAAAGGAGAAAACTTGTAGCATTGGATCTACTGGGCCATCTACTACCACATAGAAAATTGAGTGAAGAAGGAATGGCAGCCATGGAAGACAACCATGGAAGGAGTGAAGAAAGAGAAGAAGAAGAACTAACCCTAGTTAGGTTTATTTCGAAACTTAACGGAATTTTAACGGAAAATACTTAAAAAGGTCACGGTTGTAATTACCACTAAACCTCAGGGGTGCCATTGGAAAAAAAAAGTTTAGACACCATTGATAAAAACGCATACCTCAGGGGCACCAATGATAATTTCCCTTAAAAAAAGAAAATTCAAAAAATAAATTTACTTGATTTTTCTTTTTTCAATTTTTTTTATAATTTATTTTTGTTTTTATTTTTTAATTTTTTTATACAAATTGACTTGTTGTATAGATGGAATTATTTTAGAGAAATCAGTGAATGATTGAATTATTTTGCGTAATTTTTTCTTGAATTAAAGAACTCTTGAAAAAGAATTCATACATTTACTTTTTTTACGTTTTAACCATGAGATTTAAAGTTATTCTCCTAAACAAACCCTTTTAGTAGTTGCCAATGCTGATGCTCGCGTGCTTTAGTGATTAATATATTTCAATAATAAGTGATAAGCATACAATCATGTAACTAAGCATATATTGTATATTTTATTTTATAATTATAATTTTCCAACAAATACACATTTTAAAATATTCAAGTATGTTTTATTTCTGAAGTCAACATTTTAACATTAATTTACTTTATTTGCAATAATAGTTAATATTAGAAATATTTAGGAGTAGTTTTTAATGTCAACTACTTTTTATTTCATTAATAAATAAGTGACAAGTATATAGGCATTAGTAAACTAACATCCATTAGGAGTGAAAACGCAAGGTAGTGAACGTAACTTGGCTAGGTTAATCAATGGTGAAAAGTATTTAATACATCAATATCAATTTTGAGCTTAAACAGTTGATAGTTGATAATCTAGGTGACGAGTGATGACTTCTAAGCCTTTTCTCCGTACAGAATTCCTTAAATCTCAATACAACTCTCACTTAAACATTAAATATGGATCTTCAAGCTCAAATATACTTTTACGTAATTCTAAATACATTTTAAAAATATTATAGGTTTCTTAATGGTGATGGATCCAACCGGCCCGACACTAATGTAATCCGACCGACGCGACCCAAATGGTGATTGATCTGACGACCTAACCTTTAGTAATTCTAAGAATAACCATTTGATTTTAGCATAATGGGGTTCACATGTGAACTAAGATACTACTCTCTCTGTCTCTCTTAATTTATACCTCTTTCTATTTTAGTTTGTCCTACTCATTTTGCATTTTTTTTTGGTAATGACCCCCACTTTCTCTCTTTTAATCTCATACACAAACTTATTTTCTCTTTTCATCATAACCCCTCATTTCTATCATCTATTTATTTTTTATTTTATTCTTCAATCAATTTTTACTTTTCACTAAATTTCACCTAAAATAAAATAGGTGTATTTTCATAAGAACGAGGAAGTATTGGCCTATGGGTGAGTTGAGTACCCTTCAAATACAAGGAAGTGATCCTACGCCGACACTAAATCATAGTACTACTCCTAGTGAGACTGAGAAGTGCATAGTGTAATTAAAAATAAGATAAGACACCCCAACCCCAATACCGTGGCGAATCGATTACCGCGCCCCCACCGCGCATTATAAGTTCTCTTCTTTCTTCCATCTCTATTTTCCATACAAACGCGCTCTATCTCTCTTTCCTTTCCCTTCTTTTCTCACTCACTCTCAAATTTTTTCCCACTTTTTCAAATTATTTCCCTACACAAAAACTAGTTTGTAATCAATAACCCACAATTATATACAACTGATAATAGGATATTTAACTAGATCTGGATCCTACTGCAGGAAAATTTTCCATTTTTGGTTTAATTTATGTTGTATCACATTCTTTGATCTTATTATATAGGTAAACTCAATCCCTTCTTCTGTAATTTCGATTTCTTTGTACAATTGGGGAAATGGGAAATTAATTGTGGGATTGCTTCCTTTTTTCTGTTTCTTAATTTTTTGTTTTGGATGATTGGATCTGACTCTGCTCTAACATTATTTTATTTAAAATGACATATTTACATGCTAAGTATTTAGGATTGAATCTATCAAAGATTCTTCTTTATTGTTTAATCATCTTATTTTATAAGATCTATGCTGCCAGGTTCAATTTTGAAGGTTTTAGTTCGCTACTTAATTGATAATCAGAGTATTGGCGACTAAAGGGTTCTCATTTCCATGTACAAATTACTAGTATTTGTAGGAAGTGAATTATTGGGTTTGTTTTGGTGAAATAGTTTATGTGATTTATGATTTATCTATGTATGAATTTGTTTGTATCCTGTCTTTGATGGGAAATTGGCTAATAATCTTAGTTTGTAGTTCATGTGAGCTGGGTATATCAATCTCAAATCAAAGATCTGATCTTTCTTATAATTGTATTGAGAAAATGTGGATGATTCTAATCATAATATACTTTTTTGATGTACTTCTATTAGAAATTCATTGTAGCTAAGCTCATGTTGTGTTTTTTCATCCATTTTCAGTGGCAAGTAGATTGGTATCAATTAAATACACTTGATTTGATAGTAAAGACCTAGAAGCTATGTCAAGGAGACCTGTAAATCCTGCTCGCCGTTTAGTGGGCAATGGAGGGTTTCCTCTTGTAGGAGCGTTCCCATCAAAGACACGTTCGTCTCCGTTGGTGTCTGTTACCCTTGTGGCACTGGTTTGTCACTGCCTTTCATCGACAGCTTTGTTATACTACACCCTCTATCCCTTAATGTTTGCTCGTTTTGATCCAATATGTGAGAGGTTTTCAGATCAAATTGGACATACATTACGGGATAGAGGGAGCAATTTGTATTTTTGAACTTGATCTTTAGTCCTTGAAATACCATTCCTCGATTAACTAGGACTTCTGATGTATGTTTTTCTGTTTGTTTAGATGAATTGAAAAATGTTGAGTTTCTTTTAACTCTGTATTTGTTGTGTTTTTTCTGTTTACAGGGTATATTTCTTATTCTCGGATACATATACAGTGGCTCAGGTGCATTTCGGATTTAACCTCTTCATTCCCAATTGTATCAATATATGACTGATATGTGATCGTGTTGAACAAATATTCAATTGTCATATTCTATTTAGGCTGTATTAGACCATATTAAATTGCAATTCAGTTTCCATATCTTAGTCTTTTAGCAAGATGGATGTGTTTGGTGACATGTTTGATGTTTCCTTACCCTTGATCCGTATTCATGGGTTTTTTCACGGTTATGTCATGGTCATACTCAATCGAATATCCAATTGTGAAGTAATCTTTGAATGTTCTATTTTGTCCATTTAGAAAAGCTTCAGCGTCACTTACTATCTTTTTGTGCTTTGGTGGAGTTAGTGTGTTTATCCAACATGGGTAGTTTTCCTTGGGTCATACTTCTACTAGGAAAGCTAGCTTGTGATTTTTTTTACCATTGAAAACGGATCTCCATTGTTTACTATGCTGCTGATATTTTCAGTCGATCTCCATTTCATAGTGAATGTCATCAACTCTCGCATTGCCTTCTATTATTGTACTTGATCAGTTTTTGATTCAATTGCTTGTATCTTGCAGGTAAAAAAGATATTGTTAACAGGATTGAAGGTACATACACTTTACTTATCTCTGGCTGGTTATATGCTTCGTCATTTTACGTTGGTTATTTGTTACACGATTGATCATAAGTTAGACTTTAGGTGCTTGTTCATAGCTCATATTGCTCAATGTTGCTTTACGCACACATGTAATCATTTTTTTCCGATGAACAAACTAATGACAGTTACCCATTGTGAATCCTACTAGTGATGGAGTTTGAGGAGTTTGCAATATTTTTTTTGCCCCTTTTTTTTGCCTCTCAGAAATAGAGAAGGTGATGTCCATAGAGTTTTTCTTGAAATCATGATTCTCGATGTTTAACATGTCTTCTTTGCCTTTGTCTTTTTGCATAGCATTCTTTTATACGTTTTTACCTAGTTATTTCTTTTTATTTATATGTATTTTATTTATTTGTATGTTTTTGAAGACTGAGGTTTTTATAAGGATTCATCTGTTGATCTTTCTCGAGCCGGGGACTCTTTGGCCGTACTCTCCTTTATGGGTATGAGTTGTCGCCTTCCTTCCCTCCCCAGACCCTGCTCATAGTTTCCTATGAGCGGGATACACTGAGTATGAAGATGATGATAGTTTGCCGTCTATATAGTCAGAACCTGGAACCACGAGTGTCGACTATGAGTCTACGACTACTTTCCACATTTGTTCTGAATGAATTAATATGTTTTTGAGGTTAACATATTTGCTTCTTTGCAGGTGAATTTTCCGGAACCCTAGAGCTTCAGAAGGCGATACCTCTTCTGAAGAAAGCTTATGGTAATGCCATGCACAAGGTCTTGCATGTTGGACCAGAGACCTGTTCAGTGGTCTCAAAGTTGTTAAAAGAAGACGATACAGAGGCTTGGGGAGTGGAACCATATGACCTTGAAGATGCAGATCCAAGCTGCAAAAATCTTGTTCGTAAAGGCATTGTGCGTGTTGCTGATATCAAATTCCCATTGCCATATAGATCAGATTCATTTTCTTTGGTTATTGTCTCGGATGCATTAGATTACCTCTCACCAAAATATCTGAATAAAACTCTTCCAGAGCTGGCTAGAGTGGCTGCTGATGGTCTTGTCATATTTACTGGTTGGTCTGCATCCTTTCCTCCTTTTTTCTGAAATGCATTGCAGCTTCAAAAGATAGTGTCTTTAAAGTATTAATATCAATTCATCTTTGGGGCTTGTAATGATTCGTGATTCGCTTAAATTTGACCTAGAATAGTCCAAAACCGACCATAATTCGCTTTTTTCGATTCGCAATTTGTAAGGAGATTAGTGAATTATGTGACTCTAGGTGAAACAGTAATAAACTTTTGTGATCCCTTGATGCTGGTTAAAAGCGTCTGAAGGTTCACCCTATCCAAAATTCCAAATATTGTTTAGTAACCTATTTTGCTGTATGTTAATTTGTAGGTTACCCCGGTCAGCAGAGAGCTAGAGTTACAGAGTTATCAAAATTTGGACGCCCGGTGAGTGTTTTTGTCTGCATAAAACCTGAAAGCCATACCATATCATACATTCTAAATCTCTGGTGTTGAAGTGCATTTTCGCATCAACCTTTCATGCGCTTTTGGTATTTCGGGATATTAGTTGTGTATTTTTTTCTGATGGGTCTAGGTCCGTCTAACCATCTAATATTTTCCTAGCATGCACATTGTTGAGATGCCGAATTTTGAGTTTTTCTACCTAGTGACCATTCTTTTTCTCGGTTTTGTCATAGGCTAAAATGCGCAGTCAGTCCTGGTGGGTGCGATTCTTTGTTCAGATTGGCTTAGAAGTGAATGAAGCCGCTGCGAAGAAGTTTGAGCAGGCTAGCACCAAATTGTCGTCCAAGCCGAGCTGCCAAGTTTTCCACCTCAAATCGTTTCATTGACGGAAGATCTTCAGGTTATTGTTGATTCATTGATGGAGCCATCTATAAAAAGTGTGCTTCAACACTAGCAGTAAAGAGAGAAAGTATACACATTTTGTTGTGTAGTATTAGTTGGTGATGTAGGTTATTGTTGATTCAAATCACCTTTTGTTGTTTTTATCCACGATTTTACAAATTCATACATTCAATATATATCAATTAAGGTGCAATATTTATTTATTCCATAGTTGAAATGGCTGGTTATGGCCTTGGCCTTCGCGTTGACCCATTGCAACCTGTCCTTTATACGCACCTTATGAGTGCGTAGAAACAACTCATAAAAGTGCGGCGGTCGTTGCTACTCTTGTTCCTGAAATGAATTTCAACCATGGTTATCGATTATATGTTTATGTATTAATATTTATAAGTGTATAAAATTAATAAATCAAATCAGGACAAGTTCAAGGTTATATCAATATGCGCAATGTCCTGCGCGTAAATACCAAGCCGCCGGTATGGGTGACTTCAGCCGCACTCGGCCCCCTTCATCCCCCCGGCGGCGGTTCCTCCTCCCTTTGGATCGACTGGCTTGGAATTCTTCTGATTTTCAAGCACTTACCCATCGGTCCCAAACCTCGCTCGACACCCAGTCGGGCTTGTACTCATTATTTTCCTCATAGGCTTTCCTGTGAGTATGAATAATGTCCTTGTACCTGGGCTTGACCCTCTTCTCCCACTCCGCGTACACTCGCGAAGTGATAGAAGGATCCAATGCCGTTCCCGACAATATCTGGGCCCTAGACGAACTGTAAAAAGAAGGCCCTCTGATGAAGGTCGATTCTAAACATAAACGGATGTTTGAAAAAATAACTAAGATTAGCATTAAAATTGTAGATGTATCTTATATGTTCTAATTTTAAGGCCCTTTTTGACTCTGGGCCCTAGGTAAATGCCTACCTTGCCTATGCTCAGGAACGACCCTAGAAGGATCCCAAGCCCATTGTTTCTGAAACGACAAGATTAATCAATCAGTATTTGTATAACAAAGCAAGTCAATTAAAAGTCAATCAAATAAGTAATGAAGTACATATCCTTACTTGAAACTGTTGAAATCGATCGTTCGCCTACTTAGGTGCCTCCATGCGCATCCATCAGGATCTTGGTAGGCCTCAAAGGTCCTACGGATGGTCGTGGATATTTGGCTGCCACCGTCTATGGCAAACCTTCATAAACAAACAAGTTCTACTTAGTATACGGAGTGCATAATACGTACCCAGAGCCATCAAGCATCCATGATAGGGGTGGTAGTGGATGCTGCGTCGCAGAGACAGAATCATCGCGCGACGGCCCCTGCGCGGTGTCAGTCTCCGGTATCCTAGCGTGATGTGGCGAAGCACGCGACGACACCGGAGAGGGAGTGACGACCTCCTCTGTCCTCCTAAACTCTGACCTCAAAAAATGATCCTCTAAACCCGGAATAGGTTGAGAATACGTTAGGGCAAGAGGTTTGGGGTGAGGTGGAGTGGCTGATGGTTGAGTGTCTGAACGCGTACGATGCTGTATCGAACGCGATTAGGGGTCATACGGTTGACCGGTTCGTGGGTCAATCCGTTGTCCATGATTATTTCTCATTCTAGGCATCTTGTTAAAATAATTTAACCATGTTAACAATTAATAAGTTTAATTCTTGACAAAATAATGAATTTTAAAAAATCAGCCCCAAAACACCCAAACAGCCCCAAAAACCACCAACAGCCGCCCCAAAAACCAACAACCCCTAACCTTTCAGCAGCCGCCCCAAAAAACAACCATGAACAACCGAAACTAAAACTAATTTAACATGTTCATGCATTTCGAAAATTAAATAATACTCCCTCCGTTCCAGTTTACTTGTCCCATTTTCTTTTTTGGCAATTCCTCATTACTTGTCCCATTTCCTTTTTTGGCTATCTTTTTCTTACCTAAATACCCCCACTTTTCCAATTCCCAATACTCCACTACCACCTTTACAATTAATTTAATCAATTAAAATACCGAACTACCACCTTTTACATGGACCCCACTACTACCTTAAAATCCGTGACTAGTCAAATGGGACTAGTAAACTGGAACGGAGAGAGTAACAAATTAAACTAAAATCAATAATTCAAACAAATAAATTAAACAAACCATAAATTTAACATGTTCATGCATTATAAAAAAACATGTTCATGCATTAACAACCAAAATTATATATGTATTTAACACGTTCATGCAAAAACTAGATAGTAGACTACTAGTTTCATAACTAATAGAATTGATTATTTAATGATTAAATGAAAAAATTATAAAAAATTACCTAATCTATAGGTCTATTTCCAAAAACTAACTTATATATATATTTTTTTTTGCAAAAAAACTACCTAATATGATATACTTAATTCTCTGCTAATGACTACCACTTAACGGAAAATGTTGATTGACCGTTAAGTTTGAGGGTTTGACCAATTTGAGAGGTTAAGTTGTCTATGTGGCAGTATCACATTGGTCCTCGTATTTTTAAATAATTTGAGGGTATGACCAATTTGAGGGTTTGATCAGTTTGAGGGGTAACGTTTAACCGACTCTGGTATGTTAAGTAAAAGATCTTCAGTTAGGTTTTGAAAATGTCTTCCAAGTATGAGTTTCTGAAAGTGATGATAATCATTCTACGCTATGGTGGGTTTGACCATTAACCACACCTACCTTTCGTTGCATTTTTTTTGTTATCAATAGTATTAAGTATCTTGTTAGTATAATGCATTGGATTGACTTGTGTCTTGTTCCTTGGATCAAGTGCAAAGACTTAGATTATTATATGTTTATTGTAGTATGGATCATTTTGGTTATATTGGTTAAGTTGATAATCCAAATATAGTATTAATGGGTTGTTACGATTGAGTTGAAGGATTTTATAGATGGGATAGTTATGAATGTGGTGATTGAATCACTATGAATATTCTATATTGTTCTCGTTCAAAGTTTGTCGTAGAATGTCAACCTAAATGTATAACTTAACTAATGATTTAGTTGAAGTTCTCATTTACATGTATAAAACTCATTAAAGTTTTATAGTAAAGCATTGAGTGTTTGATTTTTCTGAGATAAACTTGTCAAGTTAATATAAATATTTTAAATGTAAATTGAGTTGTTAAAGTATTAAAGTGAGGTTACTATCTTTAAATTGGAGTTTTAGTAGTATACAATTATATCCTAAAAACTTTTCTATGTTAAAATGTCTTGAAATTAACTTATAATCATGTTATCATTTGTTGAAAGTTTATAATATTTGCCCAGCTACTGGTTGACAATGCTTGTTAAAGTTCACTTTATAAATGATGTTGATATCCTTACTCCATCAACTTCTTCCATGCCTTTGTAAAACATTTGAGTAGTTCTCTTGAAACTTCTTCGGAAGTAAAGTTGTTTCTTTACAAGTGCGAATAATAGTACACTCTTTCATGTAGTAACCATGCTATCTTACTTGCGCAATCATCCAAATTCAACATACTACATTGTAGTCATACAACGTATCAACTTTTATAGATAAAGTTACTCAATAAGTCTAGTGCCACCCTAGTGAACTCCCTTATTTAATAATATTTAATTCAATTGTTCTAGTATGACCTTCCTCACTCTAAAACTCTTTGAGATATTTGTTATTATGAGATCATACTATTATCCAACCTTTTTATATATGACCTTTGAAGTAAGTGAATTAAGCAATCGTTTTATTGAGTCGACTATCCTATGAGATAAATAAGTGAAAGAAAAAGAGACTGTGATGTTTAGTAAACTTGAAAGATAGTTTATTACAGGTTATGATGCTTTCACTATGAGAGATTACTATTAAGGGTTTCGGCCGATGAAAGGAGTATTAAGAATTGTTAGCAAAAGCAAGTCAAGCCCAAAATTTATAGGTACTTAGGAGGTCATAGAGAAGATTCAGATTGTCCTATTTTGAGGTTAGTTGAGTTACGGGGTCATAACTAAGTTTTAAGGGGGGTAGAATGTGATTGAATTTTGCGCGTTTTCACGCATTTTCTCCTTTATGATATCAAATTAATTATTACAAATTCACATGCTTTAGATTGGTAGTTTGAGTTAATTTATGTGATATTTACATGCTTTTGATTGGTTGTTTTGGTTAATTGTGTAATATTTACATGCTTTTGATGGGTTGTTTGAGTTAATTTGTGTCATAACTTCTTGCTTTGCTTGGTTGTTCGTTTCAATTTGGGCGATTATGAATACTCGAAACTAAGTATGTATGTTCTAATAGATTGAGTATTCTTTTTGTTAATAGTGTCAATAAAGTCATGATCTTTGAGTTAATTCTTAGGCTTGAAATCGTTAAGACACCTCCTTAAGTTATTAGAAATACATATTTTTATGATTAGTGTTCTTGGAGCTCTAGTCTCGGGGACGAAACTCTTTTTAAGGGGTAGTCTGTAACACCCCGTCATTTTAATGGCATCATTAAATATTATTTTTATAATCAATTTTGAAGATTTTATAAATATATAAAATTAATTTGAGTTAGTATTGATTAATTTCTTTAATATACGAATTTTTATGTTAACATATATTTATCTTAAAATATAATTACGATTTCTAAAATAAAGAAATTCGAATAGAAATTTATTAATTTATTGAAATTCATGAGCACACGAAGGTCACCCGCGAGAAGATAAATCTAGATGAATAAATAAACAAAGAAATAAATAAGTAGATAAAATAAGGAAAAATTACTTTTAAAACTCCCAACTATTCGCAGTTTAAATATAAAACTCTCAACTACTGATTATTATTTAAAACTCCCAACTTTAGGCCCATTTTAATTTTAAAGCACTGATACAGTTTAATAACCTATTTTACCGGTTACCTTTTTGCTAAAATGGAAGGATACGTGAAGGGTCGTGTAACGTCAAAGGTGTAAGGTGATTAATAATTACAATCGAGTCCCACTACTTCTTTACTAAAACTAATTTACCCGGTTATAAGTTATCTTGGACTTTAAATATAAAATGGGCCTAAAGTTAGAAGTTTTATATATTAATCAATAATTGAAAGTTTTATATTTAAACAGCGCATAATTGAGAGTTTTTAATGTAAGGGTTAGGACTTAAGTGATTACTCATTCTCTCAATCACCTAAAACATCACGCCTCACCCATCTCCCTCCTTTCCTCCTCATGTCAGCCCGCAGCAGGTCAAGGCTGCGCTTTCCTCCCTCACGGCAGCCAGCAGCAGGTCAAGGCTGCGTTTCCTCCCCATGAGCAGCAGTCGGTAGTCCATTCGCGTGTCCCTCGCCCACGAGCAGCTTCCAGCCGCTGATTCCACCACTTGTCGCAGCAGTGGCTTCCTCCTGTGCCGCTAAGCACCCGATTTGGCCCACCAACACAACGACCACTTAATCTTTTAACCCTTTTCTAGTTTCGTCTTAGTAAGCCATCTCTTTTATTCTCTAATTAATTTTCTAGTTCTAATTGGGATTTTTAAGAGTTTGATGTAGGAATTGAACATATTTATGATTTAGAGTTTGAAGTGTGATTAGAAATTATGGGTTGTGTGTTGATTGTATGTTAATATCTTTGAATCTTATATGAGTAATAATTAAAGGTATTATCTTTGAAATTAGTAATGGTGTGGGCTTTCATGTTACATTTTGGTGGTGTATTAGTTACTAGATAGATTCCCGTGATAAGCACGGTTTATTAATTATTTAAATAAATAATTATTAATATTATATATGTAATTAATTATTATATGAATTTTAAATTATTGGTTTATAGTTACTCAAAAAAAAAATTATTGGTTTATAAAAATTGTATAATTTTCGGTAATATAAAAATAAAAAAATAAAAAAATAAAAAACTTTCTAATCAAAATAAATAGATAAAATAAATCATGTAATAATAAATAAAACTTAATTAGTTAACAAATATTTGATCCTACACGTATTCCTACCATATTGACGTATAAATATTCAATCTAAAATTAAAATTAACTGAAATAAACTAAGTAGTAAAATTGGAAGAGAAAATTTTTATGTGTCCAAATCTTCTATTGCTTCTATAATATCCCGTTAATTTTCGATTAAATTTTTTTCGGTTATTATATGAGTATGTCAAAATAATATTTTATACTTGTGAGCATTTGATATTTAAAAATATTAATGAGTATGTTATATAATAATATTTTATGACTTGTGAGCATTTGATTTTCTATTACGAAGAGTAGTGACCTAAGGATCTGAAACCTTGATGTATGGAATCTAGTGTCTGTGAGCAAGCTTGCCTGACATATCAGTTCAATGCAGGAGTTCTTATGGATCAAATGGATGCACGAAGTTTACACGAAAGGTGCTGATTGGATGCTCTTCAACCCTTCCATAACGGTTAGTTGGGTAGTTGGGCTCTGAAGAGGCTCTGATCTGTAAAACTTCAATTAAGTGAGTGGATGTGCAGGCAGAACCAGGGATAAATTGGTTTAAATGGGTGTACGTTTGCCCAATGTGCAATGCTGCACCCGAGTCTATTGATCAATGATCATATCTTTGTTCAATGTACTTTCAACATATATTGTTTGCAGTTTATGGAGCAGTGACTAGCTATTCGAATCCCTCATGGTCTACACAGACTTGCTTTCAAGAAATGAAATGATCCTAGATTCCGTAGATCCCTGATCCTCACCAGTATTTGCAGCCTTACCTATATGGTCTGACGAACCCGGAATAAAGCTATTTGAATAATGAGTATGGACACTGTTGTTGTTGTTACTAAAAAGACCCTCTAGAAAGTGAGGTGTCAAACTTTAAATTGTGAGTGATTACTTTAAATTTATAATTAATCACTTTAGAACTATTACCCTTGGAATTTTAAGTTCCTAGAAAATGGTATTATTCTAATTTGTTTCGTTGCCAAAAAATCTTAAATTCCTAGGAATTATAAAATCCAAGGGAAGTTAATTTCTATGAGACATAGGAATTAGATTACCATATACCCCCTTAGTCATTAATAATTCCCATGAATTACTTCTAAGGAAATGAAAATACCTATTGTCAAACAAACAATATTAAATAATTCCTAGGAAATTGACAAAGAAAGTAAATTCCAATGAATTACAACTTTCCATAGGAATTAAATTTCTACGTCAACCAAACGACTCCTAAATGTACATTCAATCACTCCAATAAAAATTATCTCACCATAACTATATCATTTGAATTTTTTTTTTAAATTTTCGATACACAATTATTTTATTTTGATTGTCTACATTTTCCCTTTTTTAGCATGGGCTAAATGAACTATGGAAAACTTGGGCCATCATATAATAGACCCAATGAAAACCTTACTTATTCTCGTCTTCAGTCTATTTAACTCAATCAAATCTTCATCTCGTTTTCGACATTAGAGTACAGACAGGCAAAAACCCTTTTTCTCTCTCTCACTCTCTAAATTTCTTATTCTATTGTTTTGTCTTTTAATTTGATTATAATCGGTTAATTGAAACCAATTTCTTTGACTCTCTTTGGGATAACTCAATCAAATCTTCATCTCTAAATTTCTTATTCTATGGTTTTGTCTTTAATTTGATTCTAATCGGTTAATTGAAACCAATTTCTTTTAAAAACAACAAAATCAGTTAAGATTGTTGTAATGTTTTATAATCTGATTGAAGATGCCCTCTGTATAACCTAAACATTGAAACTTTTGAAGATATTTTTGAAGAAGAAGTACTCTTTGCCTTTTTGATCCAGAAAATCATATGTAAGTTCACTTTTATCTTTTTGTTTTTTGGTTGCTAAAAAATAAAAATTGTTTATCATTGTTAATACTCAAAAACAAATAAAAATTGTTTATCATTGTTTTATGCTAATGAAGTGTGTTTGGTTACTGTGTTTTTGATAGTCATATGAGTTATGTTAATATATAGAAATTTAAGAATAAGAGATTTAATTAATACTCAAAAGTTTGAAAACATCTAATTCAAATATGAGATTTAATTAATACACAATGATGAAAAAAAGCATGATTTTGGTCAGGTAAGATGATTTATTTGTGGATAATTGTAATAATTGTAATATAGCAAGAAACTTATTTATGGGCAATTGTAATAATTGTAGCTAGTCAACCAAGAATACTTCTCTAAATACTAATTCGTGTAGTAATTGTAATATGACAATAAACATATTTGAAGGCAATTGTAATAATTGTGATAAATGCACTGAATAAGTTTTTAGAGAAGTGCTTTCGGCGGGAAACGAATCATTGTGGTAGTGACACGTGTCTCATTAACATATTGTTTTAGTATAGTTTATGATTGATTCTTGCTATGGATAATTGTTAAAAGTATTATCTTTGAATATTAAATGACTAGGGTTTGGATTTAGAAATGAAATTACTAATGATGTGTGTTTTATGTTGTATCTTGGTGATGATTGATTAAATAACCTTAAAAGTTGTTTTAAGACTTAGTCGATTGGTTATTGTTGTGATAATTAGTAATGGTGATGATTTTGGTTGACTATGGAAGTGATTTTGGTTGTTAAATTGGGAATACTAATTGTTGTGGTTTGATTGTTGCGAATTACAAGAACTAGGATGTTGTCATAATGCATAATGTTAGTAAGCCAAGATCATGATTAAAATTGTTAACAAACAACAATTTTATTTAAGACGGTGATTTTAAATGTCCAAAATCAAGCGTCAAAGTCTTTTTTCTTCCCCATCTCATTGTTCCTTTGACTCTCAACCTATCCTCCATTCACGAACCTAAAATCTCCAAATCTCCTATATTCTCCTCGTATTTCTTTCTCATTTTAACTTTAATAGTTCAAGTTATTCGTCATTTTAGCCTTAATTGTTCAGTTTGGTGTGTAAAGTTATGTATATTTTTGAATTTAATTGTTGAAAATGAATTTAAGCTATAATTTTTGAAGTAATGTGGGTTTTTTTCCTTACGCAAGGCTTATAATTCTTTATTCTTATTTTATTGTTCATATTAATATTAATTTCTATATTTGACCTAAACTGAGGTAATATGGGTTTTTTTTTCTTAAATGATAAAATTTCTGAGCAAAAAGTAAACTTTGAAACTGATTAGCAAAAACTACATTGAAATTGATTAGCAAAAATCTTCTTTGACCTATACTCCTACTAGAGTTCTAAGAACATAAGAGAAAACTGAACTTCTTTGAAATTGAAATTTGTTTTTGTTGAGATTGATTAGCAATATTTGATACTCACTTAAACTATGATCCTACCCTCTAACGGAGTATCTAAAATTTTTTTGGGTGGTTATTATCGATGAAGATTTTTGTTGTTTATGCAAAATCTTTGTTTGATGGTGGAATTGTATTATTTTTGTAATTAATTTATGAAAATTTATGTTTTTTTATGCTGTTTTGAGTTAATGATTTTGACTTGTAGTGAATGAGTTGTGTGTGTGCTTAGAGTAATCGAAAACTCATTTTGAATGGGTGATAGTGGTTACTTGGGCATTTAGTTTGTACGACCAAGTAGCTAAGGGAACTTATTAGTTTTATTCCTAACTTGTATAGGTTCTCAGCTCATAAGAGGAAAGTAGGACCTTAGTTGGGTTACTTTTGTAACTTATGGTCGTGCAGTGACGCTTGCAGGTACGTACACACAGTAATTAACCCTTACATGCATCTTGCGTTGTATATTTATCGATATTGAATTGTTTTAAAACATATGTTGTACATTATTTATGAATTATCGTCGAATGAATTATCGAAGCTATTGATGATATGATTTTCAAGTTTACCGCTAGAGAACGATTCTAGTGTACAAATGCTGATGATGATTTAGAATGAGAACGATTCCTTTAGTAATGAGATTGGTTATTAATTGTTTGAATGGGAGAGTGTCGCTTATTAATGAGATTTGTTATTGTTAGTTGGAGTAGTGAATGGGTTCCTTATCGATAAGATTGGTTATTGCCATTTTGAATGGGAATCATTCGATTCCCTTGTTATTGAGTTGGTTATTATTTGTTTGAAAGGAGCGAGTCCCTTATTAGTGATATTGTTAATTGTTAGTTTGAATAGTGAATGGCTTTCTTGTTGAGATTGATTATTGCTAGTTTGAATTGGAATGATTAACTAGATCAAATATTTAGATCTAGGTCTAATAATACAATTCCACCATCAAACAAAGAAATTTAGCACAAACAACAAAAATCTTCATCAATAATAACCACCCAAAAGAATTTTAGATAGTCCGTTAGAGGGTAAAATCATTGTTTAAGTGAGTGTCAAATATTGCTAATCAATCTCAACAAAAACAAATTTCACTTTCAAAGAAGTTCAGTTTTCTCTTATGTTCTTAGAACTCTAGTAGGAGGAGTATAGGTCAAAGAAGTTTTTTGTTAATCAGTATCAATGTAGTTTTTGCTAATCAGTTTTAAAGTTCATTTTTTGCTTAGAAATTTTTATCATTTAAGAAAAAAAATCCATGTTACCTCAATTAGGTCAAATATAGAAATTAATATGAACAATGAAAAAAGAATAAAGTTTTGTAAGCCTTGCGTAAGAAAAAAACCCACATTACTTCAAAAATTATACCTAAAATTCCATTCTCAACGATTAAAATTCAAAAATATACATACCTGTACACACAAAACTGAACAATTAAGGCTAAAATGACGAATAACTTGAACTATTAAAGTTAAAATGAGAAAGAAATACGAGGAGAATATAGGAGATTTGGAGATTTAAGGTTTGTAAATGGAGGATAGGTTGAGAGTGAAAGGAACAATGAGATGGGGAAGAAAAAAGACTTTGACGCTTGATTTTGGACATTTAAAATCACCGTCTTAAATTAAGTTGCTGTTTGTGAACAATTTTAATCCTGATCTTGACTTCCTTTGAAACCCAATCTTTCAGCCCATATGAGTTTAAAATCGCTGTCTTTGATAGTATTTTTTTATACGCTTATTTAGAAGATACTATTAATGGAAGCTTTATGAAAAAAATTATTAAAAAAACTTAAAATTTATAAAGTTCTACTAGTTTACTACGGCCCCTACTAACAAATAATTTTGATCCAAATCAGATCCAATTTTGGGATACATCACAATGTAAATCTGTGTAATATTTCAGCGAACTTTGCCAATAGCGTGAAAGCGAAAAATGTCGTCGAAGAACAGAAGAAAAAGCTTCAAAAATCTTCAATCTCAACTTTCAAATCCAGTGCAAATTCTTCATCATCTTCAACCTCACAAGTATAATCACTTTTTCTTATTTTACAATTATGAATTACTTGCATTTTTATCGTTCCTATTTTTGTGATTATGCAGATTTATTTACCACAATTATATTAAATTTTGAATTTTAAACCTTTTTATAACTTTTACGCTCAATACATATGATTTTTTTGGTTTTTCTCTTCTTTTTGTTTTGCTTTTTGTATACTAGGCAAAATTGCTTGGAAGGAGACTCTCTTTCCCGTTTCCTTCATCCCTTACAAAGGTGAGTTCTTTATATGCTTATCCTGTTTTTAATGTCTTCCTTCATGTAATTAGTGATAAATTTCATATTTTATTGTGAGTTTGCAACAAAACCTTCTATTGAATTATCTGCAATTATTAATAAGAATTTATTGTGTCAAAATTTTTAGCTTAATTGTTGAAATATTTATATTTTAGTCATCCATGTCATTTATAGTATTGCACAAAAGAACTAAACAATCGAGTAAGAAATAAAAATGTGGATATCACTGTAGGAACAAGGAAAACTTTTGTAGAAAATTATAGAAATATCTCAGATGATTTGTGTTGGGAAGATTTTTCAATTTAGTTTACTTGAACACACTTTCACATTAATTTGTTTTGGTTCAGGTAGCCGAGGATAGAGATTAAGCTTTGTTGTTTTGTTGTTGAACACCCTCCACTTACTGTTTTGTAATATACAAGAATATCAGATTGATTGATATATTTTTGTTGTGATTATGGAGCAGGGAAATCACATTAGAACTACAGTCCAATAAAACCTTCCCTGAGAAGTTGTGGTTCAAGGTGTTGTTTTTAATTCTTATTCTCAGCTTTTTATTGAAAACTAAATATGGTAGAAAATTGTGTTCATTAAGTACGATAATTATTACTTTTACAGCCCATTTGGTTAGTGGTATTAAATGGTGGGAATGAGAATGATTTATAGTGTAAAATCTCATCAAAAGTTCAATATCATTTCCATTGTAATGAAACTTTAATCACAAAGAGTTTTTTTGTTTACAAATTTCCATTACCAACTAATACCATATCTCAATGGTAATGCATTATAATGAATTTTATGAAGAAAATGAGATGATTGAAGTTGGACAAGCATGACCATCAAGGTAGCCAAGAGATTTTTCAAACAATATTACACTAATTTTTCATTCTCATTACCACCATTTATTACCACTTACCAAACGGATCGTCAAAGTATAATAATATTTGGTATATGTGGATTCATGCAGCAAAATTTTTCCGTTGGGGTGAATGAAGTAACGCGATTGCTTGAGCGGATGGCTCCATCTAGTGATAATACCTTTAATGCTATCCAAGGGGGATCCTCAATTACTATTGTTAATGAAAGTCGGGTTTGTCCTCCACGCTCTTCCCTCACCAAACTTCAGGTTAGGTTTTGCTAAAGGTGCATTCTTGCATTGTTCTAAACCATCGTTATCCATTGTGTGATGTTTGTATCATTGCATGGGTATTTCCATCTAAAGTTCTTATGTATATTTTGCTTGTTAATTCGGTGTATTATTTGTTTTAGTCTAGTTTGCATGATAATTAATTAGGGTACTACTTTATCTATATTAGTTAATTGGGTGAGTTCTTATACCTCACAGTCAATATTTAATTGAAAGCTTAGTGTCACCTTGTTGGTTGGTAATTAAGCATGAAGGGAGATCAGAGTGGAATGTGTAAACAGGAGTAATTTCGAGTTGTCATAGAACATGGTTCGTACCTTGTCATTAATCAATACTTGATTGCCTGATTGTGAACTTAATAGGCATTCAGTTTGGCCTTTTTTTTCTAACACATATCTGGTTTCCAAGCAATGGGTCTTGCAACATAAGTTTATTCAAGGAGGAATTTTTAAGCTGTAACATATGAGAGAAAGCTTAGTGAACAAGTGGGTGAGCACCTACAGCTTTAAGAGACCAAGGAATAATCCCAAATTTAAGATTTTGAAGAATATCTTTGGGCTTTGTCCAACAGTTCAACAGCTACCTAGTGGATACAAGCAATGTATTATATTGGATACAATATCCATAAAGTACCATTGGTTGATCTTCATCCTACTATACTTAATGAAAAGGTATACGAGGAATCATCCTAAAGGTTGCCTATTGACAAGTAAGTACACCGAAGAGGCCATGAATTGTGCGGAGCCACCGTTTTTTCCAAACTAGACTTAAAGTCCGGTTATCATCAAGTTCGAATGAGCAAGGAAGACGTGCACAAAACCTCTTTTAGAACCCACGAGGGGCATTATGAGTTCTTAGTCATGCCATTTGGGTTGACGAACGCCCTTGCCACATTCCAGTCCTTGATGAACGAGGTTTTTAGTCTATATCTTCGACGCTTTGTCTTGGTGTTTTTTGATGACATTTTAGTTTACAGTGCCTCACTGGAGGAGCACAAACAACATTTGGTGGCAGTCTGCAGTCATGGAGATCCTTTCCACACATCAACTCTATGCTAATGCAAAAAAAGTGTTTTTGGACAAACCCAAGTGGCCTACTTGGTTCATATTGTTTCGAGCCAACGAGTAGCGATGGACCCTGATAAAGTGGCGATTGTGCAAAAGTGGTCAATTCCATCGACTTTGAAGAAGGGGATTTTTGGGGTTGACAGCTTACTATCGTAGATTTATAGGGCATTATGCTCAACTAGCGGCTCCGTTGACCAATCAACTCAAAAAAGACAATTTTCACTGGAATGATGAGGCAACTGTAGCTTTACAGAAATTGAAAGAGGTAATGCTTACGATTCCTGTTTTAGCTATTCCGAATTTTACGGTTCCTTTTATTGTTGAGATGGATGCATCCGGGAAGGGGCTGGGGGCTGTTTTATCACATAACAAGCACCCCATGGCAATACAAAAGTGGCGATCGTTAGGAGTAAAGGGTCAAGCTAAATCAATTTACGAGAAAGAGTTAATGGCGATCATCATGGCAATACAAAAGTGGCGACATTACTTAATTGGTCGACACTTCATAGTTTGGACCGACCAACGAAGTCCACGTTTAATTTTGGAGCAGCGCGAAATTGGGAGTGATCACCAAAAGTGGGTGAGTAAGTTGTTGGGCTATGGTGTTGAGATACAGTACCGGCCAGGCAGAACAAATAAGGCTGCTGACGAACTCTCTCGACATCCTCACATTTATTTTGCTTATTTTGGTGCACTTGTGTCGACGTGTTGGGTGGATTGGAATTCGATTAGGGAGGAAGTCCAGCAGGATGTGTATTAGGGAAAGTAGTCACTGATTTACAGCAGCATGGGGGCACGATAAATGGTTTCACTTTGCACCATGGCCCTTGTTATACAAAGGGCGCGTAGCTATACCTCGTTCTTCGAGCATTGTTGAGAAACTTTTGTTAGAATATCACACAACGGCCCTTGGTGGACATAATGGGGAGTATAAGACATACCTTCGTTTAGCGGAGGATTGATTTTGGGAGGGAATGCGTAATTCCGTCACAAGCTTTGTACAACAGTGCCTCACTTGCGAACAACACAAGGCATCACACCAACAACCTTCCGGACTACTTCAACCATTACTAATCCCCTCTCAAGTTTGGGAGGATATTACCATGGACTTTCTAGAGGCTCTATCAAAGTCAGGGGGATTTGACACGGTGCTTGTACTAGTTGATCGTCTAACTAAATTTGCGCATTTTGTGGGACTTAAAACATCCTTTTACGGAGGTTTCGGTGGCTGAAATTTTTGTTCGAGAAATAGTTCGCCTTCATGGGTTTCCATCTTCTATTGTCTCCGACATAGACAAAATATTCATGAGTAATTTTTGGCAAGAACTTTTTCGGTTACAGGGTACGGTTCTCTCCCGCAGCACGACCTATCATCCCCAAACAGATGGCCAAAGTGAAATTGTAAATCAAGCCTTGGAGACCTACCTTCGTTGTTTTGTTAATGGTCAACCGAAAAGTTGGGCCAAGTGGCTTCATTGGGCCGAGTATTGCTACAACACCGCACCTCACATGTCGATCAAGATGTGACCTTTCAAGGCTCTCTATGGTCGCTCTCCCCCATCGGTCATACGGATTGGTCAGAACTGTACACCGGTGGATAGCTTGGATCAATTACTTCGTGAACGTGATGCTATTTTGGATGACTTGCAGTATCATTTGCTTCGAGCTCAACACCGAATGAAGAAGCGAACTGATTTGAAAAGGAGGGACGTTTGTTTTGAGGTAGGGGATTTGGTATACTTGAAGCTCCAACCATATCGTCAACAGTTACTCGCTCGTTGTCCTTGTGATAAGCTTTCATCTCGTTTTTATGGACCATATGTGATTGTGGAGAAAGTGGGGGCTGTTGCTTATTGCCTGGACTTACCTATGGGAAGTAAAATTCATCCGGTTTTTCATGTGTCACAACTTAAAAGAGCAAATGGGGCTTCCTTCAATCCATCAGATTTGTCTACTCAACTGTCCTCAACATTGGAATTAATGGTTTTACCAGCTGTGGTTTTGGGAGTGCGCAAAGACCCCTCTCAACCTTGGTTTACTGCTCAAGTTCTTATCCAGTGGCAAGGCCTACCCATTTCTGACGCCACCTGGGAATTGTATGACAATATTGTCTCGCTGTTTCTTGATTTCCACCTTGAGGACAAGGTGTCTCTCGTTGGGGTGGGTATTGTCAGGGATCTAGATCAGCCCAAGCCCATAATCAAGCACACATATGTTAGAAGGAAAAAGAATCAATAGTAACCGAATTCTGTTACTCTCTTTTGAGGGCTACTTTCACAATTTATGATGTCAGGGAGGGTTGTTATATTTTGAAATGAGCTGTACTCTTATATTGTGGATGAGCTGTACTTTTTATGAGCTTTCTAGAATATGGTACTTCCTATTTATAGTTGAGAGGAATAGATTTCTTTTCATGCTTGTAGTATCAATTGGGTCTTGTACATTTGGGAGTTAACGAGCCACTCGAAGAACTCGAGAGAACACAACGTTCTCTAATACATAATTACAAGCATTCTACTCTATTTCTTTTCTTTATTATTCTTCTATACACTAACATTATGTTTCTGACCTTCTTCTTTCTTCTTTATTACACTGATACTGGTTACTGTTTGTGTTGAATACCGAGTATGCTAGCTGCTGATTGGCCGTCATAAGGGTCGCCTGGAATCTCACTATTAAATAGAGGAGTAAAAATCTGTGGGGCTAAATTTCCCACAAGATACTATTATGGAGTAATGATCATTTTTAGTAAGTTAGGTATTTTTATCTGATAATTACTTCTTTTTGTGTGCACAGAGTTATAGGTTTGTGAAAAGAGAGGATATGAGGACTATGAAAAAGGAGAGGTAGAAATATCATTTGTGATGGAGGAGATCAGAGAAAACATCAAGGATGATGTTGATGATGGCAGAGGAGAGAGAAAAATATGAACTATGGTGAATTGGTGAAGTTGCCATTAAAACCAAGGTGAATATGGATTTACACGGAAAATATTTTTCCTAGTTCCCATGGGGTAAACATTCACCCTAATTTTGGGGGTACTAATTTACACCGATGATTATTTACTAATAATTCCAACCACTTAGATATCTAGTACTTTATTCCCCTTAATTAAGAAAAATATGAACTATGGTGAATTGGTGAAGTTGCCATTAAAACCAAGGTGAATATGGATTTACACGGAAAATATTTTTCCTAGTTCCCATGGGGTAAACATTCACCCTAATTTTGGGGGTACTAATTTACACCGATGATTATTTACTAATAATTCCAACCACTTAGATATCTAGTACTTTATTCCCCTTAATTAAGTACTGCCCTTTCACCCCTTTCCAGACGACCCCTAATTATGCTTCAAAATTCTTTCGGGAAGTTGATTCTAGTAAGAGAAATCTGTTTTACTATGTAGTTGGTACACTAGACTGGTGCACCTACACGATAATAATTCGAGTAAAATAAATGTAATCTGTAGTGTAATCAATTTCTGTGGCTACCATCAGGCATTAACCCCAGGTCTAGTTTAACAGTCAGTATAACATCAACCTTCACTTAAACAGTTTGCTTATTGCATGAAGGAAACGATAGATCATATGGCTTGCTAGCTTCAAGACTGTCATATATGGGTTATAAGGGTATTATGGCTATTTTAGTATGAGTTAGTTAGTATATTCTAGAAGGGGGGAAACTAGCATAAATAAGTATGGGGGAGTAGAGAAAGATTTGAGAAATGTTGTAGACAGTACACACATTTGGTTGAGTTTATGCTTAATCTTGGGAGCCTCTCGAATCGAATGCTTTTATTATCTTGTTTTTCTATCAATTTCATCAATAATCTCTACACTTCCATTCTAAATTCTCTTTGTACACTTGTGTTTCTTTTGTGTTGGATGAATGTTGATTTTTTAAAGTGTGAATCTAGGTTGTATTGGTAGCTTCAGACTGTAATTCGAGATGGCACACTAAGCATTTGCCAAGCTTGGCTGCTTCCCGAAATGTACCACTTATTTATGTTAAAGACAATAAAGAAGGCTCTCTGAGACTGGGTGAAGTTGTCAAAGTGAAAACAGCCATGGCTCTTGGAGTCAAGGTTAGAGATCAAACTTGCGCATAACTTGTATTTCATTCGAAATCAGATCATTCTAATTAATTATTTGTCATCTGTGGCTATCGATAGGTTAAAGGAAGTAGCATCAACAAATATCTCGAAGCAGCTCTTAGTCAGGATAAGCTATTGGTAAATCGAGGCCTGGACTCCACATAGTTGGCCAATGGCCGCTGTGTCTTGTCTGTGCAGGTTATACACAATCTCATTCTTTTCTGTAAGCATCTAAGAGATCTTTAGTATGTCCCAATGGCTTCTCAGCTTATCATCTTGTGCCCCGCGTAAACATCATCAATTTTTGATATGTCCCAAATGGCTTCTCAGCTTATCATCTTCTTTGTATGTCCCACATAGTTGGCCAATGACCGTCATCGTCTTTGTATGTCCCAAATGGCTTCTCAGCTTATCATCTTGTGCCCCGCGTAAACATCATCAATTTTTGATAGATTGTATATTTTCATTGGCGCAATCAGATGACGCGATTCAGTGACAGATAATGGGATGCAACATTGCTGCCTCAGCCAAAGCTTCCGGTTTGTTAAGGACTTGCTGCAAGAGATCTTTAGACTATTAGTCATGTTCTTCGACAGTCGACACAAAAGGAGTAAGTTTGGTGCCGTCGGCATTGTTAAGAAGATAGAAACTTTTAGCTTATGAGCTTTTTGTTTTGAGATTGTCTCAGACAGTCTCATACAATATGTGCTGTTTTTTGTTTTTTATTTATAGGAAAGGTGTTTGAACCTAGCCTTTTAAAGTCATATACATGGAACTATGATCAGATGATAAAATGTCCCACTCATTTACCTAGCGTTTTAATTGGGCCGGACAGGCCTGGCATCCTTTTTGTATAATTCTTGTAGGTGCCTTTTAGAAAGTCCAGGTAGAGATGGGTCCATTTTACATTAAATTTGACCAATATTCTTGTTTCACAAAATTTAGACAATTTCACCTTAGATACACCTCATACTTAGTTTTTTAAATGTACCTTATATTTAGGTTGAATATTAATAGAATTCATTTATGTGACATTTTATTTAAATATTAATATAATTTTATTTACTAACTTTTTTTGATAAATTTAAGTCTACATAGATAGAAGATTACAATTCATGTTAACGGGTCAGTTTAAATTATAGTAGCAACTTGAGATTTAAACTTTATAAACTAAAAGAGTATACATTGCTTTATAAACTAAATCAGTAACTTCTACTATTACCAATTTATTGTAGTAAACATCTTTTGAATTTGTATGTGAATTACTTTTTCTCTTATTTGAATTATTCACCCATTTTCTAGATCCTTTCGTATACTCTCTTATCCTACAAGCAATAATTTTATCATCAACGTTAAAAAATTGTCACCATCTCAAATAATAATTATTGAACAACCCTACGTTGATTCTCTCTTTCATTTCATTTTCTATCTCTCTTGAGTAAAACTATTACATAGGAAATCAAATTATCATTCAAAAGATACCAGGATAGCAATACACTAAAAAAACCTTATATAAACTGTTTAAAATAGAAATATTCAGTAAAATTTAAGCATGTCCTTATTTGTAAGATTTATCTTTAGACTTTTAAACCAAAAAATATTTTATATTTAGAAAAAAAATTAATTTTAGGCATATACAGTGTTATATGTTATACTCCCTCCATTCTTTTATGTTTGTCCACTTCCTATAACGGGTAGTTTTAAACATTCGTCCACTTTAGAATACTTTCATTTTTGGAAACCTTTTCCCCCAATTTTACCCTTACAATCCCTCTCATTTTCCCTATTAAATGTGTTTTCTCTCTCATAATACTAATACAATCATTAGTTTACACTACTATTTTAATTAAAATAATACTCACCCACTACAAAGATTCTACTTTTTTTAATTTGTGTGAAAAACCCATAGTGGACAAACTTTGAAGAACAGAGGGAGTAGTATGTATCATATTTTCAGACCTCTACCATCCGCTTAAACTTTTAATTGCATTAATTCCTTGACGTTATACACTCTGAGCAATATAGCCATTTCATTTAAAAGAATACAAAAGTACAAAATTAAAAAAATAATCTCTCTTCCCACGCATTTAATATCATTTGTTATTTTCTCCGTCTCACTCATTTTGTCTTATTTATATTTTTGGACAATAACCCACCACTTTCTTCAAACTCATCAATACATTTTAACTTTTTTTTAAATTTGATCAACACAATTGATTTTTGCCTTTGTTTCTTTTTTTCCAAAATTCACCATTTTATTAATAAATATTAAAATTTTCTTTATTACTAATTCAAAGGGACAACCATTTCAAAAAACAAATTTCAAAAGGACAGAGTAATACACAATATAGTAGTCGAGTTTGAATGAAGGAGAGCCCACAAGGCCACCATCAAATCAGGTGGGAGTATGATGGAATTAGCCACTTGGGTTAATTGGTAATGGTCCTAAAGTAAGGTTTCTCTTCTTCTCCCATCCCCCTCCATTAGTATTGTAGGCTCTAGCCCATCTTATCTTTTAAGGATGATGATTGATGTGAATACTAATTCTTCTCATTTCATCTTCAAATGATTGACAAAAACATTTTATAAATCCATAAACATATTAATTAATATGAATAAATAGACACAACAATGAGGTATGACTCTTTGATAAGTGAGTCTAAATTTTAATGCATGAAATTATCTAAATTTATTATGTAATACCAATTAAGATTGTGATATATTTCCCATTGATAGAAACTTATAATTATATAGAACACCATTTTATATGGGTATTAGATTTTTTTAATAAATAGCTTAAATTCAAAAATATAAGTAGTTTAGTATTAAAATGTTATTTTTAACATTCAAAATGATGTGTTACACGTTAAACAATTAAAAGTGAGTTTTTAAAATGCAAAAAAAAAAATTTTAATTGATTTAGTTTGATTATTTAGTTCAATTTAATGAGAAGTTGTGAAGTTATATAAAGCGTTTGTGAAATAACAATGTCAATGCCTTAATCCTATAAAATTGGATCGACTATGTGGACTAATAGATGAGTATTCATTATAATGGTTGTCCAGATGAATTTTTTTTCTCTATTCATTTTGATTTTCAAACATCTCTAAGTGTTGAATCTAAATCAATCGTATTATTTTCCACTTTTACCTTCTAAGTCATATTTGATTTTCTTTCTCCTTAATTAAGTACCTCGAGTTTCAATTTTCTATATTCCACACGAATTCACTGTAGTAACCCGTCTTTACACATGTCTAAATCATCTTAAACGACTCACTTTTATTTTCTTTTGAATATTTGTGTCTTAAATTCTCTAATATCTATAGTGTTACCCCTCAAAACATAACCACTTATTTATCAAAACATTTGCAATTTTGCTACTTTTATATTTCTACCATGATCCTTTCAGTAAAAAAATTAAAATTTTGATTTATATAATAATACTTGTCTATATATAGCCCTTTATCCTAAATAAAAAAAATAATGATAAACATGAAACTAACAACACTTGAATCAAATTGAATAATTTAGGTGCTAAAATTGACCCTTCCAAATTGATGGCTCAATTGACACGTTTGCTACCATTAAACACTCTTCAAATCAAATTGTCAACTAACATATATGGTCCGAGCCGGGTTCATCGTGATGAATTTTCAAAATGTCCTTCTCATAAATCTTTTAAAAATTTTCAAATAAAATAATCTTATTATTTATCTACTAGTATAGAAACTCGTGCAATGCACGAATTTGTTAATGCAAAATATATATAAAAACAATTTCAAATAATAATGTAAGTACTGTATACTATTGTTCTTAAATTTGCCAAATTCGTGATTTTCTAAATCAAAACAGAATTACTGATGTTTATTTTAATTATTTACCTGATACATAACTTTTTTTTTCATTCAATTGAACATATTAAATTCTAAGTTAACAAAATACAATTGCTGTAGTATACCATACAAATACTTTACCTAATATAGTTTCAAACTTAAACAAAAATATTAGATTCTAAATTTGATCAATATTTTCATGTCTCTTTAAATGATGACACTTGAAAATTTCCAAGATTATAGTATTGTACGATTAGGTCGGTGTAACACTTACAATTTAAAAACGATTACTAATAATTTTAAAATAATTACTTACAATCTTATTGTTTGAAATTACCTATTATAATCTTAAAGTGATTACTTATAATTTGATAAATGATAATGCTTGCTTATGGTTTTAAAGTACTTATTTTTTTATAGACTTAAAATAATCACTTATAGTTTTAATTAAAATTATCACTTACGATCTTAAAATGATCAATTACAAAAATAAATTAATTTTGTAAGACCGTCTCAAAATAAAACTATTTCTTATACAAAATTTGTTGAAAATTTTTCTTATTTCGATTTCTATCGCATATTTGCATAATGTCAATTTTGTAGAAATTTTATTTATCCAAAAGTCAAAACTAACAAATGCATAAAATAAGAGAAACGCATTAAAAAAATTGTGACATGGTTATAGGAAAAGATGAATAAATCATAGAAAAATGGTCAAAATACTACTAAGTTCAGTCAAAAGTCATTAGGATAAGTTTGAAGTATGAAAATGGAAAAAAATTGAATAAACGCCACAAAATGGGCAACAGTCAACATTCGTGGTGGGTGAGGTACGGGCCGGGCCGGGCCAAGGAGGTTTAGCTGAATAAGAATTCCAAGGAATTACCAAGTGTTTCTTTCAGAACAGTTGCATTTTGTCCCGCAATAATGGACAACTAATATCGTTACAGTTGGCATGCATATGAAGCCATTTTCATCACTCAGCTTCATGTTCTCTAGTCCTTTCTAACCTAGGCACTTACATCTGCCTAGCTAGCCCTCTCACATACTTTATCAAGTCGATTTCGAATCAAATAAAGCCAGATATATATTATGCAATAGAAACATATAATTTTGACAGTTATATATATGTATAAATTAATTTTGTAATTTTTAGATACCGTTAACATTGTATTATGCAATGTATTATGTTCTCTAATTTACTTAATTTATCTATAAATAAATGCTAGTAGAAGATAATTTAATGTTAAAGATATTCGTTAAGATCAAATATATGTCGTGTCATTTTTTTAGCCAATAAATGAGTTTGTTTGGCAAACCCTCTTAAATTTGTGACATTTGGAATTTTTCAAGTTTTTTAGTATAATGTATGATACTATTATTGTTAGTATTATTGCTATTAATATTATTATTGTTATTATTGTAATTATTGTTATTGTTATCGTTATTATCTTTATCATTATCGCTGTTAAATTGCTAAAAATATCATTTAATTGTTTTCTAAAATTTTTAAAAATGGTTTTTCCTATTATATTGATTTCAAAACAATTTTTCAAATTATAATTTTAGATTATATATTAATTCAAATGATACAAAAAATTAATGAAAAAAATAGTTTATAGTTAAAATTCATGTAAAACTCAAAAAAACTCACATAATTTTTAAAAAATAGTTCAAATTGAATCGAGTCTCAGTTAAATCGGATTCGATCAGTAATCGTTAAAATTTTAAAGCAGCTCCACCTATCCATGTCTTGGTAGATCATCATATTTATTATTCTTCCAGCCTTGCTTGCTGATTGTGACTCTTATCATTCAACTATTTTCTCATTTTTCACCCCTATAGAGATTGACATGATAACAACATTAATTGTGTGTCTATTTTTTGACTTTAATTCCCTTGGCTGAATTGATTGACCGAACAACAAAAACATTCTTCTAGTCTAGTGTATAAATATATTGAGCCGTAAATGTAAGTAAGGTGTGAAAAAAAAATCGATCTTCGGTTTACAATGCCATTCCCACATGATTCTCTATGTTGAACTAGATATATATACATACATGAAAAAAACTAGATGTTTACACTACTTTAATAGCAACCAGTTTTATTAAGTAAATCATCATCGATCATCATACCTAGTGTATTCTGCTCAAAGGGATTATGAATAGGGTATAAGGGAAGGAAAGCGGCGATCCGGATGATGCGGTCAAAGAATCCCCTTAAGTTATGATAGATCCTCAGAAAAAGCATTTCCTGCAACTACTCGCAAGCCTGCATTTTATACCATAAATTTGACCTTTGGTAATAATTGATAAATGAATATAAATGGAAAATAATAAACATATAAATAAAAAAGTAAAATCTAGGTAAAATCTAGGTTAAGATCCAAATCTAGACCCGTTAAGTCTCAATAAATTGAACCAAAACCCTATTCAAAAGATTTTTGGATCCATAACCGCTCCTATTCAAAAGTATAAACTGATGAAAAAAAACCGGTCAAATTGTTATATGAAATTAATCTCAAATAAATTGAAAAACAATAATTAAGTTGAACAAGGTTCATAAGATCATTACATGTGATGTAAACTTAGTCAACATGCAAATAGGACCGCCGGCCAGGATCTTATTGACGACGGGTCATTAACCAGCTGCATGACCCAATAAAAACAAATGATGAAACCACCCTAATAATGCACGTCAACTTCATACATACTCTTAATCTATCATTTATGCAGTTGAAGCATTAAAATGAAGCCACTTAATTAATTAGGATAATCAAATTTATAATGATCTGATAAATTGTGTGAATTTGGTAACATGTTCGTATTTTCATTCCCAGTGGGCTTGGATGGGAGAGACTTAATAATTAGTATAGGCCGTTAGAATCAAATTTCTGTCACGCACAAGAGTAAAAAAAAAAAACTCTAAATCACTAAACTAACGAGAAGTTTATAATTATAAGAAGGTATAAAACTTTGTAATAATTATGTGAATAGTGTCAAGCATAATTAAAGAAAAGGTCATGTAGAAGATTTTTTTTACAAATTCTTGTGAGAGACTTGAGAAAACATTACTAATTGGGCTGACCAAAAAAGAAAATATAGAGTTAGTTTATTGGTAAGCATTTAGAATATAAGTAGGAATTTAGAATATAGTACGTACTTAAAGTACTAACTCGGTGGGCATGCATTAAGTATATTATAAGTAGGCATTAAGGATGTGGTAAGTAGACTATAGTAGACTAAGTTTCTCAGTAGGTATTAAAAACATTTTTAAATAGGCATTTTAAGTACTTTTTGGATGGGCAGTAGGCACTAAGAATAAAGTAAGTAGGCATTAAGGATACAGTAAGTGGACATAAAAGTTCAATGAAGGTTGTTATTATATTATACTTAGGAATTTATCCTCATGGAAGAACATGATTGATTATGATCATCAATCATAATAATAATGTTATCATAATTTATGTTAATAATAATGTTATGATAATTATGAGTCAAATCAAGGAACATATTTCTTGATTCCATGAAATTATTCTCCTCAAAAGATATGGCATGGATATGAGAAACTGTTTGGAAAATAAGCTACTCCTCATGATCATTTGTTTCTCTTAATGTTGTATCAAGTTGGTTACTTGTAATTAATCATTCCCCACATGTTTGGTCATAGTCACTAGTAAGTGTAAATAGTGGCATGCCAATGAAACCCCACATGTTTGGCTAAGGAGGGATTGATATTTCATTGAAAACAGAATTTAGTATGTAAGAATGGGTGGGATGAGGGTTTAGGCCCTACTCCAATGAAGCATGGTTGTGTCCCTTATAACAATATTAGAGGATGGCATCTTGGAAATATAGGTGTTTTATGGTCTCCCATTTTGTAGTTTTGGATAATATGTAGTCATACAAATTACTAATCCATTGTCTTATCTAAATTCTTATGTTAATCAAGTCGTTTTTTATCAAACAGATCAAACAATTTAATCTTTTTTAATTGGCTTAAATTACTTTTTGTTCGTTTTATCAAAGTTATATCACAAACTAACTGTTTGTATACATGGATAAGATAATTTACATTACATTCTATCTTCCAATTTCGACATAACGTATATTGAGATAATGAAATGTTATTATTTTTTTAAATTTGAACAAATTATACTATGTTTAATATTCTAAGAATTTTAGTGCATTCAAGTAAAATGTCCCCTTTCATAGAATGAGAGCATGACATCTTAGACATTGAGGTGTTTCATGGTCTGTACAATATGATGCACAAATACTAGTCAAATCGTCACATCTTAAGTTCTAAAAATATAGGTCGGTTTGGTCATTTAAGGTCAATTATTTGAAATTTGTTTTATACTCCTTAATTAAAAGTCAAACATCTATTTGGATATAATTGGAGGCTCCCTAATTAATTTTTTTTTTCTCAATTTGGATTTGAAAAACTTACAACATTTCAAGTTTGGGTGGGCTCTAGATAATTTTGGAACTTAATAAAGAACAAGTTGAAGAGATAAGTCCATCTATATGAGATATTTCACATTTCAATCATCAAAATCATCTATGTGAGCTCTTCTAAAAATATGGGATTTTTCATACAAAATTCCCGACTAATACCAGCTTAAAATAGTTACTCATAAAATTGTCAAAATTAAGACTCTATATTCAATTAAAATGCGCTCTTAGTATAAATTGTGAGATTCTGCTATAATGCGTGTTTTCATTTATAAATATATATATATATATATATATATATATATATATATATATATATATATATATATATATATATATATATATATATATATGTATATATATATATATATATATATATATATATATATATATATATATATATATATATATATATATATATATATCATGTAGACCCTACATGATACCATGTATGTTTTTTTTGTTAATAATTAGACATTTGCTAAAAGGTTCACATATTCGGATGATATTTTTGTAAATAATTAAAAAAAATTCACAAAAATATGTAGACCCTATATGATACCATGTACGTTTTTTGCCACAATATGTGTATCACAGTTTGGTTTTCAATTTTCATCATTTTACTTATTTTCACATAACCTAGGCAACTATACAGTCAAACATATTGAATATGCGCAAAACTTTTACTATAGATTCCCAACAGAAAAGTAGACCTAGAACTAGAAACTTTATCTTTCAAGAATAAAAACATGAATGTAGAGTACTATATAGTGGACTACAGCTACTAGTTGAAGTACCCATGTTATCTTATACCGGAGTAACCCTAAAAGGTTCAGAAAGTACTTTATTTTATTCTTGGAGATTAAACCTAGCTCTAATTTTGAAGGATACTTCTCATGTAGTTTCCTGATACAACCCTTTAATTTGATGGTCCAAAAAGTTAGTCTGAGATTACCAACTGTCCCTCATTTACTAAACCATGAAGAATTTGGGAGATTTGTTCAACATTATTTAAAGTTGTAAGACTTTTTGTTCCATGAAAGATAGAAGCTGCACGAATGTTTAAAAGGACACCAACATATGTACTCAGAATTCAGATTCCAAAAGATATCTGTTGGCTTCTTTTCCACACCAAATTTTCAATGAAATCTGAAAAGTTGTTTCATAAACTACTATTGACTCAAATCCAAATTTGAAATTCTAGTGTTTGCCAAACACTAATTTTAAGACAAATCTATATTTTCAAATGAAATCCCCATTCCCAAACATAGCACTATAAAATTGCGCCACATATATATTTGCATACATTTAAGTATATTAGAGTATATAATATATCGCGGAGCATTAACTATCAGCTTAAGCTTTTAGTCAAGTTGATTCCTTAACATGGTATCGAAAGTCAGTGTGATAAGAGGTCAAAGATTCGAATCTCAACCACCCCTCATTTAAAGTGGAATATTCATGCGTCAGGCATGAGGAAGACTTGTGTCGCATCCACACTTCAAGCCTAAAGGGCTCTCGTGTGAGGAGGCAAGAGTATATAACATATCATGGGGCCTCAACCACCAGCTTAAGCATTTGGTTGAGTTGGTTCCTTGACAAAGTTTGAATTCACATATATATGTACCGAAAGCAATTTTTTAGAGAGTTTGGACTGACCCAATTAAGATCATCTCACGGTGAGACGACCTTAACAAAGAATTAGTTATTTTCTTCCCACGTGTTACCATGCAACACATACATTATTAACATAACATTGTTATTATCAAATATATGGTCAATGTTTTACTAGGATGATGTTTGAATTCAACTTCTATATAAATCGGAGTTTATGTGATGTGAAAACTAGTACATGCATACGTAGTGGTAATCTTCATTCATATTATCTAACTCGCATGGCTGACTAATTTCCACGACAAAGATGGTAAGCAAGGGAAACAAAACAAAGAATCCAAATTTTGCATGTTTAGTGGTAGCTTTTTGAAATTTAGGGATATAAAGTTGTGTAATGTTTACTGGCTCTATCTTTTTTTATTAAAATAAATCAAATATTCAAACTTTTTAATCAACCCATTTTGTGAACTCTTATTTTAAGCAAATCAAATCAACAAGACAAACAAAAATATGCTTATAACAAATTAACAATGATGCCTTTCGAAGAGGACCAACTAAATGTGCCTATTTGTTCATTGAGTCGATTTTAGATCATATTTTCCAATTAAATTTAAAATCTGATCTTGCGTCTAATTGATTTACATAATTTTAAATTCATATAAAAATCAGTCAAAGTTGGGTTAGTGACGAGATGCGTCCAATAAAATTTAAACACCATTGAATTCTCAGGGAAAGACCTTCTATAATGGAATCCAATAATTCTCACAGGAATGATAAACACATAAATAATAGTCAATATAGGGACATTTATATACTTAAGATAAATCCTAAAAGCTACAAATTCATGTAACATAAACTTGAAAACAAATATTTGGTTATCTGATTTTTGGTTTTTTAATTTTCAAACTCACATAATATATATCATGTACTGAATAAAAAAAATAGCCAAATTTATTTGGGACAGGATGATTATAAAAACTGTCATCTAGAAAGTGGAAATCACTTTTTAATTGGGCATTATTATTTGTCGCCACCCTTTTACTAAAATCGCCACCCCTAATTTTTTTTAATTTTTTTTTTTGTTTTTTTTTTGTGCGATTTTCCTTTTTTTATTTTATTTATTATAAATGTTATTATTATTTGTTATTGTTATTTAAATTTTATTATAAATTTTTGTTTTTTTTATTTATTTAATATAAATGTTATTATTATTTGTTATTGTTATTTAAATTTTATTATAAATTTTTGTTTTTTTTATTTATTTAATATAAATGTTATTATTATTTGTTATTGTTATTATTTGTTTATAAATATTTTTATTTTTATTTGCGGCATTAGAAACTAGACTTCAAGAGCTTTCCAACGACATATTATATGCCCAATTTTGACAATCGGCGAGAATGCGATTGTTGAAGTTTATTGTGCTGAAATTTGATACAGTTCATTCTTTGATGATAACTTTTATAGAAAAATCGTATTAGTGCAAGGTTTGCGCATTAGAACTAGACTTCAAGAGCTTTCAGGACTATTATATGCCCAATTTTGACATCGGCGAAATGGATCGTTCAAAGTTTGCAGTAATTTCTAACGATTCAATCGCACAAAATGTGCGATTCCACCATGGTACAATCGCACAAAATGTGCGATTCCACCATGGTCAATCGCACAAAATGTGCGATTGGACCATGGTGAAATCGCACATTTTGTGCGATCATATAATATGTCGTTGGAAAGCTCTTGAAGTCTAGTTTTTAATGCCGCAAACCTTGCACTAATACGATTTTTCTATAAAAAGTTATGATCAAAAGAATGAACTTGTCTCAAATTTCAGCACAAATAAACTTCAAATGATCGTCATATCTCGCTCGATTGTCAAAATTGGGCATATAATATGTCGTTGGAAAGCTCTTGAAGTCTAGTTTCTAATGCTACAAATATTGTTGTAATATGATTTTCGTATCAAAAGTTTCGGCCAAAGGAGTGATTATGTATTAAATTTCAATACAAAACGTGTGATCAAATTTATTTTTCGATTATAAAAATTATTTTCTTTACTAAAATTTATATTTTTATTTTAATTTATTTATTATTGAGAAATTTAGTTTAGAAATAATAATGGTTGATTTTATAATTAAAATTGAATTTAAGGGCATTTTAGTAATTAATTATTTATTATTTAATTTATTAAATGTATATTTATTTAATTTATTTAAAATATTTATTGTTATGTGATTAATTAATTATTATAACAATAATAAAAATTATAACAATATTATATTAAATTAATTAAAATTATTATAAACAAAAAAATTATTATAACATTATTAAATTATAAACAAATAAACAATAACATATTTCAAAACAAATAACAATAATAACAAATAAAAATAAAAATATTTATAAACAAATAATAACAATAACAAATAATAATAACATTTATATTAAATAAATAAATAAAACAAAAATTTATAATAAAATTTAAATAACAATTACAAATAATAATAACATTTATAATAAATAAAAGAAAAAAAAGAAAATCGTAAAAAAAAAACAAAAAAAAAATTAAAAAAAATTAGGGGTGGCGATTTTAGTAAAAAGGTGGCGACAAATAAAAATTGGGTTTTAATTTCCTATGTTTTTAGTTTTTCAAAAAAACTAAGAAGAAAAGAAATGATATGGACGACCATATCTTAGTCATTTTAGATTGAACAACAATTTACATTCACTATAACAAAATTATCTTTTAGTAGCATATATTTATTGACATTGAAATTTATGTCACTAATATATATTTTTAGTGTTATAATTGTTAGTTTTTTTAATTCCACTGTAAAGTAATTTAATTACTCTTTATTTGACTTTTAGTGACATATGTACTTGTCACTATAGCCTGTAGTATTATTTATGAGAAATATCACTAGATTCAATGTCGCGAAAAGTTTAGTATAATTTTTTAATTTGCTGCTAAAGGTCAAACAAATGTCACTAATACTTCTATATATACCATTTGAAATTTAAAAATAATATTTAAATTAAATATAACTAAATATATCTCACTAAAAGTATATATTATATTGTAATGATTAGTGCTTGGATTACGTGGAAGAGCACAACTATTGCTTGGACAAGCAAGCATTGTCAAAACATCAAATCTTATACTTACTACATTGAACTTTTTACACAAATCAACGTGTTTTTTATTATTTATATACTGAACCATATGCACATGTAAAAATAATAAAAAGTGAATATTATAAAAGTATGCGTTTAGACGATTCAAACAAGATTTCACATAAACATTAGCCGCAATATATAAAATAAACTTAAATAATAAATAGTGTTATTGACCTTAACGTATAGAAGTATTTCGGAACAGACAATGTACTAAGTATGCATGCATTATGACTTTGAGGGGTTGAATAATTCTTTGCGCGATTGTGTATTCAGAAAGACTCTTAAGATTTAATTCAAAGTGTGGCGAAGTGTAAGCACTTGTTGATATTCGTTAACTTCCTAAGTGACATCTCATACCGCCGGCCGACTTTTTCAAGAAGTTGCAAACTTATTTGTTCAAGTGTGCTCGTGATCCTCTACGGCTAACAAAGGCCTACGAATACTTTTTGTAGATTGCAGGGCCGTTTTTGAAGATAGTTTTAAAATGTAACCGCGCGTTTAGGCTCCAGCTTAAGAATGGACCCAAATTGAATTAATTGTTATAACCAAAAATTAGTATTTGCATAAATAAACTCTAGCTTAAGATTAAAAATTAGTTTTTACTACCTTTATTTGACACTGATGTGATGAAAAAAAAGAGAAATTATATAATGTATAGTTGGAGAAAAAAGAACTAAAAGTTATGTGTATAAGGGCCTTTTTTTATTTTTGCCTAGGACACAAATATTGCCAAGAACGGCATTGGTAGACTATAACTTGATTAATGGACTTGGTTCATATTTCCTTCATTCCACTATAATTGTTACATTTTGTGTTATTTTAATAATCAATATATTGACCAATATACATCAAAAAATAATAAAAAGTTAATATTATGAAATATTTTTTCTTACACATTAGCCACAATATATAAAATAAGTTTAAACGATCAATAATGTCAAAAACCGTTATATAACGAGTATTTCAAAACGGAGGAAATATTATTTTATTGTGCACCCTTATTTAATCTTTTATTTATAAGTTTATACTCCTCGTTCTCTACTCCACACGCACCCTTATTTAATCGAGCCCTCTGCACCACCAATGAACACCCCACTCTTGTTGTGATTAGGAGTGAGTTGGGCAGTGGCTAAGGGATGGATTAGGGTCATTGTTGGACGGTGGGTGGGAGGATGGTGGAAACCGGAAAGGGTCTGATTTTATTTATATATTTCTTTTTCTTTATTTTCTTTTGTAAAATTAACTTTTAAACGTGTAAGCGATTATTCCGATTTACTTTAAGCAAACAACCTTTTTGAAATTTGAATTATTAAAAAAACAGATTATTGTATAGAAATTATTAAAAAATAAATATTGATAATTTTTCCTTAATTAGGTAACATATATCATAAAAATTTGAAAATTAATAAATCTCAAAACAAAAAATCACAATAATAACAAACGTGTCGGATGAAATTGAAATTAATTTTTCACAAATTGAGAACCAGAATATATACATGATCATCATATCTTGTATATCCCGCTCATAAAAAATTATGACCAGGGTCTGAGAAGAAAAAAACGTCTACAACTCATTGAGAACCAGAATACGCGGTTAATTATTCTGATAGTGAACTTGGTGTTTACCCATGAAGCACGCACCATTAATGATAGGAAATATCGATATATTTTTAGACATTTCATGTTTCCTTTGCCTAATTTATACAATGTTCTACCATATGTAAAAGAGTAGGCGGTGTGTTAAAATTTGGTCTTTTCTTACTAATCTTACCTCAAAAATTAACCGCTAATTAAAATTAATTTCAACTCCTTTATGTAAAAAATTAGAAGGTGTCAAAAATAAATTAATTTTTACTCGATCCGCTGAAATTAAATTTAACTATTGTTTATTTATAAATAAACCCACATATTCGATATGTTTGCTGAAAGTAAACTCAACTATTACTTATTCATAAATTTTGACTTACAAAGAAGCTGTGAAGATGTTAATAAACATTCGGTCAGTTATTTTTAGCAAATATATACCTAGTAGGTGGATTTATTAAAAATATAAAGGCAATTTCCATATGAAAACCCTGAATTTTTGACTTTTACACATGGTATACAAACTTTTTTTTTTAATGCACATGGTGAACTTGACCTTTTAATTTTTCCACGTGGTAGACAAAAGAATTTTTTTTGTTAACTTTACCTATTTTTACTTAACTTATTTATATATTTTTTCATAAAACAAACATTGTGATCACCCTAAATGACCACTTATTTCGAAATTCAGTCGAAATAAGTACTTACTTTAACCAAAAAGTTATATTTTGTCTACCACATGAAAAAGTTAGAAGCTCGCATTCACCACGTGGATTTAAAAAAATATTTGTGAAAAAGTCAAAAAACTCAAGGACACCACGTGTGATTTCCCAAAAATAAATTATAGGTGAATTTATTTTCAACGAATCAAGCGAAAGTTGATTTATTGTTGGCAATTTACCCTAACAACAACAACAACAACAAGAACAACAACAACAACAATAATAATAATAATAATAATGAAAAATTACCTAATTCAATCTTTTTATGATTTTCCTATAATAATCCTACATTTTGATTCACCATGAATAATCCCAATTTAAGAGGGTATTTTCCTAGAGTACATCCGGTAACCCAATGACTTGTTATAGCAAGTTTTATTAAAAAAAAGATAATTTAAAATAAAATGTCAAAAAAAATGTTAAAAAAATCATTGAAATTTTTTTTGATTTTTTATATTGTTTATAATTTTTTACGTAAATTTTCAAAAGTATTCTCTAATTTTGCATATATTCAGTTTACTTTTTTTGGTAAATTACCTACTATAGTAGGTTGTTGGGTTACCCAAGTTTTCTCTAGGCAAATACCTCTAAAGTTGAACTTAGTCATGATTAATCAATAGGTAAGATTATTGTAAGAAAATAATAAAAAAAAGTTGAATTATTTTAGGTAATTTTCCAAATAATAATAGTATTAGAATTACATTGTTGGTCTCTAAGATATCATTCATCAATGCATTTGCTAAATTTGAAGAGAATAATGAATCATTTTAGGGCAAACATAATGGCATAATAATTATATTAATTATGATTTTCACCGTCTTTTATGACTTTATTAATGTGAAAAGAAAATGTTTTTTCTAGCTGGAAACACTACGAAGAAATGATTATATAATGTGTTAAAGTACAAAAATTTTGTTGTTTCAAATTTCAACACTTACCTACTTGTAGCCATAAGAAAATTGTACTTTTATAGTACTTGAAAGTTGAAAATGTTAACCAAAGAAAATTAATCAAACAAGGAGTAATGGAGTTAAATTAAATTCGAAAATCGTTAGAGTTAAATTAGTATGTAAAATGATATTAAGAGATAATAGTATGTATAATAAATACTTTTTGTGTTGAATAGAATCCTAAATTTTTAGGAATGTAGACATGATGTTCCATATATAGTTTTGATTTGCACACCATTAATCTAGTGACAAAGAGAGTTTTACTTTTATATAGTAATATAATGAGCTTCATATCACAAACGTATTCAATATGAGAATCGAATTTTGTTTCAGCTAGAGCATATATTATTTTTTGGATAAAGTTTTAAATTTAATTTTTTATTGTTTTTTTCTTTTAACCTATCCAATGTTAAAAAAAATATTCAAACCATAATTAAATTCTTTAATGAAATATTACTATTGTTTCATTGCGCAAGCAATTTATCAATTACTACTCTATATTTTCATTTGTTCTTCACATTTACCTTTTTGCGGATTCCAATGTAAATTTAAAAGTTAAATAATTTTAATTGTGAGTTTTTAAAACTTTTAAATATTTAGAAAATATATATTGAGACAAATCTATATATCAAGATTCCACATCAATATGTTTTTTATATAGATCGATGAGAATTCATAAGCTCGAATGATAGATAATATCAATTGCGGTAATATAGCATGTATTTCCTCAGAGGAAGTTGAAAATATATACTTGTAATAGAATTCTTTAAGTTTGGCTAATAAAATTTCTCCATCATTTAAGATTCTCAATCACAAAATGATATAGAAGTTACACTTGAGACTTAATTAGCATAATTTAACTTATTAATCATTTGTGATAATATCCTTTTAATTCTACAATTAGCCAAACACTTAGTTTACACATAATTAATGCAAGTAAAAATAAGAGGAAACTTTTTACTCATATAGAATAATTATTTATATTTGTTATTAACGTTGACTTTGTATTTTCTTTTATTATTATTTAATTCATGAAAAAACATGGGTATAGCTAAGTTAGCTTGCATAAGACGAGTCGAAAAACAAAGAGAAGATCGGAAAAACAGAAGCTAATGTAAAGGTTTTTTTGCAAGAGAAAATGGCCGACAAAGCTTAGAAAGTGGGGCAACCCGGCAGATGGACAAAGTCACTATTCCGGGTCCAATCTTGTATGGGCCTTGTGGGTCAAGTTTAACCCTTGTCTCTTTGATATGCTGTCGGTATGGCTTTCTCAAACTTTGTCTTAATTAAATTTTACTTTGTCAAGGTAATCCTACTTGTTTATATTTAGGCAGCTCTTTTTGTATGATATCAATTTATTATAGGAAAAATTACCTAGAATAATTCAATTTATTCGTGATTTTTTTACAATAATCTCACATATTGATTAACTATGAATAATCCTAACTTTAAGGGGTACTTTCCTAGAGTAAATTTGGTGGCCGGATGACTTGCTATAGCAAATTTTAATTTTTTTAAAAAAAAGATAAATTGAAAAAAAAATATATAGAAAAAAAAATGTTCAAAAAAATTGAAGATTTTTATGTAAATTTTTCAATTTTTTCTCTAATTTTAAATTAATTTCAGTTTATTTTTTTTGGTGAATTACCTACTGTAGTAGGTCATCGGGTTACCCAAGTTTACTCTAGGTAAATACCTCTTAAAGTTGGGATTATCCATGGTTAATCAATAGGTGAGATTATTGTAGGAAAATCATAAAAATGTTGGATTATTCTAGGTAAATTTTCCTTTATTATATTTAGTTAGCCTTTTTCTCTAATTAACCATTTTAAAATGTAACTGATCAATTTAAAGCACTAAATACAATTCGTCTTATATGAGACCATCTCACCCTGAGACGAGCCCATACAAGCATGCTCATTTCTCTAAGCGATCACTTTGAAATTGTAAATGATCACTTTAAGGTTATAATTGATAACTTTAACACTATAAAAAATCATCACTTTAAAAAATAATAAATATATATTAGGCCAATCCAATTAAAATGGTCTCACCTTGAGATCGACTCATATGAGAATTTGTGTACCAAATATACACGGGTTAGCAGAATAGAGATTACATCACCATGAAATCATCTTATTTAAAAATTTAATGAATTTTGGCATATTAATCTTTATGAGAGAATTTTGTATATTGCTTTATTTAACACATAGTAAGAAATTAAATATAGAAAATTAATGATATCATTGCTAAATTTTTTTATACCTATATGTAAATTATTTTGTGCTAAATGTTATATGTAAAAGGTTTCAATATTAAGATATTTGTTCAAATTATTCGCGTATAAATTATATATTTAAGGTAAATTTAGCATATACAAGTCATATATAATAAGTTCTATGCTAAATTTTTTATATATAATAAGGTAAATTTTTGCGTATAAATTATATATTTAAGGTAAATTTAGAAAATTAATGATATCATTGCTAAATTTTTTTATACCTATTCGTCTTTATTTTGTGCTAAATGTTATTTTAATTATTATTATTACATTGTTCTTTGAGATCAATATAAATTAAGGTCATTAAATATTTTAATTTTAACACAATACTAAATAAATATAGTGATGGATTAGTCAAAAGACATAAGTTTGTGTGCTGTTTTTGTAAGGCGACAAAACCTCCAATATAATAACTCAAAATATATGTGAGATATTAAATCTGCAAGTTACCAACCAAATCTACACATTGGAATAATAGTTCATCTTACAATATTAATTCAAATATGCCCGAATTATCACATCGAACCAAGATTGTTCCATTATGAGAGTTGATGCGTAGCTTTCCTACAAGATTGATTATAAATATTTGTTGCGGTGCCGGTTTTTTAAAAATGTTATGTTGTTAATACATTTTTAAAAAATACAATTTTGTAACATCAATGAATTATAAAATATATAGTAGACCCTAAACATTTAGTTATAAATATTATATTTCCTTAATTTTCATAAATATGACAAAAAAAAAATCAATCAAATAAGATCAATACATATATACAATTATACTCTTTCTGTTTCATTTGATTTACACCTATATAAAGGTGTAGATATTATTTTATATTTGATGAATAAGATAAATCAAAAATTGATGAATTAAAGAAATAAGTGTATGAGATTAAAAGAATATTATGAACATCTGCATTACCAAAAGAAAAAATTATGCGAAGTTAACAAACTAAAATTGAGCGACAATTAATAAGATAAAGTTAGTACTATTCTTTTTTCTTTTTTCTTTTTAAAATGACAGAATGCGTACTTACTAGTTATTTATGTTGGAATCATCAATTATTATTACTATTCAACTATTACTTAAATTTATTGAATTTAATTATTTTTAGGTCAAATTATTTTCGAATTCAATAAAAAATAATATTTATTTATCAAACATGCAATATCTTTGAGTTTGGGTTAACCCTTTAAATATATATTTTATATTTCTGTTCATGAGTAAAAATTTTAATCTTAAAACATTGTTAAATACAAATTATTTACAGTTTATATTTGGATTAAATTCTATCAATTATTTTAAATTATGGTTACAGAAGGCTAAAAATAATAACAAAATTAATAACCTTAATTTAGTTCTGTCATTTATCAACATTGTTATTAATTTCTTTATCCTATACGTACAAAAAAAGATTCACAATCGCAAAATGAGTTTTTGTATCATGTAATATGGACAATTATTCAAGATGTAGAAACAATTAATGTTGTAATTCTTCCTCTAGATGTCATTTGGTTTATTATGTGTTGAATAAATTATGAATGTATATATAATAATCATAAAATAAAGATAATAATAATAATAATAATAATAATAACAATAATAATAATAATAATAATAATAATAATAATAATAATAATAATAATAATAATAATAATAAATTGTGTTTGATTTATCAAGGTCTTTTATTCAAAATTTTTATTTAGTACGAAATTAATCTGCAAAATCTTTATAATACAATCACTTTCCATCTTTAATTACAATTTTTTCTTTAGAAATTTTTTATGTATATAATTTGAGTTCTCATAATAAATAATAGACTAATTGATATGAATGATAATGAATTTTCATTATAGTATTAAATTTTGTACAATATTACTAAAAATTAGGTAATTCTATATATTTTCTCTAAAAGACAAAAACCACCTATAAGTATTTCAAAAATATATGAAGTTAAGTCTAATATCAAATTAAATCGAATAAAATACCTCTAGATTATAGTTTTAACTAATCGTACTTTCAATATTTCTTAGACTTTATAATAAGAATATTATTTTTCTAATAATAGTAATAAATGAATACTCCTTGGTAGGATGACACAAAAATATATAATACTCCTTCCGTTTTCAAATGTTCTTCTCATACTTTTTACACAGTTTTCAAAGTAAATTTTGAGCCTAAATATCTCTAAATACGCATCATAAAAAATTATAAAAAATATATAATGAAAAAGTATACATTAAGAAAAAGTATAGGAGTATAAAATAAAGAGTATATAAGTGATAATGTCATTACGTGGGTCATGTCTTTCAGTAAAGTCATTACATGTTTATTTAGAAAAGAAAATTATAATCCAGTAGGTTTTTTAGTGGGGTACATATCATGAATGAGGTAATGCATTAAGAATTGATAATGTGGTAAATCAAATAAAATGAAATAAAATAATATATGGGGCAAAATGAGAAGACCGACTTACTAATCTTACTTATTAATTTTATTATATTACAAATTATTTTTTACCATTATGTAATACAGATTATGCATAGTTTTTACGATCCGTTTGATAGGTGGTAATAATTAAAACCATGGTAATGAGAATGAAAATTAGTGTAATTTTAGTTGGGAAATCACGTGGATACCTTGATGGTCATGCTTGTCTAACTTCAATCATCTCATTTTATTCATAAAATTCATTCCAATTCATTACCATTGGGAGATGTGTTATTAAATGGTAATGGAAATTTGTTAACAAAAAAACTTTTTTGTGATCAAAGTTTCACTACCATGAGAATGACATAGAACTTTTGAAGATATTTTACGCTATAAATCATTCCCATTACTACCACTTAGTATCACTAATCAAACGGACCGTTAATAGAATTGTATTATGTTTATTAATTTTCTAATAATAGTAGTAAATAAATGAATATAAGTGTTAATCATTAATTTTATACATGTCCATGTCAAAAGTATATGGATCCATAATATGCTGACATGGCAAACTTATTCACTATATATATGACATCTACTCACCTACTTGGTTTCATCATCTCATACTCTAACTCTTCTCTTTTTTCTCTCTCTATCTCTAGAGCATATTCTCCAAATTTCCCCGCGTTAACAACAAATACAAACAAAAATCTAAACTTTTCTTCATTTCCAAATTACAAATCCCAGAAAACTCTACTCCTTTCCACCAAATTTAACTTAAAAATTACAATGAAGATGCACTTGTCAACTTTAGCTTCTACCAATACCCATGGTCAAGACTCATCCTACTTCCTTGGTTGGGAAGAGTATGAGAAAAATCCTTATATTGAATCCGATAACCCGGATGGTATGATCCAAATGGGGTTGGCTGAAAATCAGCTTTGTTTTGATTTAATTGAATCATGGCTTACCAATAACCCAGAACCCGCTTCGTTTACCCATAATGGTCAATCGGTTTTTAGACATCTTGCTCTCTTCCAAGATTATCATGGCCTTCCTGAATTCAAAAAAGTAAGTCTTACTTTCATCACTTTATTAATATCATACGAACATTGGGAGGTTTCGAGCATGTTCAACATGTTCAATCGCACAAGATTAGGTGTTTAAGATAACATTGGGAGGTTTCGAGCATGTTGTCAATTTTTGTTCCACCCTTGTCGAACCGTCTCATACATATTATGAGATTAAAAATATCTTGTTTGAGGTTTTCTCCTTTAAAACGCGTGATTTTATCTTGAGAAGTTACTAACCAATTATAGCTTTGCTTGTTACAGGCTTTCGTAAACTATATGTCAATGTTAAGGGGAAATAAAGTATCATTTGACCCTAAGAACCTTGTTCTCACTGCTGGTGCTACTTCAGCTAATGAGACTCTCATTTTTTGCCTTGCTTGTCCTGGGGAGGCTATCCTTATACCTACACCATACTATCCAGGGTAAGTGTTCTAATTTCTTACTGTTAATAAATCAACTCAACCAAAAGTTTAAGCTTATGGTTAATTGACGCCCATAATATATTATACTCCATATTCTAATGTCCCCTCACACGAGGCTAGAAATATGGATGCGCTCTAGCGCTAAGTATTTCACCTTAAATGAAAGGGTGATTGAGATTAGAATATGTAATCTCTTGTCACACCGACTTCTGATATATACCGTATGAAAGAACTAACTTAACAAAAAAATTAATTAATTATGATGTTATAATTTCAGGTTTGATAGAGATCTAAAATGGAGAACAAGAGCAGAAATAGTGCCAATACAATGTACAAGCTCAAATGGTTATAAGATCACAAAAACTGCCTTAGAAGAAGCATACAACACCGCCAAGAACCAGGGTCTAAGAGTTAAGGGTGTTCTTGTCACAAACCCATCAAACCCACTTGGTACAACCTTATCAAAAGACGAAATCACCCTCCTACTGCATTTCATTTCATCCAAAAACATCCACCTTATCAGTGACGAAATTTACGCCGGAACTGTCTTTAACGGGCCCGGGTTCATGAGCGTCATGGAAGTCCTAATGGACAAGAAATGGGCCCACAACAAAGAATTGTCCCAACATGTTCATATTGTTACAAGTTTATCCAAAGACTTGGGCCTTCCCGGGTTCCGGGTCGGAGCTATTTACTCCAATAACCCACTTGTAGTCTCAGCCGCCACAAAAATGTCAAGTTTCGGGCTTATCTCGTCGCAAACCCAATACCTTCTCGCAAAACTATTATCAGACATAAAATTCATGGAATCCTACATATCTCAAAACCAACGTCGACTCAAGACCCGACACTCAGTGTTAGTGTCGGGTCTAAAAAAAGCCGGTATTAACTGTGTAGACAGTAATAGCGGTTTATTTTGTTGGGTTGATTTAAGGCATTTGCTAAAATCCCCAACATTTGAATCCGAAATGGAGTTATGGAAAGATATTGTGTACAATGTTAAGCTAAATGTTTCGCCCGGATCATCATGTCATTGTAGCGAACCCGGTTGGTTTCGGGTCTGTTTCGCGAACATGTCGGATAATACCATGGATCTTGCTCTTCTACGTATTAAAGATTTTGTTGATTCGAAAAATAACAAAAATAATCATCACGCAAAGAAGAATTCAAGAAGAATTAGATCTTTGAGTAAGTGGGTTTTCCGACTGTCTTTCGACGGGGATAAAGTGCCGGAAGAACGATAAGACGACGACATCCAAATTGTCTCAGTGACGTCAGTGTAAAATAAAAATAAAAAAAAAAGAAAAAAAAGAAGAAATTATTTAGTGTTGATGATTAATTATAGTTAATTAGTTAGTGTGAACACTAATTATAAGCATATGTGTCTGAGTAATTAATTTTTTCCTGCCATAATTGATGATTAATTAGCTTGGTGATAGGCAGGGTGGATATTTAATTTACTGTTTTTGGGAGGGTCGGCCTTATTTTTGAAGGAATTGATTTAAAATTAAAATATCAATTTCCTTTTTATAAGAATTATTATATTGTTATTATATAGTATATGAAAGGATTAAAAGTAAATAATTTGTAGTAGCAGCATTCTGTCAATGTGGACATGAAGTGGCTAGCTAGCTTTAATTATGGAGTATAATTTAATTTAATTTAATTTAAATGTTACATTTATATATTATTATGTTTTTTTCAATTATGATTTAGCTTTCTATATTCTTTTGTATTAATTAATATATATGGTTTCCTCAAAAAAAATTAATATATATGGTAATTTTGTGATTTCTTCATCTCTAATTTATAATTATAAGAAGATTCTTTTAGGAGCCCAATTATTTAGCCATGAGCAAGTATAACTTATTTTTATCTTTTCAACCTTCCCTGTATAAAAAATTACTTTTAGAAATTAAAATATCATTAATATTCAATAAAAATATCATTATCATACCTCATGTCCTGCTCGATAGCAGGGTCTGTGTGAGGGAAGCATGGAGTACTAGAGGAAAGCGGTTGATTTTACCCCAAGTTCAATAAAAATATGTTTACTATATTATGAAATTAATAATGTAACTAAAAAACATGAATGAGTATAAATGAGTTTTGGTAATTGAGAATAAATTGAGACGAATAAAATTAATTTAATAAGAATAAATTTAAGATAAGAAGAACATATTATTTAGTTAGTAAAATGGACAAAGGTATAATATATATTTTCTAATAATATATATGTCAAATTAAGAAAATTTACAAATTTAGAAATGGTGATTGGTCAAAGCATAGATTAAGTGGTTCACATGGAGTAGGCAATGCTCAATTATATGAATAATAAATATAGAAGTAGAGATTCTACATACCGTTGATGTTCTATTTTGTTAGTTAAGATCCCGTTGAAAAAAGACATTACTAATAATAATTTCACATGCATTAATATAAATATATAATAGTATATCATAGCTAGTTGGTTTGGTAAGGTTATACACGAATTCTCTTTACTCTTATGTCAAAAATATGATCATCTTTGAAAACTATTTCTTTTGGTTGAATTAATTTTTATACACCTTTTATTTTTATATTATTGTAATCAGGGTTGTTCTACTTCTGTTTATTTGGGGCTTTAAAATGAAAGATAAAAGAACACCCTAAAAACTTAAAACGTAATAAGTAATATAATAATACTCTATTGTTTTTTATTGTTTATATTTGAATTACCTTTCAAAAAAGCACTAATAGCTTATCTATTAATTGGCAAAAAATATGAATTATATCTAAATCTGATTCAAATTAATAATAACCTTAGTACATGAAAATAAAATACTTGGTTTCTAAAAAATTTGGGGCCTTAAACGGAAGCTCACTTTGCCCTAACGAATCGATGACCGTAATTGTACTATTGTGATTCTTAATTTTTATAATTGCATATAATTAATAATTATAAAAATTAATATTATGCATTGAGACAAATTAAATACAATTTCATTTAACAATATTTATTCTTAATTATCATAACTATTTATAAGATAAAGACGCTAATATGATCATCCAACCTAAAAAATGATACTATGACATTTGGTAATTCATTGACTATTCAACTCACTAAGCACAACCAATTAATCTCCCCTTAATGTCTCATTTCAAAATCATTTTACAAAGTTTTAGATATATTCATAAATATATTTGTACATGATTGGTGAAAGAAATGAAAAATATATTTACTATGACATAAGTAATTGGTGAAGGAAAATCAGATTTTCGACTAACATAATTTTAGTTGGAAAATTAGTCGAAAAATTCGTCTAACACAAAATAGTAAGAAATGTAGTGAGAAAATTTTGACTATTTATAATGATAGTTGAAAATTTTAGTTGGTGTACCAATATTTTTCTATATTGGTTCTTGATCCGAGAGACTCTTTGACCGTAATTTCTTTTATGGGTATAAGCTGCCGTCGCTCCTTCCCTTCCCATGTTAAATTATATAACATATCCTGTGGCCTCAATCATCAGCTTAAGCTTTTAGTTGAGTTGGTTCCTTGACATGGTATCAGAAGCTAGGGTGACAAGAGGTCACAGGTTCGAATCTTAACCACCCCTCAATTAAAGTGGAATATTTAGCGCCATGTATGAGGAGGACATGTGCGGTATCACACTTCTAGCCCAAAGGGCTCTCGTGTGAGGGGGCGTGTTAGAGTATATAACATATCCTGGGGCCTCAACCATCAGCTTAAGCTTTGGTTCCTTGACATCCCAGACCCTGAACGTAGTTTTTTCCTATGAGCGCAATACAATGGGCATGATGACGATGTTTTGTGAAATACATAATATTTACCGATGGTTTAATAATTTTATTCTATGGAATATTTCTTTTATTTTATTTTCTAGTTATTTTATTTTTCTAGTAAAAGTAAAAATAATGTGGAATAAATAAAGAAGCAAATAATAAATGCAACGTGGAAAGATTTGTTTTAGAACACACCGTATGTTGCTTTAAAAGAACACAACAATTAAACACGAAGTAGTAGTAATTAATTAGTAAATGGTTGTTACTACAAACGGCGAGATAAACGGCGAGGTTGGCCGGTTTTACTTCCCCTTACTTTGAACCGACCACCACTCTTTTTCATGGAGTATGTCTCTCCGTGATTTTAACGTCATTTGAGCCGTTATAGTAGCCTACTTTAACTGGGTTTTAATTCCATGAAAAAACTATTAATTTAATATTTATATTATAATATAAATATATAATTATGAATGAAGTGATGAAGATTAATTATCCACAAGTATTAATTAAGTATATTATTATTAGAGATAATCACATTTAATTTGGATAGATATATAATGATAAGATTAATATGTAGTTTTAGGTGCAACTTGCAACTATATGCTACCTAGGTGAAAATTGAGTAATTGTTCATTGGATCTTGAAAAAACTGGGTAGGAGAATCTCCTAGTTCTAAGACAAAATCTTTGTGTAAGCTAATTTAGTGATGAATTGAAATTTAATTCATATAATGCATTGTATTTGTATACATAGAATTGTGTGGCATGTAGTACTCTTACTTAAGGCTTCTTATTAATACTAACTACCATGATAATTAACATAGGAGGTTCTGAGCATGTTCAACATGTTCGACCGCACAGGCCTCAAATAATTTAATCCTCAATATTAAATTACTTAGTATATGTTAAGTGTTTAAAGATACAAAATTGTTAGAAAATATCATAGTTTTTAAAATTGCACAGGGCCTTCATAAAAATTGTCAATTTTTACTCCGCCCTTGATAATTAATAGAAGTTGTACTCACTAGTTCTCAAAGTAGGGTTTAACATGTATCCGATCTAGTTAGGACCAAGTTAAATTTTATTCAGACTCTTAACTATTTTTTTTCCTGTACCTATATTTTAACTTAGACCCATAGTATTTGGTGGGCCTAGTATCTGAATTAACTTCAATCTCAAACATTTTTGTTTTTACACTAAAATATAATCAAATATATATATAACTGGAAAAGATACATTTTTATAACATTTATCAAACCACTTATTCATTAATGAGATTTTTAATTTCTTATGTTGATAAAATAGTCGAATTTGTGAACTCTTTAAAATATTAAGTTACAAACAATATCAAATTCATCAAGCATTCAACATTTTCAATATACATATGTAATACAATTATGACACAATAATTATCTCAAATTAGTTTACTTCAATTTAGCGTAGCTTTATAAGCATATTGATCTCCTCAACTAAACTAAATCGAGCTATATTGTAAATCTAACCTTTATTAGACTTATTAATTTTAGAATAAACTAGAAAAAATTGAAATTTCAAAAATCCAAAAATTAGTTATGCACTAATAAGTTCAATCTAAAAGAAGGCATAAAGTTGTGTTGCCTACCCCGCACGAAACCAATGAATTAAAGATATATTGAAGTTAATGAGAGGTAGTCAATAGAAATTGAAAGGCAATAGCCGGGGTGGGGGCCTGACGGGAGAAATAATCTCTAGACTCTACTTTATTTGTCATATTAAACTGCAATAAAGAAAAAGTGAAAAAGTGATAGCTTTTTAAGAATAAGGTAGATAATCGTAATAAATGAAGATAGAGAATGAACTGTGTGGATGAATGTGTATGAAATTAAAAGAGAGTTAAAACATATGAAAAGATTAAAAGAAGGTGATGATTCATTGTCAAAAATAAAAATAATGCAAATTAAGTGAAATATGTCAAATGATGCAAATAATTAAATGAGGACGGAAAGAGTAATTGTTAAAATAAGTCTGCACCAACAGAAAAATACCAAAGTAAAATACATAAATTCTATTCCTTGTACTCTTTTTGCATAATTTAGATAGAAAAACTCTCACATTACGATTATATAAAATAATACTCAATGAAGTTCGACAACGAATATTCACGGAAATTAAGAAAAATAAAATCTTTTAGATAGTGGATGAAGTATTATTTTTTAAACAATAAATTTAATTTAATGAGGAAAAGTAGGGACCATTAACATTAGAAAAATATAAAAACAAATTTAATGGAAAAAATATGGGGACCATAACTAATAGAAAAATATTTTTATACAATTAGTGCAAAACATGTGAGAATCATAAATAATACTCCCATCTATATATTTTTATCACATCCATATATTCTCTCGCTTTTTAGAAAACAAGCGGTCTTGGGAGAGACCGTCTTAGAATAAGATGGCCTAATATTTCAACGTTTCTCTCTTCTTTTTCATTTTCTGGACATTTTTCAATTTTACTTTTAAAGGTATTAATTTTGGCATTAAAGATATCAATTTCAATTTAGGTAGAAATTGATCAGTTTAACGCCACAATTAATCACTTATAGGTTCAAATTGAAATTTACTTTAATTGATATGTTTAAGTACTACTTTACATTGAAATTGATACCTATAAAGTCAAAATTGATACCTTTAAGGTCCAAATTAAAAAATGATCAGAGAATAAAAAGAAACAAAAAAATGGAATTCTGGAGGGCGCGTGTAGCACAAGCGCTTGCAATGGGCCGGCCCAGTTATGATTTTAGAATAGGACGGTCTTACGCAAGTTTTTATGTTTAGAAAATATATATTTTTATGGCTTTTATGTGTTTTTTTTCATTGTTTCTACTGTGCTATTTCTTTCTTTGGAAGAAAAAAAGTAGCATTAATTAAATACTTCAAATCCAAAGTCAACCATGAACCAACTTGACGTTGGCGGTGGCAGTTGCCAGTTGGTACATGGGTTTATTATATTAATTGTTCAATTATATGGTCAATGGGCCTTCGTTTTTAGTTTTAATACATACTTTTATTTCAATATGTTATAACATAATTAAAAAAGAAAATTTACCAGAATAATCCGACTTATTCATGATTTTTAATTAGTTTTAATATATGCTTTTATTTCTATATAAAAAGCTATAATTATATTTATAAATATTTTTAAATATAAGTAAATACAAAAATATAAATAATAAAAAGAAACTACTAATTGTGTCACAATGTATGGGACTAATAAGCTGAATAGGATGGAATATTTTGTTACACAGCAAATAGGAAAATTTGGAAACAATAAGATTATTAAAAACAATTTCCAAATAAACATGAGAAAATTTTAATTTTCAAAATTGTCTTCATGTCAAAGCTGAGGTTTGGTATGTGTTCCCTGTTATTAACAGCAAACAAAGAAACTAGTCAAAAAAGACAATTTTTTATTCCCTGTTACCAACAACAAACTAAAAAAAGACAACGTCATAACATTTACAAGGACAAATAAGTCATTTGATGGTTCGCTATATTCATTATAACGAACTAACATGTAGAAGTATATATTTTTTTGTCCTTTCCAACGTTATAACATTGTTTTCCTTTTATTCACTGTTATTAATAGAAAATAAAGAATTTTGACTTTTTTGACTTCGCTGTTAGTAACAGCGAACAAACCTTGACCTTATGTTCGGATACAAAGACGTTTATTTTAAAAACTAAAATTTCCTAAGCTTATTTAATTATTTTTTTTCTAAAAATGATTATTTTATTCGATTTTCTAGCAAATAGACCTTCAAAATCAACCTTGGCTCACACCTTGATCCAAACCCAAAAATAATGACCCTAATTTAAATGGGCCAATCCAACTTATCGATCAGATTCAAACATTAAAGCACCCGTATAGAGACAGGAAATGTCGTCGCCAACGTGTTGTTAAATTGGGATAGCGACGAACTGAAGATAAACTTTCAAGTTTTGACCGTCGCTATATCAATATTTTGTACTTCTTAGTTCCTTCCTTAATTATGTTTCCATTTGTTATTTTAAGTCGTTTTATTTTAATTAATATCATAAATTTTAGAAATAATTAACTTTATTCATCATGAATTTAACAATAATATTTTTTAATACTTACGGTATCTAAATATCTTTCACTAACTTATTTATTTTAACATATTTATATTGTTTATGAATCCTGCACGTTTCCAATCATCTTTGTTTAGATATTTTTTTAATAATTATTGCCTTTATATTTTTCACTAATTTAATTTATTATTTTTTAATCCTATAATTCTTAATTTATTTTCTTCATTAACTTTATTATTTGATAAAATAATATATTTTATAATTGTTCTTCTAAAATATATAGTAATTAATAATATCCTTTTATATAACGTTTAAGTACTTTCAAGTGTAAGAAAAGTTTATCTAATCAACAATTAAAGGACGAAATTATTATATGCTTATTATTTCTACAAATTATGAAATATTTAGTTTATTTAATTTTTTTCTTCTAATTACTCCATTATATTATTTCAAGGAAACCATTTTAACAAGAGGATCAAATTTTGTCAGGACGAGTACCACCTTATTCAGGTAATCCCCGGTTGATTCTGACCAAGCCCTCCTCCTTCCCTCAGTCTACATTGTATGTTACTTGTGTTGATGCAAGTGCCAAAGTACCTATGGTCGTAGATAATGTTAATCACCAAATGGCTCAAGCCAAGACACATCATTTTGAGGAATGATGGAACTGCCAAGGGGTTGAACGCAATGAAGTGGGGCTTCGAGAAAGCAATGAAGGATGGTTTTCGATGTGCCAAATAATAAATGAGCGACAACGAGCAAGAAGGGTGCAAGGGGTGCCTTGAATGAGGCAACAACACCGCATGTGTAACACCCCGGCCCAACGGACCACCGGTGACTACTCATGGAGACTGTAGACTAGCCTCACAGACCAACACAAGTCTTTCCAGCGCATTTTGGCCTCACTCGTGCGCACCCAGGAAAACTTCCCAGGAGGTCACCCATCCTAAGATTGCTACCCACCAAGCACGCTTAACTGTGGAGTTCTTAGCAAATAGGCTCCCTAGAAAAGAAGATGCACCTTGTTGATATGAGTAGTCTATCAATCCCTTTTCAAGCTAAATCTGGGGTATCACAGCATGTTAGAGGCAACACAACAAAATAAGGCACTAGGTGGCATACTAGACAATCTCGTTCGAGCAGCTAAGATGCTCGTTCGAGCAATTCAAGTTTCTGACCCATTTTGCCATTCTTTTTTGACTTAATATTGATTGGGTACATTTATTGCTTATCTTTATAGGGTTGGTCTAAATGTTTGGGGAGTTATATATAGATCCTAAATTAAATTTGGAAGAATAAAGGTGGTTAATGATAATATTCACACCATAATGAAAAGAAGAGTAATATTGTATTATTCTTGAATTGAATGAATTGAATGGATTTGCGTATGGGCAAAGAGGCAGTAGGTGTTTGGGATGTAGGTACAGGGGTGGTTGTAACAGGAGACATATGTGAGGCAGGAGTATTAATTATTTGTGGAGTAGAGGAAGGAAGGATAGGTTGGTCAGTAGTAATGGGGTTAGTGGTAGGAATGGTAGTAGGATTAGTAGGTAGGGGAATAACATCAGAGGATAAAGGAGGAGGTGTAGAAACCGGTAGGTAAAAGGAAGGAAAAGGAGATTGTGACTTATCTTTAAAGTGGTATGGGAAATGATGTTCCTTGAATACCACATTCCTGGAAACATGGACCTTGTGTGTGGTCAAATTATAAACTTTGTATCCTTTTTGTGTGCAAGAGTATCCAAGGAAAACACAAGCATGGGCTCGAGGTTGAAATTTGGTGCGATTTTGTTTGAGGGTCGAGACAAAACATAAGCAACCGTAGGCCCGAAGGTGATCCGTGGCAGGGGGCTGATTAAAGAGCTTTTCAAAGGGCGAAACGTTGTTGAGGCAAGCCAAAGGTAGTCGATCAATGAGGCATGCAGCACATAAAACAGAATCACCCCAAAATTGAGATGGGAGGTTAGCTTGGAAAGATAGAGCTCGAGCTGTTTCTAATAAGTGGCGATGTTTTCTCTCAACAACGCCATTTTGTTGAGGCGTTTCGACACAACTTGTCTGATGGACGATGCCTTTGTCTAAATACTAGCGCAAGGCAGAACCATCACATAATTCTCTTGCATTATCAGTACGTATGATCTTAATAGTGAGTTTGAACTGATTCTCAACATAATGAGATAATTGTATTTCATCAGAAAAACCCACGTACACCGAGTGTAATCATCAACCACTGTTAGAAAATATGTACAGCCATGATAAGTAGGAGTAGCATAGGGCCCCCAGACATCTACATGAATCATCTCAAAAGGAGAAATGGTTTTGATAAAGCTGGAAGAAAATGAAAGCCTACTTTGCCTAGCTTGTGGACAAATAGTACAAAATATATCTCTTTGCACTTTGGCTACATCAAGAAAAGGACAAGCAACTTTCATATGGGAAAAAGGGGATATGTCCTAGTCTAATATGCCAAAGCTTGACTTCTTCATGTTTAGACGTAGGACTGAGGTGGCAATCTGATGAAGGCTTATTTGCAACTGCTGAGTATTTAGTAGTCAGAGTAATAGGAAATTGATCCCTCAAGGGTGTATAAACCATCATTGAATTTACCAAGAGGTAAAAGCTGAGTCATCAAGGGACCCTGCATCCAACAATGCGTTTTAGTAAAATGAACATGGGAGTGAGTATTTTGACAAAGCCTGGGAACAGAAATAAGATTGAACCAAAATTGAGGCACAAACAACACATTAGTCAGTAAAAGGTCAGGAGTAATCTGAACATCGCCAATACGATCTACATGAATTTGAACACCATTAGGAATGGTAATGGTATGAGGAGTAGTAGTGACGGGTCGTAGGTTGGAGTAGTAGTAATGGTAAAGAGTGGCACTTATGATCGGAGGCCCCGCTATCGATAATCCATGTGTGCTTGCTAAGGAATGAGGAAAAACAGAAGATACCTGCAACATTAGCGGATGGAGTAACATTGGCGGAGTTAGTAGGAGCGGGATCAGGAGATTGGTCTGGCTTGCCAAGGAGAGTGCACAAGTGGTTGAATTGGTCCATTGTCAAACCAGTGCTCTCAACATGCCCTTGATCAAGATATGCAACATCAGAAGCAACAGTGGCAACCTTCTTGAAATGAGGAGGTTTGTGCTTGGGAGGGTAGCCATGAAGCTTGTAGCAACGATCAATAGTGTGCCCATTCATGCGACAATGATCACAATAATAAGTATGGTTAGAATGTTTGTTACGAGTAATGGGAGGGCCTCTGAGATTTCTGGGACCATGAGGAAAACGAGAACCATGAGAAGACTTAGTATAGGAACGGTCTGCAGAAAAAGCCATAGAGTCAGTAATGGGTGGGGCAACAATTTTACTCATGGTGTGATGTTTTTCTTCTTGTAAGAGTAGTCTATAAGCCAAGGAAGCTTGAGGTAAAGCCTCCATCATTAATATTCACACTGGCTTCTGATACCATGATAATATTCACACCATAATGAAAAGAAGAGTAATATTGTATTCTTGAATTGAATGAATTGTACAGGAGGAACTAGCTTTATATACAAGAAAACTAAGGCTATTCTAGAATGCTATAGAATGTTTATGATGTACAGGAGAGAGAAATAATCTTGATAACAAACTACAATATTTTGTTATGATGTGTAACAGACACGCGTTTGTTGTGTGCTAGCAGCTGTATTCGTATTAGTGCAGGTAGGCTCAATAGTTAATATATAAGGAAAATAGGATTAGTGGGTCCTAAAGAGTTCTCTTCTATTAGTATGAGTGAGCTCCATTAAAGGTGGAAGCGTTAAGCTTCAAAGTGTATGATCAAGCAATTTGACTCATATTTCAGTAATATATTGTTGAAATAGTTAACGAAATATAATCTAATTTCAACGGGAGGTGTTCAAGACACCTTGTATCTTAGTGTGTCCTTTGTTCATCAAAGCTTCGTCTTTGTTCATACTCTGTTTTGTCTACTTTCTTCTACATCTCGTCTTTCTATTGTTAGGTCTAAGACCCTTTTCCTTTCAATTTGAAATTACGAATCAACTATTGATCTAAGTGCTTTACCAAAAAAGATAAAGGACACTTTCAATATGCCGACCAAGATAGGTTTCGGGTGGAGGGTTTTTCTTTTCCAAAAAGATGCAGACAAATCATGTCGGCCTATTCCCCCAAGGAGGGAGCTAGTAAATTATTGAAGCATGATCATGATTGGTGCTCGAAGATGACTAAATGTAGAAACATTAACTTTTAAATTAAGATAATCAATTAAGTTATCAATAATTGGATGTAATTTAATAATTGTTGTCCATGTTAGTGACCAACATAAAGTGTTTTTAACCAAAGATTAAAAGAAAGGGAGGCATAACATACAGTTCATTAAAGCAACATTGATGGTCAATAAACTTGGCTAATTGTCATTATGTCAAGGAATATTAGCCAAATTGTAGACACAAATGCTCTTCATTTTAGGGGCTGTTTCTCGACAAACAAATAGACACCAAACATCATATTTTTGACACTAATTTGTCTTTATGAAAAGAATACCTTTACGGACAAATAAGAAATTGACTATGAAGATTTAGTTTTTGTTATTATCTAAATCTAATGTGGTGAGCTGTTATCTTGCATAGAGAACTAGTGAAGTGGAAATAATAATCAATATCATACTCAGTGTATCCTGCTCATAGAAATTATAATTAGGGTCTGAAGAAGGAAAAAACGCGGCAACTCATATCCATAAAATAGAGCACGACTTAAGAGACCCTTGGCTTGAGAAGATACATAGATGAATCCATAGAAAAAACCTCATAGTCAAAAACATATAAATAAATAAAATACGTATAAATAAAAATATAACTTGGTAAAACCTTAGTAGTCAAAAACATATGAAATGGTAATGAATAATCTTAGAGTATAAAATATATAATGAGAGAGTACCATCAATTTAATCTTTTGGTTGAATTAGTTTCTTAACATGCTATAAGAGTCTCAATCAATACGCATTATGTGTTTTTCTGAGTGAAAATTAGTGGAAAGAAAAATTAAGTTGGAGAAAAACACAAAAAACATGTAGATGATAGTAACAAGTGGCGGTTAAGATGGAGAAACATGATAAATTCTTATGGATGAGATTAAAAGAAAAGTATAATCATTCACAAAAATTAAAGAAAACAATGTGTAATTAATGAGACACACTAAAATGAAATATAGTAAGTGCTTATTGAAACTGGAGAAGTAAATGATAGTGGTGTTTAGGATGTAATAGTACACTAGATAATCTCCGTGCGATGCACGGTTTTTTTCATTTTGATGTAAAAAACAAATAAATTGACTAGATCCGGCTTAATATTACATTAATTTTAATTATTTTTTAATACACATTTTATTACATTCATGAAAATTAAAATTCAAACTGTTTTTTTTTTATAATTATCATTATAAAAATGATAAAGCAGTGGGTCATTGTAAATTGAATCTATAATATAATTAGCATTTTTGTGAACTTTTTTTAAAAGTATAATCAAAAATAATATAATTAATTTGTAAATAAATGAATATTTTTTTAAATAAATATAATTTAATGATGCTTTGTAAATTAAAAATCAAAGATTATAATTTGTGCACCATTATTACATGCTACTATCTAATACATTGTTTTTCAAATTTTAACAGTATATGTTATAGTCCCAACTAAAGTTTTTAATGATGGTCAAATTAATCATCGTATATAAATATCCTTAACATTTAATATTCCTATAGTCATCCTTATTCAATGACATCATCAATCTCATGAGAAGATAACAATCTCATGAGAACATAATATAGTATATATAGTATAGATAGATAGATTTTGAAGTAGTACAAGAATTAAGTGAAAGGCCTCTAATAAAAACTAAGACCAAGTATGGGGGGTTGTCATGTGGTAATCACATGAAGTATGATGGAAATAGGCAAAGCACATGCTCAATGGAAATAGAAGTAAGGAGTATAATCCCTCGTGCCCAAATTGATAGGGCAACCTTATGCCCTCCATCTTCCCATGCTTCTCTTATATGCAACATCAAGGGACCATCCCCTTATGCTCTTCACCCTCTTTGATGATGCTATGCATCATCCAAACTTTAATACTAGGCATACTACTCTATCTAACAATAAACATTTTGCTTCTCCTACCAACAAAATAAATTTTGAATTAGTTAAAAGTCATGTAATTAATCTTGAGTAATTTTTATGAATCCAACGTAAAACTAATTCGTAAAAGAAAATTATAGGGTGAATTAAATTTTTTTACTAAAAAAAGTTTTGAGAGGAGTCAGACTCAGATCAACCTTAACAAACACTTGTTGTTTTAAAAGGTCGACTTACTATAATGATGATTTGTTTATAAATCTCATATAAAACTATTTGAAAAAAAATCTATATTAATTTAACAAATATAGATTGAATTTTAATTATATTTGAAATGATTTTGCCATAAAATTCCAATAAAAATGTAAAATAAACAAAGTATCAAATTTATATTTAGAGAGATTATATATATATATATATATATATATATATATATATATATATATATATATAATATATATATATATATATATATATATATATATATATATATATATATATATATATATATATATATATATATAATATATATATATATTATATATATATATATATATATAAAAGTTGATGTGTGTTTAATTTAATGTGGGGCTTCTAAATTAATGTTTTGAAGTTATAAATTTATTTTGACCTAACATATTTATTACAAGAGTTATGATTTACAAATGATCTGTTACTGTTTCTACAATGAATATGTAAAAATTTCTTCTAATAATAATTTATCTTATTAAAGGAAATTTAAATGGACAATGATATTACAATACTTAGTACTGTGAATAAAAATTAACAAATTTTCTTTATCATTAATAATTTAAATTTTCAAGAGAATCCAATCTAGAAATTGAAAAACAATTTATGTTTTACATATTGACTTTAACTTTCCAAAAAATAATAAATGTTAAAATAATTAAATTTAATTAAATATTTATATTCTCAAAACAAAAATAATATCAAATTATACTCCCTTCGTTCCCTATTGATGTTCCCACAAGGAATGTTCACGGGAATTAAGAAAAGTGGAATCTTTTAGATAGTGGAGATATTATTTTATTAAATAATAAATTTGATGGAGGAAAAGTGGGGACCACAAATATTAAAAACGTATTTAAAAAAAGTTAGTGGAAAAAATATGGGGACCACAACTAATTAAAAAATGTTTTTATGAAGTTAGTGGAAAACATGTGGGGACCATAAGGAATATAAAAATGTTAAAATGGAGTTAGTGGAAGATATGTGGGCCCATAATCATTATTAAAATATTAAAATGAGGATGTGTGAGGTTATTCTTGTCCAAAATTTGTGATATAAATGGAAATATTTCTTATGGGAACAACAATTAAAACACCCAAAAACGGAAAGTGAGAACTTTTTTAAGGAATGGAGGGAGTATAATTTAAATACAAGATTCTTTCTTACCTCTTAATTTTCCAAATTCAAATTTCAAAATTGGTATTTCCAAAAAAAAAAATTTCAAAATTGGTGATTTTTTTAAAATGAAACTCTTGACAAAGCAAGTAGATGAGGAGTATGTATTAAGTGTGGGACCCTTAACATGTCATGTATCCCATGGCTTAGCTTGCTGGCTCCGAGTCTCATACTTAGCTATCTAGTTGGTGACTTGGTGTGATACTATTGTTATTATCTGGTTTATAGAATTATAGTAGGAGTATATGACAGAATTGTGTATATTTGACCAAAGACATTGACCTTATTATAATTTGTCTCATTTACAAGTATTGTAGGAACTTTGAATTGTGTCCATGTCCCTTCTATAGTTCTATCAACAGCTCAATTTATGTATGAAACAATGTTTTTTCTTACATGTTTTTTTTTTTTTAAATCTACATATGAGGAGTGTTCTTCCGACTTAAATCAATAATTTTACGGCTGATTGTAGTTAAAATTGAAATATATCCTTTTATCTTTTTTTTAAAATATGTGTTCATAATGCGGTTTTACTTCGATTTTCTCAATTTGAAACAAAAAGCATACCAAAGTAAAAGGGAAGCTCAAAGAATTGAATTTGATACCTTGAATTTCGAAATTGGAACAATCAACCATTTCACTCTAGTCTTATCTCGGTAAGGCGGTGATTGACAAACGATCGATAGCAGATTACATTGACTGATTTGAACAACTGCTTTATTTATGTGTATCCAACATTTCAGCATTTCATTTCATCACTCTAATACCATTAAAAAAAACTTTTAATAAGACTAAAATTTGGAAGAGTCGAATGTACTCAATCTTACCCTTATTAATGATAAAACCAACAAAGAGGATGTTTCCGATTGACCATTACAAGCAAACATTATGTTTATACTTTTAAATTTATAATGCCTAAAACATTTAAATTTTAAAATTTATGAGTATAATTTATAAATAACCTAAATTTTAGGATTATAATTTATAAATAATTGTAAATAATTACCTTTTCGGCTTTGCGCCACCCATTTACTTTCCAACAGAACATGTATGACCCATAATGGTAGAAGTAAGTTGCATTGCTGATCAAAACGTAACAATTATTACATGAACACCAACTCAAATTTAAAATTATAAAAAGAAGGCATTGCATTATTAGTTTTTCGGCATGATATTCTTTGGCTGTCCACATTTATTTGTAATTTCTTTGGGTCTAAGAAAATAATATATACTATTAAAATATTATATTCTTACAAGTAGATATATAGAAGGAATCCAGAAAGGATCTTATACAATAATAACAAATGATTGGAAAACATAACATACCTACTACAGTCTATACCAAGAAAATCCCATCTAGAATGATTAAATATAATATTAAAATATAATTACCAACAATATTACGATAATGAAAAAGCTTGAATGCCCCTTAGGCGTTGTTCAATAAAAATATACTTCTTCGAATCATTTTAGATGTCCCATTTGGATTTTCACGGTTATTAAGGGTAGTGTGAGGTCCATTAAAAGGTGGTAATTAGGTATTTTAATTTATTAAATTAATTGTAAAGGTGGTAGTTGGGTATTGGGAGTAGTAAAAGTAGGGGTATTTGGGTAAAAAAAAATAGACAAAAAAGAAAATGAGACAATTGATATGAATTTGCCAAATAAGAAAATGGGACAACTAAAAAGATTCGGATGGAGTATATAATAATTTTTTAACAAGTAATTTACAAAATAAGTTAAAAGATAAATAGTGTATTATATATTTTGATGCGTAATTAAATAATAAATTTCAGAATGCTATGTTATAAGTGGAGTATAATTAATGCTTATGTGCTTAAAATTTTATTTTTTAGTACTTTACTATTTAAAACTGACTTATATGCTTATCAAGGAAATTAAGTCCAGAAGCATTCCTTAGCAAAATGATGGCAATTAATTAAAGATAATTGAAAAATTACATGTAACACTAGATATGATAAGGAATTTTTTTTAGTTATATTAATATTCTGATTTCTGATATGATAAGGATTCTCATAAGATATTCTGATTATATTCTTGACATTACTAGCTAGTTCAAGCATCAACATAAGAATTATAACAATGAACATTTAATTTTAAGCACGTATTTATTTATAATTAATTGTAGACAATATTATTGAGGCTTAAGAAGTGAAAGGGTGGCATGCCCTTCGAGTGTTTACTTAAAAGGAACATATTGGGGGCATTTGGCTATTGATGACTGTTTGCCGTTGACTGTTAGCCTTTTTAGTTGGCTTGTTTGACCAGTTGAAATGATGGCTGTTTTTTGTGGGTTGTTAGTTGTTTATTAGAGAAAACGTAGGCCAACAATTCAAAAGTCAACAAAAAAAGTTAGTTGGAGCAGCTTTTTTATTTTGGCTTAAAAAAGTCATTTACCAAACACTATTATTTGTTGTTTGACCAACCAACAATCCAAAAGTCAAAAACCAACCAAAAAACTAAGCCAAAAGTCAAATCATATATGATCATTTTTCAATACTTAATAATAAAGTTAAGGGCTCACAATTATGCAAAATTTATATGGATGTAATAAATTGTTCTTCATTACTATAGGTTGTATATATACTGTTTAAATAGTCAATTATAATATGAAATATGCTAAAAGTTTTAGAGAACCGCATTAAGTTTTTCACATGGTAACCAAAGTTTTTTTTAAAATCTATGTGATATTCCTAAGGTTTATTTGAAAACCGCCTATTAGTAAGGATATATTGTCATGTTTTTGAGATTCACACATCGAAAATCATTCCAAATATCACATTTTCCCTGATTTCCTAAATCTATTCCCCATTTTCTTGAATTTTCCAACCCCTAAATCCATAACCCTGATTCCCTAACTTCTCAAAGTTTGACAACAAATTTCGATTATTTCACTGTTGGTGGATGAATTTAGAAAATTTTTGGGTCAATTTCATTTGGTTTACCTAAGAATTTCATTTGATTTAGCGAGCAATAAAGGTGAGTAACTTTGGAAAATTTGTTTTCAAACTTTGAGAAATTGAGAAATTAGGATTAAGGATTTATGGATCAGAATTTAGAGAAATTGGGGAATTTGGGTTAGAATAAATTAGGGAAAATATGATCGGATGATTTTCGTTGTTTGAACCTCTGAAACATGGAAACCGTTACTAATAGGTGGTTTCCAAATGTTTTTTGCGTTAAAAGGGCACAAAGGTTTAATTGTGTATACCTCGGGAGTACCTTGTGGTTTTTAAAAAGTTTTGGTTACCAAATGGAAAATCCAAAATCTCAGGATTACCACATGAAAATTTTCAAAATTTTGTTAAATGCCTATACGATTACGACTAATACTATGCCAAGTTGACTAATACTAAACTAATAAAATTAATAAATGATTAATAATAAAATAATAATAAAAAATAGTAAATAAAAGATATATGAGGTAAAAAGATTTAAATTATAAATCATTAGTAATTTTTAAAATTATAAGAAACTACCTAATCTGTATATCTTTTTTTAAAAAATACCTTATCTGAATTTTTTTGCAAAAAACTACCTAAAATAATACAAATGTTTGCAAATGACTACCTTTTAACGAATATCGTCAGTTGACATGTTAGTTTAACACTTTGACCAGCACGCCTGTGGCATGTGATTACTTAAAAGGTAGTCATTTGCAAACATCTATGTTATATTAGGTAGTTTTTTAGGTAGTTTTTTGTAAAAAAAAATTAAATAATGTAGTTTCTTTAAAAAAAAGTGTATAGATTAGGTAGTCTATTATGATTTTTCCTATTATAAAATATTATATTGATATAATATATATTAATCATTTCATTTATGACTGATTGATGGAAAAATATAGGGAGCGAAAGAAAGATAATTTGCATCTCGTGTTCATCAACCTGGAGAAAGTGTATGATAGCATACCACGAAGCGTCGTTTGGGATAGCCTCAAGAAAAGAGGTATTTCATCAAGATACATTGAGGTTATACAGGACATGTATGACAGAGTCTCGACTAACATTCAAACACCGGTGGGGCTAACAGAGACTTTCAGTATTAAAGTAGGCCTACATCAGGATCAACACTTAGTCCTTTCATCTTTGCGGCCATTATGGATGAAATCTCAAAATCCATTTGGGAAACCGTACCATGGTGTATGTTTTTCGCCGACGATATCGTTCTGGCCGCAGAAACTAAGGAGGAGGCTAATAGTAAATTGGAAGAATGAAGGGAAGCCTTGGAGGGTAAGGGGATGTGCATAAGCCATTCAAAGACAGAATACATGCGATGTGACTTCAGTGGGACAGAATCGTTAGGGGAGCCAGAGGTGTCCATCGAGGGAGAAGTGGTTGCATGTACGTCCAAGTTCAAATATCTAGGTTCAGTAATTCAGAGTAATGGGGAGATTGATGGTGACGTTACTAGCCGTATACAGACAGGATGGCTTAAGTGGAGAGCAGCGACTGGGGTGCTTTGTGATAAGAGATTCCCTAGTAGACTAAAGGATAAGTTTTATTGCGTACCGTTTAGGCAAGTTTTATTGTACGGGACAGAATGTTGTCCTGTAAAGAAGGTTTTCGAACAGAGGATGGATGTAACAAAGATGCGCATGCTAAGAGGATGTGTGGTAAAACTATGATGGACAGGATAAGAAATCAGGAGTTTAGGGAGAAGTTAGGGGTTGCACCTCTCTCTGCAAAGATGCGGGAGAACAGACTGAGATGGTTTGGGCATGTGCAGAGAAGCACCCATGACGCCCCAGTAAGAAGGATCGGGCGCATCATAGTGGAGGGAAAGATAAGCCGAGGAAGACCTAGGAAGACGTGGGAGGAGCAGATTAAGAGCGACCTGCACGAACTTCACCTCTCTAAGGACCTGACTAGGGATAGGGCCAAATGGCGGCGCCTTATCCACGTCCTAGATTACTAGACTTGTTTGTTACTGTGCTTTGCTTTTCGTCAGTGCTCTTTACCGCCTCTCTTACCTGTATCGTTTTCTTAGTTATCCGTATGCATCCTTTTAGTTGTGTAAGTCACCTACTATGCTTGTGGCTAGTTGATTCCTATGCTTGGCTAACGTGTGTATAAGATGCAGGAGTTCGGATATTTGCAGGTTCTTATCTTTGAAGACTCTTCTTAAGCCGAATGACTCTTTTGACCGCCCTTTCCTTATGGGTATGAGACACCGTCGAGCCTCCTTCCTCAGACCCTGACTATAGATTTATCTATGTGCGGGAATATTAGGTATGATGATGATGATGATTTCATTTATGAGATAAAAGGAGACTCCTTTTTCATTTCTTTTAAAACTAAAATTGAGTTTTTATGAGATAAAAGGAAACTCAATTTTCATTTCATTTAAAATTAAAATTGAGTTTTTATGAGATAAAAGGAGACTCCTTTTTCATTTCATTCCATTCAAAATAATCGATTGGAAGAAAGAAGGATAATCTTTCATTTATATATCATACAACATCCACTTAAGAGACAAAAGAAAATGAACATGACATAAAATCGTCACTATGATTTTTACAATGATTAATAATAGCTCAAGACATACATACTTCACTCCATTATTAGCCTATCTCATTGCAAATTCCAAAGCTTTTCCCTCTATAATGCTTGAATATCCACCTCCAATATGAACATCGGATATTGCGGCTTGTAATTCCTTAAATTTAAAGCTTGCTGCATCTAAATTAACTTCCTCGAGCTGAAGCATTCCAAGAATTAGTTATCATACCACATGACTTTTTTGATGCGTCATATGCCTGAGATAAAAGAGACTGAATTTCCACCAAAATATCACTCCAAACTCTATCATTTATGGCACCTCAATGGTGCCAAGAGAAACAAACACACAAAGCGACTTATATAGGAGAGTGTGGTCAAAGAGTCCCACGGCTCGAGAAAGGTCGTCGGCTAAATTCATTTAGCTAATCTTGCGAGCAATTATCTCAATATGATAACGTTATGTCAAAATTGATTACTTTTAGATCAAAAACGAAAATTTTAATTAATTTCTTTAGAAGGTATATCGGATAACTTCGACTGACCACTTTGTATATAATTGATCCATTTAAAGTCTGAATTGATCAATTAAAAGTCAAATTTGAATACTTTAAACTTATTGACTTATTTAAGGAAAAATTATAAGAAACTACCTAATCCATACACCCTTTTTTTAAAACAACTACCTTATCTAAAATTTTTTACATAAAAACTACCTAATATACACAAATGTTTGCAAATGACTACTTTTTAAGTAATCACGTGCCACAAGCGTGCTGGTCAAAGTGTAAAACTAACAGTCAACTGACGATATTCGTTATAACTTATAAGGGAGTCATTTGCAAACATTTGTGTTATATTAGGTAGTTTTTTGCAAAAAAATTTAGATAGATAGTTATTATAAAAAGGCGTATAGATTAGGTAGTTTATTATAATTTTTCCTAATTTTTATAATGTTGTTGGATGTATTTCGGGTTTTAATTAATATTTTACATATTATTGTCATTAGTTGGTCTCCATATCTCTATGCTTATCGGAATCCAAACAAAATTCAATCATCTATGTGAAAACATGGACCTATTGTGGATCGGTTTCGATCCTAAATCCACATAATTCGTGGATACGAATCTGGATCCTAAGAATTTAGACTCATGAATTTACATTTGACCCATATCAGATTCGTCCTATAGTCATCTACACATAGGACCCAAGCACGGGTTGCTAATAGGCTATATTTTAGTGTATAAACTTTTATTGAAATCCCCAATGTTTCTTAATGAAATGTTTCTTAATGAAATTCTCACAAGTAATATTTAGGAGAATTAAGTAATAAAATCTTTTGGATGATAAATATATTATTTTATTAAATAAGGAGTAAATATAATAGAGAAAAAGTGGAGACCATAAAAACATAAACATTAAAAATATTAAAACCAAGTTAGTAAAAAAATACAAAGACCACAACTTATTAAAAAATATTTTATAAATTAAAGTTGGTGGTAAACATGTGGAATCATAAAGAATATAAAAATATTAGAATAAAGTTAGTGGAAGATATGCGGAGAGCACAAACATAATTAAAATATTATAATGAGGATAGTTAAGGATATTTTTATCCATAATTTATGATATAACTAGAAAGATTTTTTTATAAGAATAGCAAATAAAACATTCTAAAATGAGAGAAGAAATTTTTTTTAACACACCGACAAAGTATTATTATTTATGAGCTTATAAATATTTTTGTCACATGAATTCTCTCAATGTTTAGGAATGATATATAATGTCTTAGTCTTGTGGCTTATTCAATTAGAACTGTGTAGTGACTTGTTTTAATTTTAATGACGTTTCAAAAGAGTTGGTTTTATGTGATCCTTTACTTATTCAGAATCTCTCCTTTGAGACTGCCTTATCCGTGCAACTGGCCCAGGTTCAATAAGTTTTTTTTGAATATTCTGACATATTTATTTTAAGACTTAAAATGACAATTTCAAGACTTATAAATCCAATTTTAAGACTTAATAGGTCATTTTCAAAGTTTTTAATATCAATATTAATGTTTGAGACTCGTACTTTAAAATGAAATGAGAATTTTAAGTCTAGCAATGGGAGTTTTAAGTCTTAAAGTTGATTTTTTAAGTATTGAAATTGAACTTTTATGTCTTAAAATTATGAAATTCCATGATTTAAAATGTCAATTTTAATCCTTGAAATTGTTCATTTAAGTCTTCAAATTGATCTTTTAACTCAATTGACATTTTAATTTGTAAAAGTGGTAAAAAAATATATACAATTAGGCTGGCCCAATAAGACGCGTCTCACAAGTGAGACGGTCTCACCCAAGATTTTGTGTTACGTATTCGGTGTAAATATTGTAAAACTTGTTTCAGGTGCTCTTTTTAGAGACCGTCTTTTGTAAAAACGACTCTCAAAAGTCCAGTCCAAATCTATATTTAGAGTTGTAACAATATACATTTAGAATTGGAGTAGGTTTTTGAGAGCCGCCTTTACAAAAGACGATCTCGAGTAAGAATTTGTGAACTTGTTTTAAGGGATTCCCTCAAATATAAAATTAAATTAGGCTCAAAATCATACGTTATGAACTGAACATTTAAGATAAATAAACTAAGTGACATCATTCGTGATAATGCTATTGCAAGTTTTTAAAAAGGTGAACAAAAGTTACTTTGATGTTAAGTTGGCTAGACTATTTTTTTTTTCATCATGCAACTATCTTTATGCTTAATACTTTTCACTTTTGAGTGCGTGTACTAATACGTACAAATGTTACATTGTAAAGACTAGATTTTACTTAAAATAAATGGTTAGGATGCACTTTATATGTCACAACTATAAAGGGTCGATCTGAAAATAGGTCAGGCCGAAAATGAGCTATACTATAATTAAAATGAAGTGGGTTATAAAAGGACTCAATAAGGGCTGAAAACAGATATTTGTAAATAGTATAATAAATGTATAATTTAAATATTATAAATGACAATGAAATTATAATTAATATTTTTTCAATCTAATTATTATAAATGATAATCTAATTGTTATAAATTGATAAATGGAGATTAAAATAATTTTTAGTTGTAAAAATAGTCCGAATTTGGCCGGGCCGGTACGGCCCATGTAACGGCCCCTAGTCACAACTTTTAGATTGTTGCAAGATGTCATTTTTTTCCCTTGGTGACTTTTACAAGGGGCAAGACATTCATATTATAGTGTCAATAAAATCATAGAATTAATAATTCCTGATAACCTTAGGTCACCATTGCGGGAAAATCTTACAGTTGAGGGTATGAGTAGTAATAAATTAGTGAACTATGATATAAAGTAGTAGAAATAAAGTACTATTAGTTTCGGTCCAAATGTTTTAGGGTCTTTGGCCCAATGAAAAGATAGACCTCTTTCATAAAATTTCTAAAATATTTAAACAAAATTACAAAATAAGAGTAATTACACATCATCCAATACAGGACATTATCATCAGAAATAAGAAAATAATATAGGACATTATTAAATTCATTATATAACATTATAAAATTTATGGATCCTAAATAGTAATAGAATTTCCTTTTTCTCCATTTTTCCAAATATATAAACTTCTTTCAATGTGTAAACTATAAATGATATCAAAACACATTGATTTCATTAAAACATAAAATTGATACATTCAATATATTATGTAAAATATTCAATGGGTAATGGAAATTCCAAAAATATTGATTAGAAGCTTTTAAATTAGTGGAATTAGCTTAGAAAAGTGAGCGACTATAAAATACACCAACGGATTTTCATCTAAAAGCACTTGGCCCACATATTCGGCCCAATAAGTTAACAAAGATAGCCCAACAACTCTTCTACATAGGACTTAGTTTCCACAAAACACCAAGTCCATCAACAAAGGTTGAACTGCTAAGCTCTTTATATGCTCTAAAGTTGAAACAAATATCATCCAGTTTGCTGAGTGACCGTTATTCAGAGAGACGTCTCTCAAGCCCGTCCAACAAAGTTTAATGCATATTCTTATTTTACATTTTCTTCAAAAAGACTGTCTCTCAAAAGAATTTGTGAACAAATATTTATTTTTTTGAGAAAAGTTGAAACAAATATTACACACTAATTATTTATAATATACTAGTTTTTTATTCTATTTTTCTTGAACCTAAGACTCTGACATTATTGTGCTTGCGTAATCCATTGTTTGTCAATTTGATACGAACTAGAAAAGTTTTTAGCATTATTTTTTTATACCAAATGCAATACTATTTAGACTTTGTAAGTTACCTTTTACTGATATTATAAAGAATTTTATTTCAAAATGTTCCTGCTGGATAAGAACAATCAACACTTTTTCCAATGTTGATAAAGATGTCGTTTAAGACTCACAGTAGATGTGAATCACTGGGAGGTATGAGATGCGTTCTAGCTTACTTCTCCGGGGTGATCTGCACAAAGTAACAAACGAGGGCCGGAGAGGGGACTTTCGGGGGTCCTCCTCCGATGGTAAAGTCAGTAAGGAAACTGAGAATGTAGCTTGAAAAGCTTATGAGTGTGAGAGTATTCTTGCACAAGGTAATTCTAGGGTTTGAATGCAAAGAGTTACGTTACCATTGATAGTGCATGGCACTATGTATTTATAGTAGCGGGTCTAGGGAAGAGGCCCCTAAACCCTAAGGACCGTTTTGGCTTTTACCTCATATGGGATCTTTTTGGTGTCAGCTGAGAGGAGACAAAGAATATCCTTTGAGCTGATGTGGCCTTTGTTGATTGGACAATATTAATGATGTGGTCCCCTTCTACGATTTTTGGTACAATTTCCTAGGTAGGGTACGAGGTATGTGTGGTGCCTCGCCTCATATGAGTTACAATAACCTTCAGCAGTACTTTTACAGCTATCTATTGCCATGTCATTGTATTTGTGGTTATCTTTCTGCAGGACTGATCGTTCTGCAGGTATGGTGCGCTTTTTGCTATCTTTCTACAGGCTTGAATTAATAGTAGGTATTTATCTTAGTCTTTCCTCCTAATAATGTGATTAAGGTCATGTGTTCCAACACATACAATTTGCCCCTCAGGCCTGTTGAGTCCTGTCTGGAGGAGTCAACAGGTCTGATCTTGATATGTATACTTCTTAGTTGTGCTCTTTAGAGTTGGGGTGTATATTTTTGCAAGTTTTTGAAAGAAAATTTCCATTTCTTTACTTGTTCTCTTTGCGGCGCTATCCCTATACATGCCCCTTGGCCCATGTGTTTTAGCGTAATGCTAAAGGGATATAGCCTTCAAAGTGTTCTCTAGGCTAGTACTTCCATGATCTCATGCTTCAGGACAGGAATTGAGGAGTTTTCACTTTGGGATGAACTTTATAAGAGGTTATATTTCAGGTTGGTAATTTGCAGGATAATGTTTTCAAGGCGGACTTTTGTGGGATGTTGTGCAGGATCAGGATGACGTTTTCGTCAGGGTGTATGGCTTCTTGGTTTTTTGGTTGAGGTTATTTTAGTAATATTGGCTGTGATGTGACAGTAATGATAATGCTCTTTTTCGTAATTCAACTTGTGACGACGTGATTTAACCCTTAATCAATCTACTTTAACACGCAGTTGGCTGATTTACCTAAATTTTAATCTAGCCGGACGCGTGTGCCCACTTGGGCTATACATTCCTCGATTTCCCGCCTATTTGACTTCTCTCTCTTCAGTCATTTTAAACGTATTTCAATCTTGGTCGTTCATCTCCTATGTTACTATTCGTTGAGAGTTTGCCTATAAATACCCCTAACTCAATATTTCAAATTTTTCCTAAAGAATAATAAATAAATATTATATTGAAATCATTTCATCGAAAAACGATCTCTCACAAGAATAGTTTTAAATAATAGGCTAACAACGAAAATAAGTGAGTTTTCATAAAAACAATGGAAGTATAGCAAATGTGAACAATAGCTATATCAAAACTAAAGCTTGTGATCGACAATGCTTAATTCTTTATTAATTAACACTAATTAAAAATTAAATTTTGTATTAATTAAAGTTGAGAGTAGGAAGCGTGATTGTGTTGAGTTCTTCAAAAAGTTTCGTTTTCATATTTTTGGCAGTTGGTGTTAAACCAGAATGATTTAACTTTATATTATTCACTTAATATTCTCATGTATGTGAGTGTCGACATTTCCAACAATAATAGTATTTATAGGATTAGTCATTGATTAATTCGAAATTGATATCAAAATTTTTAAGTATACTAAGTGGGTCTTCATTTGAGCATCGGTCAGACGTTAGTGACTAGAAAATTCTCAATTAACATTTTAGGAGATTTGCGATATGAAATCTGTTAAATTAGGTTGTATTTATTGTGAATGTCAGCACATTAACGGGGAGTGGTGCACACACTTCATAAGCCAATGAGATATATATTATCCCAAAATCATATGGTAATAGGAAAAAGGTTTCCAATAGCTTATAAAGCAAGCACACCATTTCAATTTGTCGACGTGGGATATCTCATCCCAACAAAAGCCTACTTTTCCTCACATTTTGCCAGATTTGTGTAACATTTTTTAATATTTCCTACATTCTAGCCAAGGTGCCCCGTTTACTTTTTAACCCTATTGATCATTGGATAATTTTAATTTGTAATAAGCAATGATGATTTAATCCGATCTGATCTAATTTGATTTGATTAGGTTAGATCTAATCTGATATGATTTCAATAAGACTAAGTAACAAGTTCAAAAAATATGTTAAACAAAACATGACCTTAAGCTTGTTTGATTCATCTAATTTTTTTATTATTCCAAATTTTTTATGTGAATTTTTAAAATTTTTCTCTAATTTTACATTAATTTTCAATTTTCTTTTTTGGTGAATTACATTCTATCAGGTCATCGGGTTGCCACTAGTAGAATTAACGTCATTTGCTACTATACAAATATGCTTATTTGCTGCTCAATTTCGGATTGCGACAAATGAAGCAAATAACCAAAAGCTTTTTGCTGTTAGGTAAAGAACCACAGCAAATAAAAATTATTATGTGCGAAGAGAATCAAAGTAAATAGATTAGTAAATAGCAGTATAAAGTTTTTCAACTGGGAGAGAAAAGGAACTTGACGCGGGTGACTTGTGTTATAGTTTTTTGCTATTGTTCAATAAAAAATAACAATAAGATTTTTTATTTGTTATTAATGTTTAAATATAGTAGCAAAAAATATTTTTTGCTGTGAAATAATCAAAAAAGTAGCAATAATTACATTATTTGCTATGTTTGAGATTTAAGTAGCAAATAAATAGCAGCAAATTAGATTTATTCTACTAGTGTGCCCAAGCTTACTCTAGGAAAATAACCCTAAAATTGGGATTAATTATAGATAATCAACAAGTGAGATTATCATAGGAAAATCATCCTAAAAAAATTTGATTATTCTAGATAATTTTTTCTTTATTAATTGATAATATTTTTTATTTATAAGAAACACACAAAGTTAAATGTGATTTTATTTAATTCATCTCTGCTCTTAGTGCATCGTTTAAAGGTTGGTCATTTTCTCTCTTATTCTTGCTGACTCAAGAGATAATAGAAGGTATTTTTAGATATGTCTTCTTAATTAATCTTTGTAAGTCTTCAAACCTGAACCTAAAGAAGGAGGTTCGAAAAGTTCTTAGACAGGAGATACAACTTGACTCCCTCTTTCACGAGTTCGTAGACAATTTCTAGAAGCCCTCTAGATAACGGTGCTGCTTCAATAAATTCATAGTGCGGAATTCAATTTGAGTTTTTAATCTGATAAATACTGAATTTGTATTAATTATGAACTGATCATATATTAACATTTATTTGTGTATAACATATAGTTGATCTAAAGAAAAACCCTACACAATTATCCTTTACTAATATAAAACTCGTGCAATGTACGATGTTTTTTAGTATGCAATTATATTTAAATGTAAATTTAAGATAAAGATGTAATTATATATTTTTTCTATCCATATTTATTCTTTTTTGAATTATATTCTTATAGTTTAGGAATTAATTAGTTAAATATACGTTAATGCGTACTTTATTATAATCATAAAATCATAAATTAAATTGAACTAAAAAATACTTGCTCAATAGTTAAATATAAAAATAAGTAAAAAAAATTCAAATAAATATCAAATATTTTAATTTTTAAAAACGCATTTTCAAATTACATTTATGTTTGATAAAAATATTGTCTACTTAATTTTTCCAAGAAAAAATGTAGTTAATTGGACATATGTTTAAAAAATATTTAAAATAAGAACAAACAATAAAAGAAAATTACGTTGAAATCAGTCTCATAAAACATACTTAATTTAAAAGATCATGTCAATTATTATGCCTAAAATAACAGTACAATTTAAAATTTCTTTAATATAATTTTTTTGCAGATTATATTTGGAAGTATTGTTTCCAATTCAATTTCATTTAACCAATAAGATTGCTGCATTTGGCAAATGATTATTAGAATGTTATTTGTCATTTAATAACAAAATTATTAAATTGTATGATTGAGCAATTCACACAACGCATAGTATGTACGAAATTTTAGTTGATACTTAGCTGAAAAGTGTTCATATTGGATAGCTAGCTAGTAGAAGTATTACCTGGCAATGATAATGGAAATCCTCGTTGCATCTATACTTTTCTTTTCATCAATCAATAATATTGATTATTATATTATAATTAAGATTTTTAAACACTTGTTAATTATTTAATATTATTGAGTTTCTTTTGATATTATAAATTTCCTTCAAGAATAATTTTCCAACACTATCCAAATCTAGGTAACTTTCTTGGAATTGTGGTAGAAGTTTATCTTCTGGAAGAAAAGTAATAGATAAAATTAGATAGTAGTAATTATGTTCAATCTAATCCATTTTGAACAACATTGGTTTTAGAATTGGTCAAAAATTAAGTACTAAATTTGGTCAAATGATGTTTGGTTTTATCATATCAAAAAGAAAATAAAATGTTGTGCTTTATTAATTTGAATGATCTTGTTCAATCTATTTTGATCAACCAATTAAGTGAATGATTAGTGTACATAGTGGTTTGCTTTATTGAATTGAAATTCTCATTAATTAGAAAAAGATTGTCTCTTAATAACGAATCATGCAAATAGAAATGATTCTATTTACAAAACAATTTCTTTCGAAGTGTGGTTTAGCATTTAGATGTATGTGTGGAAACAACAAGGTTCTACTCGATTGACGGTTCATAGTACCTTATTGGATCTCTTGAAATGATTGTAAACATTTAAAAGGGTTAAAAAAAAAAAAAAATTTGTTTCTAAAAAGCCAATCTTTTGGCCATCTGCAAATAAAGAGTCAACGTTTCATTTATTCAACAAAAAGACAACATTTGTCTCATTTTTGCAAATAAAAGGATAGCAGGTAAGTTTTCAACTCTAAATTTATTGAATAAATGAAACGTTGACTCTTTATTTACAAAAATGAGACAAAGATTGTCTTTTTATTGAATAAATGAAACGTTGACTCTTTATTTGCAGATGGCCAAAATGTTGGCTTTTTAGAAATAATTTTTCCTAAAAAACAAGTCAAACTAATGAAATAAAAGTTACTAAAGGTGCTGATAAAATTTAGAAAATGGGCCTGGACAACCCAAATAAGGATGAAAAGAAGTAGTCCACTCATAAACCCAAAGAAGGTTCACAACTAAAACCAATTGATGATAGTAGAAGTTACTCCTTGAGTTTATAAAGTGATGCATGCGGGTAACACATGGCCATAATCTTTCTCCGATGTGGGACAGCTCACATGTGGGTAACACATGGACACTTCTTTTAGCCCACCAGAAGGTTTACAAACCTATTGGCTATTGGGAATGAACATCAAATTAAAGGCCCCTTAACCAGTGGTAAGATTAAATGCCCAGTATAAAAACCCAACAACAAACCGGGCTCTGATACCAAGATAGAATTTAGAAAATGGGTCTGGGCAACCCAAACAAGGAGGAGAAGAAGTAGTCCAGGCCACTCATAAACCCAATGAAGGTTTACTACTAAAACCAATTGGTGATAGTAGAAGTTACTCCTTGAGTTTATAAAGTGATGCATACTCTTCTCTTTCTCCGATGTGGGACAACTCATATGTGGGTAACGCATGGGAACTTCAACAGGTGCAAATAAAATAACCTAAATAATTGTGAAAGAGATAGATGAAGAGTGAACTAAAAAAGATGAATTAAAAAAGAGGATGATTTCCCTCATTCTCCCATAGGGTAAATTTATACCCTAATGCGAGGGAATTAATTGCTATTTAATCAATTTTTCACTACTTTTTAACTAATTTTTCCACATCTCTAACAATATAAATTTCTTTAATCTTTTAATCTTCTATACAACTAACTTTGTTTTTCTACTTTGACTTTTATTTACCCCTTAAATATTTACACTCAATCCAAACAAAGCCCATCATATTAGAGTACTTAAATAACTTTATTACTCCCTCCATCTCACTAAAAGTTCTACCATTTTATTTTTGGCTATAAATTTTTTACCTTTTTAATTTAAATGGTTCCCAATAGTTTTTCTTTATTAATTTTAGAGATCTCCAATTAATGTCACCTTGTAAATCTCCAATATATGCACATAAAAGAATCACTTTTTAAGTGGTGTTTAATGAATTCTTAATAATCTACCCATACATATCAAAAACAAAAAAAAAATCCAATAAATTGGAGGGTGTATTATTTTTCCCTTTTTTCTAATTCAGTCGATTTTATTACCAGATATCTCGGTACTGGTGCTGGTGTTGGTGTTAGTATTAGTATTAGTTATGAAGAAACATTTACCCCTTCACAAACCAATCTATTATAAACTTGCAATATATACGCCTCTAGATTATATGTGCAATCCTTCATCATCCATATAGACCTTGGTGCTTGGTGCTTGGTTGCTTGGTGCTTGGTGCGGTGCAGCTGTTATATTTTACGGACATTTTGCCTTTTCTCTTCCATTTTTAATTCCCATCTTTAATTATCAAATTGATTTCTCTTGTTTTTATTAGGAGTTATATTTATATTATCATGGCTTTTAAATTAAATAACCTATCAGTGCTTTGTTTTTGGCCTTTTAGTGCTGTCCTTAATTATACACTTTTTAAGACTAATTTCTTTTTAATCGGTTAGAACTAATATAGATCACATTGGGCAAACTTCTATCATATTACAAGAGCAATGGAAGCTAAGCATCCTTCACTCTTTGGAGCTTCTCCAAAATCAAGGGTATTTATTTACTTCTATTATTATATATAGTTACTTTATTTTATTTTATGGGTCATTTTCAGCTTATTTTAAATTTATATTATTTTTAATTTTATTTAAGTTGCTCAATGCATTATTTGTACCTATATATTTCACTATTCTATTAGTTACTAACTAAATTTAGTTCAAAATCATTTAATTTAGTTTAAGAGCAGAATATATTAAACATATTCGTATGCTTTTTTTAGTTCTTTATGACATACCCCATATATAATTTTTCTTGAGGATCTATTTCACAACATAATAACTAGTAGTTATGTAAAAGTTCGTTATGATCATATATATGGGAACTTCTCGTAATGTATCTCGAGCCAGGGGACTCCTTTTGGTCGTGTTATTCTTTATGGGTATGAGTTGTCGCCGTTCTTTCCTTTCAAACTCTATCCATAGTTTTCTATGAGCGGGATACTATGGGTAGGATGATTATGATGATAATTATCATATTAAAATTAAAACCATCTCATAATTAGTGATTGTTTACAAATAAAAAAGGCAAAACCAAATTAAATGGAAAGAGAGAGAAAAATAGAAAAAAATACAATATGCATCTTGTTTGTTTGTTTCCTTTTGACTATAGCTGTAAACATTTGTATTGAGTCCACTATTTGATGAGAAGTAAAAGTCTTACTCCCTCCTGTTCACTCAAGTTGTTCTATTAGTTTTTGAGCACTAATCACTTATCACTCTTAATTTGTATTTACTCTTTATCTATAAGTTAAAACATAGTCATGTGGGATCTTGTTTGATTCGTCTCAATATAAAGATTATTAATATCAACTTTTTATTATTTTTAATTAATAATAATTTGAGATATTAAGAGTTAAAATATTGTCTCGCCAAATATAAAAAACTAAATGGAACAACTTGATTGAAAAGGAGAGAGTATTACACTGCTTAGCTAAGTAGTAAGCGGTAATGGTGCAAATAATTGTGTGCTATGAGCTATGCTTATTGCTTAGTAAATGGATCCAAAATGTAAGAATGTCAATGGAGTGAAAATGAGTGATGTTGACTATAAATATAGATTAGCCCTACTTAGATAAGACAGCTTGCTTGGAGACTTTGCCTTGTTTTTGGAATTTGGAGCCATGCTTTTCTGCATGATTGAGATTGCTTTACTTTTGTTTTTCAAATTTATGTCAACTGTTCCTACTCTTTTCGTCAATTTAGGGCTTTTTCATTTTTTAGTTCCTTAATAACAAATTTTTGTTATTGATAGTGACATTTTTTCATACAATATGTCACACGAAGTAGCAATTATTATAAAACGGAGGAAGTACGTTTTTTAGGAAAGGTATCAATGGGTGTAGAGGTATTTATTTAGGTAATCGGGCTTATTTTGAGTCACGTGTTTAAAATTGGATCAAGTCGAATTCGTTTATAAAATTGGATAAATATCAGATTGTTGGATCTGTTTTGAACACTTTTAAGTGGATGCATCGCATAGAAGTGATAGAACTATAGAAGTAGTATGACTTTGAACTCTCATATAGCTAGACAGTGTTTGAAAATTGATTATTGTTTTTTTTTTTAATTTTTATCTTTGACTTTTTAATTGGTTAAGCAGTTCAAAAAATATTAGAAAATGACTTTTAACCTAAAAACAATATAAACAATTTTTTCTCTAAAAAACTATTAATGGTAAGCAAATATAGTAATTTTTACCAAAAATCTTAACAGTTGATTCAATTAAACAGTTTGTTATCTGCCAATTCTTTTACCTGCTCAATGATCAACCAATAATTTCGATTGATAGCTCCCACTAATAGGCATTTACCAAATAGATTCGTTGTAGTAATAGTATAATTCCTGAAAAAATTATAATTTATAATATGGTTTGGTTTTTACTCCACGCACAAAAATATTGATATGGAAATACATATTGATACAAAAAAGTCAAGATTGAATTACGAAGCTCATCTAATTTGCAACAACAATTGGTTATATTATTCTCTATCAAATCCGTACGATTTGCGGACTATATGAAATTAAATAAATGCTGCTGAGGACTTAATGACTTATCTACCAAAATTGCTAGAAAATGCACTAATTATCAATTAAATCAGTCAAAAATCTTTGTTAGTAATTGTTAGCTAGTATACGCACATGCATATATTAATTAGCTAAAATGATTAGTCTGTTAGAGTGTGTTTGAATTGAAGGAAATGGAGGGAAAGGAAGGGGAGGGAGGAGGTATCACTTGTTTGGATAACAAATTGGGAGGAAAGTAATTTGGAGGGAAAGGATTTGGAAGGAAAATTTGGACAAGTTTTATTAAGAACACAATCTCTCCTAAAGAGGAAAGATTTGGAAGGAAAACACTTTCCTTCCTTTTCCCTTCCCTTCCCTTCTAAACAAACAATATACACTTTGCATCCTTATCCCCCCCTTTCCTTTTCCTTCCTTTCCTTCCCCTTTTCTTCCTTTCTTTTCTCTCCTAATTTATTATCCAAACATAGTGTTACTGTATGATGTATATACGTCTAGTTTTAATAAATTAATAAATAAGGATTTCATGTTTATTGTTTGGTTTGTTGCAGTGGCAGATTCAGCATGATGTCTCTGAGACAGTTTATGATCACATCACTTAAATCTAAAATAAATTAAATATTACATGTAAATATACCTTAAATGAGTTGATTAGTGTATTGTCTTTCACATATGTCCGTTTTATTTAAATTGACATTATTCATTATTTTTCTGGATCCGCGGTCACTATTGTTTTTTTTTTATTTATTTAATGAACTGCAAAGTTGATCTCAGTATCCAATGGTGATGGAAGCTTCTCCTTAGATTACTCCCTAAATTTGGAAGTTAAAAGCAATAATATTTCATCATTTAATTTACAGATGACCTAACAGGGCTTTTGCTTTGTAACATTGAGGTGAATTGGCTTGTATTGCTTTGGTGCTGCCAACTGTAAGCAATTAATCACTCTATTACACTATATAGAAGTACTACTCATCTCACTAACTTTGTCTTTACATCTTTTAATTATAATTATACTACTTCCTTTTTATGATATTGTTTGCTAAATGGTTTTGGGTTGATTTATTTTAATTTTTGGCTATTAGTATGTTGATGGGTAGTCTAAAAGAAAAAAAAAATAATATTTGATGATAAATGACTTTTCAGTCAGCTGAAAATTTAAATTTAAGTTAAAATATAAAAGATAACCTTGTGAACTTTTATAATGACGTGTAGCTTGTTAGTCCACTTTGACTCTAATAAAATGTCAGTAATCATACAATCATACAATCTAATAAAAAGAATGTAAAATTCTACGTATCATTCCCATATTGATTTTCCAAATAAAGAAATTTTTTACCAAAGTTAATATCAATTTATTCCTTAATATTTTCTTATAAATTATCTTGAAATATTATATTTTTGAATTCAAAAGCTACATAAATTTCAAATTAAAGTTTCTTAAAATAGTTTTTTTTATGTGCAGTATAAGTTAATTAATAAAGTTTCTTTATCAAAATTTTAATTTCTACATATTTTATCAAGAAACAAAGATACATGATAATCAAAAAATGTTTTGAGAATGACAAATTGTCATTATGATAACATTAACAGATCTCTCATATTTGCCATAAAAAGTATGACAGCTTTAATTAATAATTATTAACAACCTTATTTTTTAATAAAAGCAATATATATCCTAAAATATTTTATGTATTTTATAAGAAATTAATATTATAATACTTTTATACTGATAGCATGTAATTACATCTCTATTTAAAACTTATCTTTATATTTACTATTATACTAATAACTTCGTGCATTGCACGAGTTTCTATACTAGTTAGTTCTAAATTTTAATAAACAAAGATAATCACGTGCAAAAATTTCAAATAATACAAAAATCTAAAATATAAATTTAAAGTGATCGATGAACAGTGTAAAATGTCAAATGTGTCATATGAAGTAAATAGGACGAAGAAGTATTTTATTTACTTACAACATTTGACTTTAAACGCACTATTTATAATACTTCCTCTGTTCCTATTGATTCTTTTCTATAAGGGATCTTCATGAAAATTAAGTAAAGTTGAATCTTCTAGATTGTAGAGATATATTACTTTATTTAATAATAAAGTAAATTCAGAAAAAGTTAAGACTTAAAGACCATAAGCACTAAAAATATATAAATTAAATAAAATCAGTTGAAAAGTATCATGTGGATCATAAATTTTAAAAATATTAAAAATAAAGTTAGTAAAAAAATGTGAAGACCACAAGAATTACAAAATATTAAAATAAAGTTAATGTAAGATATTATGTGGGGGCCATAAGTATTAGAAATATTATAATTACAATGAGTAAGGCTAATTATGTCCAAATATGTATATGAATATTATATTCATTAAGAGAAAAATAAATAGAGGTGCCTAGCTAAAATGAAAAATAAGAATATCAAATAGAAATGAAGAAAGTATATGATTTTATTAATGAATTATCTTTTGATAAAAAGACACAATCAAATGTGATCTTGCAAGGAAATAAAGAGATGATAATGCTTTTTTATAATTACGAATTTGAGATGATATATAGATGTTGAAAGTACTTGATTAATACAATCCTCACTATATGTTTTGGACTTTTGGTATTAAAGAGTGAAAAAATAAGACAAAACATAAGGGAAAGGTATAACATGTGTTAATGAGTTAAAGGAAAAAAAAATTGAGTTAGAAAATTTAATTATGAGGAAGAATGTGGGAACAATGCTAAGAAATAAGAATGCACCAAGTAATCACTTACCTATACAACAAGCTATAATTTAATCTTGTATTTATATTTTTATTTTTTTTATGCAATATGACTTGTTGGTAAGAGGTTATCTTGGTACATTCTTAACAAAAATCCCTAAAAGTCATTACAACAAAATTTGTTTTTAGTGGGATATATTTAGCGACATTTAATTTAAATGTCACTATTTCAAATTTCTTATAGTGTATGTAGAGGTTTTAGTGACATTTATTGGACCCTTTAGCAGCATATTGAAAAGTCACACTAAAGCTTTTAGCGACATAGGATCTAGTGACATTTCTCACAAATGTCACTATAGACTATAGTGGCAATTACACATGCCACTAAAGACCAAATTAAGTGTCGCTAAATCACTTTATGGTGGAACTTAAAATAAAAAACAATAATTATTACACTAAAAATATGAATTAGTGACATTTTTTTAATGTCACTAAATTTAATGTCGCAAAAAGCTAAATTTGTTGTAGTGAGTTGAGATCTGACGTAGATGTCTGGTCACACAATAATGAATAGAATCAAGAACCAAGAGTTTAGAGAGAAACTTCGAAATGCGACTTTTCTTGCAAAAATGCATGGAAATTGATTAAGATGGTTTGGACATGTGCAGAGGAAAACTTTAGATGACCCGTGAAGAGGATCGAAAGTATCATAGTGAAGGATAAGAAAAGCCGAGGAAGACCTAATCAAACGTGGGAAGAACAAGTGAAAAATAACTTCCATGACTTAAACCTCTCCAAGGACCTAACTAATGATAGAAGTAGTTGGAGACACCTTATTCATGTCTTAGACTATTGACACTCTCGTTTACCTGTTGGTGTTCTTATTCTTGGCCTTTTACTTATTATGCTTCTACTCGTTTTTTACTTAGTTTATATTTTAGTTATATGTTTTATTAATATTCTTAACTTTATGTTCAAGGGTGAAGTTTGAGCAGTAAGATGTGGGCTTGCGGTTCTAACTTCACTCAGTCGTTTTCGTGTAGGAACTTATCTTTTGAGCATATTTTTTGAGCCGAACGATTCTTTGGCCGCATCTTCCTTCATAGGTATGGATTTCCGCCTTTCTCCCTCCTCAGACCCTGATCATAGTTTTCCATCGGCGGGATAAAATAGGTATGATAATGTTAGTTTTTTTTTTAAATTTTAAATTTTAGTTTTTTATATTTTTGAATTTTTTATTTATTTTTCTTTTTTTCTTAATAGTAATTAACTTGTAAAAATCGATTTGGGCAACAATGTTCTTAGGTAAATAACCTAAAATTGGGTAATTCATCATTAGTAAAAAATTGGGATTATTGTAGTTGGATTATTCTAAGTAATTTTTCATTTATCATGCCATAAATACATTGTTCGCACTTGATCGATTAAAAAAAATCTTACTTTTTTTATAGTTCAAATTTCAAAGTGTCGACCATCAATAAAAAATACTACAAAGAGTCAATTTTAAATTTTAATGGGTGTATGAAAATAACAAAGATAAACCCTATATAATGTAATGATCATTATAAATATAGACGTGTCATATACTTTTTAATTGATGAAAGAGCTAATCATAAGTTATAAATTTTTCAACATCTTACTTTTTATTAATGAGAAATTTTGAATATTAAGGCACTTTCTGACTCTCGCCCCTAGACAAATCTCTATCTTACATAGAGTCAGCAACGACCCTAATTTCACCTATGAGTTATGACAAAAATTGATTCATTTACTTAATAAAATCAATTTGTTAGATTTAATTATTAACTTATGGAATTGAGTAAATTAGTGGATTGGGATCGTATTTCCCAAATTAATTATTGTTTTATATATTTCCTAGTGAAATTATTAAGTCCTTTTTAGCATCTCCCAATTATAGGTATTCATGAGTGTTTTCCATTGGCATTAACTTTTGTTTTTCTCCAAGACCAATGAACTTGATCTTTATGCACATGCAATCCTTAATTAGTCAATTCTATGAATTTGTTGTTGGCCAATAAAGTAATGGAGGTTTTAGTCTGAAATAAAGTTTTGTTGGGTGGAATAGCTTGATTAATTATGTACTTCCTATTAACCAAAGTATGCAATTTTTGTAATTTTATAAATCAATTAATGGATATGTACATACTATTCGCAGAAGAGTGATCATACGTAAACTTAATAAATCTATATACACAAATTCTTGTGAGAAACGATCTCTTTGAGAGACCATTTTTAATTGGGTTGACCCATTAGAAAAATGTAGAGTAAATGTATGCAATAAAGTTTAATGGATTGGGCTTAAGAGACGTCTCTCAGAAAGACGGTCTAGAAAGACGGTCTCTCAGGAGACCGACTGATCTATATATCTTTTTCATAAAAGAATATGATCACACATAAATTTAATAAATTTTCATCCTAAAATCAAGTGTTGATAGGTGGAACATCTACATTAATACTGCTTCTGTTCTTTTTTATTTGCACCATTTGCTTTATCACTTCCCTAAATGTATGAATTCAGTCGTGAGTACTCGCTACTTATGCATATCACAAAATTTTGAAAACTAAAAACTAATAAACGTTGAATCGAGACAAATTAACTATTTATATATTTAATTATCGATAATATGTTTAAACGTAGAAATTTTCGATAATATGTGAAAGTTTATTTGCTTGAGATATAGTGTCTAAGCTAAGTTAACTATTTGCAAGTAGAAAATAAAGGAGGAAATACTTTCTCCGTATCAATTATACTTACTACATTAGATTTTTACACAATTCAATGTGTTACTTTGGTCATTTATATATTTAATTATATACATCTAAAAATTATAAAAAGTTAATATTATGTACGTATGCGCTTACACAATTCAAACAAAATCCACTAAACTATGCTTTTTCTTACACATTAAATTATATTATACTCCCTCTACCTCCTTCTTATTGTCCACTTTCTAGTGGGCACGCAAATTAAGAAAAATAGTAGTGGGTATTTTAAGTGATTATAATAATTGTAAAGGTGGTAGTTGGGGTATTTAAGTGATTATAATAATTGAAAAGGTGGTAGGTAGGGTATTTTAAATAATATAAGTTGGTGGTATTTAGGTAAAAAATCTTTGCCAAAAATAGAAAGTGGACAATTAGAGTGAACTAATCAAATAAGGAAAGTGTACAATAAAAAAGAGATATAGAGAGTATAAAATAAGATTCAACGAATATATTTCAACTGTCTCTTTTAACTCCGAAATTTGTTACAAATTCACATTTCCCAATATTTCCTACGGATGAAAACAAGAAATAAAAACCGTAAAGGATAATTGCTGACTTTTCAAGAAATTCTGGTTTGGTCACCGCCAATAGTAGACTTAAAGGGTGAGTTGTTTAGTGAGCAATGATTGTTAACCGTTAGATTCTCGACATACTTGAAAACAAAGGAATCCGGAATGGGATTGAGGAACACAAAACGCTCGGCATGCATGTAAGTTTTAAATGTTTGGATTTTACACATATAATCTAGAAAAGTACAAAATAAAACCACAATTTAATATTTATCTGATACTATAACATAATTTAATATAATTTAAATTTTAAAATGAATTTACAATTATATAAAAATCAACATAGAATTTAGATTTAATTTTAAATAGACTTGAAACATTTAACTCGAAATCAATCTGATAATCGAATTCAACATCTTGAGTTGAAAGTTTGCAAGAGTTCTCACTGGAGGTGTTCAATGGGGCGGGTCGATCCAACGGGTCAAGGGTCGGGTCACATTTTAACGGATCATTAGCGGACGGGTCATTAACGGGTCGAATCATGAACGGACCTTTGAGTAAAGGGTTTGGTCGGGTCGGATAGTTATAGAAATTGGTTATAAAAAATATTTTACCATTTTTTTTATATTTTTATATAAATTGTTACATTCATAATTGAATTGACCTAACGGGCCATAAAGTATAATAAAAAAAACTATTTTATGAACTTTTAAAAAAACAGGTCAAAATAAATCATATTTTTAGTTTTTAACAGATTTGACCCATCCCGCCCCATATAATATTTGACATGACCCGGCCCGACCCCACCCATTCAACACATCTAGTTTTCACTAGTTAGTGGTGGTAATTGTAGAATACTTGAATCAAATAATGGTGACTTAGTCTCGTATCCCGAGGACTCAACAAAAGCCAATTAGTTGACCCAGAATAACTTTGTGTTTTTGCTTTACATTTCCTCGCTGCAACCGGGAGACTAGGTCAATCTTTTTTGGGTTTCTGATTTATTTGTCTTTTCTCTTTTTTGACTTGTGTAACATTGCATCTGCAGCTAGCTATTAGTCCATATTATTGCGCGATTATTAAAAAATAATAGAGATAATTAAATTATAGAAAAAAATATAATAAAATAATGACATTGAAACATTAACTAAACCAAAAATATCTAAAATTAAATACGGATTAAATAAAAATAAAAATAATAATAAAGTCATAAGGAGATAGAAAATATTACTTGAGTGATACTAGATTTTCAAATTCAGAAAAGAAATAAGTGTGAGACCATCAATCAATATTATGTATAAAAATGAGACTACACAATAAAACGAGTTAGTGAGAAATCGATAGATTTACTAACAGAGAAAAATCAAAAGAGTACAATTATTTCATGCTAGTTAATTAATCTGAGTGAACCCAAAAGACTCTTTTATTATGTGCACTTTCTAGTTGAAATGGATAGTTTTGCTATTTTTATTTACAATTATTTCATGTATGTGTAAGTGAAAGTATACAGCATGTCATGCGCTTTCTAGAACTAAAAGTGAGTCCATTGTATTTGGAAGTATCCCTCTGTGTGGTGTGGTCATATACATACACTTCTAGCCTTCTAGGTAATTAAATACCAACATAAGTATTTTGTAATAATTAAGAAATTGTATGAGGTTTGGTGTACCTTTATTTACCTTTTACTTTTATGAAACAAAAAATATTTCTCAACAACATTGCAAATACTCTTATATTTTCTCTCTTATCTTAAAATACATCATTATGAACTTTAACATATACTATATTCAACTTCTTACTCTTTGTTTCATTAAAATGGGATAAATTTTTGGTACAAGTAGTACGTACTCTATCTTGTTCTCAACGTACCGTTACACTTTTCTAGTCATTCATATACTCCATCATGCTCTTAACTAGAAAAGTATTATTATTGACCTTTATAGTTAAGCTTAATGGTCGAAACCCTAACATTAAACATCGTTTAATTAATCAGATTAACATTATTGTGAAATTTGTTGTGGGTCAAACTTGTATATTTTTCTTATCAATTTTCTTAGTTAATTTGTGAAAGTCTGAGTTGTAAGACTAGTAATTCTTCGGTTTTAAACATCATTTACAAATTGGGGGCATTTTTGGAAAACAAACACATGTAGGATTGGCATCATCCCGTCCTATTATTAGGTAAATGATTAGTCTTTAATTAATTTATCATTCACAACTAATAATCCTATAAACCTAAACTAATGCAGACCATAGTGGTAGGAACTATATTTTAATGAACTAATATACCTTCCTTGCTTATTTTGTTATATATTGGTTTATTATATTTTCACTTTCATACGGGTTGAAGATTTAATTTAAGTAATAACCTTAGCCTTTTTTTTTTATTAAAAGATGTTGTTTCAAACTCACCAATGTTTGTGACTTCAGATTATTAAGTATACACTTTAAACGAGTTTTTTTAATATATTTTACACTACAATATAATTTGCTTTTAGTGGGATATATTTAGCGACGCTATTTCAAATTTCTTATAATGTATATAGAGGATTAAGTGATATTTATTAGAGTCTTTAGTAGCATATTAAAAAGTCACACTAAAATTTTTAGCGACATAGGATCTAGTGACATTTCTCACAAATGCCACTATAGTCTATAGACTATAGTGACAATTACATATGCCACTAAAGACCAAATTAAGTGTCGCTAAATCACTTCATAGTAGAACTTAAAATAAACCAATAATTATTACACTAAAAATATATATGAATCAATGATATTTTTTTAATGCCACTAAATTTAATGTCGCAAAAAATTAAATTTATTGTAGTGTTACTAGCTCATTTGTACTTGTAAGTTGAAAAGGAAATAAATGTTTTTTAATATTAATGAGAATCGAATCGTTACTATGGTGAACGTGAACGTTCATAATACTAGACTAGCTTACCTATAATTTTGAACTAAATTTAGCAAGTCATAGTGTTACTAAATTGCTAATTTACTATGTATATATACGCATTTGCATGACGACAATGATGATGACAATTCTATATACTTAATTTATATGCGTACGTACAAGCATTTCTTGTTATTAATTAATAATTAGTGTATGTATTATCCTTTAGGCCTCATATGACATAGATAATATACAATTAATCTGACATTATTCCTTTACTAACAGATTTATTAATCAAGCATTAATAAATATAATCATCTGATCGATTCTCTGATAAACTATCATTTGTTCAATAAATAAGTGGGGAATGATTGCAAGAATGAGTTAATCAAGATATTAATGCTCAAATCAATATTTGCTGCCTTGGTTGCTGGAATAACTATAGACAAAAAGAATGCTGCCATTTTCTGATGCTAATATTGCATGAGTTATGCTAGGTGTGTCCAAAAGTTAGCACCTTTCCAACTAGTCTACATTTCTATTGCATTTCCTTAATTTTGTTGCAAATACCATATAGAAAAAACCCAAAAAAATTTATGTATGTACAAGTGCTAAATTTATCTGGATTTATTATGTTAATCATTGTCAGCATATAATCAGAAATACACAAGGTGAACTCACTTCGTAAGTCAAGTAAATATTATAAGTTATTTTTAGAGAAGTTTCAGAAATAAACCTTGGTGAATAAATCAGTTATCAGTGTTCGAATATCACATGTACACCTCGCTTCGCCCCATTGAATTCCCCATATTAGCTTTTCCATGCGAATTTTTTCTAACAAATATTCAAAATTTAATAAAATAGATGAGTGTACATACTTGTAAGTGGCACAAGTTTAAGCCCAAATGATTTAATGTTGAACCTATCATATGTAGTTAATTCATGCATATTCAAGCATTTATTTAAGTTAAACATTTATGACATTGAGATTTATGTGTCAGATCAATATCAAAGATCTGACATGGATATATGAGTGATAGAAACAAATTAAGCACGATTGAGATCGGAGAAAAAACTTAAATGAAAGTGAAATTAAAACACATTGGACATATATACATAACATAACAAAAAACATTAGATATAAATAAACTAAATTTGATACACCTTATCCAAAATCAAAACAACAAAATATTCCCAAACACAAATTTACACCATATAATTGTAATTAATATTACTATCCTATATATAATTATCTGAGTACTAATCTACAATGCTTGCAATGTTCCATTCTGATAAGCATTGAAATTAGACACAGGTGTATTAACCAAAGAACACATTTCTCCCCAACTGTTGCCCCCCGAATCGCTATTTGTGCTATTACTACCCATATCGATTCCATCCTCGAATCGAAGCTGATTGCTTAAATATGCTTCAATTTCCGCAAAATACTTTTCATTTTCTTGATTCGAAGTGGGTCCCACTCCATTAACATGATCATAATAATAACCAGTGTTATTAACCAATTGGGTGTATGCTGGATCAATCTGATCAGATGTACCCACATGATTAAAAAGATGATGATCATCATAATTACTGTTTATGAGTTGAGGATGATGAGATTGATCATCATAAATCATTCCTGATGATTTCATCAAGAATCTTGTGATTTGATCTTGATTAGGGTCCATGATCATTGGAGGGATACATGATTGTTGCTCAGACCAGAATGTATTAGGGATTTGATTTATGGTTTGGTTAACCAGAAACGTTTCGTTTTCCCTTTTTAATTCTTGCTCAACAAAACGATATGCTGCTTGTTGTTCTTTTCTTTGCTTAGCAATTAATTTCTTTTTAAGCCTTGTGTTCCAGTAATTCTTGATATCATTGTCCGTTCTTCCGGGTAATTGTGCAGCAATGATTGACCATCTGTGAATTTTGTACGAACAATTCCAAGTGTCTCAATATCAAAAAAATTACTCAATAATTAAACAAAATGAATACATTTTTAAATCTAATGTATGTTGATCTCATTAAAATCATTACATTATAATTTTAAATACTTCAAATTTTACTTAACAGTATAAAAATTAATATTAATAAAATTTACGGATCAGAAAGCATATCCCCAACATTTTGTGTGAAAGATGAATATTTGACCAACTCAACTAAATTCATTTTATACTCTTTATTGCATTATTATTAGATTTTTAGTATCTTTTAGCTGCTAACTATCACTTGTCTATCTGAACTACCTGTTAGATCTGTATATGAACATGCTAAACCCACCAAAAAATGTAAGAAAAGTGAAAATATATATTTTTTTAATATAAATATTTGTATTAATATGATAAGTTACCTGCTGCCAATATTGATATACAGATTACAGATGATATTTTCTTCCTCTTCGGTAAAACCTCCATGCTTGATATTAGGTCGGAGATAATTCAACCATCTAAGACGACAGCTTTTTCCACATCTCTTCAAACCTGATCAACCAAAAAATTTATTTATTTGATGTGATATTTTTAAATTTTTAAATTTAGCTGGATTTATTGTGATATTATTGGGGAAATTTAACTCTTTGCCAGCTTATTATTGGGAAATCACGAGGTGCACACACTTCATAAACCAATGAGATACATACCATCTAAAATCATATGGCAATACGAAAAAGGTTTCCAATAGTTTATAAAGTATGCACACTATCTTTAATTTATCGATGTGGCATATACCCTAATTAATTTAACTAATAATTGGAGTTTATTTGAAAATATTAGGAAAAAATAAAAAAAATAAAAAAAAAGCTCACCAATTTTCTGTGGTAACGCAATCCAATTGCCCCCAGTTCCCTTAGCTTCAATATAAGCTTTGAGCTTAGCATCTTCTTCAGGTGACCAAGGTCCTTTCTTAACATTAGCTTTGTCACAACAAGGTGCTCTTCCCATTTTTTTTTTTGAGTGTTTTTTGGGTATAAAATTATGTGCTTAGGTTTTTCTTGATTTGCAAGATTTTTTGTGCTACAATTATATGTGTCCTTTTGGGGTCTATATATAAAGGTAAAGTGAGGAGAGACAATAATATAAGCTGGAGAAAATAAAAATATTGAACAAGTCATTGTTGTATTAAAAAAAGAAAAAAAAGGATCCCACTTTATGATTAAAATATAATTAATGAATTTGAAATGAAGGTAAAAGTTAATTAGAGTTTTGTTCATTGTCTTCATATAGTCTAGAATCTAATATATTATATTTAATGCTTCCTTACCACCTTTAATTATCTTTCTTCCACATTATGGGTACTAATTAATTATGTATCAATTATATAATAATAATAATAATAATAATAATAATAATAATAAAGAGGGCCTATCTACTAGAAACAATGTGAAATCACAACATGACAAACAAGCCATAAGATAGTATAGTATCCTCCTACATCATTTCCTATTATCATTTTTCTTAAAAATTCTAAGTAAAATATATTTGAAAAATTAAATCTTGTCTCAATTAGATCAGTATGTAGTATTTTTCTTAACACGAATTTTATATTTGTTAATTTCTCACTTTTTCTCACCAATACTAATGTGTAACCCAAACAAAAATTAAGTAATTGGGAGAAATTAATGTTGAGAGTCAAATGAGGTTTTAGAATTCATTCAAAAGTAAAAGTGTGTTGTGGACTATATGTATAAAATGTATATGTGTGTCCAATGAGGAAATTTCTCATTCTAATAATAAAACATAAATGTATTTACAATATAATTATTTCTTTTTTATTTTGTACAATAATAGGTACGTTTGTAACTCCAATAGTAAAATTATTTTTATATAATTATTTTTTACTTACTTTGTATTTATAATACTGAAAATAAATTTCATCAAAGTTTAATATATTTTCATATGTTTTTCAGAATTTTTATTTCTTGTTTGTGGTTTGCGATTTTTATAATTTTTTCCATATTATTCCTCTTTTTTTTCCTCTTCTTTCGTACTAATATAATAAGTAATAACTATTAGGATTAAAGGAAAATAAATGGGCAATAGTCTATATGTATGATGTATTTGTAGAATGAAATCGTCTAATACTGTGTACAGATTAGACCTGTGCAATGGGTCGGATAAGGGTAGGACGGGCTCTACATTATACCCCTGGAAAGCAGCACAAATACCCAATATTATAGGTGTTTTTGTTGGCTACTTGGCGCTTTAAGAAAACAAAGTTTAGTATTTCATTTGGCGTGGATATGAATATTTCCTTTTCGTTAAAAGTTATTATGATTCTTATGGGATTTTTTTTAACTATTGTGACATTAATTGGACAATTAGATTTATATGAAATTATAGTCCATTTAAAAATAGTATGCTTTATGTACCAAATTAAATTTTAAGAGTGTGAGTGAAAAAATGTGAGTAAGAATTGTACGTAAACCACGAGTATTTGTTTGAAAAATGATTAAGAAATAATACACAATAAAAATAATATGAATCAAGTCTAAATTAAACTTAATGAGACTAGTAGCTTACCGTAATTATATTTGTTTGGACATACTTAATCTAAATTTCTGTCAATTTCACAATTTCTTAAAACAAGTTAAAGTTAGAAATTTAAATTGACCTACTAAATCTTGTTATTCTCAAATTCTTCATTTATAATTTTATGATTAAAATTTACTATTAAAAATAAAATACTTATTTTCAAACACAACCTTAAACATCTATAAGGTATACTTTTATTTTCAATAATTTTTACCTTAAACAAAACCTTAAAAAATAATAGCGATAGGATTTAAGGATAAGTTATTTCTACGGTTAATGACAAAGTTGTTTACGTTAACTACATGATTCGCACCCCATATATTTCTACCTCAAACGAGACTCGATCTTTTCTGTTATTTCCTTTTAAAAGTACTCCCTCCAATCTTATTTGTTCTTTCACTTTTTGTTTTTCATAAATATTAACGTAGATAGAATCTTTGAGTTATAATAGATATTATTTTAATTAAATAGTTTAGTGAAGTAATGATTGTATTGGACGTATGAGAGAGACAATAATTAAATAGTAGTGTGAAGTAAGAAAAGTGGGGTTTTAAGGGATAAAAATAAGATGAAAACTTTTCAAAAATAAAAAGTATTCTAATATGGAAGAACTTTTGAAACTATCAGTTATAGTAAAGTGGAAAAACTTAAAATAACGGAAGGAGGGAGTACTTTACCTTTTAAATGTGACTCTAAAGTTGGTAAAAACTAGGAGTATTTAATTTTGGGTTGGTGTGATAGGCATTACTTTTAGAAAGAGCAAGCATTTCAAATTAATTTGCAATATCTTTTTCTTGTGTTTAGATTGCCATTAGGAATTTGTGGCGTTGAAGTTGCATTAAGAACAACATTTTCTTCTTTTTTTTCAAGTTTAAAGTTATATTCAATTTATTGGTTGATAAATTATTGATCATTCATATTTTAATTGACAAACACAAATAAGATCACATTAACTAATTTCTTATTATTGATTTTATCAACATTTATATGTCCTTTTTTTTCTTTTATCAACATATGTAATTTTAACAGTAAAATTGTCCTGAATAATCTAATTTATTATCTGTCTGTCGTAAAAGATTGGAATTGGAAAAATAAAGACTTTTTGAGGACATGGTACGGTTTGAATTATTTTTATCTCATTGATATATATTTAAGTCTCGTATATTAATGACAAGATCAGATTGACTATTTTGTCCGCAAAACTTGATCGATCTATCCTATATTGGGTAGAAAAATTCATAGGTTGGGCGGCGATGTAATCCATTTTGTCATTCAAACATTGTACCTTGGAATGGGATTTGATGATATTAATTTTTGTGTGCATCATTTGTTTATACTTCTATTCTAATTAAGTCAAACGTTTTTCTTCTTTTCGAAATTTTATATTTTTTTTATTTTTTATTTTGTATTATTTAGAAGAAAAAATTATCATTGTAATTTATGAAAATGCAAAATGAGTGAAAGAATGAGACAGATGATTATATCATTTCTTCTTAATAAATGCTCATCAATTACTATTTTAGGTTTTTTTAGTTACAGGGTAGGCTGAGAAAATAAATGGATGTGATCTAAGTTAGAAATGAAGCAAGAACTTTACCTAAACTAACAATGTTTGTTCTAACTGAAACATAATCGATTCTCATGCTTGTAATCTGTCTCTTACTATTAACTCTTGTCAAACTTATTGTTAAATTTATGAGATAATTTACTTATAACAATTTTCTCTAAATAACTTTTAGTACTAATAGGTCTTTCTAAACAACTTTGTAAAGTAAAAGATTCACAGACAAATTCTTATTTTCCGACATTTTTATTTTAATGTAGTTTTTATATTCTAACATTTCTAAATTTGAATTTTCGATTATAAATTTAATTATCTTAGCTATTTTATATTTTTTTATCGTTTTTTCACATAACTAATCAATAGTGAACGGAGTAGTAAGCGGAGTTTAAATCATCTAGATCTAGATCAATTGTGTTCACTACTTGATAGTTTTGCTCTTTCTAGGTAGTTCAAGTAAAACACTTTAAGGCTTTACTAGTTCCATATACCAATATATATCAACCTACTTTAGTGATCAAGTATAAAGATAAGGTATCATGCATGTATATGCATATCATTTCGCATACTTAGGCTGTAAAGTTAATACAAGTTTCATGATTGGAACCATCATTACTTTCTTTTTGAGAGTAATTCAAGCAATCTTTTCATAAGAGTAGGTCCCTTACCTATCATATAGTCAACCCTCCTTTTATTACAATATCAAACTCAAATGAGAGATTTGCTTGCCACAAGCCCTAAATTGGTGTCAAACCTTTTTGGGATTTCGTTGATTCATTAATAGTAATTCAAATTTTCTTCTTCAAATTTAGGAAATTCTTATATGATAATTGTGTTCGATAACAAATAAATTTAGATATCATAGCTAATGCAGTGTTGTGCGGCTATCAGAAACAAAAGCCCCGAAAATAATAAAAGAAACATAAGGATTCAAGACAAACTATAAAGAACACACCAAGAATTAACATGTCCAAATGCACCGATAACTTTTAATTTCACTATTAAATGAAGATTACAGATGAATATTAGAAACTCTCCAATGGTTGCTCACTTTTTTCTGTCTTGTATCTCTTGTTTACCCTATTTCTAATTTGAGAGGAGTTTATATAGTAATCCACTCGTACAAAGAAATTAGGTTAAGAAACCTAGGAAAAACTGGCTAAGAAATCAAACACGAAATAACCGTCAATGCACTTAAAGTCGAGTCGGCTTTTCTTCCTCACCAAAAAACATCAACTCGAAGTTTGGTTCTGGACAAACCTCCAGAAGATCGACTCGACGTTTTGACCATTTCTAGAAAAATTGAGTCGACTTTTACTTCTGGAAAACAACTCTTGAATTTAGAGACAAACGTCAACTCGTCTTCCCCTTAACTTCCACCAAACGTCGACTCGGCGTGTGCTATTAGAACGCACCATCTTTAATTCATCTTCCCATGTCTAGCAATTAGCATATTTCGTAGAATACTTTATAAATTCTTCAAATCATGTTATCAATAAAATCTAATTAAGCTACATAAAAAAAACTAAGTTATTAAATAACAATGATTTTCAGTAATTAAAATTCAATCAGCAATCATCACACAATCATCACTTACATATACAGGGGCGTCAATAGTACGTACCTAGTTTAGTATTTTTGTTATATGATTATTTGACGATTATTAGTTATTACAAACATTAATTCATAGGATGCTAACCAATTAAATCTTTATTGAAATGAAATAAATGTTTTACAGCTTTCATTTCACGGTGGGTGACCAAATGGCTATCCATTCGAAAGTAACACATTAGGTTACATATATACTGGATTATTGGGTAAATGATAAAGTCAAAGTTGTATGAGGATACAACAATCAGCAATGTAAAACTCTTTTAATACATTAAAACAAATTAATGTGAAAAAATTTTAATAATAAAAATTATAGACTTTATCTCATAATTCTTATAATAATATCTAATCACAAATTCTTGACTTGTTAAAAAGTTCAATTGGTAAAATTTTAGATCGATAGAATTTAGAAAATGGGTCTGGGCAACCCAAACAAGGAGGAGAAGTAGTCCACTCATAAACCCAAAAAAGGTTCACTACTAAAACCAATTGGTAATAGTAGGAGTTACTCCTTGAGTATATAAAGTGATGCATACTCTTCTCTTTCTTCGATGTGGGACAACTCACATGTGGGTAACACATGGGTACTTCAACATAGATCGGGTTATTTTTGATGAAGTTATTTTTAAATATGGTTATATTCACGTTGGATCATTTTCACCGTAATTCCTTATCATATACTTTTTTTCCTCATGAATATTGGGTAACTTTTTTGTTTTTAGGTTTTTTTATATAAATTTATTGTCTTAAGATTTCAACATTTCTCTAGAAATATAGTGAATCCCAATCAAAATATTATGAGTGAAACTGAAAATAACTACAAATTATAAACTGCTAATTTTCATTTGTGTTCTCAATCGCATCATATAATTGCTGACAAATACAATTTATGTCCCATAAAATCGCAAGAACACATAATGGCACAATAATAAAGAAAATTTTGGTGACAATAAATTGTGTGAATATGGTTATAAGTGAATAGAAAATGACAAAATAAGTGTGGATAAGAATCAAAGAAAGTGGTTGAGATATCTTCTACAAAGTAAATTAAAAACAAATTAAAATAAAAATATTTTCAAATTCACAAAGACAAAAGGTATATAATTAAACGTTATTTCAATAATTAATATGGGATCGAAAAGGTCTATGAAGAATTTTTTTCAATATATAGAAAGATAAATTACATAGAATAATTCAATTTTTTAAATGATTTTTCTATAATAATCACACCTATTGATTAGCCATGAATAATCTCAACTTTAGGGTATTTGCCTAGAGTTAGTAAATTGAAAATTAATGTAAAATTAGAGAAATTTTTTGAAAATTTACATAAAAAATTTTGAATAAATTAAAAAATATCATAAATTTCTTTTAACATTTTTCCATATTTTATCTTAATTTATTTTTTTTAATATAAAACTTGTTATAACAACGCATCTGATTACCGGATTACTCTTAGCAAAATATCTTTAAAGTTGAGATTATTCGTAATTAATCAATAGGTAGAACTATTGTAAGAAAATAACAAAAATATTAAATTGTTTTTAGATAATTTTTTCTATATAGATATAAATATAGATATAGAAATGTACTTATTAACAATAACAAGTTGTAGCAGAAGTTTCGGTATAATTAATGGATATGGACTAAAGAGTAAAGAGTAAAAGCTAATAGGACAAAATAAGTAAACATGGAAGCTTCTTACATGTAAACCCAAGTCAAAAGAAAAGAATTACCTTAACTAATCTTTTTTTATACAATAATTAAGCTGCCTAATTACCGGGAGAGAACGTAATTAAGCTAATTACCATATTTTAATAAAAGGAAAAGAACATATCTTTGGTGCGTTGAAGTTTTCCATTGCACGTAAAAACAGGGAATGAAATGGTAAAACTTTCTCGAACTAAGTTAAATCACTCATGTTTCTGCCTTGTTTTCTTACCGGATTGTCGAGAACAAAGAAATTAAGCATGTGTCATAAAATTAAGGTTTGACAAGTTTAAAACCAATAATTATCTAAGAATGTAAATATTTTCTTATAAATTCACGTTAATAAGGGTGGAGCAAAAATTGTTAAATTTTTTAAAGGCCCTATGCAATTTTAAAAATTATGTAGTTTTTCTAACAATTTTGTATCTTTAAACACTTAACATATACAACGTAAACTAATATTTAGGCCACAAAATTTTCAAGGCCCTGTGCAGTCGAACATGTTGAACATGCTCAGAGCCTCCCTTGATTAATTTACTTCCTCCGTTCTTATTTAGTAACACTACAACTAACTTTTGCACTATTTATCATTTGAAATATTTTGCATATTGCAGCTATCATAAGAGAAATATAGTCATGTGAGATTTTGTTCTATTTATCTTGTAACATATTTTCATAATATTAATTTTTTATAATTTTTAGTTATTTATAATTCTAGATATAAAAAATTCGACAAATGCATTTGAAATATTTTTAGTTATGTATAATTCTATAATCCAAGACTAAATAAGTGTAATATTAACTTATTGTGTATTACTATTCTATTATCTTTCACTAGCATACACTCTTCACTCTCCCGTTTACTAATTTACACTTTCTAATACTTAATATGCTCTCTTATTCACCATTATTGTCTCATTTGATTTTGACACGTTTGTCAATGCACTATTGCAATCTGAAATATCTCTAAATTGTGTTTGAGTAATTATAAAAAGTTAATATTAAAATAAAAATTTACAATTAAATAAATCAAACAAGATTTCACTTAACTATATTTTAACTTATAGATTAAGAACAAAGCATATATTAAGAGTGATTGATGAATAGCGTTCAGATTCTAAATGGGACAACAATAGTGTATAGGAAGAGTACGTAGCTCTAAGCTTTGTGAATGGTTTAGTGTGTATTTAATCCATACAAGATTTTTTTTTGAAATGTAATCCATACAAGAACGTAACAACTCAACATTCATTTATTGAAAATAAATTCAATTACATTTTGATTATTTATGAATAATCACACCTATTGTTTGTGAACATGTCTGCTGAAAATACATCTAATCTAAATGAAAACTAGTGTTTGGTTATAAGATTTGTTTAAAAAAGTAGGAAGATTTATAGAAAAAAATATCGAAGATTTAAAGTGTTTTAAAGCTTAAATATAAGATGAAATATCTACATTAGCTATATTTTTAGCATATCTGAGCAAAAAATGGAATTATTTTATGCTAATCAAAGATAGTTTAGTTTCAGTCAATGAGCAATAAATTGAGTTATCAATGTCCATTTTCCAATAAAAACACTATGAAAAATTATACTCCATTAATTAAAAAAAAGTTGTTGAGGTTACAACTAGAAGTACTTTTTATGTCATCTTATGGCAATTGGCATAGATATTTGAGAATGAAGAGGATCACGTAAAAATTGGTTAAAGTGGTGAAAGTTAAAAATAAAGGTACATATTCAGCTTTTAGGTTCATAATTTTTTGGTATTTTAGTAAATAATTGCAACTTTTAAATTGAGGTATATAATCAGTCTATGAATGTATTTTTTTTAGTGACAATATGAACAAAAAAATCACGCATATTTCCTTATATCGAATCAGTACTCATATAATGTGATATGTACCCTATTTAATGTGATAATGATGTTTCGTTTTCATTTTCAAAAGGAAAAATTACCGTGAATAATACGAATTTTCGATTAACCCTGAATAATATTAACTTTGATGTGGATTTCCCTCTAACATCATTAACTTGTTGTAACCTACGATTGTAGGTCAACTTGCCAAAAAAAAAGAAAAATACAAAAAAATAAAATAAAAATACAATAAAAAAGAAAAAAAAGAAAAAAAAGTAAAAAAATTAATTCCCCACCCTCCCCTATTTTTTTAGTGCATTTTTATTTTTCTTAATTTTTTTATTGCATTTTTATTTTTTTGGAAAAATTGATATTAATAATCCAACCTTTTGTTCATCCGCTGTGAATAATCCAATCTTTTGATTATTTTCTAATAATCCAATCTTTGCCCTTAGTTCGCTGTGAATAATCTAATCTTTATTTTAGTTTGCTAGCAACATACCTTATTGTTACCCATTATTAGTAATAAGGTATGTTGTAGGCATATTTATCACAAAGGTCGGATTATTAGAAAATAATCAAAAGGTGGGATTATTCATAGCGGATTAGTGAAAGGTTGTATTATTAATGTCAATTTTTCCTTTTTTTTTTTGGTATTTTCCTTTTTTTTTGCCAAGTTTACTTATAATTGTAGGTTACTAACAAGTTAAGGATGCTATAGGGAAATCCACATCAAAGTTGGTATTATTCATGGTTAATCGAAAGTTCATATTATTGTAGGAAAATCAGTAAAAGTTCGTATTATTCACAGTAATTTTTCCTTTTCAAAAACATGTAGATTTCTAGCTCGTTTATTTTTCAAGTGTACATTATTTGAAATTCAATTTCACCTTTCTTATATTGACTTTTAATCTACTAAAAAGTTACTACTAGAAGTTATTACCAAGGTGAATAAACATTTTGTTAGTCATGAAAATGACCCAAAGCATTGGAGGGAAAATACAAGGAATTACCCTTGAAGAATTAAAAAGCCACTAATCCATTATGAGTAGTGTCACTTTTCAATTGCATCACTGAATTTGACCTTTTCAGATTCGTATTTTTCTTGTTTCCAAAGGTGGGCTCCTCTTAAACTTAAGGCTATATCTTAATAAATAACGGTTATTTATTAACAAAACATTCTTAAGTAGTGAAATTTAATAGTGTGAGAGTTTTATAAATTTAATTTACCTTTATTTAATTTTATTTATTTTACTATTATTCTTTTTATCTTTTATAATAATTTACAAATCATAATAATTAATTAGAAATATTTCTTCACCACCATTACTCAATAACCTGAAGAAGCTGCTCCCCTTAAAAATGACACCTTCATCCGAAAGAGTATACATTTTGGTTTCTTTTGATCTTTCAACCTTCTAATGCTTCCAATATTGAAACTTGTCACCGTTTTATACTTTTTTTCATCTACTCCCTCCTATTCATTACTCCCTCCTATTCATCTTAGTTAAGTGTCTCATTTACTTTACGTATTCTATTCAATATTCTTATTTAATCTTTAATATATGGAATATATATTTATGTATGATTAACAATTATAAAAAGTTGATACAACTAAACTTTATATTAACCCAAATCAAATAAGATCTCACATGACCATAGACTACAAAAAATTTAACTTTTGATGACATTGGATTTAGTGGCATTAAAAAATATCACTGATTTATATTTCAAGTATAATAATTGTTAGTTTTTATTTTTAGTTCAACCATAAAGTGATTTATCTATGGTCACTTTATTTAGCCTTTAGTGACATATGTATTAATTGTTACTATAGTTTATAGTGACATTTGTGAGAAATATCACTATATCCTTGTTGCGAAAAACTTTGGTATGATTTTTTTATTATGCTGCCAAAGAGTCTAATAAATGTCACTAAATCCACTATATATACTATTAGAAATTTGAAATAGCGACATTTAAATTAAATGTCGCTAAATATATCCCACTGAAAGAAAATTATGTTGTAGTAATATTTTAATTTATAGATTAATAATAAAATACAATTTAAAATTAATAAACAAATAGTGTCTCAAAAGTAAATGGGATACCTAAGGTGAATATGAGAGAGTATTTTTTTTAACATTTTTAACATTTATTTTACAAAATTAATTTATTGGGTGTAAAATTGAAATTAATTAATTTAATAGATCGAAAAATATTTTTATTTTACAAAATTAATTTATTGGGTGAAAAATTGAAATTATTAATTTACTAGATCGAAAAATATCAAAAAATTGTAACAAAGAATTGGCCATAGAAATCCTTTGTAGAAGATGGGCTTTGATTCCATACTGATGTAGTTTCAGTTTGGGCGTGTTCTTAGTCTGATTTTATATTGTTTTGTTTTTTCTGATAAATAATAAAAAAAATTAATTTACCAAAAAAAAAATCTTAAGTTTATGTCTTTCTAGTTACTTCATCGTAATACTCCATAATTGTTTGAGACTTTGAGTGTTCTCTTTGAGTCTTTGCTATCTTAAGAAATTTCTATTAGAGGAAAATTTTCTACTGATGAGTTCTAATTGTTCCACTATAAATACATACATAAACATATTTGTGCATTAATTAACGTTATTTTCATTTTTCTCACATTTTTTTGAAGTTATTTTTCTCACATTTATTGTACCAGAATTGATGTGTTCTAATTGGTCCACTATAAAACTTCATTACGGTTACATAACGTCAATACTTCTAGTCAATAAATTTATTTAGTAACATGTCTAGTTTAGTTAATTTAATTACTTTAATTTAGTTACTTATTTTTTTTATATGGATTAATCATACAATTGTGCATGGTTGATTATTTGTTGGGCCAGTAAAAATAAAATTTACAAACGAAACTCTGTTAAAATTTCTGTGAAATTTTCATACTTAATTATTTTCTAAAATGAGTAATTATTTATCACCGAGATAGTCTTAACAATTTTGGAAAATGGATGGTGAAATTCCCAATAATATGTGGAAGATCATCATCAATAACTAGTATATATAACCCGTGCATTGCATAGAGTTGTTAGTACATAAATTATGGTAATTAGAGATATATATTTATTTATCATAACTTTTAATATATTTATTGCATGTAGCAATATCAATATATTTCTATTTATATATTTAAAAAATTACTAAACTGATAAATAGATTTTAAAAGACAATGTTAATGTTTTATTGACTGCAATAAACACAGTTGGCAAAAAATATTGTCTAAATAATTTAAGAAATTCTTTTCCATTGAAAGATACTACTCCACTATTAATTAGGCATATTCTTTGCAAACAATTTTTTGAAATGACTTCACATAATAGTAGTGATAACATTATATATCTTAATTCAATTTATTTATTCCTATCACCTTAGAACCTAAGATTCCAGAGGTACGAGCCTATAAAACAGATCCTGTTCAACTAAGGTCGTACCATTTTATGTTTGGTTTATTATTATATATATATGACAATTGTTTCATAAATATCCGATATGGTATTATGACGAGTAAATAAAATGGTTGCATACTAATTTCTACTCGATGAACTTTACTTAAAAAATAATTCCTATGCTATTAAGCTAAACTGAGTAACATAATTTTAAATAAAGACCAACATCAAAACTTAACATCCAATAATTTTGATCAATTTGGCAAATGAATACATTAAATACTAATTTTTTCATATTTATGTTAAAACTACTCTCGAATCAAAATTTAAAATATGGCTAATTAAGTGGGATAAATCAGAGGAGTAATTCTAAATACAAAATCATCATCATATTCGTACCAAGGGTATTCCAATCATCGAAATTATAATCAGAGTATTCGAAGAAAGGAAGACTACAACCCCCAAGTAGAAAATCATCATGATGGTATAAGTAATTGATGCATGTATTTGACTGAAAGTGTACCTTTAGTACCTAAATTCAACAATCGAACCAACACAAAATAGTTCCAAGGTTGATAAAATCAAGTACACATAGAGGTATATTTTGAGTTCATACATAGTACATGTGAATATATATGACTAAGTATGTGATTCCCACAACTTTTTGACAAATTCTGTTAAAATAAACAAACTTTTTTCCATCAAAGTGATGTAGTGTATGTCATCCATATAAAGCCTAGAGTAATTCTCAAGCAATTTTAATGTATGAATGCAAGAAGAAGTACTCATATAAGAGCATGACTTTTGTGTTGTATAACTTAGAAGTGGCTTAGTCAAATTGTCTATTTTTGCATCCTTGTATAAGCTTTATAGTTGTACTTTTCTGAAGTTTGATCTTGTTAATAGTTACATAGAAGATTCCTTTTCTATGATCATTAAATTTTTATTTTTGTTTTAGTAAAAAGTTTTCAAACTTGTTGTCTGTTTTTTCAAGGGTGTAAAGCTGGAATGCATGACATGAGAAATAGTCATCTTGGTTGGTCACCTCACATGAAGTTGTGTTAGCTAATTGATGTTAATATTATGGTTGTGAAATATTATTAGGTAATTTATTTAGCTTATTTTAGTTTAAATAGATAGAATGGTTAAATCATTTAATATTAGCTGTGATTGGTAAAATCGATTATTGAACAATTAAAGCTACTCTTATAGCAGCTTTTTAAAAATAACTAGTCAAACCATTTGATTAAATCAATTTGTGAAATGAGCCACTAGATTCAACTAGCTGTGAGTTATATATCAACTATCAATTATTTGTCAAACAGACAAAGATTAATTTGTTTTCATTGGAGCAATTGTTGGACTATTATTTCTGATTAGGTTCGTTATTTAATTTGGACTAGAGTAAGTGATTACCAGTCATTTATATTTTATAAATATCTATGAAAAATTATGTGTAAATTTATCTCTTCTTAAATAGAATATTTTTCGTAGAAACATCAAAAGAAATAGGAGGTAGTAATTAATAATTATTAGGCCGATCTAACAAATCAGGTTGGGTCAGGGTCAGATACGCGTCATATATAAACAGGAGTGAAAAACCCCTTGACCCAAACCCAACCCGATGTAGTTAATTGGATCGAAAATCGCAATCCTGACCTGACCTGTAATAGATCAGGTCGACATGATTTATACCCGCTTAAGCAACTTCAAAATTTTTGTTTTCATTTTATGATTTTTAACATTGATTACACATCTACTTTTTAGGATTTTTTTAAGTCGTTTATTTTGTAAATACCGTGAAAGATAAGAAAATATTAAATGAATTAAGTTAGGTTATAATTAATGAATAAACTCGAAATTAAGTCGTTTAATTAAATCGGTTGTACAAGCCATTTGTTTCAGGTTTAGAATTTTGACCTGAACCCAATTTATTTAATAAACAAATCAGGTCTTGTCGATCTGTTTAATTAATCGGGTTGTCTCAATCCAAACCCTTTTATTTCGGGTTAAGTTTAGATTAGGTTAACAAGATGGGTGAGCTTTTGACAAGCATAATAATTATACTAAATGATTTATGATTTGAGATAAACTAATGAGAATTCACATGCTCACACCATTGGTTGATTATGACTCCTGATAAGTGACAATATATATGATTTGAATTCACAAATCAATTTGTATTATATGCATTTGTCTCTTAGTTTAGTATCAACCTCCATCCATAAATTTATGAAAATTAAAATAATGGATGTACTATATTTTAATTTAACAAAGTAGGGCCAAATAGATTTATGAAGATCAAGCAATATAAGTCAGCTAATGGGGAGTATATCTTTTTGACCTTTTATATCTTTTATTTGAGTATTCTTTTTGTTTCTTAGTCCCCCCCCCCCTTAGTCCTCTACAAATCTTAAGATAATGTTTGTCTTTCTTGTTGATGTATATGTCTTAAAGAAAATTGTAACAGCTATATGTCATTTTTCTTAATAATTTTTTGTTATGGAATTATGCTTATTCTCGAAATTTCATTTTTCTTTACGACAAGGATTATTCTTTTTTAAAATAAAAGATAGTCTTAATTAATTAATATCAAATATTATTATAAATTCGAGATTGACTCTCATATGACTAGGTACCTGACTTAATTAACTCGCTAAATATATAATACAACAAATAAAATACATAATATGAAACTAAAGTTAATAAAAAAAATACCATAATTATTATCAAATACGATCTACATATTTACATAATTGGATATTAGTCTATTGAGAGAGGTAACTTATCAAATTAATTATATTGAAGATTGATGAGGTTTTCATTATGATTATGGGGCTATGGAGATAGCTTAAACAAACTGTGAAAATGATTTGTGTTTGATTAAACCTATTTTCTTTTATTTGAATTTACATTAATTTTCATTTGTGTTTATCTCAGTAAGTTTTATATTATCTTTTTCTTTTAGGCAATGGTCTAACTTCATGTAATCTCATTTCACAAATTTATTTATTTTATCATCTTAATCACTCATTTTTATCATTTATTGATTTTTTTTGTCTTATGTTCACCCAAAATACAACCGGTACATTCGAAAAGGGATATAAGGAGAAATATATGCAATAGATGTTTGATATATAATTTTTAATTTATTGTTGACTTTTGTCAACAAAAGATGTATTACTCCCTCCACCCTTTTTTATTGTCCACTTTCTAGTGGGCACGCAAATTAAGAAAAATGGAAGTGGAGTATTTTAAGTGATTATAATAATTGTAAAGGTGATAGTTGGGGTATTTAAGTGATTATAATAATTGAAGAGGTGGTAGGTGGGGTATTTTAAATAATATAAGTTGGGGTAGTTGGGGCTATTTAGGTAAAAAATTTTTGCCAAAAATAGAAAGTGGATAATTAGAGTGAACTAACCAAATAAGAAAAGTGGACAATAAAAAAGAAACGGAGGGAGTATTATACTGCAAAATGACCAAGCAGCTACGAGTTGTTTGTTTTCAACTAGTCATTTACTACTAATAACAATTGGCCCATATCTAATCTAATATTCTAGGCCCTAATTTTACTAATGGGCTTTATACTTATAGAGAAATAAGACAAATATTTTAAGTTATTCTATGATTAATAAAGAAAATGATGAGAATAAACATGATAATTGACAAACGGCAAAATGGGTAATACATAAACTCACCAATTAATCATCAACAACTAATTTTAAAACGAAAGAAAATCTTCCTTATAAAAATATCATTAAAAAAGGCCAAATAAACAACTAAACAAAACTAGCTAACAATAATAAAAAGTTAACCAATAGAGTTAAAGGTGTTTTGTTTGGGTCATTGAGTTGATTTCGGGTTAGATGTTTTGGATCGATTTGAAATCAGATTTTTGTCTATATTATTTATTATATAATTATAAATCATTTTTAAAGTAAGATCAAATTATGTTCGATTACAAGATCGGATAAGTTTTCGTTGGTGGAATATGTTTTTAACAATTCAAAAGAGTGCATGGAAGTTATGTTTGCATGACGTGGAGGTGAGGTAAGTAAGCGTTACCTGCAGAGAAGTAGGAGTCCAAAAAAAAGTGATGTGATTGAAGAAAAAAAAAAGGCAAAGGGATGGAAACATGAAAATCCTAAAAAAAGGATAACTTTTAATTTTTCTACTCCCTTTAAAAGCAAAGTCAGCTAACGCGGTTCCTTTCCTCACTGCTTTTTACGATTGTAGATGCCAATTAAATCTTTAAATGCTGTGTCAAACACATCATAATTCTCAAAAGTCTTTGATCAAGGCATTATTAACATTCAATAGTAATTTCACTTGCTTTAATTACTCCCTACTTTTTCTTTCAACTGTTTTACTTTATCATTTCCTTTTATTGTTGATATAGAAATATAAATAAATGATCAGTTCTGTTGCAGTAAACGTAAATAATTAACTAATAGTGTTCCACTAGTTTGTTAGAGTACTTTAGAAGTAATGGAATTATTTAACGGGCTTACTTTGTGTCAAGGAACTAACTCAACCAAAAGATTAAGGTGGTGGTTGAAGCCCTAAGCTATATTATATACTCTAACACGCCCCCTCACACGAGAACCCATTGGGCTAGAAGTGTGGATACGACACAAGCCCTCCTCATACCTTGCGCTAAATATTCTACTTTAAATGAGGGGTGATTGAGATTTTAACCCGTGACCTCTTGTCACGTTGGCCCTGATACCATGTCAAGTAACCAACTCAACCAAAAGCTTAAGCTGATAATTAAAGCCCAAAGGTATTTTATATACTCTAATAGATTATATCCTTAATTTTTGTGTTAAAATCTGATCCACAATAGCTCCCTGTTAAAAGAGTTACACACTCCATATACTTAAAATGAAGAGACTATTTTGAATTTTTTTTTTTTTTGAAGTTATTTTATATGGGTGATATCACGTGTTGAGATAAAATTATTCTCAAGAGAACAATATATATATGACTCGAAATAAGAGGATAATGTAGGAGATCGCCTAACAATAAGACAAATTTATATAACGCACAAACTTTGAAAAAGAAAATGTTTTAAATATTTAAAATGTCTATTTTAACCATCAAAACGACGTGTTAAAATTAAACTATTTAAGATATATATTTTAAATATGAAAGTACATATTTTATTATAATTTAATTAGACTATTAAATTTAATTTTAAATTGTCAAAGTGAGACCGTTTTAATTAAGTGAGAATTATGTCAATTTATATATAATTCATCCACAAAAACTTGCGTAAGACCGTCTTATTCTAAGACCATAACTGGGTCGACCCATTCTAAGACGCGTGCACTACACGCGCTCCAGATTTCAATTTTTTTTGGTTTTTTTTATTTTCAGGGTATTTTTCACCTTAAAGGTATCAATTTTTACTTTAAAGATATCAATTTCAACGTAAAGTACTTAAACATATCAATTAAAATAAAAATTTCAATAACAACATGCAATTCATTACTTATCACTGTCAATTATTACCAAACATGCATCAATTATGACCTTATCTTGTTTTTGTTATGATGTTAAGTATATCAATTATAAACAAAATAAATGAAATACATAACAACATACAATTCATTACTCATCACTGTCAATTATTACCAAACATACATCAATTATAAACTTATCTTGTTTCTGTTATGATGTTAACAATATCAATTATAAACAAAATAAATGAAATACATAACAACATACAATTCAATACTTGTCACTGACTCACTGTCACTTATATTAGGTAGAAATTGATCACTTTAACGTTAAAATTGATTACTTATTGGTTCAAATTGAAATTTTTACTTTAATTGATATATTTAAGTACCACTTTAGGTTGAAATTGATTTCTTTAAGATCAAAATTGATACCTTTAATAGACTTCATATTAGGCCGCATCTTATTCTAAGATGGTCTTACCCAAAATCTGCTTTTAATTGTCCATATGGCCCAAATATGTAGCATACAACAATCTTTTAAGCGACACCAAACGGGCTTCACAAAAAGTGATAATCTGCTAGACACGTACTGGCCTTAGTTGAGAATAGACCTTTGCATTGTATCTGATAAATTCCGGGCCGGACTCACATCAAACAGGCCCGATCAATTTTTTTTAGGGAACCAATATATATACAAATATTCTTTCATAAGACGGTCTCACCATGAGACGTGTTCCATACCTTGATTAAATAGCTCAATAATAGAAAATTTTAACATAATAAACTTTTTATACGAACTCGTCTCATAATGAGACGGTCTTATACAAGAGGGGCTAATTTATATTTTATTTTCAAAATTTACGTTCATTGAAATAAACATATTCAATAAAATGTCTAAATAAAGAATTCGCTATAACTGAATTACTTGCTTTTGTCATTTATAATAAGACTCTTGACTAATTGATACTTCCTCTGTTCCGTTTTAGTTGCAACATAAGATTTTACACAGTTTTTAAGAAAAATCTTTTCTGCACATCAATTACTTGCTTTTGTCATTTATAATAAGACTCTTGATTAATTGATACTTCCTCTCAATTACTTGCTTTTGTCATTTATAATAAGACTCTTGATTAATTGATACTTCCTCTGTTCCGTTTTAGTTGCAACATACGGTTTTGCACAGTTTTTAAGAAAAATCTTTTCTGCACATAGATTAGAATATTCACATGGGTTGCTTTTCCAGTACTTGAATGATTTCAGTACAAATGCTGGAATTTTTTAATGTTTAATTCTGCTGAAATTTTAAAATGTTTAAATATCCAATATAGCAGATGAAGATGAAGATGTTCAAAGACTCCATTTTAGGAGAAAATGAAGATGTTCCCCAAAAAGAACCGCGGAATTAGAAATTAAAATCCAAAACAGAAGATGAAGATTTCCCAAAACAGACCCAAAATTAACAAAACGAAATCAGATCTGTAAATTAAGATGAACCAAAAAGAATAAAAATGAAATCAGATATGAAAAATGAACCAAAATGAAATGCATGTTTGTTGATAGTGAATGATACTCGAATCATATGTTGAAATGGTTAAAAATAAGATCACATCAAGTTTTTTTTTCTTTAGGTGAAATGAATAATAAAGCCAGTTAGTTCATGAGATCAAATGAAGAACACAAACATGAAAGGTAAGGAAGAGGAGAGTTGAAGAAAAGAGGGAGAGAGAGTCGTTTGGTATGGAGGTGAAATGAAGTGTTTTGGCATGTTATTAGGCTTTATGAAAATGAGTAAAATAAAAACAATGGCTGAGATGTTATGATAAGGAAAAATGAAGGTCAAGATTTATTAGAGTGTTCTTGATTATTAATTGAGAGTAGGTGGAATTTTTTACAGGAAAAATTAAAGTTGAAAATTAGCCATGAATGCACTACAATTTTGAATTGAGTTGTTTCAAAAAAGTAGGGGGGAAAAATGTCTAACTATAAGTAGGTAGTGGGTAAATTAAGTAATTAAAGGGATGATGTATGATTGATGGTGATATGTGGGGTAGGAATAAAATAAAGGTAAAATAAGTAGATTATTTTTGCCAAAAATAGTAATGTTGCAAGTAACATGAAACATCCAAAAATGTTAAGTGTTACAAGTAAAACGAAACGGAGGAAGTCTATGTATAGTAATATACTCCCTCTAATTCTTTTAATTTGTCCCATTTAGTTTTTTGACACTATTCATTGACCACTCTTGATTTGTATTTTATTCTTAATCTATACCTCAAAATATAGTCAAGTAGGATCCTATTTGATTCATCTCAATGTAAATTTTAATGATATCAAATTTTTATAATTTTTAATCCAATACAATTAGAGATATTTAGAATTGAATTAATGCATTAGATAATGTGCCAAAACTAAATGAGACAACTTAAAACAATTGGAAGGAGTATCATTCAAGCAAAAAAAAAAATGATAATGAAGGCTTATTCAAGGTCCGTGTAGAGTCCTTTTGAGCCCATTTTAATATCCAATCCATTTAAAGCTTGCATATTTAAGAGTCGGATTAGGGTCTCAAATGGGCCCTCACCCATTGCACAACTATAGTCACAAAAACTTGGGTGAGACCGTCTCACTTGTGAGACGCGTCTTATTGGGCCGGCCCAATTGTATATATTTTGTTACTAATTTTTCAAATTAAAATGTCAATTTTAAGAGTTAAAAAACCAATTTGAAGACTTAAAAGAATAATTTCAAGGATTTAAATTTAACATTTTAAATCATGGAATCTGACAATTTCAAGAGTTAAAAGTTTAATTTTAATATTTAAAAAACCAATTTTAAAACGTAAAGAAAGAACAATTGCTAGACTTAAAATTCGCATTTCAACTTTAAAGTAGGATGACTCAAACATTAATGCTCGTATTAAAAACTTTGAAATTGACCTTTAAAGTCTTAAAATTGAATTTTTAAGTCTTGAAATTGTCATTTTAAGTCTTAAAATTAATATGTCAGAATATTCTAAAAAACTTTTTGGGTCTGAGTTGGTTGCACAGATAAGACGATGTCACAGAAAAGTTTCTGCAACTATAGTTGCGAGTGAAAAGTCCTGTGTCATTAAAATTACCTATATAAATGGTGGAATCAATTTAATTCAATTTCACAAAAGTTCAAGCCAATTTACTGAAGGAAAAATTACATGAGACAATTTGACCCACTACAAAAAAAAGACAACTTATCGACCATCCAAAACAGTCAGAAATCGGTCCGTATAGAGCTATACCGACTGATTTTCGACAATTTGTGATAGTCGGTTCAGAATAGTCGGAATTTCATTTTAGTAGGAAAACAGTCGGAACTTCAACTATCAAGTTAGTCAGAAAATAGTAGGAAATTTCCGACTAATTTTCTACTAATAAGTAGTCGGAAAATACTATTTCAGAAATTTATCACAAAATGAACTTTGACCATTCAAAAATTTTGTAGGTGTTCCTTCATTGATCAAATATACCTTGCCCAACTCTTCCTTTCACTCTTAAATTTTGTAGGTGTTCCTTCACCTTAAAGCAATTACATTGTACATGACACCTTTTGTGGCAATAGTAACAATCCTGATTACCATTTCCTGCTCGATGATCTTCATCTTCATAACCTTCTCCATCTACATTCATCCATCCTCCCTCACAATTGTTATTGCTTCATCCGATTAGGGGATCTTATCTCTTACTAAAAGCAACATCTACACGAGAAGTGTTTAAAATAGACCCGACGACATGATATTCTTCCGACCTTATAATCGAATTCAATTTATAATTATATAAAAACCAATGTGACACAAGACCCGATTTCGAACTGACCCCAAACTTTTAATCGAAAATCAACCCGATGACTCGAATGAACACCTCTAATTTGCACGATAGGTTTGTAACAAGAGCTTGCTCCTGGTTTGATATTTTCTTGTTTTCATTTAATAATCGACACAATAGCTAGTAGGGATGGCAACGAATCGGATCATGACCGAATCTAGATGGACTTGGATTCAGATCCGAATATGCGGGTCTAAATTTTCAGGATCGGATCTGTTGAGAAAAGTGGCGATATAACACACACACTTTCTCCCTTTGTGTTGTTAGATGAACAAAAATAATCAATCCAATCAAACAAACAATAATAATCCTACAATCAAGCACAATAAAGTAAAAATGCAGAAAGTAAAGCACACACGATATTTACGTGGAAAACCCAATGCGGGAAAAAACCACGGGACCGTAAGTGGTACCACACTCTTCCACTAATCACCAATATAATTAATGGGTACAACCAAAATCCTCTCTAGACAATACTAGAGGCAAGACAAACACCAAACAACCCTAAAACATTACTCAAAAGTGGTAAAATAACAACGAGGTTAAATTAGGGAAAAATACAAATTATCCACTTACAGTGCACAAAATGACAATCCAACCGTTGAATATGTAGGTTGGGTAGGCAGGAACACAGTGTCAAAATTTGACGAAAAACGGAATACAAATGACCTTCGATCGGATCGCCGAAAACTTCACGCGCGATACCTCTCCTCCTCTGCCGTCACTTTCTGTTTTGTGGTTTGGGCCTGAATACTCAATTCCCAAAGAAAGTTGCTGCCCTATTTTCTCCTTTTATAGTTTTGCCCTTTTTTTTTTCTTTTTATTAATAAATAAGCCCATCAAATATTAAAGCCCAATATTTAATATTATTACATGGGCCTTCCTCCAAGTGGGAGGGAATAACCCAACAAATCTCCCCCTCACTCCAACTTGGGGGGTATGACAAGCCCCGCTTTCAAACGGCACACCTCTAACTTGTCTCTTGGCAGGATCTTAGTCATCATATACGATCCATTTTCATGAGTACTGATCTTCACAAGCTCAAAAGTTTTTTCTTCTATCTGATCTCGAATCCAATGATACCTCCTTCGTATATGTTTCGTTCGACCATGATAGGTAGCATTCTTAGCTAGATGAATAGCACTCTGACAATCACAATGTAACAAATAATTGTCTTGCTCCAAGCCTAACTCTTCAAGAAAGTCCCTCATCCACACTAACTCTTTACTAGCTTCAACAGCTGCCACATACTCTGACATAGTAGTCGATAGAGCAACACATTTTTGCAATTTAGATTGCCAAGAAACAGCTCCCCCTGCAAACGTCATCATGTAACCAGAAGTAGACTTACTAGAATCAATATCACCTGACATATCAGCATTTGTGTAACCATCCAACATAGGTTCGCCAGGACCAAAACATAAACTAACTCTAGAAGTACCCTTGAGATACCTTAGAATCCACTTAACTGCTGCCCAATGCTCCTTTCCAGGATTAGACATAAACCTGCTAACTACCCCAACAGCACGAGCTATATCAGGCCTAGTACATACCATAGTATACATCAAACTACCTACGGCGGACAGGGCTGAACAAATTTTGGTCTAAACCGTAAATCAAACCGAACAAAACCATAACTTGAGTATTTGGTCTGGTCTACAGTCTAAATGGTCTGGTCTGATTTTTTTTCATAAAAAATTACGGTTTACGGTCTGGTCTCGGTTTTTAAATTTTCAGACCAGACCAGACCGTAAACCGTACTTTGACCAAAAACCATAATTTTTTTTAATAAAAAACGGGTATCTACTTAGATATTTTGAGATATTATTATTTTTATATAGTAATATATACTTGAATAATGTTGATGCAATCAACTAATTACAAATTATATTTATTTAGTGTTTGTAAGTGAGAAATATTTTCATAGAACATATATTAATTTGGAAAAAAAATATAAAAATAAAAACCATAAACCAGATCAGACCAAACCGTTGTAGAACAGTTTGGTCCGGTCCGGTCTGGAAAATTTTCAGACCGAAATTTTTGGTTTGGTCTGATTTTAGTGTCAGACCAGACCAAACCGAACCGTGTGCACCCCTAACGGCGGATGAATAAGGCACATTTTTCATCTTCTTCTTTTCTTCATCTGTTGTAGGAAATTGTTCGAAACTCAATTTCATATGCACTGGCAGTGGAGAACACACAGGCTTAGCATTGTTCATATTGAACCTTTTCAGCACCTTTTCAATGTATTTCTCTTGTGATATCTACAATTTCTTATTTTTCCTATCACGAGAAATACGCATGCCTAAAATTTTTTTTGCAGGGCCAAGGTCCTTCATAGCAAAGGACTTGCTCAAACTAGCCTTTAAGTCAACAATCTTGTTGGAATCACGACCAACAATCAACATATCATCAACATATAACAAGAGAATGAGAAAGTCACCTTCAGCAAAATTCTTCACAAACACGCAATGATCAACATATGTCTTGTGGAAGTCATTATCAACCATGAATAACTCAAATTTCTTGTACCATTGCCGAGGCGCCTGCTTAAGACCATACAAACTCTTCTTTAAGCGACACACAAGTTTCTCCTTTCCCTTGACCTCGAAGCCTTCAGGTTGCTCCATGTAAATTTCCTCCTTTAGGTCACCATGGAGGAAAGCAGTCTTCACATCAAGTTGCTCAATCTCCAAATTCATGTTGGCAGCCAAACTAAGTACAACTCTGATTGAAGACATCTTCATCACTAGAGAGAAAATCTCATCAAAATCAATCCCTTTCTTCTGCTCATAGCCTCGCGCCACAATCCTAGCCTTGAACCTAGGTGGTTGACCATCTTCTCTGGGCTTCAGCTTAAACACCCACTTATTCTTGAGTGCTCGTTTGCCGTTAGGCAACTTTACCAGATCATAAGTATGATTCTCATGCAAGGAAATCATCTCATCTTGCATGGCATTGTACCACTCCTTACTTTTCTCATGCGACATAGCCTCCTGAAAATCTTCAGGCTCTCCCCCGTCAGTTAGTAACACAAACTCTGTAGTAGGATACTTCATAGAAGGATGTCGTCCTCTAGTAGATCTTCTCACATCATCAGGCTGTGGTTGCGGTTCAACAACTGGTGGCTCAACTTCAGGTTGATCATCATGACCATCATCACCAATATTGTCATCATCATGTTGAATATCTCCCCCTTCAACTCTAGGAGTCATCTGTGGTAAGATTGGATCAAAAGTGATTGGAGTATGAGAGAATGTTTGTTGCTTTGGCTTTTCAATATCTTCAATAGTCTGATCTTCAAAGAACACAACATCTCTGCTTCTGAGAACTTTCCTATCTACTGGATCCCATAACTTGTACCTAAGAGCATCTTCAGAGTACCCCAAAAATATACACTGCTTTGTCTTCTTATCAAACTTGGATTTCTCATCTCTAGGAATGTGAACAAAAGCACGACATCCAAACACCCTCAAGTGCTTGTAGGTGACATCTTTACCGGTCCAAACTTTCTGAGGAACATCACCATCAAGAGGATTTGAAGGTGAAAGGTTAATCAAGTACACAGCTGTAACCAATGCCACTGCTCAGAAAGACTTGGACAACTTTGCATGAGAGAGCATACATCGAATTCTTTCTTTAATTATTCTATTCATCCTCTCTGCAACTTCGTTCAATTGAGGTGTCTTTGGAACTGTTTTCTCAAGCTTGATGCCTTGACTCTTGCAGTAGCTTTCAAATGGGCCTCTATACTCACCACCATTATCAGCTCTCACAACCTTGAGCTTTCTACCTGTTTCTCGCTCAACTTTAGCCTGAAACTCCTTGAAAGCAGAAAGTACCTGATCCTTGGTTTTCAACACAGTAACCCACACTTTTCTAGAATAATCATCAATTAAAGAAATAAAGTAAAGGGCACCACTATGGGATTTAGCATCCATAGAACATACATCAGTGTGGACAAGATCAAGAGGATACTTTCTCCTAGATGGCGGGTGAGAATGAAAAGCAACCCTATGTTGTTTACCAGCTAAACAATCAACACAGGATTTAAGAGACATACTTGAGACATCAGGGAGATATTGCTTCTTAGTGAGAATCTGCATATCTTTCTCATTCATATGGCCAAGTCTATTATGCCATAACTCACTAGAACATTCATTTGCAACATTTACCTCACCCGTGCAAACCTTCGCCTGCATCAAATAAAGAGAACCTTGTTTCTTACATCGGGCCGCTATAAGATTCCCCTTGTAGAGCTTCCACTTACCATCATTGAAGTGGCTGAAGTAACCCTCTTCATCAAGCCTACCTATAGAAATGAGATTCAATCTGATATCGGGAACGTGTCTAACATTTCTCAAAATCAGCTTACAACCGGTGGAACTCTCCAAGTAAATATAGCCTTTGCCGACAACCTTGGATGACCCATCATTCCCCATTCTAACACTACCAAAATCACCACTAGTATAGGACGAGAAGTAGTCTTGATGCGGAGTAAGATGATACAAAGCACCCGAATCAATCACCCAATTGCAGTCGTCACCAGCTATATTCAAACACTCTTTATCACCAATGAAGAGCAAATCATTATCACTGATTGCTAGAGCTGTAGTATTTTTCTCTTCAGACTTCGACTCAGAGGAATCACCCTTTCTATCTTTTAACTTGTCTCTTTTCATCTTTCTGCAGAACCTCTTAATATGACCCGGCTTGTCGCAGTAATGACAAATAATTCTACTCTTGGATTTAGGCTTGTCTCTGGAATTGTCTCTACCTCTAGAAGCTCGATTTTTGCTTCTCCCCCCATTAGGACTCTTGTGCAACATAATGAGCTTCAGAATGATTGTAGGAACTCATCTCCTTTCTCCTAGTCTCTTCATTCAGCAGACTAGCTTTGACACTCTCCTTTGTCAACTTACCATCAGGAGCAGAATTGCTAAGTGATACAAATAGTGTGTCCCAACTCTCTGGCAATGAGGAACGTAGCAATAGTGCCTGCAACTCATCATCTAAAGACATTTTCACTGCAGACAACTGATTAATCAAACCTTGAAAATCATTCAAATGTACTACCATGCTATTCCCATCGTGAAATTCTAACTTTACCAATTTTCTCATCAATGACGCTTTACTTAAGGCGTTCTTCCTCTCATACATAGCCTCAAGTTTCATCCACAATTCATAAGCATTCGTGTCATTGGAAATATGTTGTAGCACACTAACATCAACAAATTGTCTAATGGTTCCTACCGCTTTCCGATTTAAAATTTTCCATTTACTTTCATCTTGACCAGTGGGCATAGACTCATTTAAGATTGGTTCATACAAATCTTTCACATAAAGAGTATCTTCCATCTTAGTTTTCCACACAGCGTAATTGGTAGAATCCAAATAAATCATATCGTGCATACTAGATTTATCATCCATCAAAAACCAACACAAGAATATCACCCAAGAAAATATAAACCAAGCTCTTGATACCACTATGTTGAGAAAAGTGGCGATATAACACACACACTTTCTCCCTTTGTGTTGTTAGATGAACAAAAATAACCAATCCAATCAAACAAACAATCAAGCACTGTTACGGTTTTATTTTAATACCGCAAGTGTACGGGTGTCGTAGCACAATTACCGGTCGATTCACAGGAAGGCAAGATCAATATAAGAGTCGTTCAATTAATCACTTCAAGAGCAAAAGATTTGTTGGTTGTTGCTATAAACTACGTGAAAATGCTTGAGAAATATGTTGATATCAAGATAATAAAAGGACTAGGACATAGGAATTCCCCACTAATAGCATGTGATTATTTCAATAAGGATTGCAATTGATTCCGTTGAATTGATTCACTCACCAATCTAATTTTATCATTCCTTTTCGGGATGGTAACCAAATTAAATCAAATTAAATGGGTTCTTTCAATCTCAACTTTCGTATTTAGATCGATTAACATCACAAGAAAACATACTACTCAATCTCAACTTTCGTGATTTTGACTAAGAAGGCATATTAACTTGTTTTATCATCCAAGACTAATAATATTCTCATCCCTCAACTTTCGTGATTTTGGTATTAAGAGAAATTAAAAGACTTTAACTTGAATGATCATACAAAACAATTTAATCAAATTAATTCAACTTCACAATCACCAATCCTCATCTAGCAATCACATACATATTAGGGTTCAAATCCAATGTCCTAGCATACAAAACTACTCACTAATCATGGTTATAGAGATTTCTAGGACAAATAAACTATCATGAATTACAAAATAAGACATAATTTAAAAACTTGAGTATAAAAGAAATACCTTGACAATGGAGATGAAGAAGGAAAAGTAAATTGCTAATGAAATCTAAGATTACAATATTGAAATTCTTAAAGGAAAGCTTAAAGATAAATGTATGGAATACAAAGGAACTCTAAAGTTTTTGAAGAAAAGAAAACTCCATAATCTAAATTAGGGTAACCTCCACTTAAATAGTGGTTCCAAAAATTAGGAGAAAAAACCGTTTAAATTCCCGTCAGATGAAGTGCGACGACTCGCCACATCGAGTGCAACGAGTCGTTACATATGTACTGGCCTGGAAAAGAGAGTTCAGAGAAGAAGCGACGAGTCGTTACAAAGGACCGACGTGTCGCCGCATAGAAGCAGCGAGTCGTCACTTTGGAGCGCCGAGTCGTCGCTTTGGGCCTGACTAGCGAACTTTGAATGACCGCCATTTTCTACTCAATTGTCGGATATGGACATATAATATACCGTTGGAAAGCTCTTGAAGTCTACTTTTCAATGAGGCAAACCTTACATCAATGTGATCTCTCTATCAAAAGTTATGGCCAAAAGAGTGATCATGTATTAAATTTCTTCTCAAAACTTTTGTCTTTTAAGCACTTTTCTACTCTTTTCTCTTTTGCCCATGTTCATTGTAAAACATCTTCAAGCGAGCAACGATCTCTTCACTTATTTAAGGGGTCTTAGGCTATTTCTCCAAGCCTTCACCCTCTTATAACTCCATATACTAGTAAAAAGCTTCAACTCCGCCTCGTATATCATAAATCTACAAAATAAGCACAAGAGACAAAAATCGCAACAATTCACTACTATAATCCCTAGACACCTCTAAAACTTCATGTAAGGAGCGTAGAAATAGCACGGATAAGTGCAAATAATTGCACTTATCAAGCACAATAAAGTAAAAATGCAGAAAGTAAAGCACACACGATATTTACGTAGAAATAGCACGGACCGTAAGTGGTACCACACTCTTCCACTAACCACCAATAAAATTAATGGGTACAACCAAAATCCTCTCTAGACAATACTAGAGGCAATACAAACACCAAACAACCCTAAAACATCACTCAAAAGTGGTAAAATAACAACGAGGATAAATTAGGGAAAAATATAAATTATCCACTTACAGTGCACAAAATGACAATCTAACCGTTGAATATGTAGGTTGGGTAGGCAGGAACACCGTGTCAAAATTTGACGAAAAACGGAATACGAATGGCCTTCGATCGGATCGCCGAAAACTTCACGCGCGATATCTCTCCTCCTCTGCCGTCACTTTCTGTTTTGTGGTTTGGGCGTGAATACTCAATTCCCAAAGAAAATTGCTGCCCTATTTTCTCCTTTTATAGTTTTGCCCCTTTTTTCTTTTTATTAATAAATAAGTCCATCAAATATTAAAGCCTAATATTTAATATTATTACATGGGCCTTCCTCCAAATGGGAGGGAATAACCCAACAGGATCGAAATCCAAAACAAGTCTAGTTTATTTTTTGCATGTTTAGGTGATTGAATTTTACTTCGTATTGAAATTTAAATTGTCGATAATACTAATAATCAAGTACTATAATTTATCGGGCCAGACGTAGCCAAAGACATTCTAAAAGAAGCTACAAGGATATACTTTATATGGTCAAAGTCCCTAATTAACGGGTTGTGCCTATAAAGACTATAATGGGAATTAACCAATCAAAAATGAGAAAAGACATAAGTTTTCAAGACCGTATCCATATATTTAACTTGCAAGTTAGATGGCTTCTACAACGCAAATGTAACGTTGGTTGTACAACATATCTTTTTCAAACCATATAATTAATTTTCCCGTCGAATAATGAAATGTCAAATATTAATAAGATTGACTGTTTCGTCTCAAATTCCTCCCTTTTCAAAGCTTTTCCCTTCTCGCGCTTATTTACGCCGTAGGGGTGAAGTCAAAATTTTTAATTAGAAAGGTTAAATTGTCGATATACTAGAAAATTATTTATTATATAAGGTGTTTAAAATTGACATGATGACTCGAAATATACACGACATTGTATTTGAATCCGATTTGATTCGAATTTAAAAATGATTTACAATAATGTAAAAACAATATGGACACAAAAATCCAATTTCGATCCCACCAAAAACACCTAACCCGAAATCAACAATGACGCGCACAAACCATTAAACACTAGTTAAGTTATAAAAATATTAAAATCATATAGACTAAAATGAACTTGAATCATATAAATGTATTAATCTATCAAAATAATAGTTTAAATTAGGGTTTGATCTCTTACCCTTAGATTACAAATGTATTAGTCCAACCATTGAGCTATAGTAATTTTTGTTATATTTTTACTCACCTTAAAATATATACTTTATTAGTAAGTGTGGGTCAAAACCAAATTTACAAGAAATCACATTTTCAGCAAGGGGGCAGAGCCTCCCACAGCCCTCGTGTAGCTTCGCCCATGTTTACAACTCAACTATAATATCAAATATTGTAAAAATACTGACTCAGTTACATATGTATTATAGTAAATAAACATCCTAGATTCTAAAAATATTATTCAAACGTATATGTCTAGAAAACCTCTCTCTTAGAGGATCAAGATCGATTCAAATTATGAAAAAAAAAAATTAAAAACTGTCTATAATTTTTCTAGATATTTCTTATTTTAAGACAACAAGCAATAAAAATAAATATTTGGGGAGATTAACAAGAAGTAAATTGCATATATGTTTGTTTCACCTTTTCGAAAGATAAGTAATAATCAAACTTAAAAACATTTTTTGAAAAATTAATATTTATTTTAATTGAATCAAAATCCAATCTTACTCTCTTATTTGTTCTTCACTTATTCTTAAAGCTTACGAATTGTGAGGAGCTTGTTAAATTAGACTGAACTTATTTTGAATGTCAGTATATTAACGGGGAAACACGAGGTGCACACACTTCAGCTAAAGAGATATGTACCATCTCAAAACCATATGGCAATGGGAAGAAGATTCCCAATAACTTATAAAGTGTGCACACTATCTTCAATTTGTCGATATGGGATAATTCATAGCTATAGAGTGTAGGAAAATAAAGAATAAAATAAAATCTTGATATTATTTTCTTATTTTAGGAAATATTATGTTAGAATATTTTTCTTTTATTTTAAGTATTTAAGATATTTTGTTATTCTAGTTTCTATGTTTAAGTCAATGATGTTTTGTATAAATAGAGGTATTTTTCTTCTAATTATGAATAAGAAAAAAATAAAAGTATTCAACCCTTAATTTTTACATGGTATCAGAGCCATAAGGTTTATCACAAACCAACTTAAAAAACAGAAACACAAAGATGGCCGACCAACTTGGAAATCCAAACCCGAACAACCAAATTGTCACCGTCGATCATCTCCTTCAACTCATTCAAGAACTCAAAAATCCCACACCAACCCCACCAAACCCGCAACCACCACCACCACCACCACCCACCCACCAAGTTAAAAGAGGAAGATAAACTAACCTACAACAATTACACAAAATGGTATCGATTGATGTCCCTTAGCCTCGAAGGTCAGGGACGACTTTCACACATTACCAAAGCCCCCCGGCTTCCACCGACCCTACATACCCGCAATGAAAACAACAAGATTGCATTGTACTCTCTTGGCTCATCACTAATATTGGGTCCGATCTTGTTAACCAATTTATCGACTACACCACCGCTTGGGATTTATGGAAAGGGCTTAAAACCCTATAAAATAGTGGACGGGATGAACTTCAAATTTTTGAATTGAGTACTAAAGTGGCATCCCTCAAACAGAATCACGACTAATTAGAAGTTTTTTATGGTAATCTCCAAACTTTATGGAGAGCCATGGATCGTCGAATGCCTAATCCGATGAAGCATGCGGAAGACATCACAATTTATAATAATATTGTTCAAAAACAGAGACTATTTCAGTTCCTTGTTGGCATCAATGACACTCTTGACAAAGAGTGTCGGGATATATTAAATCTCGACCCACTCTTGATAAAGCCTTTGCTAATATCCGCCGTAAAATTCACGGCGTGGTATAATGTCTAGCGCATCATCATCGGAGCCTAGCTCCTCAGAAATTGGGAGTGGATTAATAGCAAAAAACCGATCAGATTATTACTCATTCCGGCGAGACAAGATAGATAAATCTCATTTGAGATGTGACCACTGTGGAGGTTCTCGGCACATCAAGGAAGGGTGCTTCAAACTGATTGGCTATCCTGATTGGTGGGAGGATTTAAAGCAACGAAAGGCCGCCGTCGATACATCGGTTACCCAGGTTGGTGGCAAGGCTCAGTTTGTCACTATCATCCCACCTCTGGCAGCAACATCACAACCAGAGGACACACATGAAGAAACTGGTCAAGGTACGTTGTCTTGGGCATGTATGGGCGTGATTCAACAAAACATATCACCACCACACCATCAACAATACCAAAACAGAAAATAAGATCCACAAACACAAACCCACTCCCATGAGAAAACCAAAACCCATTCGACACAAATAGGAAAAAAAAAATCAAAAAAATCTTAAACTGATCCAAAATAAAAAGGGCATGATTTTTCAGACTGTTCAAAATGGTCGAAATATACACCCAGATCTGAAAAAATAGGAGGAGAAAATCGACACCATAATAAACAAAAACAACCACAAACAAACTGTAGAAACAACACCAATTTCGGCCTCCCAACCATGGATGACAGCCACCATGGTACCGGAAAAAATGACCGGCGATCAGTGTCTATCCCGGTGGTAATGGCGAGAACTCAGGGGAGGGGGGAGACAGATTAGAGAGAGAAGAAGATGAGTATAAGGGAAGGGGGAAGTATGAACTTACCATAAATAATCCTATTTAGACAAAACCCACTCAAATAAAACCTAAAAACACTCCTAACCCATCCCTGACCCGCGTGTCCCAATATGGGTACCTAGGGATTTGCGTGAAACCTCCAAACTCAAGCCTTCCTTTATCTAAAAACTCTAATATTCATTTAAGTCCACAAAGAAAATCAAACCCATGGATTTTTGATTGCGGGGCAACCAAGTCTATGACTTTTGACCCTCGTGATTTTTTATCTCATAATCCCACCACCCATTCCCGGCTTAAACTTGCGACCGGTGATAGTGTTCATGTGGATGGTGAAGGCCCGATTGCTATTTCTCCGTCTCTTAATTTAAAAAGTCGTTTTTTGATCCCGAATTTGTCATATAAACTATTGTCTATCAGTTAGCTCACCAAGGAACTAAATTGTACTGTTCTCATGACCGTTCATGGCTGCGTTGTACAGGATGCCCAAACCCAGAAGATCATTTGTCATGGTACTGAATGCGGTGGATTATATTACTTGGACGATGCTGGATTGGTTCTCAGGGGGAGTTCGATCTCCTAATCGACGTTGTTTTTTGGCAAGTTTGGTTCGGTAATCCCGAGACCAAACTTGAGGGGGAGTATAGGAAAATAAAGAATAAAATAAAATCTTGATATTATTTTCTTATTTTAGGAAATACTCCCTCCATTTCAGTTGACTAGTCCCATTTGACTTTTTACGGATTTTAAGGGTTGAGTGGGGTCCATTAAAAACGTGGTAGTTGGGTATTTTAATTGATTAAATTAATTGTAAAGGTGGTAGTGGAGTATTGGGAATTGGAAAAGTGAGGGTATTTAGGTAAGAAAAGGTTAGCCATAAAAGGAAATGGGACAAGTAGTATGAAATTGGCAAAAAAGAAAATGAGACAAGTAAACTGAAACGGAGGGAGTATTATGTTAGAATATTTTTCTTTTATTTTAGGTATTTAAGATATTTTGTTATTCTAGTTTCTATGTTTAAGTCAACGATGTTTTGTATAAATAGGGGTATTTTTCCTCTAATTATGAATAAGAAAAAAATAAGAGTATTCAGCCCTTAATTTTTACACATAGCTACTCAAATTGACAGCCTGCAGAAGGTCGACGAGCTAATTGTGTATTAATCAAAAACGAAAACGTTGAATTGTTGTCATTATCACGAACACCAATATGATAAAGTTCCAGATCCTATTGTAGCTTGTTATTAATGGTTAAAACGACATACACGTTTGTTTTTATTTGACGCCATCGTGGACATTATTTGGACACAAACTCTTGCTTTCCATTATTTTGATCCTTAAAAAGACTACTTAATCATGGGTTCATCGCATGAGCGGATTTAGACCATAGCAATGCTATCATTTGACAACATTTGATCATGGTAGAGTTGATTATATAGCTTATCTTTCACCCAGTAGACCAGCGTTCGAACCTTTTACCATGCGAAGTTTTTTTTAACTTGAATTCATTGACATCATTTTTGATTTTTTTATAGATTCGTCACTGATTCATCACCCTTTAAATTATTTTAAATTAATCTCAATTATGTAAATAAGTTAATGAAAAGGGGATCTACTTAACAAAAACCAAAATATAGTACTACCTCCTATTCAGCCTAAATGTCTTTTTTTTGGCACTATTCACTCATTACTCTTAATTTGTATTTTACTCTTAATCTATAAGTTAAAATATAGTCATGTGAGATCTTGTTTGATTCGTCTTAATACAAGGATTATTAATATCAAATTTTTATAATTTTTAATTAAGAATAATTTGAGATATTAATGGTTGAAGTATTGCCTCGTCAAGTGTGAAAATGAGACATTTAGGCTGAATAGGAAGGAGTATTTATTTCTAGATAATAAATTCAATTTTTCTTTTTTGTAATCTCCCAAAAGAAGCTAAGAATTAATGTTCATTGAGTCTAGTATGCATTAGGATTTAAGTACAAAATTTTCAATTAATAGTAAAAATGATAAGTCAAAAATACAAATATTTAGTCATTAATTACTACTTCATATAATTATAGTTCTAAGAAAATAAATTTAACATTAAAAACGAAGTTTTAACTTTTGTATAACATTATTTCATAATCAGACGAGCTTATACAATTATATTTTTTTAATTGATTACTGAAAACTTCTTGGTTATAAGTAATCATTTTAAGTTATAAAAAATGATCATTTTAAACTGATCATTTTAAGTTTGTAAATGATCATTTCAAGATAGTATGTATTAACTTTCAAGACTATAATCACTTTAATTCTTTAAATATATTAAATCAGTTAATAAAAATGTTCGTATCGTAAAACGGGCGCATTTCAAAATTTGTGATTAAGCTATGAAAAATACAGAAATTCTTAATCAATCACCGTAATTTGAAAATTACCTTAAAAATACCAAAGAATAGTTATAAATAAATAAAGAAAATTAAAATTACAAACTTTGACTCTGCCAAATTTTACTATACAAAGTAATTGTTTAACTTTACAAATAACCGCTATTTACTTTTTTTTAAGATAATAACCGTTATTTACCTACTTGTGAAAAATATACTACGAATCGATATATTATATGTCAAAAAAAAAGAGAAACTCTACATGGTAGCATCCAATTTTAATGAAATGCCAGTGGTATCACTTTTTAAAGAAAATTCAACATGGTAGCATCCAGTTTATGCACTATCTAATTGTCGTAGCATTTTTCGTTAAGTTCTTATTAAATTCCGTTAAATTCATCATTATATATGTTTTTTCCACAGGGTAGCATCTAGTTTTTGTTTAATTCACCATTTTAATGTTTAATTCACCATTTTAATGTTTGATTCACCGTTTAATGCATTGACGCTCATAAATGTTTAATAATTTTATTGAAAAATTATAAAAAAAACTATCTAATCCGGTCGAAACAAGTACTTATTCGCCTATTTTTCGATACGTAAACCGAAAAAGATATTTGACGTCATTTTTACCTATCATTACGATTTTTTTCAAAAAACAGACGTTGCAATTACCCTTACGGGGTAACTCTTTCGAAAATCCGGTTGAAACAAGTACTTATTCGAAAAAGATATTTGACGTCATTTTACCCATCATAACGATTTTTTTGAAAAAACGAACGTCGCTCTATCAAAACAAGTACTTATTCGAAAGAGTAATTGTTTCGACCAATGAATTAAATATTAACGGGGTGAATTATATGTTAAAATTTTTTTCAGTAAAATTATTTAACATTTATAATTTTTCCGTAAAATTATTTAACATTTATAAATTATTAAACATTTATGAACGTTAATGAATTAAACGGTGAATTAAACAATAAAATTGTGAATAAAACGTCAAAATTGTGAATTAAACAAAAACTGAATGCTACCATGTGAAAAAAGCTTACAACTTGATGAATTAAACGGAGTTTAAAAAGAATTTAACGGAAAATACTACGTCAATTAGATAGTGCATAAACTTAATGCTAATTTGAATTTTTTAAGAAAAAAGTGCTACAATTTCTCTACGGAGAAAAATACAAATTTACCATAAAACCACGGAACGAATTTCTGCATTTTCTCCTCCCCCATTTCCTACCTTCTGTAATTCTGCGTCTACGAAAGAAAAAAGAGAAAAGTAGAAATTAGAAAACCTTAATTCAATCAACAAAACCCCGTAACTCCATTACCAAAACTCTTAGCATCAATAAACCAACAAGAACATCAAAGATGTGGCGCTGTGTCACTCGTAATCTTCGTCCTCTTTCATGGAAATCTTCTCCGATCTCTTCTCAATCTCCTTTTTCCCGATTCTTTTCTGTAAGATCGTCTTCCTCCTTTTTCAATTTTTGTGATCTTGATTTTTGTTAATTTAAATAATCGATTATAATTGATGAACGAGTGATTTGAAATTTTCGATTCTTATTTTTTTGTTTGTTTTGGTTTGGTATTGCAGAGTGCAGGTGGAGCGAGTTATACTGTGGTAGACCACACCTACGATGCGGTGGTCGTCGGAGCAGGAGGCGCTGGTTTGAGAGCGGCTATTGGATTATCAGAACATGGATTTAATACCGCTTGCATTACTAAACTTTTTCCTACTCGTTCTCATACTGTTGCTGCTCAGGTTTATTATATTTATTCAAATTTTTGCATTTTCGTTTCCTTTGTCAATTTTTGTTTCTCAATTTGTTATTGGTTTTGATTATTGTTATTTACGTATTCATCATATAGCTGTCACTTTGCTTAATGCTTCACTAGGTTTTTAATCAATCTTATGTATCAGCTAGTTTCTGCGTTAGCTTTGTAATTTGTATTGAGTTACACATCTCCCAAATTTTTCTGTCGATCATTGTTACAAGTTTTAGTTAGTACTAGTAATAGATTATGAGTTATGAATTAAGATTTCAAAGTTGCATATACATTACATGTGATAAAATACTTAACGAGGGTGTTACTGTATACAAAGGAGACTAAGGTTGAATTAGTTGTGGTCTCAGTTGTAGATATGTATTGCTTTTCTCCTTCTACCCCTTTGAGTTTGCTCTAAAGTAGGGGCAAGTGGGTAATGTCATTTCAAGGCATTATAAAGCATTACTCCTTTCCTTTTAAAGTAATGAGGAAATATCACATGGGTGTCAAAAAATAAAATTTGGAAGACGGAGACAATTGTTTTAGTGCCCATTACTTTTGTATATCAGTATGTGCTGTTAAAATACTACTTGAATGTACGGTAAATTGATGAATGGATTTGTTGCAGGGTGGAATCAATGCTGCCTTGGGTAATATGACTGAAGATGACTGGAGATGGCACATGTATGACACCGTCAAAGGAAGTGACTGGTTAGGTGTGTGCAATTTCTATTGAATCGTCCATTATTTTCTTTTTAGTTCTACGTGATGATATGAATGAATATAACGTGAAATGAATAATGATTAATGTAGTTTCGCAGTTTGTAAGTAGCAGGATCAAACCTGTATATTCGACTATCCACATAATGGAATTTTGACTTTTATGAACATTTCATTCAGTATTCGTACTTCATTTAGGTGTAGAGGCTCCCCAAACATTTAGATATTGTTTTAGAGGGTTGCAAGGAAACAGCTTCTCTTTTTTTGCTCCAAGAGTTGAGTTTTTCTTCAATCACTAATTGTGTTGAATAAATGGAAAACTGCTTTCAGTTAATACCATGCTTGTAGGAAAATTAAATCTATCGTTGTTAATGTAATCCTAATGCGTAAGCAATACAACTCACGTGAAACTAATGTTTGTCTTCCTTTTTCTAACGTTGTCCAAGAAGAGTGGAGGTTTTCTCATGCATTTATTTTCATTGTTTGTTTTAAATATTAAGTGCGCTATGGTTAGCTATGGGAATGGTTCTTTTATGTAAATAATGCCAAACATGTGCTTTTAACAACATATTTAAGGAAACCATTGGAAAAGAATGTTGAACAAGCGAATTGAACAACCAACAGTCAAGTCTTGAATGCTTAAATAGGATATTTCCTCCCTTCCCCATCCCCAAAACAAGAAAACAATGCTTGTTTAAAATTCTAAGTGGAACTTGGGTATATATATATTAGATTCAAGAAAAAATTGAAGGGAATGTGCTTTTAAAACAGTGGTTATCCCAATAAATTTTCTCTTGTTGCTTCATGACACATGTGGGACTCATATTTGCAGGTGACCAGGACGCCATACAGTATATGTGCAGAGAGGCACCAAAAGCTGTTATTGAGCTTGAGAATTATGGTTTACCATTTTCTCGTACAGAAGATGGGAAAATATATCAACGTGCATTTGGTGGTCAAAGCTTGAATTTTGGCAAAGGTTTGTGGTTAAAATTCAGGATTCTACTATTAATTGCTGACTTTGTTAGTGCATCCACTGTCTGATACGTCCTATATCACCTTCCTGTTTATTGCAGGGGGTCAAGCATATCGCTGTGCTTGTGCTGCTGATCGAACTGGACATGCTTTACTTCACACTCTGTATGGACAAGCTATGAGGCATAATACACAATTTTTTGTGGAATATTTTGCATTGGACCTTATTATGGATGATGAAGGCAAGCTAATCTTGTTCATGGTCGTGCCTTTTTACTGTTTTTGGTGTCCGTAATGAAGTGTGACTGACATTTCACTTTCTATATTACACCTGCTTGGCGCTTGCATTCCGATTTTGGAAGTAAAGCTGTTGAATATATAAAAGTGCTCTTCTTTAGAATGTGATTTGGCACCTAAGCTAATAATACCAAGTGCCCTAAATTTTCATTATCGCTCATATTTGTGCAGCTAATTAGCATGTCATTTCCAGTAACTGAACAAGTTCAGTGATTTCATCCTTTAACTGTAGAACAAATGATCTGTTATAAGTTAGCTGGTTTTTCCTTTTTTCGATATATATTCTGATTATAAATCTTATGTTCAGGTAGTTGTCAAGGTGTAATTGCTTTAAATATGGAAGATGGGACATTGCACAGATTCCGTGCTAAATCGACGATTTTGGCTACTGGGGTATAATTTGCTTCTCAGCTTGCAAAAAATCTCCTTTCTTGTATGGAACCGTATTCTTAGTTTCTTTTTGTTTTGCTTCTTTCCCCACATTTAGGGATATGGTCGAGCATATTTTTCTGCAACCTCTGCACATACATGTACTGGAGATGGCAATGCTATGGTTGCTCGGGCTGGTCTTCCGTTGGAGGTACACGCCTTGGTGACATCATAATCTTGTGGCACGTTGGCTACTCTATGGTTCAGCTTTTGGTAACAGCAAGCTTTGATTGATGTCCTTTTTTTGACATTCTTCTATCCCAATGTATTTCTTTCGCAGGATCTTGAATTTGTCCAATTCCACCCCACTGGAATATACGGTGCTGGATGCCTGATCACAGAAGGTTGGTTCCTCTAATTTTTGATTTTTTTGTTTTATAATTTTGGTTTAAATGAATCCTGGATATAGTTTTTCCATAAAGAACTGCAGTTTTGCCATTTCAATTTCTAAACTTGTCTTTTTAACTTGCTTTTTTTTCCGCCCTCTTTTTTATGTGATTGAAAGGAGGTGTTTTTCCTCATATTAAATCCAGGTGATGCAAATGAGTACTTAGACAATGACTCTATTATCTACTGACTTTTTGTCTATGACCAGGATCCCGTGGTGAAGGTGGTATTTTGAGGAATAGCGAGGGTGAGCGATTTATGGAAAGATATGCTCCAACGGCTAAAGATCTTGCTTCCAGGGATGTTGTTTCTAGATCTATGACAATGGAAATTCGAGAAGGGCGTGGTGTTGGTGAGATATCTGAAATCCTCAATTTTTATATATGCCATGTTTTCGCTCTCGTTTCTACACCTAGATGTTGGCTCTCTGGCAGCTAGGTTTAGGTATCATTCTCTTTGAAAAACATTGGTAACTCCATAATTTTGTAGCTGGGTCTGACGCTTGGTGTTTCTAGGTTTGCACAGATTATCCATTGATAAAGTTAGACATATGGCTGTGCGAACTTTTGACCTCTTTCGATGCCATAAATTAGCTTCTCCCCTGGGGGTTTTCCTGTGGTTCTCTTTGCTCATTTGTCTTTACTAACCTGTTGATTATATTTTGTGATTTCAAAGAGGCTTTGGGGTTCTTTTTAGCATAATCCTTCTCTGCATTACATATTACACCCATCCTATATGTTGTCATACTCTAAATTCTGATATAGAAAACCTATTGTGAACAGGACCTTTGAAGGATCATATTTACCTTCACTTGAATCACTTGCCTCCAGAAGTACTTAAGGAAAGACTTCCTGGTATATCCGAGACAGCAGCTATCTTTGCTGGTGTTGATGTTACAAAGGAACCTATCCCTGTCTTGCCAACTGTTCATTATAACATGGGTGGGATCCCGACAAACCACTATGGAGAGGTAAGAGAAGTGCAATTTTTTTACTAATGTTGCACCGATAAACCTCTTAGAATCTAACAACTCTCTGTTCAGGTTGTCACCATAAAAGGTGATAACCCAGATGCTGTGGTTCCTGGATTAATGGCTGCTGGTGAGGCTGCTTGTGCATCAGTTCATGGTGCCAATCGACTTGGTGCTAATTCTCTTCTTGACATTGTTGTTTTTGGTAGAGCTTGTGCCAATCGAGTGGCTGAGATCAATAAACCAGGTAGGTGGATTTGCCATGAAACTGTTTTTCCACTTGTATACTGAGTAGTTACTAGTGAGTACCATTGGCTTGTTCTTTAGGCTTTCCAACTGTACTGTTTATAACAATGCTAGTATCATGAACACACTTATTATCTGAAATTCGGCAGGGGAAAAGCTGAAACCTTTGGCTAAGGGTGCTGGGGAAAAGACTATCCAGTGGTTAGACAAATTAAGAAATTCAAATGGTTCTCTTCTTACTTCCCAAATCCGCCTGAACATGCAACGAGTGATGCAGAATAATGCTGCAGTCTTCCGCACACAGAGTACATTGGAAGAAGGTATGATATGATCAGTGATTTAGCATCAGTGTTATTACTCAGTTACTGTTGCTCATAAATGCTCTTGTTCTATTTGATTTTATACTGGTGGCATGGTCCATATTATATGCAGTAAGATAAGCATTGAATGTCTGGCACCACCCAGCAAGAACTTGCTGTTTCTTTTTTTTTTTTTGTCAATTCCTAAACAAGAGGTTTAGTATTGGAAGTTATGGAATATAAACTAAATCCAAATTACGACGTAGAAAAACCATCAGCATTGGAGCGCTCTAAAATTTATCATAGGACTTCTATCTCAAAACTTGTTAATTCTATCCAAAAGCAATGCTATTTCACTGGAATTTTCTGCCACTTAGTCGTTTGGTTAACAGAACCACATTCCATTAGCACTTTGAGTGGCTTGGGGGGCTCGTATTTACGCAAGCTTACCCTTGTTAGTGATTACACTAAGGTTGTTCCGATTGACCCTTAGTAGCAAACATCATCACCAACTTCACATAACTATAAAACGCACATGATTTATCGAACCACTTCAATTAGTCCATCATAATCCAAAACAAAAACACTAGATCTTTGGTGCAATGGAAATAAGGGACATAGTCATTCGATAACATACATCAAAATAGTTGAAGACTTCCTCACCACACACAATCTGAGCGTGCCTGCTTTCCAGCTCAATTATACCTACATAGGATAAGTACTTAGCTCACAAGCTCCTAAAGCCCAAACACAGGATCACCTATGCAGAGTTTGAGAGAATTCGATGTGCGTAACCCTATCATTAAGTTTAATGTGTTTTCTTTTTCTTTTAATAAATTGCAAAGTGGTTTTGGTACGTGCTTTTTGCCATGCAAAAATCCTTTGTCCCATTTCACACTAGTGAATCTTGATAATGAGAATGTGGGATCCACAATCCATCCCCGAGGATAACACCTTTCAAATGTCATTTGCAGGTTGTCAATTGATTGATAAAACATGGGAGAGTTTTCACGATGTTAAAGTCAAAGACCGCAGTTTAATATGGTATGCTTAATAGTTATTATCCATTTTTTGCTTGCTAATTTATGCTCTTTTTTTTTGTCATTACATATCTTTTTCTGTCTGCACGCTTACTCTGTTGCTTCTCAGGAATTCTGACTTAATAGAAACCATAGAGTTGGAAAATTTGTTGATCAATGCATGCATCACGATGCACTCTGCGGAGGCTAGGAAAGAAAGCAGAGGAGCTCATGCTCGTGAAGATTTCACGGTCTGTTTAGCTTCAGTACTTATATTACCTACTGAAATTTCTTGATTTTATTTCTTGTCAGGCATTTGATGTGTTCTTTCTTTTGCAGACGAGAGATGATGAGAACTGGATGAAACACTCTCTAGGGTACGTGGATTTCTTTTAATATTGTTGTTTTGATCTCATGACTTTGATGCTAATGATACCATCAGTCTATCAGGGCATAGTGACAATAAGTTTACGCAAACATTCTGGACTCTCAGTTAACTAATTGTCTTGGCATAATTTTGTCTCCCTACCATAGAGTAAAAACAAGGCCGCAATTGCATCACGTCGGCCGCGTTGTAAAGGTTTTCAAAAACAACGAACCGATATTTTTCGTGTTGTAAAGGTGTAAAAAATAGCATTGTGGGCCGTATCTACTTCCATGATGCGGTTTGTTGGATTAATTACATATATGTGTTCTCTGATTTTTCCATACCAATTCGTATAGGCAATAGTAGTAAGCTTCTGGAATCATCTTATATTTAGTGAAATAGCTTATCAGATAGCATTCTTCTTGACCTCATCTTTTAATGCCCTCCATTGCAATTCTGCCAGCAGGTTGTTGGCTCTATTCTATTCAGACCATTTATATGTTCATCTTTCTTTTGTTTGATGAACTTGGTCTAGTCTTTTTTTAATGGGAAATCAACATTTTTTTTAGCCATAGTTCCTCTTTTTTTGGTCGTTTTCACTTTTCAGTTCTGTTCCAAGTTAGACCATCAGTTTTGGGCTTAATCATAGTTTAGATTAATGTTTCTCAAATCAGCTAATGAGGGTGCAATCAGTTTTCCACGTTTGTACATTCCTTGTTAATTTCACCAACCAAAGTTACACATCTAGAATGATTTTTATGAGCACTTTTTTTTTATATTTTTGTTCGTGGCTTCGAGCAATTTTACTGTTAGTTGAGTATCACTTTCAGCATAGCAGTCTGATCTGTATGTTCTTTTCATTTCCTTTGGTACTGCAGATATTGGGAGAACGAGAAGGTTAGATTAGATTATCGACCAGTCCACATGAACACATTGGATGATGAAGTGGAGACTTTCCCTCCTAAAGCTCGTGTATATTAATTTGCTCCAAAGCGAAGAAAACCCTAACCAACAAGTAGGGCAAATATATTTATAAATTAGAATGATAGAGGAATTGAGGGGGTGCTGGGGTGTTTCATTTTTCATTTGCTGCAAGAAGGATGTCGTCCTTCGATGAGTTTAGCTAAACGCTTCATGCAATAATGGTGTTGATATAGATTTTGTCCGTCAAATTGTTCTAGTGAAAGGAATACTGCAATGAATTTGTATCAAACATTTGTTATTGATAGATGTTCGCCATTTTGTATTTCATTGAGTTAATAAGAAACTGAAATTCATCTGCCTTTGATTGTGAAATGATCATATTAATGTACTACTTTTTTAATCATGAATTTTTTGATGTAAAAAGAATCCGTGGCCATGATTATTATAAAACAAATTTTGACAATGGTCTAAAGATTGTTATTATATATATATATATATATATATATATGCGGTATATACGTATACATGCTAGGCAAAAGCCCAAATGGTAACCATCCTTATACGGTAACCGTGAGAACTTAATCAACCTTTACACAAAGTTGTTACTTTTACTAAAGCCAAGTACTTCTGCTAGTGCCGTTGTTACCGTATTTTACGATTATTGTGCAAAGTCGCTACTTAAAGTTAAAAAAAATGCTAAAAAAAACTCATATATTAAGGTAAGTTACTTTACATAAAAATGTGTTACTATTCCTAAAAAAAAAAACGTTACTTTTAATATTTTGCTCTTTTTGAAAAAATATTTTTTTCTCAAAATAAAGTAAATTTCTATGCTAAAAGTAAAAAACTTTTAAAACAAAAGTAACATTTTTTTTCTCAAAAGTAACACATTTTCTATAAAAAGTAAATACATTTTTATTAGGGGCGCTTTATTCTCAATTTCCGCCTCATATGTTTCTACACTTAACTCTCAATCTCTATATATATATATATATATATATATATATATATATATATATATATATATATATATATATATATATATATATATATATATATGAGTATATATATATATATATATATGTATAGTTGGTTATATCGATCACGTGAAACCCAATTAAAATGGGCTTAAAATCGAAAATACGGTTACATGCCTCAAATGGGATATACATATTTAAGTTGTAGTTTTGTAACCACTAGACATTTGCTAAATAGTGTACATATTACATAAGTTTAAAAGGGGTACATATTCGATGACATTTTTGTAAATATAAGTAACCTTTTTCTTCTCAATACTGTATGTACACACCTTATAAGATAATATGTGTACCGCTTATAATAATAATATGTATATCAGTTTCCAAGTTTTCGGGCCACCACTTTAAAGTTGGTTTTCACCACTTTTACGTTTTCACTGATCTCTACCTTACAGTAGCAGAAAGAAAGAGCAGCATATATATATGCTATATATATATGTTGTTGTTATGCTAAGCATATATATAAGCAAGCATATAGCAAGGCGTTGCTGTTGTTGGCGCGCTAAGGTTGTTGCTGGTTGTTAGCGTGGGCTAAGGCTGCTGCTGCTGCTAGTATACCCTCTTTTATTGTTAAAGCGGGCGTATAAATGCACATTTCCCTCACAAAGCACGCCACTATCCGCAGTAAATGTCACCATTCATGCCACAACCAATAAAATCCGTGGAAGATATATATATATGCTATGTTGAGCATATATATATAAGTATATATATATATATATATATATATATATATATATATATATATATATATATATATAGCAGCAGCAGGTATATATATATATATATATATATACATATATATATATGTTATACATATATGTTGTTAAGAAGTATAGGAAAGCAGCAGGCAGTAGTGAGCAGCATATATACAGGCATATAAGCAAGGGTATGTTATATGTATATAAGGAGTGGTTGGTTGCTGAGCATAAGGTTGTTGGCATATACAAGGCAAGGGCGTATAAGGGCGTGCAGCATACAAGGTTGCTGGCAAGGGCGTGGCTGGCTGCTGGGCATGCTTAAGGCTGCTGCTGGCTACATGTTGTTGGCTGGCTGCTGCTGTGGCCAAGGCTATTATTACTAGCTGCACAAGTAAGGCAGTATGGCAGGCATAAGTAAGGTTGGCGGCGGCGGCGTGGCGGCGGCGGCGGCGGCGGCGGTTGTTGGCAAGGGCGGCGGCGCGCGCGGCGTTGCTGCTGGCGCGCGTTGGCGGCGCGCGGCGCGTTGTTGCTGCTGGCGCTGGCGTTGCTGCTGGCGCGCGTTGCTGGCGGGCTGCTGCTGGTTAAGGCGTTATGGTTGCTGTTGTTATTATATGGTTGCTGGCGCAACATATGCAGATTGCTGCAAATACATATCCACCATTGATATTTGATCTAGATGGATGAGATTCCTCTCACCCCTTCTCATTTTCGTGGTAATTCTCTCATTTCGGGACATAGTATATATATATATATATAGAGAGTATATAGCAGCAGTATATATATATAGTAGCAGGCATATATATGTGCAGTATTTATATATATGCAGCATATATATATATATATATATATATATATATATATATATAGGCATATATATATATATATATATATGTATATATACATGTTGCTGCCACAAAGGCTGCTGTATATAGCAAGAAGGCAGCAGCAGTTATGTTGTTGCTGCTGTTGTTGTTGCTACATACAAGGCTGCTGCTGCTGCTGGCTGCTATTGGCTATTGGCTGGCTGCTGGCTGCTGGCTGGCTACAGGCTATTGGCTACATGCAATGGTTTTGAAGTGCTAGTTATCTCTAGCCTATGGTGTAGCTTCTAATTGAAGATTTGAAGTGCTAGTTATGGGTTCGTTTTCTATTCTGGGGGTCTGGTTTTCGTTGGGCTGCTGTTTTTATGGTTTTGAAAGGGCGACTAGCGTTGGGCTTGGTGGTGTAGGTGGTGCCGGGAAGTTGTGCTCTAACGGTCTAGGAGCTGGTGTGTTTGGGCTGGACTGCAGCTTGGTGCGGGCTTTTTCGGAGGTGGTGGGGTCGCTTCGGGGTATTTTGACATTGGGGGCTTCACTCTCTGGTGGAAATGGTGTGTTACTCGTGTGTGGCTAGTGGTGTGTCATTCGTCTGAATGGGTACAATGACTGTTTGTAGGTATAAGCATTTGCACAGCTTTTGGTGGTAGTCTATGGTCCTGCTGGCGCTTTGGTGGTCAGCTTTGGTGATTAAGGTTCTCTCAAGGTGCTAAGGTGCAAGGAGGAGTCATATTCTGAGGGTCTCCATAACCCCTCTGATTGGTGTATTTTCGGGGTGATCGCGGGCACCGCATTATGGTGCTTACCTTGGCCATTTTCATCGTTTTGGATGTAGCTGGATGCTGTTTAGGAAACATTTATGCTGATTTTACAACCACCTCCCATTGCTGAAATGGCCCTGGCTCCCCCTTCCCACGGCTTTTTCCTCGCTAGGGGTTTTTATGCCTGAGGTTTTGGGGTTCCAAATGATCCTTGTTGGTGTTCTTTATTATCTAGTATATTCCAAATTTTCAATATATATATATATATATATATATATATATATATATATATATATATATATATATATATATATATAAGTGTATATATATATGTAAGTATATATATATATGCAAGTATATATATATATATACATATATATACTTATATATACATATATATACATATATATACATGTATGTATGTATAGGCATAGCAGTGTAGTGTGTGGCAGTAGCAGTAGTAGTGAGCAGCAGCAGGTTACAGCAGGCATGTATATAAGCATACATATGCATACATATATATGGCTATGTGTTGGTTACATAAGGAAGGCAAGTTACAAGGTTACAAGGAGCATGCAGTTGAAGGGAGCGTGGCTGGGGTTGCTGGTTAAGGCTGTTGCCAGTCATTGCTAAGGCCATTGCTGCTGGGCGTCATTATACAGCACATACATACACATGCTGCTGTTTTAAAATAAACATAAAATTTTTTAATAAAAAACTAAGATCATTTTAAAACATAGAAACCCTTTTAAATCATAACAAAAAGGAAAAATCGGGGAAAATTTATTTTACCCATTAAATTTTCATAAGATCAAGGCTATATAAATCCTTCTCATCCTTCCCTTTCTTTTGAGACCCCTTCAATGGATCCCTCCCCTTATATATATATATATATATATATATATATATATATAAAATATATATATATATATATATATAATATATATATATATATATATATATTTTAAATTTCCAATTTTTATAAAAAAGAAAGTAAAACCAATAAAGAAGAAGATTTAAAATAAAAAGACTTAAAAAAAAAAGTTTAATAAGAAAAATTAAACTTATTAAAATGCGAACCCCAAACCTTAGTTTTTTCGCCAGTAAGTCTAACAACTTTTTTTAAAATCCATTTGGCCCCGTTGCCTTTCAAAATTTTTGCCAACAAACACAATTTTTTTAGGTACGTTCACCCCCCTTTATGCAACCCCTTTAATTTTCTTTGGGGATGGGCCTTTTTTTGAAAAAAATTTTGTTTTAATCTTTAAATTTCCCTTTAAAAAAAAATTTTATCTTTTCAAATTTTCATAGAGAATCGTGTAAATTTGGATGAAAGACAATGACGATGTAAGTGGTTGTTGACCTTTCAAGTCAGAGTAAGTTTATTGAATGGTCCAGAGTCAACAATTCATAATAAATCCCTTTTTTTTTTAAAATAATAAATCCCATTTTGGCCAAATTTAATGTTTTTTTTGTTTTGTTTTTTTGTTTTTTAAAAAAAGGTCTTTGGGATATTTTTTTTTTTTTTTCTCCAATTAACGCTTCTTCAAATTATTTTTAATTTAGCTAAATTTAATATCTCCATAGAAGAATGCTTATGCATTTATCAAGATTGTAACATGTTAGTAAATAAGGGAAAAATTACCATAAAAAAACAATCAAAAATTTTGTAGAATAACCCCAATTTATTCCATATAACATTTATTAACACTTTAAAATTATTGTTGATTAGAAATAAAATTTTTACAAATTAGGGCAACTAGTATTAAAGCTGGACGAAAACTTTTATATAACTTTTATTAACAATTCAATATTTGAGTTCGCTTTTATATTAAAAAGAATGTGTTATAAAAAATTGGGCCTTTAAAAAAATGGGCAAACAAATTATTTAAAAAGTATTGTTCGCCTTTTTTATACCCCCAAGTCGGGCAAATCGAAATCCGGGCGTTAAAAAGCCCGCATTAAACACAAAACAATCCAAATAAATTGTTTTGGATGGGGAGCAGTATAGAACTAAATACTTTAACGTTTCATAATACTTGCTACCGAATGTGACATGTTATGCAGGAAAATATTACTATTTGTGAATAGAAAGATCCTCGATATTTCTTTAGAACAACCTAGGAAATTGAGCAAGATCCGCAAAGAAAATGCCTGATGACTGATGTGAATAATTTGATGCAACGTGTCAATAGGGAGGCAAACGTGGCAGTTTTTGAAAAACATCACAGGATCCCCGCCAATTCTTTAAAAACCCCCCCTAACAAAATTTGATGATGTAAAACCGTCAAGTATATTTTGACGGTGATACTCTTTGGATATAAGAAAAAATTTTGTTAAGTATTCTTTAACAAACTTTTTGATTAGGTTTTGTTTTTTACCAATATCGTGATACTTTCTCTCATACTTTTTCCTTAAAATATATACATATTTTAAAAATAAAAATTTAAAAAATGTTGATGATGTTGGGGTTTTATTTTACGCAGTGTCGCGCTGCCGTAATATCAAATTACTTCCAATCGGGCCGTGGAGAGACAAGAGATTAACACAAGAGTCGCTCACTAATCACTTTGTAAATGTACATTTTGGTTTAGCCGTTACTGTTTAACTACGGAAAATGTTTAAGAGATATGTTGATATCAAGATAATAAAAGGATTAGACATAGGAATTTCTCTATCTAATAGCATGAAGCATTGTTTCGAGCAAAGGACAGAATCGATTCCTGGCTGAATTGATTCACCAATCTAATTTTTATCACCCTTTCTGAATTCAAGAATCCACCAAATCAAATTAACGCTCTTTCAATCTCAACTTCTATTTCAACATCATCACAACATCACAAGAAAAACATACTACTAATCTCAACTTTCGTGGATTTTGACAATGAAGGTATATTAACTTGTTTTTATCATCCAAGACTAATAATAATTTCATCTCTCACCCCTCGCGGATTTTGCATAAGAGAAATTCTCAGTTAATTTTTGCACCCTGAAATTCTTGATCATACAAAGTCAATTTAATCAAATTAATTCAACATCACAATCACCAATCTTCATCTATCAATCACATACAATATTGGTTCAAATCTAATGTCCTGTAGCACATACAAAAACTACCTTCCTCACTCAATCATGGTTATAGAGATTTCTAGGACAAATAAACTATCATGAAATTACAAGCAAAATAAGACATAATTTAAAAACTTGAGTATAAAAAAGAGATACCTTGGACAACGGAGATGAAGTTAGAAGGCAAGGCACCGGTCATGCAATATTGAAAATTTTTAAAATAAGTTTTTAAAGATAAATGTATGGAATACAAAGGAATCCCCAAAGTCTTGAAGAAAAAAGAAAACCCTTAGAACTAAACTCCAGGGTAACCTCCATTTAAATAGTGGTTCCAAAAATTAGAAAATGCCGCCTAAATTCCATCGACGAAAAGTTAACGAAGCCGCCACTTCGGAAGCGACGAAATGTCGCTCAGTCCACTGGCGAACTTTGAATGGCCGCCATTTCCTGCTCGGTTGCCTTGGATATGGATATATAATATAAATCATTGAAAGCTCTCTCGAAGCCTACTTTTCAATGCCGCAAACCTTGCATCAATGTGATCTCTATAAAAAGTTATGAACAAAAAGAGCGAAAGACGTGATCAAATTCCTCACTTCAAAACCTCAGCGCTTTTGGCCTTTTGGGTGTGTAAACACTTTTCTACTCTTTCTCTTTTTGCCCATCTCATTGTACAACAGACTTCAAGCTTGAGCAACCATCTCTTCACTCTATTTAAGGTCTTAGGCTATTTCCCCAAAGCTCCTTCACCTCTTATCAACCCCTTACGGTTCCAGTTGGGCAAAAGCTTCAATCTCGCCGTATATCATATATAGGACTACAAAATTAACACATATATCACTCACATAAACAATTCACTACTATAATCCCTAAACACCCTAAACTTCATGTAAGGAGTGTAAATAACACGGATGTTTAAATAATTGCTCTTATCGATGATTTCATTATTCTAATCGATTATATTTTGATCTCGTAATCCGATGATTTGTATAGATATTTTTGCATAGGGATGTAAACGGTCTGGACTCTGGGTCAGAGCTATATATGCACCCCGGCCTTCTCCCGGATAATAGTCGACTTTTGTTTTCAAATTCACCTCCACTGAGCTCTCCGGGATTATGATACCCAGTTTGTCCTCCTCACCTCCTGATTCCAATGGAGCTCCGTGATGCGTAGGCCTGATTATTACTGTAAACAAAGACGCTTGTGGGATGGCCGTACTACTGATTTTAAAGCATACAAATTAACAAATATACTTTTTCAAATACAATTTAACAAAAAAGTATGTACTTTTAATTTGAATTCACCCTAACAAGAAATAAACTAACTACTACACTTTAACAAAAATTTTCTCTCAGATTTTGATTTTACGTATTTTATTTCTCTCTTGATTTCATTTTAATGATCTTGATTCATTACCCAAATAAATATACCAAGTGGTTTTTCAAAATCTAAAATTACAATTAGTATGAAAGAGAACTGAATTTCAGCTCATGTCTAGAGTTTTAAAGGAAACAAAAATATTAGTACAAAAGTCAAATTTAAAGTCGGATTTCCTTCTCGTGGCCTGAGTAAGGGGTCGCGGGAGTCTCTCGGATTTTTTAATAAGTGTCCAACTCCGTCCGCCTCTAACCTCAACTCGATCGTGAAAGTCGAGTCGGATGCGACTTTTTCCTAGTAATTTAATCGGGATGGTTTTTACTCGATTCAGCCCTGACTAGGGTTGGATTCGCGAATTAACTCGCATATCCTTAATTTTGCATATCCCTAGTTGGTGGTGGTGGTATGTTATTTTCTTGTGTTATAAGTTGGAAGTTAAAAGGAAAAAATTAAATAACTAAGAAGTGGAATAACATGAGTTATTATTGATAACTCAAAAAAAATCATTAAGAAAGTGCTAAAATATAGGTGTTATTTGTAATTTTTTTTTGGAAAAATTATAAGAAACTACCTAATTTAAATTTTCTTTTGCAAAAAGTTACCTTATATAATAATACAAATCTTTGCAAAAGACTACCTTTTAATGAATTTCGTCAGATTAACTGTTATCCTATAGTTTGACCAACACGCCTCTTGCACGTGCACCCACCTTCTTCTTCAATTTAAACACAGTTTGAACACAGCATTCCCAAATCCCCATTTCTTCTTCTACTACAATTAAAACCCTAAACACTAACTCACCCATTTCATCTTGTTTCCTAATTCATTCAAGATTTGTCTATTTCTCTTGTGGGTTTTGATTATAAAGTGTAAGTGTAAGGGATTTTCCATTGATTACTCTATTTTGTAGAAAGATCAATGCTTTTGGTGTTAAGTGCTATAAAATTAAGGGTGATTAGGAACTAAATCAGAAGCTGCAAAATTATAAAGAAATAAGGGAATAATATAATTAAGAATCACTATGTTCACTAATCAAAATGCATAATAGATAGGAAGTAGCAGGCGATACAATAGTTAATTGTAATTAGGAGATCTCAATCAGACAACATTATCCCATAAGTTTGACTACTATCACTTTATCTGTACTAGTAACCAGTAGTAGGAGTTGATACATAAAAGACAATCCAAAATCACTATATTCACTAATCAAAATCAGTAGACAAATCTTGAATGAATTAGGGAAACAAGATGAAATGGGCGAGTTAAAGTTTAGGGTTTTAATTGTAGTAGAAGAAGAAATGGGAATTTGGGAATGATGTGTTCTTTCTGTGTTTAAATTGAACAAGAAGGTGGGTTTAAGAAAGCACGTGCAAGAGACGTGCTGGTCAAACGTTAAGGATAACAGTCAACTGACGAAATTCATAATTAAAAGATAGTCTTTTGCAAAGATTTGTATTTTATAAGGTAGATTTTTGCATAAATTTTTAGATATGGTAGTTTTTTAAAAAAAGGTGTATAAATTAGGTAGTTTCTTATAATTTTTCCTTTTTGTTATTATTATTACGGGGTAAATCGAGCGAATGATTTTTTTTAAGAAGAGAAGTGATAAGTGATACTTTTCAATCGAATAAGATTTTGTTCTCTAAATGACAATAAGGCTTGAATTTTCACTTATCCATCATTGTTGTTGGTGGGTAAGAAATATCCTTACCATGTCTAGCTACTAATTTTTGTGGGTAAGAAATATACTTACCATATATAATTTAAAAAAAGTGATGATGATATTATTTAAAATAAAAATGTTGCAAAGCTAGAGGGACATACTGAATTAAAAAACATAAAAGGACATGCTGAAATCTTACTGTCGGTTTGGTAGATAGTAATAAAAGATGGCAATGAGAATGAAAAACTAGTGTAATTTTGGTTGAAAAATCTCTAAGCTACTACCTTGATGAACTTGTATGTCCAACTTCAATCATCTAATGATTTTGTTCATAAAATTCATTTCAATGCATTACCATTGTGAGAGGTAGTATTAAATGAAAATTTGTAAACTAAAATTTTTTTTTCTGATCAAAGTTTTAAACTATGGGAATAATATGAAACTTTTGATAAAATTTTACTGTAAAATTCAATTTCATTAAGCTTATTTAGTACCATTAATCAAACGGGCCGTTAGGACATTGTAGCTCAAAACATTTAACTAATAGTTAACTTTTTGGTATGGTGTAGGAATGTGATGGAAGAGTCTTTTGGGGAGGGATACGCCACGAGGAGTGACGAAGAAGGCTTCGGTGGTGTTTATGGAGGCAAAGATGAGGACAATGCTGCCATGAAAATTGTCCAAGACCCTGGTATTAATTTTTATTTTATAATACATCCTAAGGCCCCTATTAGCTTAAGTTTTTGGTTGAAGTCTCAAAATACGTTAAATACTTAACAATTTCCTACAAGAAATTATAACGCTGTTTAATATAAATTTATAAAATTGTGAATGAGCAGCTCACCATGATAACAGCCAAGGCAGCGAGGTAAAGGAGAAAGAGAAAGCCCGTAACCAAAAAGAAGCAAAATAGACTAATTTTGATCGAGAAATCGAGATCAACGATCAAAAAATCAATTTGCTTGAAGTTTTTGGTACCATTGTTATTTTTAGAACTACTTTTTAATTTTAGAAGTTAAACAGTATTAGTCCTTTTATGTTGCTGGAAAACTGCAACTTATAGTATCTGAAAACTGCAACTTTAAATATCTCATCCCATTTTCCCATCTCATCTTTATATGGACAAGTTACTAGACTTATGTGATTTTTTTTTTAATATTGTAATGAGTGGAATTTTAAATTACTTTTACTTAACCCCTATCCATGGCTTTAACCATCAGTTAAGCTTTTGGTTGAGTTAGGTTTCTTGACATGGTATTAAAGGCCAATATGACAACATGCACACGTATTTCAATGCCTAATTTTTTTATATTGGAATATTTAGAGCTGAATAGAAAGAGGGCATGTATTGCATCTATACTTCTAGTCCAAAGGGCTTTCGTTTGAGGGGGCGTGTTAAACTATAATAACAATATACTGAGGTCTTAATCATTTATCAATTTAAGTTTTTGGTTGAATTGTTTTTGTACAGTAATATGATTTTTTTTGGAGAAAAATGTAAGTTGTTTTGGAGCAAGTACTTCCTCCTTTTATGTACTTGCACTTTAACAACTTTTTAAACAATTTAATATGTTTCTCGGATTGTTAGAGTTAATACATAATGTTGGAGCAAGCGTCAATTTTCATGGTGTTGCTTATGGCTTTGATCACCGCGTAGCTCATGCTTTATCTTGCACATTGGAGTGAAGATGTGAGTGGCTTTGAGTTGTATGAGGATAAGCTTTGGATAATTTGATAAGTAATCATTTGGAATGATTTGAACAAGGCAAGGAAGTTCAAAACATGAAGGTTGTCTTGTGCCTTGAACGAAGCAAGGCACAAGAGAGGGGTTTAGTCACTCGAGGCAGCATATAAACGAAGTCAATAGCTGATTGCTCGTTTGAGCGTATGCATTACTCGTTATGCATCGCTCGTTCGAGCGGGTTACGTAGGCATAAATTTGCTACATTTCTTCCCTGTAGAGATAGGGAATATATTTTCATTCATTCAATGTGTCTTTCTTGAGCACCAAGCATTACATATATATATAGAAAGATCGAGCACAAAGCCTACCTAATCATAAGACGCCTTTCATTCATTCAATTTTTTCTTGAACAAAATAAGCAGGTAACGTTATTTTGTCATATAATGTGCATTTTTAAGGTTTTTATTATGATATTTTTTTGCATTTTTGGTTTGTTTGATTTTTTTGGTTTAATTTCACTATTTTTTTGTAATGAGTTTAGATTTATCTTCTTCAAGTAATGTGTCACTTCTTTTTGACAATGGTATGCCACTTGAATCTTTTTTCAAGGGAAAAAAAAGATGTTGTTGATGGTGGTGTAATAAAATAAGTGTTAAGAAAGTTTTCAAAAAATATTGTAAAAATACTTGCTATGACTTGTTGAATTAGACCTGGCCAAAGAGTATTATTTTGCGCCCGGCCATTTATAAATACAAAAATCCTCTGATTCAAACCCAACTCATTTGGGCTTAATCGTGCTTAAAATCACAATCTTGACCCCACCTACAACATATTGTATTGACTGATTTCACCCTACCACCGCTTATAATTTTTTGTTTTCGCTTTTGCTGTTTTAACATTGGATTAAATCTTAATTTTTAGGTTTTAATTTAACTTTTATGTTTTTGTTGTTTATTTTGTATTTTACTATGAAAAATAAGTAAAAATATTAGATGAACTAAGTTAGCTTATACCTTATTAATTTAACTTAAAAAATAACACATTTAATTAAATGGGTTATACAAAATTTTCGCGCTGAAAATTTCGACATAAACCTTAACCCATTTGATGTAAAACAAGATCGGATCGACGAATCTATATTTAATTACAATCGCAAATGAAAGCCCCAACCCAAAACCTACTATATTTCCTGATATATTAAGTTAGGTCAACTTTTGCAAGCCCTAGTTGTAATACCTATTTCTACTAATAAGAATACTTTCTATTATAAATCATACATAATATTATCTACTAGGTAAAATATCTGAATCATTATAAATTTTGTAATATCAGCTTCATCCGATGAAAATACATACTATGACTCACTAAAATATACTATAATTCTACAGATAGAAACTCCTATTAAAGCATTATATTAACTACTTGTATATGTAAAATACCGTTGTTATTATTATTATTATTATTATTATTATTATTATTATTATTATTATTATTATTATTATTTTGTTTACGTTGTTTATGTTTATGTTTATATATGTTTTATGTTTTATGTTTTATGTTTTATAGTTTGTGTTTATGTTTATGTTTTATGTTTTATGTTTGTTTGTGTTTGTGATTGCGTTCGTGTTCGTGTTATGCGTATTTTTTTGGTTAATTAAACATTCTGTATGATTCATTAAAATACTACTTCCTCCGTTCTTTTGAGTTTTTCCACCTTATTATAACGGGTAGTTTTAGAAAATTTCCACTTTAGAATGATTTCTATTTTTGGAAAATTTTCATCTCATTTTTACCCCTTAAAACCTCACTTTCTTTACTTCACACTATTATTTAATTATTTTGTCTCTCATTCTTCCAATACAATCATTACTTCACACTACTATTTAATTATTTTTTCTCTTATACTTCCAATACAATCATTACTTCACACTAGTATTTAATCAAAATAATACGTACTACAACCTAAAGATTCTATCTACCTTAATATTTGTGAAAAATCCAAAGTGGAAGAACAAATAAGATCGGAGGGAGTATTTTTTATTGATAAAAATATCAACTACAATTATTCCAATATCTAATTATAAATGTAAAAATACCTACTATAAATTATTATTATTAATAAAATAATAAGTTAATAGGTAAAAAATATATGTAAGGTTTATAGATAGAACTAGATTTTTTTATTAGTCTATGTGTTTCACTGTTGACTTTATTCTCATTTATTATTAATTAAACTATTTCAATGGTTTGCCTTTTCTTCACTCTACAGGCATCATGCATGAACCATGGCAGATAATTAGCTAGAATCTAGATAAGTATAATGATAGTTAAAATTGATTATATTCTATATGAAAATGACAATATTTTGGTTTATTTTAATTTAGTTCAAATTACTAATAAATAATCTGGTCAAATGTAACTAAAATCTCAATCCAATCCCTAATGACACGTAGAGCATCAATATTAATATATGGACTTATTAAGATCTCCTACATTCAATTTCGAGTTGTTACATTTTACCAACCGATTACTATTTTAAGAAAGGGAAATATTATTTGGGGAAATTTGAACTATATTAGTTTTTCATAAACAAAGTTTATAGGTAGTTTTATTTTGTCTAAATTTTGCAAGTTACTTGCAATTTACCTAAGAAATAATTTGTATCTTTAACAAAGATATAACTTTTTCTAGGTAATTTTTGATAAACAAATTTTTTAAGTATTATTTGATGAATAAACTTTCTAGGTAGTCTTTGACAAAAAAAATTTTGCAGGACGAGAAAAAAAAAGGCTATAGCTACTTAGAGGTGTTTAAAATAAACCTGAAGACCTGACATTTATCCCACTTTGTAATCGAAATTGATGTTACTTAATATTACTCAATTGTGTAAAAATCAACATAGACTTAAGACCCGATTTTAAATTGAGCCGAAATATCTAAAATAAAATCCATCCTGATGACTCGAATGAGCATATTTAGCCAAATCATAATACATTCACAAGGGAGAACCTCTATTCTTTGTATTGTTATCATATTGTTAAGAGTATCCAGTATTCCAAAGCTTGGTGTAGTCAAAACAATTAAGAAGAACAAGAGAAAATAAAAAGAAGTTTTTAAGATCTAAGTCGCCCAAAGTTTTCAAAATCATTGCAAAGTGAAGATGTTGTTCACTTAAATTCTTTGCTAATACTAATAGTACTAAACTCCGATTCTTGTGCAATAATTAGCATATTATATATCTGATTTATGTAGTTTTTGTTAGAATTTTTGTTTTGAAAACTGATTTAAAAGTTGAGCCTTTTGCTAAAGCTACTGCTTCTTAGAAAATTGAACACGATTTGCATATATACAATACGTGAAGTTTAATCTCAACGCACCTGTAGCCTTACAAAATAAATAACTTTTCTATGTAGTTTTTCTAGCTTTAGCTTCTTGATTATGTATAAAGACAAATATATATATATATATATATATATATATATATATATATATATATATTATGGAAATTTAAAAAAGAACTTTTTGGCTGCATCAATTAAAACAACTAATATCAAATCCTTAATAATTAAAGTGTTTTCTCTTTAATTCTCAAAATAAAACATACCAAAATAAAACAAAGATTTTCCAATTAGGATAAAAAGACTAGTCATAATCTAGTTTAAAATGGGAGTATAAACAAAGTGAAGTCTTATCTAATAAAAAGACTAGTCACATTCTTTTGCTTAGATTTTAAACCCTTAATAAATACTACAAGCAAGTTGCCTTTTTCACGCCATATCTATTCATGTGGTTCATACTTCATACATCAATAAATTAAACAATTTTCTAATTGTGCATGTCCTACCAAATTAAGTACCATCCTTATTGCTTACCTTTCTTTGGTATCCTTTCTATATATACCATCATTTTACATCTATGACTTTCCCATTCCATATACTCTCTTAATTACTAAACTTGTATTCTATTAATTAATTAATTAGCTCTTGGATCTATCTTCATAATTAAAGAGCTTATTAATTAAATAATTAACAAAAAAATTTAATCTAAGTTCAATAAATGAGAATGGGGCTTATTTCTTGTACTTTTTTGGTAGTGATGTTCTTAGCTGCAGCTACATCTCCTGTTTTTGGCAATGATCCTGACATGCTCCAAGATATTTGTGTTGCTGATTCTACTTCGAGTACGCATTTTCTCTCTTTCTCTATGTGTACATTGCTTGTTATTTTTGTTTTGTTGAGGTAGTGGGATCGCCCCGGGGAGGGGCGGGTTATAAAAAAAAAAAATAGTATGTAAACCCTGCTTGTTTAACCCCAATTTTGCTACTTTTAAAAAAGTTTTTCTAATTCCCCTTAAAAATTTATTTTTTCATACTTATTACATTTTAAAGCATTCGTGATTACATGATATATTTTTATTTATTTTCTCTCACACAATTTATAATAATACTGAATTTTATGAAAGTCCCTTTTGATGATCCCCCTTTTTAAAAATGGGATTTATCTATATTCGCCCAAGATGTGAAGGTTTTGGGAAAGAATTTTAAATTGTGTACAAAATAGTTATAAAAAAAAATCATTCCCCAACAAAAAGTTTTAATTTCAAATCCCAACTTCGTTTTTCCCCCAAACCCCCCCCTTTCCCAAAATTTTTAAATCATACAAAACCACCCTAAATTTGGGGTTTTAGCCATTTTTTACCCGTTTATGACCGTTTACTTAATTTAAAAATAATTTTCTCTAATTCCCCCCAACCCCAACCATCAACTACACCCGTTCTCCAAATTCCCCTTCCCAATTTGCAACTTCAATGGTAAGAATCAAAATCCAAAACAATGGGTAATAAACCTTTTTGTTGGGCAAACCAATTTTCACTACCTTTTTGATCAAAACAGATAATTGATCAAGCCCAGCCGTTCTAATATATTCAAAACTTAAAGGTGAATCAAAAAACTCACAAACAAGGGTAATAAAGATATAACCTTTGGGAGGTTAAAGATGTTTTATAAAAACATTCCATTTCTTTTCTTTTTAAAACAAAATCAATTTAAAAAAATACACAAAACCCATGAACTTAAATGAGTTTTTTCCAAAACAAAAGCAAAATCAAGAAAAGATCTCACCTTTTGGGGGGCCTAAGGATTCCCAAGGTAAAAAACCCCCCATTTTCACGAAATTACAAATTAACCATAACAATTGTTGGTAAATATGCAAACACCCAAAAAACCGAATCTTGAAGTATTTAACAAGATTTATCCCCATAATTTTCCTCAATTTCCCGACAAATCCTTTTTCCCATCTACCCACTTTCTGCCCCTTTCCTTTTTTCTCCATCACGCCGAAAGATGAAAAGCTGCATTAAATCTTCATTAACGATCACAAGGTAAACTCAATTCTGGAACTTCAAAAATTCTTCATTCTGGGGTTTGTTTGAAAATTTTTGGGGTGCTTTTTTTGGGGGAAGATAAAAGGTAGACTAATTAAATTTTTTAGGTTTTCGTTTCCGGGAAAATCCATTTTTTTGATTTTTTCTTCTAGTATTCAAACCTTGATCTTTCCGGAAATTTCTTTACCCGGTATATTCCCTAAGATCGATTTGGAGGAGGTTGATGATGGTTGGGTTGGGGGTTTAATTAAGTTGGATTATTTTTAAATTAAAGTCCGGTCTAAGGCGGTAAAAGGAAAAATGGGCTATAACCGTAATTTAGGGTTTGGTAACGGGTCCAATTTGTAAGTTGGTGGCGTTTTTGGGGAAAAAACGTTGATTTTAATAAATAAACTTTTTGGCCTTTGGGGAAAAGTAAAAACAAAATACATACTTGAAATATACGCCGAGACCATAAATTCTAATAGTTATGTCAATTAAAAAAAATTAATTAAGCGTAGTTATTAGTGTTAGGCTAAACTACATTAATTAAAATATCTCCTTTAAATATTGAATTGCTAAGACAAATTAAAGGCATATTGGTGGCATTAAAAATGTGTTTTGGTCAATCACAGAACAACCAAACTATTCATGGTTGATAGGACGACCAACTACCAACCACTGTCCTAAGTAATTGATGACTAATGAATGATTACCCTATTTCGATTGTAGGAGTATATGGAGTATTTTTCAATTAAAGCATCGTCTCTTACTATCTATTCATCATTTTAAATGTTACTCCACTTATCCTCAGGATTTCAATAATTGTTATAGTTTGTAATAATTACTATTCATCAGTTAATTTTTTTTGGTATATATTTTGTAAAATAAAATTTTTGGGAAAATTTTTTATTGCCTTAAGCTATTTTATAATATTGTTTTTTTAAAAATTTTTTTGTCATATGAAATTAAAGATATTAAGATTAAAATCTTGCATTAGATATCGTGAAAAACAAAAAATATATGTAGAAATTATTAGAAACTAGAGAAAGTATAAAACTAGGGAAATTTATATATTGTTTTTCATGAAATTATAAGAGATTTTTCTAAACTAAGGTTAAACTATCTCATCTTCCGTTCATATATACCATATATATTATGTTGACTAGCTTTATTTACTCTCGGAGAGAAATTTAAACATTGTTTTCATGAAATTTTAAGAGTATTATTTTCTATCTTTAAAATCTAATCTAATTTAAAAGGCAAAAACTTAAAATGAACAAATAAAAAAGAACAAAGGAAGTATAACAAAAATAATAAAATGGTGGGTGTAGTACTGCTTATCAACTATAACATTTCTCTAAATTAGCATTAATGTTTAATTAGGTATCTTTTACCTTCTACTCGTTGCTGTGTCTAGTTGCTTGTTGAAGTGCCCATATGTTATCCACATGTGAGTTGTCTCACATCGGAAAAAGAGAAAAGTATGCATCACTTTATATACTCAAGGAGTAACTCCTACTATCACCAATTGGTTTTAGTAGTGAACCTTCTTTGGGTTTATGAGTGAACTACTTCTTCTCCTTGTTTGGGTTGCCCATTCTATCATTGCTCAATGGTCACTATCACCGTGTCTATTTTTTTTATAGTTATTTTTGTGAGAGATGATTTCTCACAGAGACGAACATAAAATAAGAAGTCTACATTCTTATTTCTCTTTAATTTGTATTAATTTGAATTATACTATTTAGCTGATATATTATATATGATGTGTCTCTCGAAAAAACCGTCTTTTACAAAAACTTTGATTTTTTTTATGACTAAAACTACTGGTTTTGCTTGGGTACGAAAATTAAAATAGATAGAGAACGAGAAGGAAAACCAAAAATTAAAGTTGTGCACTATACCCGTGTCCTTAAATTTGCAACAATGAAATAAATGTGTTTTTCTATGTTATAAACAAATTTAATGGTAATAAATTGTACATTGGGCTTCTATACGATAATACTCGTATATATGTAAATCAATTGCATTTAAATCATCTTAAAACTAATTGATATTATATATTAATTAATTAACCTCTCTTTATATGCCCAATTACTACTGGCAAGCTAGTTATTTATTACTCTCTTCATTTCATTTTATTAATTATACTTAGATTAAAATTGTAAGAGCTTTTTGATTAAGGTATAACAAACAAATTAAATTCCAAATTTTTCAGAAGTGAAGTTAAATGGATTCGCATGCAAGAATGCAACAAACATAACAGCTGAAGATTTCTTCTTTAGTGGGATATCCAAACCCGGATTAACAAACAACACAATGGGATCTCTAGTAACCGGAGCCAACGTCGAAAAAATACCCGGCTTAAACACACTCGGAGTATCCATGGGTCGTATCGACTTCGCCCCAGGCGGGCTTAACCCGCCCCACACACACCCACGGGCCACAGAAATGATATTTGTATTGTACGGAGAATTAGATGTTGGGTTCATAACTACTTCTAATAAGCTTATTGCTAAACATATTAAGGTTGGTGAAACCTTTGTATTTCCAAAAGGGTTAGTCCATTTTCAGAAAAATAACGGCGATAAACCTGCTGCTGTTGTAACTGCTTTCAATAGTCAATTGCCTGGCACCCAATCAATTGCTGCCACGTTGTTTACGTCAACCCCACCTATTCCAGATCATGTTTTGACTATGGCTTTCCAGATTGGTACTAAGCAAGTTGACAAGATTAGGGATAGGCTTTCCCCTAAGAAGTGATTAATCAATTGATTATCATTGCATTGGATTGAATTTTATGGTTGTTTAAACATTTGTATTTACGGACGAATAAAAAGGTTTTATCTTTACTTGTATTATAATAAGTTGACTTTTAGTCAACAAAATTACGAGTTAAAGTCACAGAGATCAAAATATAATTTAAATTTTGGAGTGAATGAATGTATTGATCAATGAATATTCTCACATTAAGTTTTACTTTTTTTATAAAGGAATTATTTCTTATACCGAGCTTTAGACATGTTACTTGTACTTTTATTTTTTAATGTTGTAACAGAGGGATCTTTGAGTGTTTTGCGAGCCGACCGTGGCCTCATTTTTCTTCTGTATATGAAAAAGTTAATCACGAAAAAAGAAATATATTGAATTTATTAATAAAAATAAATATATTTATTATAAATAAGGCGCAAAATAAAATTTTTTATAAGGCGCCTAAATTTTCAGGACAACTATGTGCCGCAAATGATAATAATTTCACATCTTTCTCAAATAAATGTTCAAATAAAAAAGAGAAGAAAAAAATTAGGCAAGTTTAATCATGTTTGGTTTGTATGAAGTGCTAATGGCTATGATTAATGTGAGTTCCTTAGTTCAAGTAAAGTGAAATTTCTTAATCATTGATTATTTGAACAAAATTAAGAGTATAATGATTACTTGGCTGGCTTTACATCAAATCAATTATCATTCTTTCATCATAAGCATGATTATAAGCATGATTATGATTGTGATTATGCATGGTGGCATAACATAATGATCGAATTTGTAGACCGTTGTGCTTGTGCATATGTTAGGTTGATAGATGACAACTTTTTATCTCTTTCAAAACTTTCTACATCCAAAAAGATTAATAGGCATTTCATGAATGTCCCACTCCAAAGATCAATAGGCATCTAATTATGCAAACTTTGTCACCAATGGTAACCATTTTTATGAGCTTAATAATTATATGTTTTTTTTTGTTTTGCCCTTTTAAATTTACTACTAAAAGTGCATTAAAAAATCAGCATAATTAAAAATTTAAATTGATAGTTTAAGTCGTAAGATATGTTGTATTCTTTAACACTCTCACTCCCATGCATGAGAGCCTTTTAGACTAACATTTTGTGGATGCAACACAAGCTCTCCTTATACATGACACATAATATTCCACTTTGAATGAGGGGTGAATAAGATTCAACCAGTGACCTGTCAAGTTGGTTTTTGTTATACTATGTAAATTTTTTTTATAGAACTTGTACACAATAAGAATCCGATGAGGGTCCATCCTAAAACCAATTGATATTAGAAGCAGTAGCCATCAAGTATATATGATAGTCAACCTATCTTTAATTAACCCATCTTGTACACTACAAAAATTTTGCAAGTTTCCGACTAACAATTTTAGTCGCAGTTTGGTCGGTATAGGGCTATACCGACTAACTTCCGACTAAATCCATCCAGTCGGCATAGAATGGTCGGTAAATGCAAATGGTCGGGAAATTAGTCGGAGTTCCGACCAACTGACCTTTGGTAGCTGATTGGTCGGAGATTCCGACTAGTTCGTGTGGTCGGCGTTTAGTCGCAGATACCGACTACTCTATAGTAGCAATCTAGTCGCTGTACACTAAAATCGATTTTGTTGATTTTTATTGTTTTTTTTTTAAAATGTTTTTTTTTTCCGACCACTCTCCGACTCATATTTAGTAGGAAATGAGTCGGAAAAGTCAAACGTCAATTCACCCAGATTTTGACCACTTTTTGGCGCGTATTTTCCCGACCAATCTCCGACTAACGAGTAGTAGGAAATTAGTCGGTGAAGTCAAACTTCTATTGACTAAAAAAGCGTACCAAAATATGGCGGCTCTTGATCCCGACCAAATTCCGACTAAACTTTAGTAGGAGAGTAGTCGGTATTACCGACTGTTTTCCTACTAACGTCTTAGTCGGAATCTAGTCGGAAGCTTTATAATATTAAAAAATAAAACTGGTCAAATGTGGTCAATTATCGTTGACCACATTTGACCAGTTTTAATTTTTTATTATTAAAATACATATAAAAAATATAAACATAAAAACAATTAAAACAAAAAATAATGTTATATAATACAACCCATTTAAAACATAAAAAGAGGAGGGTCACTAAAACCTCTTTCGGCACAAATAGTGCGCATAAAGCCGAGAAGATGTTCTACCTCTAGCCTCAAACGCCGATGTTCCTCCACTAGCTGCTCATGCTCCTCCCTCGAAATGTGCGAGTTGAGCGATCCTGAAGCTCATTCAACCTCTCGTTCACGAGTTGGTTGGGGGGAGGAGTGGCCTGGTATTGAGTCCGTGGCGCCGCAACATCCTGAATAGACGCGGCGTCACCAACACCTAAACACAACCTTGGAGGGCTTCTTCGCTTGCTCCGTGATTCGATGTTTTTGACTGGCCGAAAATAGCGCATTTATCTCCTCATCGACCTCAAGAGGAAGCTCCATGAGAGCTAAGTATTCGTCCTAGACAAAGCAATAAATTATATAAAAATTTCGGCAGAATTTCCTCTGTAAACTAACTAAACCAAAATTTAAATAACCCTGAAATAAAAGCTAAACTACAAAAACAACTATCAAACCAGCATATCCTCAAAATCCAATATCAAATGTCCAAAGTATTCTAAAACAGCTACTTTACCAAAAGCTAAACTAGGTGCAAAAAAACAGATAGTAATTGCACTTACGTTTATGGCCTTGGACTTCTCGTTGACCCACTGCAACCCGTCCTTTGTTTTCACCTTATGAGTGCGTAGAAACAACTCATAAGAGAGGGGCGTGCGACTATGCTCTTTTTCCTGCAAAAACAAAGTTGAAGGTTAAACAAAATAAGGAATAAATATTGCGAAGAATTAATTAAAAAAATCAAATTAACGAAAGATCCAGCATATACCAATATGCGCAATGTCCTGCGGGCAGACACCGAGCCGCCGGTATGGGTGACTTCTGCGACACCCATTTCATTGCCCCGGCGACGGTTCCTCCTCCCTCGCTGCCGACTGGCCTGGAATTCTGGAGATGTCCAGGCCTTTACCCATTCTCTCCAAGCCTCCGTCGACGCTCAGTCGGGCTGATATTCATTATTCTTTTCATAGAGTTTTCTATGAAGATGAATAATGTCCTTGTACCGGGTCTTGGCCCTCTTCAGCCACTCCCTGCGCACCGTGGAAGTGATAGAGGGATCCCAAGCCCATTGTTTCTGAAACGACAAAAACAATCAATATTAGTACAACAAACATGTCAATTAAAAGTTAATCAAATAATGAAATAATGTAGTAAATAGACTTACTTGAAACTGTTGCCAATAGAACTCGATAGTATCCCTAGATAGGTACCTCCAAGCCCATCCATTAGGATCTTGGTAGGCCTCAAACATCCTACGAATGGACGTTGATATTTGGTTGCCAGTGTCAGTGGCAAACGTGCCCTCGTCGGGCACCCATGGAAGAGGTTGTAGTGCGTGCCGCGGCGGAGGGGCAGGGTCATCACGTGGCTGCCCCTGCGCAGTGTCAGCCTCCGGTGTCGTAGCATTACGTGGCGAAGCACGTGATGACACCGGAGAGGGAGTGACAGCCCCCTCTACCCTCCTAAAGTCTGACCTCAAAAAATGCTCCTCTAAACCCGCAGATGGTTGAGAGAGCGCAACAACATGGGTGCCAGGGTCAGAACGCGCATGCTGTTGAACCGGTCGCGACTCAGGGTCGTATGGCTGACCGGTTCGGGGGTCTAAACGTTGTCCTAGATTGTTTCTCATTCTAGGCATCTAAATTTAACAAATAATTTTAACAGAAAATAGTATCAAAAAAAAAATCAGAAAATAAAAAAAAAAACCAAACAAAACTTAGACAGAAAATAAAAACAGTAATAAATACTTAAACATAAAAAACGAAATAAACACGTAAAATATAAACAAAACCAAAAAAAAAAAAAAAAAAATGTAAACCCAAAAAAAACGAAACCAAAAAAAACAAAAAAAAATCTAAAAACAAACCCTACAAGTATACTTCATCAAGATTATAACATTAATATAAACCCTAAAAAAACCACAAAAAAAAAACGAAACATTTAAAATAAACTTGTAGTAAGAACGCAACCCAAAAAAACAAAAAATAAAAACATAAACATTCGAAAAAAAACAAGATTATTATAAACAAGATCATGCAAGATAATTACATGTAAAAAAAAAACCCTAAATAATCGGAGTAAAACAAACCCTAAAAACAAACCCTACAAGTATATTTCGAAATATAACCCATAAAAAAACAAAAATTCGACAATTAAAAAAACATAAAACAAAAAATCACAAAAATCTATTTCGAAATATAAACCCTAAAAAATTAATAATTTCATGCAAGAATATTATATGTAATATAAACCCCAAAAAAATCAATAAACATTTGAAATAAACATGTAAAAAAAACGTTTAAAAATCATGTGAAATAAATATGTTTAAAAAAAACATATAAAAGACATGGAAAATCAACATATCATGATCATAATCAAACCATGTTCATCATTAAGTCATACAAAATACGTTCATCATGTTCATGCAAAAAAAAAACATAAAAAGAAGACTAACCTTTAATAGTCAGACTTTGTGATTCAGTAGTCGGAGTGTCAACCAAAAAGACGTTGGAGATGAGTAGGAATGCAGTAGTCGGAATTGTGGTGAAGAAAGAAACGAGTATTACGGTTCTAATTAGGGTTGAAATGAAAGAAAGAAAGAAAGAAAGAAAGAAGGAGAAACCAACGTTCGTTGAAATGAAAATGATCGAAAATTGGTAAACTTTGGGCTTTTATATGACTTATATTCCGACAAACTTGCGACTAGCAACTAGTCGTTATACATACCGACCAATGTGCGACCAATTCTTAGTCGGTAGTTAGTCGGAGAACTTTTTACCGTTTAACCTACTCCATTAAATGCATCAGTAACTTGTTTGAAAAGACGCTAAAAATTAAAAAAAATCTTTTCAAATCTCCGACTGTTGTGCGACTAAAGACTAGTCGGCATTTAGTCGGTGCATTTTTTCACCTACCTCATTAATTGCCTGCAGTAACTTTTCAGAAGACGTTGGAAAGTGGTAAAACTTTTCAGTATACCGACTAGATTGCGACTAATATGTAGTCGGGAATTAGTCGGTATACTGAAAAGTTTTTTACCTTCCCAATGCTTCTGACAAATAGAGAAGCTTCTCTGGGAAGCTATTAATTTCAATATACCGACTGACCTGCGACTAATCCACAGTCGGTGGGTAGTCGGAATTTAAAAAAAATAAAATGGCGCCCTTCGTTTATTTGTTTTCTGATTATTATTATTATTATTATTATTATTATACTTATTATTTTATAATTAAAGAAATTGTAAATACGATATTAGAATATACAAAACTTACGACCCAATGTAAAATTAATAATAAATAAACATATAATTATTAAAACCATATTATTAGGTTACATAATCGTCATCGACATCATCGTCGTCAGATAATACAAGATCTTCGTCGGTGTCTTCATTTTCCTCGTCATCATGGACCGTTTCGTCTAAGTCTAAAAGTTCTCCAGCGGGATCACGCAACGGTTCGACTTGTGCGTCAGAAACATCTTCATTTGCCACAAAATCCGGTGATTTCTCTTCCAGTTGGAAAGCAGTCTCCTCGAATTGCTTTGATCTGACTTTGCAAACAGCTCGTCAATCTTTCATGTTTTGCCTTAAACTGGGATAAGATAAGTAATAAACTTGGGAAGCTTGAGAGGCTAGCACAAAAGGATCGTACTTTCTATAGGATCGACCAATATGAACGTCAACCAGCTTGTAACGCGGATGGATTCTCGTACCATGGCCGTATCCGGTGGTAGTCTGATCAAACCATTGACATTTGAACAAAGTGACCCTTTTCATTGGAAGTGCTCGAAACTCGAGGTCAATAATATCCTCTAACTTTCCGTAAAAGTCGGTTTCATCCGGACTGTTATCATCAGATTTCACGCACACCCTGCTGTTCTCAGAAGATTTCTTTTTTGCGGAATGAGAGATAGTGTGAAATCTATAACCATTCACGTAACAAACATCATAGCGACGTGCCTTCTGCGAAGGTCCCTCGGCGAGGTCCTTTAGAATATCGGCATTATCCAGACCGTCAAGAAACCCGTCCCTGGACTGCATGTAAAAACAATAATTCAATGTAAATACGTAATACTATTTACACAACAAATTACGATGGTAAACGTGTACTCACAATCTGTTTAAACCATAGGGCAAACTGGTCTTGGACCACATGGTCAACTTGCTCTGCGTTTAGATTAGGTTCGTACTTTGTGATTAAGTGTACGAATTGATCATAAAATTGATTCACCTCCGGACAATTTCGCAAAACATAAGTCTGAGCAATTTTGAGATCTGCTTCATCCATCATAAAATCCTTACCCCGACCATGAAAGTTGATTGGGTGTGTGAATATGGACAAAAAACCCGGTCTCACGTTGTTAAAGCATCTGTCATCGTTTCTAGGAAGATCTCTAACTCTGCATCGAACATTTGGCTCAAAGTAATGCGAGACAAAGTATGATGCTTCTTCTGTAAGATATGTGTTGCAGATCGAGGCTTCAACATGTGCTTTGTTTTTGACATTAAGCTTTAAATGTCGAAGATACCTGTAATTTAAACCAAGGAGTAATTATTAAGACATGTAAAAAGTAACCAGAAAAGTAAATAATACTTATATTTTAGACGTGTAATTAGTAATTACCTCTCAAAGGGATACATCCACCTATATTGTACCGGACCAGCAATCCTCGCCTCGTAAGCTAGATGAACAGGCAGATGTTCCATGACATCAAAGAAAGTTAGAGGAAATATAGTCTCTAACTTACAGAGCACCACTGCAATTTCCTCGTCCAACCTCCACATATCTGCGGCAGAAATCCTCGGAGAAGTAAGACTTCTAAAAAACAGACTAATTTCAGTAAGAGCTGCCCATATATTTGCTGGCAGCAACTCCCGAAATGCAATTGGAATCAGTCGCTGCATGAATACATGACAATCATGACTCTTCATCCCGAATACCTGATGTTTAGCCATGTCGATGCTCCTGGCTAAATTTGAGACATACCCATCAGGAAATCTCAGAGTTTTAAGCCAATCTGCGACTATAGGAACAGTCGCAAATTAGTCGGTATATTAAAAAAAAAAAAATTTTAAATGAGCTTTTTTTTCGGCCATTATGGAGTTACAATTATTAGTACCAGGTTGAAATTGTGTTTTTCCTTACATATTTACTCGTATGTACTATAAAAAATTGATAACGTTAAATATATGTTTTTCAAAACCTAGAAAATTTAATTTTATATGTTTTTTGACATTATTCATATCGTAAAACAAATGGGAGCTACTTAATGATGAGTTGGAGGTAGTATAGTAGGCCTTAATTACCACTATCGAACAAACCAACGCCTTGCAAATCGAAAATTATTCTTTTTCAGTAGCAAATATAAGTAAAATAATACGATGCTAAATTTTCTTAGATTTTGAGGAACATAATTTAAGCGTGTCTAACACATTTTTATAGTAAACATACAAGACAATAAGTAAGAAAAATATATATTTCGTTTTCTAAAATTGAACCGTTTATTTATGTTTTACGTAACTTGTCCGGTTCATCTACTCCCCACGCTTGAGTGAAGAAACTCGAGCGTGGAGAGTGAGGATGAACGGGGCACGTGAAAAACATGCCAAAGAATTTTACACCGCTTTTCACAATAAATGGAACCGTTTATTTTATGTTTTCAAAATTGTAAAAAGAGCAACGTAAATTTTACTTTTCACTACCAATTATAAGTAAAATAATACGTTGCTCATTTTCTACAATTTTGAGGAACATATTTTGATGTTTCTAACACATTTTTAGAGTAAACGTACAAGACAATAAGTAAGAAAAACAAATATTTCAGTTAAGTTAAGTACTCATAATTATTACAACAAAATGGCAACAAAAAAACCCTCATTAAATATTTTTTTTAACAATAAATACAACAATTCAATTTATGTTAATCATTTCATACCACCCTTCTCGCGACAAAAGTTCGAACGTATAATATCAAAACTCACTCAAGTAGGGAAATGGAGGTAGAGGGACAAAAGAAAAACAGTTAGAAATTAGAATTTTAGAGAGAAAGAAAGGAGAGGTGCGGAGTGAAAGTGACGTTGAGGGGGGTATTTATAGACAAACTCAGTAACTTTCCGACTAATTAACGACCAAAAGTTAGTCGGAATTCAGTCGGGGCTCAAACAGTGTTATTATTCGTTTTTGAGGTTATTTTTTTTAAAATATTTTTTTTTCGACTAACTACCGACAAAGATTATAGTCGGAAAACTTGCGACTCAGATCTGGGTCGCAATTCGGTCGGAATTTTGCTACCATTTCCGTTTAGTCGGAAATTCCGACTAGACTGTGTTAGTCGGTATTTTAGTCGGTAATTTCCGACTAAAACTGGGTAGTCGGAAGTTTTGGTCGGAACTTTGCAAAATTTTTGTAGTGGTATGAGATCGTCGAACGGCAAGACGACCTCAAAACAAGAAGCTCATAAGCTACAAGTTTCTATTATTGGGGTATTTAACCCAACTACCCAAGTATGAGGTATGTCTCACGGTGAAACTAATTCATATATACAAGAATTTGTAATCTTTAATTCTTCGATGTGAGATCACTGGTGAATTATTTTCCAACACCCCCTCACATTTGAGCCCATTTTTTTAAATTCGAGGGGTGGACATCATTCTTTTCGAACCCACAAGTTGTTCTTCATGGTAGACCAATTTTTTTTATTTCCAGTTGATCGCAAACCATCGGCTTTAGTGCTATGTTAAGGAACCTACTCAACCAAAAAACTAATTAAGTTGATGGTTAAGACCCTAGCATATGTTATATACTCTATTAAGTATTAACATAGCATTATAAAAGGGAGAAATGGCCTTTCAGCCCACTCTAATCCTAATACTAAGAATATTGATGAAAACGAATAAAATCATCACATTATCCGATCTAAAATAAACCAGAAAAATGCCATAAAGTTTAGTAAGATGCAAGATGTTAATTCACAATTTGATATTTACATTACTAGCTAGTATAAAAATTTGTGCAATATACAAAATTATTAGTACAATGGAGAAAACAGTGATAAGAGATATTGGTATTTTTAGTAGAATGGCATTGTTGTTGTTGTCCTTCATTCTTTCTCCATTCTACTTAAAAAAAAACCAAAATCTCTTTTCATTGTCCATCCCAATTTAGCTTTCTCTAGCATTGTTTTGTAGTTGTAGAATTAGTTGGATTTTGAAAGTATTTATAATTTGGACGGTTAATGGTAACTTCAGTTTGAACTCGTGGCTATGTTTATTAGTTGGTTTTTAGTTTCATGTGAGAAATACTCATATGTTGATAAGATTATACATAACTTCATGATTTCATTGTACTTGAATTTATTTCACTAGACTATGATGTTCATGTGTTGGTATTGGTGCATCATGTTGCTCTTTAGCTTCTTCATACACTTTCTCTATGTATAAAAACTTCTCTTGGTGTCAATTGTTAAACTTGAGACCTACCTTTACGGCTAAAGAGTATGGGCTCAGTGATGGTACTTATCCAGGTCCCAATTATAGTTAGATCTATAATAAGTAATTCAATCTTTTTATGATTTGTCGGTAATAATCTCACATGTTGATTAATCATAAATAATTCTAACTTTAGAGAGTGTTTGCTTAGAGTAAACTTAGGTAACCCATTGACCTGCTATAGTAGGTAATTCACAAAAAAATAAATTGAAAATTAATGTAAAACTAGAGAAAAATTAAAAAAATTTACATAAAAAGTTTTGATTGATAAAAAAATCAGAATTTTTTTTTAACAATTTTTATTAATTTTTTTGGACATTTTATTTTAATTTATCTTTTGAAAAAAAACTTGTTATGGTAGATCAACGGGTTACATGAGCTTACTCTAGACAAATACTTCCTAGTGTTGAGATTGTTCATGGTTAATTATTAAATGAAATTATTGTAAAAACACTCATGGGCAATTTAACTTTTTTTATATATTTATAATTTTATTATATTATCCTTTAAAAACACTCATAAAATTTTATTATATCGAGTCATCATATCGATAAAAAAAAAATAATAATAAAATATTTGCTCTGTTTTCATTTGTTCTTCACTTTTATTGTTTGGGCAAATCTTAATGTAAACTTTAAAATTAAATAATTTTAATTCTGAGTTTTTTAAAAATTCTAAAATGTTCATATTTGGAACATATGTACTGAAACAAATCTATTAAGATCCCATATAAATATGTTTTTCATCATCATCATCATCATACAATATACTAATTGAGAAACATGTTTGCCATTTGTCACTTCATGAATCCATTATGCCAAATGTCATCACTTCATGAATCAATAGCATAGAGTAAGGCAATAAGCATAGTAATCATCATCATTTGCTCAATTATCAGTTACTGTAAAGTCTTCAATGTTGATTTTAATTAGCTTTAGTTAGATTATTATAAAACATTCTTACCTTTCCCTCCTATTAATTACTTATTTTCATCATTCAAATATATAATGTTTTAAATTTTCTTTATATTTATATATAATTCATGTGGGACTAATATTGAATTATCTATCTTGATCGAGTATGTAATTTTTTAAATATAATTATGAAGTACTTTTTTATCTAAATAATTAATAATATGCTGATAATAAATCATCAAAATAATTAAATTAATATATATATAAAAGTTTAAAAAATCTTGTACGTTGCACGGGTATTATACTAGTACCAATATAAATCAATGAGAAATCGTAACAAGGAAAATACTTTATTTTACAAATTCTCAAAAAGTCATAGCGAAAGAAAAAAAAGTGTATGAATTATGATAGATCAAAAGAAGTGAGACCGTCTCTGAGCAAGCCTAGGAACTCACTGGCCATAGTGATCCGTCAATCGGCCGTACGTCAGCAGCGACTTCCTCCGTCTTGGGTCTCCACCGTTATTCCAGACACACTCGACTCCTATCCTCCCTTGTGCTGAAAATTTTGAACTCGGTGAAGGTTAGTTATTTTTTTTTACTTTTCCTCGTTATCAATTATCATCCAATGATTTCGATTTCGTTCTTTGATTGGGGGGTTTTTCCAGGTTTGAGGGAGTTCATTTTCGCTTTTAATTTTTGGTAATGACATAATTTTGCCAATTTCCATTGGTGAAGTATACCCCTATATTTGATTTTGATTAAATTTGCATTTAAATTGTGAATAATTGGCGAACATTGTTAATAATAAAGACATAATATTGCCAATTGTCATTGATGAAGTATGTCCGTCAACACAGAAACCTTTGCAGGATGAACCTAGCAATGGCGGATCTATTTCTTGATTTTTTTTTGTTTTCTTTGAATAATTGAATATTTGTTAATGTTAGTGTCTTTGTTAATGTGTTTGTTTATTCATAACTTTGAATTTTTTTGGAGTATTATCTTCTTTGGATTTTTTTGGAGCAGGTTTGGTGTTTTTGAACTATGGTATGCTTTTGGTTACAACTTTGGTGTTTTTTTTGCTATATTGTAAATTGGGAATATAGGATTTAGGAGCTATAATTTGTTTTAACTAGATAGATTCCCGTGATAAACACAGTTTATTAATTATTTAAATAAACAATTATTAATATTATATATGTAATTAATTATTATATGAATTTTAAATTATTGGTTTATAAAAATTGTATAATTTTCGGTAATATAAAATAAAAAAATAAAAAATAAAAAATAAAAACATTCTAATCAAAATTGGAAGAGAAAATTTTTATGTGTCCAAATCTTCTATTGCTTCTATAATATCCCGTTAATTTTCGATTAAATTTTTTTCGGTTATTATATGAGTATGTTATATAATAATATTCTATGACTTGTGAGCATTTGATATTTAAAAATATTAACGGGTTGCTCCTTAGTTTTTATTACGATAAAATTTATATAATAATAATAATAATAATAATAATAATAATAATAATAATAATAATAATAATAATAATAATAATAATAATAATAATAATAATAATAATATAAAATTTACCTTGCCAAAAATAATAACAATAATAATAATAATAATAATAATAATAATAATAATAATAATAATAATAATAATAATAATAACAATAATAATATAAAATTTACCTTGCCAAAAAATAACAATAATAATAATAATAATAATAATAATAATAATAATAATAATAATAATAGTATCTTGTCGATCTTTTTTATGGCACGATGATTTTACCAAAAGTTTTGGAGGTAACGTCAGTTGGTCTAAGGTCTGCTAACCGAAGAGTAGTGACCTAAGGATCCAAAACCTTGATGTATGGAATTTAGTGTCTGTGGGCAAGCTTGCCTGACATATCAGTTCAATGCAGGAGTTCTTATGGATCAAATGGATGCACGAAGTTTACACGAAAGGTGCTGATTGGATGCTCTTCAACCCTTCCATAACGGTTAGTTGGGTAGTTGGGCTCTGAAGAGGCTCGACCAGAAAGCTTCATTAAGTGAGTGATGCGCAGTGACCAGGGATAAATTGGTTTAAATGGGTGTACGTTTGCCCAATGTGCAATGCTGCACCCGAGTCTATTAATCAATGATCATATCTTTGTTCAATGTACTTTCAGCATACATTGTTTGCAGTTTATGGAACAGTGGCTAGCTATTCGAATCCCTCATGGTCTACACAGACTTGTTTTCAAGAAATGACATGGTCCTAGATTCCGTAGATCCCTGATCCTCACCAGTATTTGCAGCCTTACCTATATGGTCTGACGAACCCAGAATAAAACTATTTGAATAATGAGTATGGACACTGTTGTTGTTGTTACTAAAAAGAGAAGTGTCAAACTTTAAATTGTGAGTGATTACTTTAAATTTATAATTAATCACTTTAGATTTATTACCCTTGGAATTTTAAGTTCCTAGGAAATGGTATAAGTTCCTAGGAAATGGTACCATATACCCCTTAGTCATTAACAATTCCCATAATTACTTCTAAGGAAATGAAAATACCTATGTCAAACAAACAATATTAAATAATTCATGAAATTGACAAAGAAAGAAATTCAATGAATTACCTTCCATGAAATTAAATTTTCTACGCCAACCAAACTACTCCTAAATATACATTCAATCACCCAATAAAAATGCTCATCATAACTATATCATTTAGCATGGGCTAAATGAACTATGGAAAACTTGGGCCATCATATAATAGACCCAATGAAAACCTTACTTATTCTCGTCTTCAGTCTATTTAACTCAATCAAATCTTCATCTCGTTTTCGACATTAGAGTACAGACAGGCAAAAACCCTTTTTCTCTCTCTCACTCTCTAAATTTCTTATTCTATTGTTTTGTCTTTTAATTTGATTATAATCGGTTAATTGAAACCAATTTCTTTGACTCTCTTTGGGATAACTCAATCAAATCTTCATCTCTAAATTTCTTATTCTATGGTTTTGTCTTTAATTTGATTCTAATCGGTTAATTGAAACCAATTTCTTTTAAAAACAACAAAATCAGTTAAGATTGTTGTAATGTTTTATAATCTGATTGAAGATGCCCTCTGTATAACCTAAACATTGAAACTTTTGAAGATATTTTTGAAGAAGAAGTACTCTTTGCCTTTTTGATCCAGAAAATCATATGTAAGTTCACTTTTATCTTTTTGTTTTTTGGTTGCTAAAAAATAAAAATTGTTTATCATTGTTAATACTCAAAAACAAATAAAAATTGTTTATCATTGTTTTATGCTAATGAAGTGTGTTTGGTTACTGTGTTTTTGATAGTCATATGAGTTATGTTAATATATAGAAATTTAAGAATAAGAGATTTAATTAATACTCAAAAGTTTGAAAACATCTAATTCAAATATGAGATTTAATTAATACACAATGATGAAAAAAAGCATGATTTTGGTCAGGTAAGATGATTTATTTGTGGGCAATTGTAATAATCGTAATATAGCAAGAAACTTGTTTATGGGCAATTGTAATAATTGTAGCTAGTCAACCAAGAATACTTCTCTAAATACTAATTCGTGTAGTAATTGTAATATGACAATAAACATATTTGAAGGCAATTGTAATAATTGTGATAAATGCGCTGAATAAGTTTTTAGAGAAGTGCTTTCGGCGGGAAACGAATCATTGTGGTAGTGACACGTGTCACATTAACATATTGTTTTAGTATAGTTTATGATTTTGTTATAGTCCAGGATGCCCAATGTTGTTGGAAACTGCTTCTTTTGATATAGAGAAGTCATTGTTGAAATTGAAAATAGCTTAGGATTTTGGTATAACTTCATAAAATTGAATCTTAAAATCTAATTCATTGTTGAAATTATTTATCCCTTGCACATTAAAGATTTAATTTTTGAATTGGGTAAAAAAAGCCAATGATTACAACCAAACTCTGTCAAAGTTGACGAATAATTTTCATAAATTTTTGTCTATTTATTGGTGCCCCCATGGGACTCTGAACCCTGTATCAGCTAGCATCTTAAAAATCAAATTGTTGTATAACTGTCATCTAGCGCAAGAAAAAAATGCAAGAGTGATCCTGTTCATACTATTAGATTGATGTGATGTACTTATATGGAATAAAGATGTTCATTATCTTTTTATGTTTATGATTATTAATGTCTGGCTGGAATTGGCTTTTTATTGATATAATTTCATGACCTAATTCTTGCTGATTTTCACTATCGAAAAGAACATTATTTGAAGCTTGGTTGTAATAACGTTCAAGGATAATTTGATTCAGTGGAGTGCTTGTTAGTGTTTTTAAGTTTCATTGTTCTGTGAGTTCTAATGAGCAATATTTATATTTTTCTGTCTTTTCGCTAACGAATTTCTCACCTTATAGATGATTTATCTTTCCAGCTTAAGGGTTCATCTTAGAACAGGCTTTTTGACAAATTCCTATACAAGCTATACTATAAAAAAAACTTTTTGGATGAACGGGGTTATATGTACTTGTTGTTCTAGTTAATGTTTTTGAATTTACTTGTCATTTTACAATTTAGATATTGGGTATACCATAAGGTGGGGAAATAAAGGGACAATATACATTCACTTTACTATCCTTAGTCAAGGGCCCCTCGTAATTTTGGGCCATCATGCTTTATAATGGAATAACTATAAAATCACGCTTCAGGAAGGGATTGCTTAACCTACTGCATAAACCTTATAACGGTAAATATCAAATGTTATTTCATTTTTTTTGTGTAAAATTGAACTCTCCAAGTATTAGCCAAACATTGACTTCAATTTAATTTCTTCAATAATAGATTCCAATTCATGTGTCAATTCTTCAATATTTGATTCAATCAATTACTTAAGGAAATAAATGGGATGAAAAAAAACTGTAGGGGTGGAGGAAAGAAATACACTGAACGTTTGTAACAATATTTGGAACATCAAGTTAAGTAGATAAAGACTAATTTAAGAAAGTGAATATACAAGATTCGTTTATTAAGAGTTATTTTAAAGTAGGAATTAGTATGCGGAGGTAAATGATAGTACATTGTGAATGTTTCCTATATTCATTATTTTGTTGTGTGATGTTATGATTCCTATTGCTAATTAGTCATTAGCTAACTATTTGACTAGAAATATTCTCCCTTTAATTTTATTTTGAATTGAAAAATTTTTCATGGGTATTTGTGAATTTGCTCCTTATAAACTGTGTAATTTGAAGTAGTTTTAATACGTAATAGAATATACTATGATTTTGGGTTTTGTGTAATGTAATTGATCTATTTGATCTTGTATGTGTAGCAAAGAGAGATGGTCCATAGTGCTTATGACTCTTTTGAGTTATTGCGTGATAGTCCTACAAAGATTGATGCTGTTGAATCGTATGGTTCAAAGCTCATCATTGGCTGCAATGATGGATCTCTTCGAATCTACTCTCCTGAATCCTCTAGTTCTGATGCGTCTGTGCCATCAGATCACCACGCTGGTGAAATAGAGCTACTAAAAGAATCCTATGTCCTTGATAGGACCATGAGTGGCTTCTCAAGGAGGCCAATTACTGTAATGGAGGTTTTGAGGTCGAAAGAACTTCTATTAACTCTTTCTGAGTCAATTTCATTTCATAAGCTCCCCTCTTTGGAGACTGTTGCTGTGATTGCTAAGGCCAAAGGTGCAAATGCTTACTCTTGGGATGATTCTAGAGCTTTTTTGTGCTTTGCCAGGCAGAGAAGGGTTTGTATTTTTCGACACGATGGTAAAGTTTCCTCTCATTAATCTCTTTGTTTTTAAAATTATTCCTTTTCTTTTAAATATGTGCACAGTACACATGTGTTTATTTCAAAACACAATTAGCATGGAACTGCATTTTTTGTAATCTCGTCATCTAGACTATAGATATAATACTTTACAAATAAATGCAATTGCTTTCTTGTACGTCATGATTTTTCTCATTTAAGTGATTGTAGTACTGATTTTAGGTCTCCATTTGCCACCCAATTAAATTCAGGAGGGTTTTCATTTATTGCTTGAGTGATCTCATGAGCTAAATTTCTTCTTAATTGTATAGGAGGCCGTGGTTTTGTTGAAGTGAAAGATTATGGTGTTCCCGACACTGTGAAATCAATGGCTTGGTGCGGTGAAAATATATGTATTGGAGTTCGGAAGGAATACATGATACTCAATGCAAGCACTGGTGTGCTATCTGAAGTTTTTTCTTCTGGGAGAATCTCCCCACCTTTAGTGGTATCTCTTCCATCAGGAGGTTTACTTCTGGGCAAGGTGACAAATATTATCCTTCCACTAATTTAGTATTTTAGACTGAAGAAAGAAAAGTTGCTCCTGTGTCATAAACTCATATGCTTATTTGTATCATGCTGGATGCAAGGCCACTTGGTGTAATTTGCTTTACTTCAGAATATTTGGTTTTATACGTGTCTTTCTTACATTGCTTGCTTCTTGCAGGATAATATTGGGGTTTTTGTGGACCAATATGGGAAGCTTGGACATGAAGGCAGAATTTGTTGGTCTGAGGCTCCCAGTCAAATCGTTATTCACGAGCCTTATGCTATAGGTCTTTTGCCTAGACATGTTGAGGTTAGCAAACTGAACAAAGTGAAATTGAACATTATGTAGATAATTGAAAATTCTGGCTCTGTCAAAACATAAAACTCATGCATTTGACCTTGTTTTGTATCTGTAATGCAGATACGGTCTCTTCAACAGCCATATCCATTGATACAAACTGTTGGCTTGCGAAATGTTAAGCACCTCATTCGAAGCAACAGTGTGATTGTTGTGTCACTAGAAAAATCTGTCAGTGGCCTCTTCCCTGTTCCTCTTGGAGCACAGGTAATTGTTGTTACTTCTATATCATGATATGAGTTATCTTATACTACTATAAAGCATGATAAGTATACGGCTTGACTTTGAGAGGACCCTTTTTGTGTACTGTATTAGTCAATGAAATATTTCTGATGTTATTTTTAATTGTCTTCAAAAGCATCCAATATCAACCATTATCTCCAAATTTTGTACTGTTGTACGTCAAGAAGCCGTTTTTTGGTGCTTGCTGGAACTTAAAAGGACAAGTGTTGCATAATTTTTCTTGAAACCTTATTAATGGAAGTTTAGAAAGCTTATAAGAACACAATCAGCGAAAACTTAGTCAAATTACCTTCTGTGACGATGACTCCAAATAAAGGACAAGTGTTGTATAATTTTGCAGGTGAATATTAGTCAAATTACCTTTTGTGACGATGACTCCAAATAAAGGGTAGTTTGAATAACTGATCTCTTCTTCTCCCAAAAAATGTGCTTCTATAAGACTAAAATTTTTTTAGAAGAGTAGTTGAATAATGTTCTAGCTTATTCTTATCTCAGATAAGGGAATGAGATTGCATGTGTTCGCATGCTAGAGACTCTTTCTCCTTCCTTCTTTTTCTGGTACTAATAGTATTATGGTAAGAAGTTGTTTGAATACTGCCTTTTGATGGCTGAGAGAGAATATTTTTGATGATTACAGATAGTGCAGTTAACAGCATCTGGCCATTTTGAGGAGGCCTTATCTTTGTGCAAACTGCTTCCACCGGAAGATTCAAGTCTTAGAGCTGCAAAGGAAAGTTCTATCCACATTAGGTAACACCATTTTTCATTATTGTTTGTGCAACTTTTAAAATTTTAGATTTGCATCTAACATGGTAATGTAAGCAACTAAGTGCTGTTCATTATGCTTCTAATCATGCTAAATCATGTTTAGGCGATCATAGTTGTAGTAGGTTTGGAAATTGGGGAAATTTCCAATGGGAATTGAAGTATAGGTTCCTGACTTATTTGGTAACTACCTATGTTTTTGCTTGAGTCCCATCTTGGGTCTTGGTCATGTATGACATAGATGACATTGAAACCATATGATTCCAACAACCCTTGGAAACTGCAAATCATGACCCTCTAATCCTTTAAGGCCTCGAAGAACATGTAAATGCTCGTGGGGTTCATTTATGACATTAATTGATGAGTTTATTGATCCCCACAATGACCTGTAATCTTTTTCTTGAAGACATTATGCATAGTAATGACAAGTGAGGTGTCTTGATCAATGTTAGCGGCATCAAAGGTCTAGGCATCAAACCCGACCTAGGTTGTTGGATCTGAATCATGGGTCAATCATGAAAAGTCGATATGCAATTTGGATCTCATTGTCTTTCAACCTAATATTAGAGAGAAGCACGCAACTAAAATGTGGTTGCACTAAATTTTGAAATCAAATTGAAAATAGAATACAAAAAAACACACTATCAAAGCCTGAAAATCGGAGACAAGAAGACATACAATGCTAAAGTTCCATTATACACCATTGAAGCTTGATTCTTAAATGTTATGTTTTGAGTAGGAAGATGAAATAGAAAAGATTTAAAAAGTGCTCTCGGTCGCCCTCTTATAAGTAGATGAAAAAGATTTGAACCCTAATCCTACTTTCATGTGATAGACTAATAACGTGTTAAAAAAGATATATTGTGTAGTAATTTATCTTTGCATGTGTAAAAAAGAAATAATGGGAAATATCTTTGTATGCTTTTACGAAATTATTCGTTTTTTAAACTTTTTTTCTTTTACTATTCCGTACGGTTATTGCTGCCTTTCCACATGATAGACCGATAACTCCCCTATTTTTTTCTTTTCTTTTATTCCCTTTAAATATTCTGTACAGTTTATTGCTGTCCAGACACGTGACCGACCAATAAATTCCCCCTTTTTTCGTTTCTTTTACTACCTCGATCCAAAATACATTTTGTGAGCCAAGTATCACGACCCATAGTTTTTCGACTTCACCTTGATCTTTGAAAAATTGTGCTCTAACCAGCTCCACTCTCCAGATCATTCCTCAACTCTGGTGACAGTGAGCTCGTCAGAGTTTGAGATGAATATTTCTGAGCTGAGAAACAGCCTTGTCGTTTTGCTTACACTTTAATCATTCAGACCATTGATTTGACTTTGGTGGACCTAGTGTCATGTCTAAAATATTAATGTTTTTATAAATTGTTAGGAAGCTTTCAATAGTTGTCCACTAGTTGCTGATCCTTTATGATTCCAGGTTAAAGGTGTAATACACCTTTTAAGGTTTCAATCATGAATGGAATCTTATATTGACAAAAATTTGAATTGAAAACAAAGGTAAGTCTTTGTAACTCTTAAGGAGCCTTTGCGCCCGCCTAAGTCAATGTTGAAAAATAGAATCAGTCTCGTGAAAAAAAACATGATTCATAAGGGATGTTTCAAGGAAGAATCAAAATCCATTATCCATATTGCGATTAGGGAGTCGTCTCTGCTCCAAAATTCTCTAGATTCTTATTTTTTGGAATGGAATGGATTTGAGGCCATTACAAGGTTATGGGACTTTGTTCCATATCAGTTGTTTGGGAAACTAATGTGGGGTTAATAGAGTAAATGGGCTCTTTCACCTACTAGGCTAGTCTTTCGGGTGAACTTTCTTATTTATTCTATAGCAATGGTATTAGAGTCGACTCGGAGTGGTGGCCTACCGAATGTTGACCTAGGTTAATCCAGCCCTGATCGACGAGGATCCAACTTGGAGTGGTGGCCGACTGGCCGTCGTGACCAACGGGGATGTTGGAACTTTTGCGGGTCGAACTTAATGGAATGAATTTGAGGCTATTACAAGGTTATCGGACTGTCCCACATTGGTTGTATAGGCATCTAATGTGGGGACATGGGGTTTATAGAGTAAATGGATTGTCTCACCTACTAGGCTAGTCTTTTGGGTGAATTCTCTTGTTTATTCTATAACGCTATCCTTTCCTATACCTTCTTATGACACGTAAAGCAGACTTAACTGAAAATTCTGCCTCCCTCTTTGAGCGTTCTCAATACAATAGGTACTCTAGTTTGTATTCTTTACATATATCATGAATTAAATTTTTTCTAAGTAAAACTTCAACAAAAGCGTACAATTTCTGTCTTACTGCATGCTCCCGTAGCTCTTCATCTTTGATTCTTTGAAGTTTATTTGGGATAGTTTAAGGTTTGAATTACTAGCTTCTTCAAAGGCCTGAAAGTCACCCAAAGGTGCTCCCAAAAACACTATTGACCCTTGTACCCAAAGCTATTTAGCATACATGTTACAATCACAGATTTTTTTTTTCCTTCTTTTGGTAGGGGGTGGTGCAATGAATATTTCTGACTTTTTAAATTTTCTGTATGTTTTTTTTAGATGGTATCAACCTCACTTTTTTTCCTAGGCCTAATTAAGACTTCATTTGAGTGGCTTTTGTCCATTAAAATGATAGGGCCTTTTCATTTTGATGACAAAATTGAACGGGTCTGATTGAAAGATCCCTGACCATTATTATTGCTGTGTTTAAATTACGTGACCTATCCCTCGGTTTTGAAATGATCATTTTCTGTTGATGCAGATATGCACATCATTTGTTTGAAAATGGAAGTTACGAGGAGGCCATGGATCATTTTTTGGCTTCTCAAGTTGATATCACATATGTGCTTTCTTTGTATCCTTCTATCATTGTTCCCAACTCAACCGTACTTCCTGAGCCAGAGAAGGTGGTAGATTTTGGCTGGGATACTTCAGACCTTTCTAGGTGTTCATCAGGCATGTCAGATGAAATGGATGCTTCACCCAGAGCACCTATCGATGTAGAGGAAAATTCTTCTGTGCAATCCAAGATAGTCAGCCATAATACTCTTATGGCTCTTATTAAGTTCTTGCAGAAGAAAAGGTACAATATTATTGAAAAGGCCGCAGCGGAAGGAACAGATGAGGCTGTGTCCGATGCATTTAGTGTGAATTTCAGATCTTATGACTCCAATAGGTCCAAGAAGTCGAATAGGGTAAGTCATTGTGTTCACCATCCTTTAAAGACAGGGTTCAATGTGTTAGCCATAAATTGCTCGCAAATTTATGATCACGATGCTCATTTTCTAATAGCCTTTGTTATATGCTTTCTTATGCTTTTGGAGTGCCTAAAGACATGAACCGAAGTTTTCTAAAGTGATAAGGGAGACAAATAAATAAATTCAAGGGGGAGCATCGGCGAAGCTACATTGAGGGTCGGGGGAGGCCCTGTCCCCCTTGCCGAAAATGCGATCCTTTTGTATATTTAGCTTTGGCCCTCTTACTAATATATGATATATTTTCAAATAGTGCAAAAATATAACAAAAATTACAATAACTCAATGGTTGGAATAACACATTTGTACCAAATGTTAAGGGATCAAATCCTAATTTAAACTATTATTTTTTAATAAACTAATATATTTATATTATAAAGTTATTCCAACTTATCTTTTACAATTTTACATTCATTTCCATTTTAGTATGTTTGTTTATATTTTTGTTATCGTAATTTAAATAGTGTTTGTTTAGACTTACTAGGCGAATATAAAGGTGAAAACACTTGTTTTTTTAGAATCAAATCGTAACTTAAACTATATTTTTTTTTAATAAACTAATATATTTATATTATAATGTCATTACACATTATCGTTCATAATTTTACATTCATTCATTTTTAGTGTGTTTGTTGTATTTTTGTATCTTAATTATAATAGGGATAATTATAGGGAAACTTCAGTTCTATTTGTTGAATATAATATATTTGCTATAATATAAGTTCATTTCACTCTACACTATTTTAAAAAATTTATAGTTAAACAAGGCTTTATATAGTAAATAATCTTCTAATATATTGAATATCTGCCCCCCTTCCCCCCATTTCAAATCCTGGCTTTGCCTCTGAGGATGAGTTGAGATCTCCTCTGCACCATTGTTTATTGCACGCCTGTGATGGCTTGCAGAGTTCAACATTTGCTTTCTTAGAATTGTTAATTTTTTTAAAATTATCTTATCTAAATGTGTGATTGTTGCAAATTCCTGAAATTAACTTGCTCTATGATGTTCCGAAATCCCATTGATGCCCTCTAAACTTGGGCTTATATTTGTTAGCAGATGATAGGACTTACATTTTGTATTCCAATATAGGTGGGCTTGAGCTATTATCTTGGCATGCCTTTTCACTCATTAGACATCCATAATGAGGTTGCATCCAGGAACGAAGGAACAATTTGTTTTAAAATTTTTTTTGGTATGTAAAATGTAGTTTTAGGGCCTAAAGGTTGTAACTTTATCTCTAAAAACATCTAATAACAAAGGTATTAAGTCACTTGTTATAAAACAACTGTAATTGATGAATTAGGAATGAGACAATAGGAAATACGTGCAATAATTAACCAAGACACAAATTTACGAGGTTTATCCAATTTGGGCTATGTCCTTGGTGGTAGCTAACCTTGATTATAAGTAGAAAAACAATGGAGTTTATAAGGGCTCAATACAATGGAGTATTACACTAGAAGAAGAGAGAGAATGTAGGTTAGTGTGTTTAGGTCTTAGGGTTAGAATATGATGATTAGTACTCCTATTTATAGTTGGATTTCATATGCCAATGATTGGGCCCAAAAACCCACGTCAAGAATAAGAATATTCCAGCGGTAAAGAATCACGCAGCAAAACAGGGCCCCAACTGATGAGGTGCTCGTTCGAGCACCTCATTAGAACCATTCACTGTTTCCTTCCTGCTGATGCCTCGTTCAAGGCACATTGCACATGGGTATTGCCTTGTTCGAGCAGTATGGTAGGGCATCATATGAATGCTTATATCTACATTTACCCAAGTACAAACTTATATCTACATTTACCCAAGTAAATTGTTTATGTAGTGCATTATTTTTCTGTTAAATCAGTGACATCTACAGATTAACTTTATCCGGGTAATACAGGGTCGTGGCAGCATTTCCATCAGCTCAGGTGGTCGTGAGAGGGCTGCTATCCTGGATACCACACTTCTCCAAGCTCTTATTCTCACAGGTCAGCCTTCTGCTGCTGTGGAGTTGTTAAGAGGTATGAACTATTGTGACTTGAAGATATCTGAGGAGTTCTTAAAAAAAACAAATCAATATACGGCATTGTTGGAATTGTACAAGTGCAATGGTATGCACCGTGAAGCTCTCAAGCTTTTGCTTCAATTAGTGGAAGAGTCAAAATCAGATCATGCAGCTGAGCTCACCAAGAAGTTTACTCCCGAAATGATTATTGACTATCTGAAGGTTACGCTTTAATTCTAAGACTGAAGTTTCTTTGACCCATATTTTGCTGGGTAAAAGTAAATGTACAGAATTTATCAATGATATTTATTTGTATAACTTTAAAAACACAAATATTCAATTTGTATTAGAACTTTTTTTGTGCAGCCGCTTTGTGGGACAGACCCCATGCTTGTGCTGGAATTTGCAATGCTTGTCCTTGAAAGCTGCCCGACACAGACTATTGAGCTCTTTCTATCAGGAAATATTCCAGCAGACTTGGTTAATTCTTATTTGAAGCAACACGCTCCAAATATGCAGGCCACGTATTTGGAACTTATGCTTTCCATGAACGAAGATGGAATCTCTGGTAATCTGCAGAATGAAATGGTGAGATTCTGTATGTTCAATAAGCTGTTTTTGACTTTGTATGTCCAATAAGCTGCTTTCCATTAAGTTTGTGTGCTCAATTGCAATGTCCTGTTATGATTTCTGTAAAAATTTGAAAAATTTGTATTTGTACTTTTTTTAAAGTTTAGGTACACTTCTACTTGTTTTTGTCAAAATCTTAGTTTTTAATCTTGCTGCATGATCTTGATTTATTCTTCTGTAAACAGGTGCAAATCTATCTTTCGGAGGTACTTGATTGGTATAGAGAACTGAGTTCGCAACAGCAATGGGATGAGACAGCTTACTCTCCCACCAGGAAGAAACTGTTGGCTGCATTGGAGAATATCTCTGGGTACAATCCAGAAGGCCTTTTGAAGCGCCTTCCAGCTGATGCCTTGTACGAAGAAAGGGCAATTTTGTTGGGAAAACTGAATCAGCATGAACTTGCCCTCTCTCTTTATGTACACAAGGTAATACTTGGTTCTTTCCTCCCTTCTGAAGTGGCATGGGGGAGGGATGTGGAAGGGGCCTCATATCTTCGTCCTCATCACATGAGCTCCCTTTATGGATCTTATCTAATTTCTTCTCATCACTTTGACTTCTTAATATTTGTGTCCCCAAGAAAATCCCCTGGAAACAAGGATTTGTCATTATTTTTAAGTAATACTTGTTGATGTAAATAAGTTGATTGAATATTTGAATATAAAAGGAATGAATTTGAACAAGTACTACAAAGATAGAGTATAAAAAGTTTGGTTCAATAGAGAAAGTAAAAAGAGAAAAGAAAATTTTGAAGTGAACTGTTGTGGCGACATGCACTTGTATTAACTTGGAAGTTTATTTTGGGATAGAGGAATATTACAATTATTTTCAGCTTTTGAGTCTTGAACCTTGAGTAATCGAGTTTGAAAGGCATGTAACACTGAATGACATCATAAAATTCATTTTTGGAGTAACCTTGATTAGACCTTACTTCACACTTCCTCCTTTCCATAGTTTGCTACATTTCTCCCCAAAAGCTATATCATGGGAAAATAAATGTAGCAAACTCAATGACTCGTAGAGATTACGATACTAAACACACTGCAGTTATTTAAAATGTTTTAGCAAAAGCGCGTGGGCAGCTTTCAGCCTTTGACTTAGTTGCTGGCGTAGACTATATAGCTCCTTTTGGAGGACGGTAGACGCTTTGATTTTGTACACTTTTTATTCCAGAACAAAAAAAAATTGTAATTTATCAAAGCCTGCATCTTAGCAATACGTATTGTTGTAAAACCAACTTTGTTCATCCGCATGAGTATTTGTAAAATTGTGGAAGATTTAGGGATTACTTTGGAATTTACGAATAGTTTTGGTGTTTTGGGGGGTTTGTTGTTGCTTTGATGTGATCGTTGTTAAAAACTTGGAGTTTCTTTTGTTAGTTCATGTGTCTTCAATATTCTTTTATGTAACCTCACGGATGCAGTGATGATCTTTTTCGCTTTTTTGATTTCCTGACATCTCTCTCGTCTATTGCTGGATAGCTTCATGTTCCTGAATTGGCTCTTTCTTATTGTGATCGAGTCTACGAATCTCAACCTTTGGGAAAGTTCCACAGCAATATATATCTCACTCTTCTGCAAATTTATTTAAATCCTAAAAGAACAACTCGAAACTTTGAGAGACGAATCAACAACCTTGTATCAACCCCTAATGCTGAAAATAAGAGGGTTAGTTCTACTTCAACGAGAAACAAAGGAGGCCGTTCAGCTAGAAAAATTGCTGAAATAGAAGGTGTGGAGGATTCTCGCTTTAGCCCGAGTAGCACCGACAGTGTTAAGAGCGATGGTGACGCAGATGAACTCAGCTCTGAAGAAGGGTCCAATATAATGCTTGATGAGGCACTTGACCTTTTAAGCCGCAGATGGGAAAGAATTAATGGAGCACAGGCTCTGAAATTATTACCAAAAGAAACTAAGCTGAAGGTATGTATGTATCTTTCAAAACAGACCGAGGAATTAAAGAATATTGAAAAAAAAGGATTTCCCGAGTACATATTGTATAGTTAATTAGTTGCATAATATTATCAAACCTGACTAAACCAAATTTGCTATCCGTGTTCTTCCTTTTTTATTATACACAAATGCATCTGTTACCAAACGAACAACCTTGAAAATTTTTCTCAACCATCTTGATTTGTAACTGTTCAGTCCCTTTTAAGTTGATCTATATTAATTCCTTTCTTTATGCAACTAATTTTATCGAGTCAAAACTTGAGCACTGGAAGGGCATTTAAAACCGGATATCCGGATTTTCGGATCCAGTTTCTGGTTTCGGATTTAAAACCGTATATTAATTCCTACTTGATATAATGTGTTACAATAAGGATATAGATTATATTCTATCATTTTATGCTGTTGACACCGATATAGTGAGCGTTCTGGAATTTTTTATCTGGTTGCAAATGAAAAGGTTAATTTAAAAGCAAACTTGACCAGGTAAATGAGAATTGGACATTTCGATATTATTAGGATGTGAGTTTCACATTCATCATTTTGGTAATAAAAACTCGTGAATTTTTTTATTGTCTTCTGGTTTCCTTTTCCTTTTCATATCACGTAATTAGTTAGCTTCAATTAATAATGAGATCGCGTTGAAGATAGTTGCATAAAAGTACTTACGGCCTGTTTGGTAGGTGGTAATAAATAATGATAATGCAAATGAAATTTAGTGTAATTTTGGTTGAAAAATCTCTTGGCTACCTTGATGGCCATGCTTGTCCAACTTCAAGCATCTCATTTTCTTCATAAATTTCATTCTAAGGCATTGCCCAATGAGAGGTGGTATTAGGTGGTAATGGAAATTTGCAATCTTTTTTGTGATCAAAGTTTCATTGCCATGGGAATGACATGGAACTTTTGGTGAAATTTTACACTAAATCATCCTATTACCATCATTTGATACCGCTAACCAAACGGGCCGTTAATGTTGTTATGGAGTATTCTTCTGCAGAATTTTCTTGATGTTCTGAAATTTTCTCCATCTTAAAATGCAATTCCATGTTGTCAGCTTTGTTTTCTGTTTATTGAAGTTTGCGGTCAACATTTTCTGGACAGGATTTGCTTTCTTTTCTTGGACCCCTCTTGCGAAAATCCAGTGAAGCTCATAGGAATTTCGCAGTGATCAGGAGACTCAGAGAGAGCGAGAATCTACAGGTATGCACTTTGCTTGAGAAATATTCACATTCAGCCGTGTCTGATTGGGGAAAAATGTTTTGCACTGGAAATGTGTTGTTTCTTTTTTTAGAAAAGCAAAATCTTTTCCAACTCTTTTGGAAGACTTACACGACAAGGGGGAAAATCACCTCACCAAAACTCCAAAAATTTCTACATTTTGTTTGTTGTGGACGCTTGTGGTCATAGAATCGGGTCTTCTTTCGAACAAACATTGGCTTAGAGTGAATAATTTATATCATTATTTATTTTATTTTATTCGAAAGTATGCATAATGGGGTGGTTGATTCGTTTTTCATGAGCAGGTTAAAGATGAACTCTACAATAAGAGGAAAGCTGTTGTAAAGGTTAGTGGTGATAGCATGTGTTCCCTTTGCAACAAGAAGATTGGGACAAGTGTGTTTGCAGTATATCCGAATGGCACCACTTTAGTCCACTTCGTTTGCTTCAGGGACTCGCAGACCATGAAGGCCGTCAGAGGCTCCCAATCAAGAAAAAGATAATACATTCCGATATGTTTTCAATTAACTTTCTGCTCATTTTCTTTCCTGCTTCATCCCTGGAAATGGCCTTTTTTTCTTGAGGTGGAGCTCGAGTTATTCTGTGTGCTCCGTTTTGGGGTTGCAGAGAAACCATTTTTCCGGAATTTTCGGTTTCATAAGGAGCAAGAGATGCACATTAAGGTATTGTTTTGATATGTTAATATTGTTTTATTGGTGTTATGTATATGGTGAATGTTGTATGAGTAATTGTTCGATTGGGATATTCTTTGATTTAACAGCCGGTCTCCTAAGAAACCGTCCTTTTGAGAGTCGTCTCTCAGGCCCAGCCCATTAAAGCTTAATGAAACTAAAAGATGATAATGGGCTAACCACATTAAGGATGGTCTCTCACAAGAATTTGTGTGGATTTATCTACTTCTATTGTTTACATGATCTTTTATTGTAATGTATATCATCTTTGATGATTATTTAAACCGTTTAGTATACAGAAATCATGTTCTTTGCTGTGATATATGATAATAATCATCTTTATATACTTTCTTAAATTTATTTTAATTAAACAGTTTGCATTTTCTCATGGCTCACGATAATTTATTCTTTGTTGATCTTTTTAAAAATTGGTTTGCGATTTACTTATCACTCGCTCTATTAGCTTATAGTACTAAGGGCAACACGATCCTTCTGCACTGCTTGCGCAAGGTTAATGTCGAAGAGCTTGCAGTTAAATAATTGAAAATTTGAACTAAATAAGCAAATTTATATAAAAAAATTATTAAACTAGTCGTGTGGGAAATTTCTAAATCTTTTGTTTGGATCAGCTTATTAGTAACAGCAAACAAAAGAGAAATGGTCAAAAAAGTTGAGGTTATTGTTCGGTGTTACTAATAGGTTAACAGCGAACAAAGACTTTGACTTTTTTGACCAGGTCATTGTTCGCTGTTAGTAACATCGAATAGCCACAAGGCTAATTATGCAACAGAACCAAAGACCTGGTAAAAAAAGTCAAAATCTTTGTTCGCTGTTAGTAACAACAAATAAATTTCTTGATTTTTTTATTATGTCTCCTTTATTCGTTGTTATTAACAACAAAAAAAATTCAAACTACGACTTTGGAATTTCGTGTTTATTTTGGGAATTAAATTTTCCCATGTCTAGTTTAAGAAATTTATATATAATTTTGCTTTAATATTTCAAATTTTCTACATAATCATAGGAAACTAAGAGTGTTCCGGTTTTGCCAAATTGGAAATGCTCCACTTAGAATAAACCCAGCTACCCCTAGATTCCACCAAACCGCATCGCACCTTCCAATATCGGTTACACTTGTTTACTCCCGAAGTTCCTTTTAATTGCAGGTGCTCTTTTAAGAGACCGTCTTTTGTAAAGACGACTCTCAAAAGTCCAGCCCAAATCTATATTTAGAGTTGTAACAATATATATATCTAGAATTGGATTGGGCTTTAGCTGTGAGAGCCGTCTTTACAAAAGACGATCTCAAATAAGAATTTGTGTTTTGATTTTGCTTCCTTAACACAAAAATGTCAAAGCCCTAAAATTTAAATAATAGGAGGTCAACTCATTGATATCTACATTTCAAATTTTGAGCTCTTAAAAGTATTTTCACTCGTTAATCGAAGCATTTGTATTTTCGCTATTCCTATCTTTTTACTACAATTCTTTTTGAAAAACCCAATATTTTGATTCATATAGCAGCGTCAGCCCCTTTGATTAACCTGCCCTTTCACTATAAGGACACACCTCAATCACATGATATTCTAATAGTCGCTCTTTATTTTTGTCACCTAGACTTAATTTTATAAGCCGCATCTTGTTGGATGTCTCTACTCCTCTGAAATATGGACCCAAGGTATTTGAAACATCCAATAGAAGTGAGCTTTATTGTGACTCTCAATATCTCGTTAGTGTTAAAATTTATTCCATGTACTTTGTCTTACTCCGACTTAATTAAAAGCTCGTTATTCAAACTTTTGTCTTCAATTCATTATTCTATCTTAGCATTTACCCCTTTCTGATCTCCATCATTCTAACACCATGTTTTTTTAGGTTACAATTCATTTAGAATTTTCATTTACATTCATCACACATTCATTCATCTACATGCTACATATAATTTCACCTATTCACACACATTTCACCTTCGAGTTTTCCTCAATGTTCAAAGATTATGTTAGGTTCATCTTTAAACAATGTGGATAACATACCATACACCCATGACCCATCTTGGTAATGAACAATGATGGAAATTATTATTACTGAGGATGGGGTGGTGGAACTGCCAACTCTAACTAAATAATGCCCATACTTTTCTTTTCCATTATTCTTACACTCCTTCAAACAATATTTCACCTACATAGCCGGCCATGCAATCAATAAAGTCAATGCTATTTACTCAACAAATTAATTATATAGGCAAAAAGGAATAAATTACCTAAACTTTCTTCCCACAATCAATTTAATTTATATAGTGGTATTCATAATCAACAACCCAATAGTCCACACAAAACAAAGAAAAAAGAATAGCAGATTTATAATCAACAACCCAGTATTCCACACAAAACAGAATTTAAAGAAAAAAAAAGATAGCAGACACATCACACCCGTGCTCCCGTTAGAAAGAGAACACGGAGAACAAAAAACAATTCATATATAAAGAATAAAAGATGTACTATTATTCCCCCTCTTTCCCTCTTTAATTTTTTACAACAATTAGTCTTTTGATGATACTGTTTATTAATTAATTTAAGGAAAAATTATAAGAAACTACCTGATCTATATATCGTTTTTTAAAAAACTATCTTATATAAGATAGTTTTTTAAAAAAATATATAAATTAGGTAGTTTTTTATAATTTTTCCTTAATTTAATTTTTATTTTATTTTTTATTTATATGTTAAAATATGATCAAGTATAATCATATTTAATTCATGCTAATTATAATTATTTATTTTGTAAATTTTTAATTTGTATAATGAAAAATATTAACCGATAGAATAATTACATTTTTAAATAATTTGAAAAGCTAAATTACAGTCAGATCTAAATCAATTGGTCTTAGACGAGACCGTCTCAATATGAGACGGATAGCCCGATTAGCCTAATTACTTCCTCCGTTCCATTTTACTTGCAACACTTACCATTTTTGGATGTTTCATATTACTTACAACATTACTATTTTTGGCAAAAATAATCTACTTATTTTATCCCCACTTTATTCCTACCACATATCACCATCAATCATACATCATCCCATTAATTATTTAATATACCCACAAGTCACAACTACTATCTATTTATAATAATTTTTTTTATTTCTACCCCACATATCACCATCAATCATACACCATTCCTACTTTTACCATACTGATTTGACAGCCCTTAAATATTGTGTCAAACCCAATGGTGCAACTAAAATGGAACGAAGGAAGTATAATTTTTCTCAATATGCGCTCAGTACTTGACGTATTTAATGTTATAATTGATGCTAAGGTTAAAATTGAATTTTTTTAATAAATTATAATTGATCATAATTAATCACTTTAAGGTCTGAAATCTGAATTGATCATTCTTAGATCAAAATTGAAATTTTTTTAATAAAAAAGCCTTGAAGTTGTTAGAAATGTGACTTTAATTTTATAAATCAAACATATAAAATAAAGTTACAAGTTTGTAGTAGAAAACCAAATTACATATGGCAAGTTCAAACCTTTGCTTAACATACACCAAATGCAATCTTGATTATCGGGAATCACCATATATCGATCATAGTAACAAGAAGATTTTGTTGGATCTTGATATTAATTCTAGGCGAGATGTTCTTTCATAAAACATCATTTCCTCCCTAGTACGGTGCTTGGGAATAAACCGGAAATATGTTATGAGATACAAAGAATCACACTAATCTTCTAGCACATGGAAATTAGAATGACATAAGAAAAACTTAGTTGGAAGGAAATATGAAAATATACAATCAAGGATTGCAAGTTCTTGATTGAAATGCTCAAAAAGAGAAGAAAATCAGAAAATAAGGATGTGTAAAATAACACACAAGCATTCTATATTTATAGAAAAGCTCACACTATTTCATGAAGCAAAGTGTCGCTCCATGAAACACAAGGTTGGATTCATGAATCAAAGTCGCTTTCCACTCAACCCATATATCCCAGGAAACATGATTATAATAACCATATAAACCGTTGGTGGTTATATATTAACCAACAAAACAAAACAGAGCAAGAAACAAGACGAACCCGCACGAAGAACAGGGATGCGCGGGCTGCCGAATTCTCCGCGGGGTGCGCAAATGCCTCTGACAGGCTCCGCATGCCGCGTAAAACTCCGCGGGGTGCGCTCTGTTCTGTCCCATTTTTCCTTTCTATTAAATACACACTTTGGGATATACATAATTAATATAATTAAATTATTTATTTAATATAATTAATTAAACATTTCCAATTACCATTATATACTCTAAATTCCAACAGAAGTCTTGGTCACTTCCAAGAGCATTCATTGAATCAATTGGCAAATATAATTCCAAATTAGAACTTCTTGCACATTCATATCCAAGGTAAGCAAATATTACACCTACAACTTTATTTCCATGTCCATTATGATTAGAAACTGATGAGGAAAGAGCAATATCATTATCATTGATCGATGATTAAAGAGTACAAATACTTGTATTGTGCAATGTTTTAACACTATTATTGATATTATTATTTATCATTTATTTTTTGTTTGAAATTCATCCAAAGAATGATAGAATAATACCATTTCATTAAACTTCGTTCGAAAATTGTGAAAACTGAATCATATTTTAGTAGAAATTGATCAGTTTAACGTCAAAATCGATCACTTATAGGTCCAAATTGAAATTTTTTATTTTAATTAATCTGTTTAAGTTTTATTTTACGTTGAAATTAATATCTATAAGGTCAAAATTGATAAATGCCCAGAAAATAGAAAAAGCTAGACAAAACGTGTAATGATGTTACACGCGCGAATTGGACCGACCCAAATTAACGGTCTCATAATGAAACTGTCTCTTCCAAGTTTTTGTGAATCTAAATAGTAACTTGTTGGAGTACATAGCTTATTATTAGAAGGCACGAAAATATATTACAAGTTGGCAAAAAATATTTAAACTTCAACAAGTACATCTTCATTTATTCCACTTAAACATTATTACACTTTAAGCCAATAAGCCTTACTATAATAAGCAAAACGCCAATACGCTACTAGCTTACTATAAATAGCCACCTTTTGCACCATGTTTCCATATCCAAAACCAAACATTAACTTACCAAAAATAATCAAAAAAAAAAAATGGCTACTAAAATATCATCCGCCTTTGTTTTAGCTACACTTTTTCTCAGTTTAGCCGTCAATACTGAGGCCGTCAACTTAAACGCACTTAACGGCGTTATCAAAGCTACACTTCATTGCTCACGCAATATAACGGGTGACGTCACTGCACCGCCTCTTAGCAACGTTAAAGTTACGGTGAGAGACGGCGGGCGGCCCGGGACAAATATTGTGGCCCAAACCTCACCAAATGGGAACCTCTTTATAAATTTTACGTTAGGCGCCATATTTCTTGAACCAATAACGGAAATCAATCAGCTTATTAATGATATTAGTCGGCTTGAATTAACCGCTGAAACTCCTATTGCTAATTGCTCGGTTTTAGCTGGCGTGGATGTGGTTCGAGCTTCTTTGGTAGTTGCCAGGATTTTGTCTGGCACTGTTTATCTTAATCCTCTCTTCACTGTTGATGCTTAATCAAACAAATAATAATAATAATAATAATAATAATAATAATAATAATAATAATAATAATGATAATGATAATGATAGTTGCTTGAAATGTGAAGCTTTGGCTTTTTTCTATCATTTTATAAAATTTCATTTTATAAAATTTAGTTTGGCTAGATAATAGTGGCATAAATTATAGTATTTGTATATTTGCATGTTTACCTTGTATTAATTGCAAATGATTGATATTTTTCACCATTTATAATGCAATTTATCAATATTGAATACTAAGAATTGTTGATCATTGCAATTGACACTAATATGTCTTCATCTAATTTTTTTAAGTTGTTTTATTTAGTTTTTTATATTATTTATCGATCACTCTTAATTTTTAATTTATTTTTAATCTAGATGTCAATATATAATCAGTAAGATCTTATTTGATTCGTCTTAATGTAAATTTTATTGATATTAAACTTCTATAATCTTTAGTTATGCAGAATTAGAGATATTTAGAATTTAATTAGTGCATTGGATAGTGTGTCAAAACTAAATGGACAACTTAAAAGAATTGAAGGGATCAGTATTAGTTACTGAAATGTCATTAACAAGATATTATTTCAGTTTCAATTGAATAAAGGTAAAAGTTCTTTTAATAAGAACAATAATATATATATTTGAAAGAATGAATTAAAAAATTAAAATAAAAGATAAAAAATAATATAATATATTTTAAAGCTAGTTTAGGTTTAGATTTCAAGTTTAATGTACTCTTTCTGTCCTATAAGAAAGCATCATTTGACTCAAAAACTCTCACATATTTATATTTAAATTAAATAGTGTTATCTCAAAGAGACAGAGGTAATATTAGATAGAGTATATGATTATATCCTTATTAACAATTGTCCGTTCATTAGAAAGATCCTTAAATAAATACCCTCTATCCAAACCATTTTCATGCTTTCAGTAATTCCTTCCGGTTCATATAAAAAAATTAAAATTAAAATTTTATGTCCTTAATAAATTTTTTAAAAGATAAGTTTAATTTAAGTTATAACATAAAAATCAAATTTATTTTACAATTAATATGTCAAATATACTCAAAAAAATACTTATGAATACAATGCCAAATTGATTTTTAGATCCTTAGTTTACCTTTTCAGTTCAATTTGAGATTCTTAGTTTTCCATGATTACTTTTTTTTTATTATTTTTTTTATTTTTAGTTTTCCTTCATTACTTATATATACCTTAATAATTTTGAGATTCTTTTCTATGTATAATCATATAAAGTAGTAAATTTTTGTTACTACGTAATAATATAAACTTTACTTTTTGATGTATAAAATCTTTATTTTCCTTTTAACTTAGACATGATTTTATTTACTATAAAAAAATAAACATCAACCTATAATTAGACATTTGGTATTAGGTATAGTCTTAGGTTGAATTATTATAGGTAATTTTTTCTTAAAATTATTTGACTTATAAGTTTTTGCATTAAAATCCGTAAAAAAAAAAATAAATGAGAAGAATTAATAAAACATAGGGAGTATATATTATGACGATATGATATGATTTCCAATTGAAATATGCAAAGAAATAAAAAGGAGTAATAAACTGCTAAAAGATTTAGGGGTGTTTAGAAAATAGTTTTCTTTAGTTTTTTGATTGAATTTTTTTTGACCTTTTAGTTGGTCAAACAGCCTAAAATAATCTTGGTAAATGTTTTTTAAGCTAGCTTTACTACTGAAAAGCTAGCTTTTATGCTAAAACTTAAAATCTATTTTGAGTAGTTTTTTCATTTGGCTTATCAGCAAATACTTTCAGCTGGTCAAACCAGCCAACAGTTTCAATTAACAACGCCATTTATTAAATAGAAGGTAAAGGTAAAGGACCATCTCGGTATCCCGCACAAGGCAGGGCCCGAGTGAGGGTTTTCTTTTTCTTGAAAGATGCGGACAAATCATACCCGTACCCTCAAGGAGGGAGTAAAGAGAGATGCGTACGTTACTCTAAAAACCCCCAATTGATACCTGTTCTACATCCATTTATTAAATAAACCCTATAATTTATTGGGAGTCAAGATTAAGTACTTTGAAAACCTTTACAAGGTAAAGCTAGGTACACGTCAAAAAGGAGCATGGGCACATATGGGGTGTGTGAGGTGCGCCACCGCACAAGGCTCCCAAACCTAAAGGGTTTTATATAAAAAAAATTATATTATAATAATAATATAGAATTGAGGTACAGTAGTTGGTTGGAGTTTTACTTAACATTTTAAGGGTCATAGGTTTTAATCCTATTGATTATATTTTTTCTCTTCTTTTTTAATATTTTCCATTTCCAAAACAGCTTTTTAACTTCGTAATATTATCTCTTACATCATTTAATTTTTATTCATTCTTTAAACATCAATTATCACCAACTTAATTTATAAAACTAATTAACATTTTATTTCTATATTTTAAATACTTTCAACTTTTAATCTTTTTATTTTAAGCCAATAAGCCATCAATTTATTTCTATATTTCTCTTCCTTATAAAATTAGAGATGAAAATTTACTTTTAACAACTTAATTTAAATTATTTTATAAAATTAATATTAATAAAATAAAAATTAGGTTGAGTTTTTCTCAAAATAAAAAGCTTCATAAAAATGAACTTTGTAAAATATCAATATTAAGAACGAAAGGAGTAGTTAGCTAGAGATGAGTACGGGTTTTAATTCTATCAAAATTTATATGAACATGATCTTAATTTAAGAGTTTGAATAATTTCAAATTTTTAATCATTATTTCTTGTTTATAAATTTTCAAATGAGACGGTCTCACAGTAAAATTATTTTTATTAAACTGTCTAATATATATTGAATGTTTTAAAGTTATCACTTTTTATAGTCTTAGGGTCTTAGGGCGTGTTTGGTATTGAGATTTTCAGTCTCACAAATGGAATCACATATCCATTACCGTTTGGAAGTGTTTGTTATTCAAGTAAAGTAACCGTTTACGTTTCTTTAGGGGTCGCTTGGATTGAGAGTAAATATTTAAGGTAGTAAAAAAAGTCAAACTAATGTAACAAAGGTAATTAGATATGCAAATGAAGTTATTGAAATAATTGTGATAGAGGTAGAATAGGAGTAGATTAAAAATGATGAATAGAAAAAGAGTTTGATTTCACTCATTTGGAGGTAAAGAATTCCCCCACCTCCCCCTAGGGTAAATTTATACCCCAAAATAAGGAAACTTATTGCTATTTTCTCTATTTTTTCATTACCTTTTAATTCATTCTTCCATTTCTCCAACAATCAAATTCCTTTAATCACCTACCTAACTAACCTTAAATTCCTACTTTGACTTTTATTATCCCTTAAATATTTACCCTCAATCCAAGCGACCCCTTAGGGTAACTAATGCGGTTACTCTGTTACTTCAACCTATTCAACTGTAATAATTCTTTTCCAGCACTTTCATTCCCTACTTATCAGGTTATCACTACTGCTCTCTCATTTTTACTATTCCTCCTCATTTATTTATTCTCTCTCCTAATACTAATTTAGTACAAAAGCATTTTGATTAAATAACTTTATCTCTCATAAACTACAAATATAATTATGATTTTTAACAATAAATTTACTTTATTTTAGGAAAATAAGAGACAAAAAAAGATATCTTGCAAAGAAAAGGATTCAATATCTGGTAATAGTCTATTGATAATTTGATATCTATGTTTCACCATTGTTGCATACCTGTATGTTATTGGAAGTGGAAGATTATTAATTTAATTTTTTATATGAACTTTTTATTGATGATTTAATTTTGTGTTTTTTGGTAATTTTTTTGTGATTTTTTGAACTTTTGTATTATTTATTGTGCGAGTTTTTTGAGTTTTCTTGAGTATTAGAAGAACTTTTTTAAATATTTTATTAAATGTATATTTATGGGTTGAAGATAGTTCATAAATGGAAGAAAGATACTTCAAAGGAGCAGAGTACAAAAGGATCCATTTCATTAATGTTATACACTTATACCAAACACAAATCAAAAGTAACGAAAACTATTACCTTTTTATCTGATTTCATTTCATTTCGTTTACGGTGTTCATACCAAACAAACTCTTAGAGTGATTACTTATAACTTTAAAGTAATTACTTATAATTTAAAAGTGAACAATTAAAAAAATGAGCTAATTTTATTAGTTTGTCTTATAGTAAGATGATCTTACAAAAGACTTGTTTTTGTTTAAAACGTATGAGCTTATTTAATTTGCAACTTGTTAGAATTTGTAGAGTAAAAAATTTTATTATTTTTTTGCAAAATTATAAACGTTAAATATTTGGAATAAGAGAAAATTTGAAATAGATAAGATAATTATTAAAAAAAAGCATAAAATAAGAGCAAAATTAACTTATTTTCAAATGTAAGCGCCTTCAGCCCCAGAGCTCAGGTTCGGTGCTATTCGCAGTTCCCACTTAATAAGTGCGAACAGAGGAAAACTTGGTTAAACAGGGTCGACTCCCTGTTCGCCGCAGTTACTAACTGCGAATAAGGGGGTTTCTTCTGTTCGCACTTAGTAAATGGGAACAACTTGTTTGACTTGTTTTGACCAGTTTGCTTATGTTCGCAGTTAGTAACTGCAAACAGTATCAAACCTAAGCTCTGGAGCTGGAGGCGCTTACATTTGGAAATAAGTTCATTTAGATCTGCTTTTTTTTTATTACTAATCTTTTCAAATATTCGAAATAAGAAGAGGGAGAATGAAAATAGTTTGTCATTGACTCGTTGTTGAAAATTTGAAAAAGATAAGATTTTAAAATAAAAAAAATCATGAATCAAGAGCCCAAACAAAGTTATCCCAAAAGTAAGCGTCAAATTCCCAAAGCACAGGTCTGGAGCTGTTCGCAGTTACTAAGTGCGAACAGCTGGGCTGACTTTTTGACCTGTTCGCAGTTAGTAACTGCGAACAGATATGCGTGTTTTATTTCTTCCCAGACCCCATTTCCCCCAATTCCCCCAATTTCATAAACCCTAAGCTTTAAAAAAACGACATTTCTCTCCTTCAAACCCCTCTTAAACTACCTTACCTCCATCAATTCTTTCATTCATAATCTAATTTAGCACTTCAAATCTAGTCTGGGATAGTCCAGCTTGCTCAAAGGTATTTTTTTTTAATTTTTTCAGTTATTTTCGTTTTTTAGGGTAATATTAAACTTTGTTTTAAATACTCCAATGTAGGTTAATTCTTCAATCAACACTCTTTTGAAGCATCCACAATTGATCAAGGTAATGTCTAATTGTTCTATTATCTCACTTTTGTTGGTTGATTAGTTGCTGGTGATGATGAGCATTGATATGTATTCTTTAGAAATATATGAACTTATTATTTACTCCAATGAAAATACTTAACTGATATTTATTGAAAATACACAATTGAAAATACTTTTTTGAATTATATGAACTTATTAGTTACTTAAGTATTTGAATTTTATTAGAATTGATGATGATTTTGTTGGGTATTTAGGATTATGTTTGTGTTGATCTAGAAATATATTATTAGAATTTAGGATGTTGTTTTGGGATTGATGATGATCTTCATTATGTTTGTATTGATGTAGAAATGGCGTAACTTCGTGTGACTATTGTATGTTTTTGGAATGGTTCTATTCGAGAAAGTAGTGGGAATATTGATTTTGTTGGTGGTAGACGTAAGTTGTTTGCGTGCAAATCAAACATGGAATTGATTGACTTCAAACATGGATTAGGATTCTACCGAGATCAGTAAGACCTTCTGCGACCGAATCAGGTAAACATTTAACAAATCAATATCGCTACGCCATACCTATGATCTTTATTTAATCAATAACGTACATATGTTATAGTTTGTATGGGATCCGTACCCGGCCGAGGCTTACGCAGCTGTCCCTGATCACTCGGGGATTCAGTCGGGTGCGTGGAGGGCTTCTGTGCCACTCATATGCTTCGACATTGTCGAAGTACATCTACCGGAGCGCGTTCTGCGCCAATATGGGTTGGTACAGAACATCCCTCCACCTTGTGATACCGAGCCCGAGCTTCACCTCATATCCCGGAAGAACCAGGCCATGACTAACTGGTCGGAGATCAACGGGCGCCACATCGCCCGTTGGGATCGTAGACTGGAGTTTATAGCCCAAGGTGCGCCAATTCATTCTGTCGGCACACCGACCACACCTGATTACATGCAGTGGTTCCGCTCTATCACACGCCGATGGATGACACCACGTGGCGTCACTGAGGCAGCACAATATACTCCTGCTGCGCCCACGATCACTCGATTTGTAAGTCTTCATTTACATTTAATTTATTTAGTTTTCGATTTCATATTGTAATACTAGATTAACTAAGCTCTTAATTTACATTTCCAGGCACAAGGTGTGGCGGCCGTTATCCGGACTACTCATGAGGAGCCGGTCCGAGAGATTGCGCAGGATGTGCTCCTTGGCACGCAGTTCCAGCACTTCATACCGGAAGTTGCTGCCGGGTCATCATCGACTACGAATGTTTTAAACATATGTATATATTTAGTTGTATGTTTTAGACATATGTATATATTTAGTTGTATGTTTTATTTAGCTTATAATGATCTCCAAGTTTGTTAATGATGCCGAAAATTCAACATTATTTCATTCTTAATGATTACACATACATAGTTTGTTAATTAACTACTACAATTACAATCTAGGGTTCCTTCTTAAACTTATTCAAAATCCTCTTGGTTTCTTCATTTCTACGAGCCTTATCAATCGCTTCCCTTTTCAAGTTATTTATCTCCTTACTAAGCTCTTCATTCTCCTTATGAAGCCTAACAATGATTGCTCTTTGCCATTCGGTGCCTTCCGGAGCAACCCACCTAAAGTAGGTGCATCCTAAGGTCATGTCATCTTCGAATAGTGGACAAGCAACATATTGACGCCCGGGATACGTATCGCTCCAATCACGACCAAATTCGACTTCATAACCACAATGACAATGCTCATCCATGGGCAATGAATCTTTCATTTACAAAAACATATAAGTTAAACACATCAATATAAATCAATAATAACATTAATAAAATGAAAGAAAACTTAGCAACTATATAAATAAGAATATTAACATATAAACTTATCTAAGCAAAGGGATAGTAGCTTTTAGAATATGTGATCAATCAAGTTTTAGGGTGTATTTATAGAGGAATGAAAATAACGGTTAGTTGGACCATACAACGGCTAGTTTGAAAGGTCAAAAAAGACTGTTCGCAGTTAGTAACTGCGAACAGGTCAAAATCAGTCAACAGGCTGTTCGCAGTTACTAAGTGCGAACAGCCTGTTGACTGATTTTGACCTGTTCGCAGTTACTAACTGCGAACAGCCCTGGCTTTTTTTTTGAAATCTCTCTTCTGTTCACACTTATGAACTGCGAACATCTCCAAGCCTTTGCCCAAACCTAGTAGACGCTTACTTTTTAGAATAGTTTGATTTGGCTCTTGATTCATGATTTTTTTTTGTTTTAAAATCTTATCTTTTTCAAATTTTCACTCGTTGTTTGTCCCATGGGCCATGGCCAATCATGTCGTAGATTTTTTTGGCCCATAGACTTTAAATATGAGTATCACGTAATTTATGGCCTATGGGTCAACATCTTTCTTTTTTACTTCCCACCAACATTTCCTCATATTATTAAATACTCCATTTGACATATTTTTATTTTAATTTATTTAATGAATTTGTTTTATTATTATTTTTGTAGATAACAATTTTTTTTTTATATTTTCTCTTATTTTTAAATATTTTACTACTTTAGTCCACTATATAAAAATACTTAATCTTTGTGTTTTTTAATTTCTAAATAGAGCAAACAAAATTGGATAGATATAGTATATAGTTAGATAATCCCCGTGCGATGCACGATTTTTTTTAAAAAAAAAAACAAAATGAATTCTAAATTATTGGTTATTGATTTTCAATGAATTATTATTAATAATAGCTAATATTTGATGTTGAGGTTGAATTAAAAAACGTAGGTATTTGAAATATATAGAACAATTTACATCAGAAAAAGAAATATTAGGACGAAAAAAAAATAGTTCATGTAATTATAAATTCTGGAAAACCTCTTTGAATACTACATTTGTTATAGCTCTACTATTATTAATGATGCCCTTTAAATTGTAATGGTGCAATATATGTTTCTTATTCATAATTATTATTTTTTTTACTATTACAATAAGGTATTTTCAAATTTCAATATATATGTTATAGTCCCAAATAAAAGGCTTTAATAACGGTCATCAAATTAATCATCCTAATTATTTTTAGTCTTAATTATCCTTAGCATTTAAGATTCTTATAGTCATTATTCTTTCATGATGTCATCTTTGTTAAATGAAGGGAAAATTTTTCATAAAAAGCTGACACCTCATCAATTTTTGGAGTTGCTTATGTCAGTCGTATTTTGCTTTAGTATTATGTATAGATAGATAGATTATATCATTTGTTTCATTTTATTTGCTATATTTAATGTTTTTCACGCAACTAAATGTGTTATTTGATTATCTATATATATAGTTGTTCGCAACAAAAAATTGTAAAAAGTTAATTTTTGAATAGAGATAGAGATGACAATGCATCAAATTCGAATCAGATTATGTAAAGCTTCGACTTTACTTCGAATAAAAGTTGAATTTTTTTCACCTCCACCTCCAACTCGGATTCGAATCAAATTCTCTGACTTTGCTCGAATTCGAATTCTCAAACATCTAGTAGAGTCTAATCATGAGATTTTTTTTAGAAAAAAATCTTATTTTGAAAGTTTATAAGTGACTTTCAAATAAGATATATAGTGAATTCTGCTTAAGAAACTAGTCCAACGAATTCAATTTTAAAAAGACATAACCAAAAAAATGTGATCGTGAGGAGTGTAACCGTGAGGTTTTGTGGATGAAATTTGAAAAACAGTGTGATTCATAATTAAAAGGAAAAATTATCGTGAATAATATAATTTTTTGTTAATTTCCTTACAATAATACGAACTTTTGATTAACCATGAATAATACTAATTTTGGGGTGTTTTTTCCTAGAATAATACCAACTTTAGTTTATTAACTAATTTATTAATTTGTTTGGTCATATAATCACCTATAGTTTGATTTTTAACAAGTGAGGTATATTCTAGGGAAACACCCCCATAAGTTGGTATTATTCATGGTTAATCAAAAGTTGGTATTATTGTAGGGAAATAAGCAAAGGGTTGTATTATTCCTGGTAATTTTTCCTAATTAAAAAAAAATGAGAAATCGGAAACATATTAAATAAGAATAACAAGGCAAACTCATACTTCTTCTGTTTTCAAATATTCTTTTCATATAGAATATTTTATTTTGATGAGAGAAATTTAACTAATTTTTAAGGCATATATATATAGATATAAAATGTATCTTATATGTGAGATCTCATTAGATTCGTCTTAATGTAAACTTTATTATTATATATTTTTTATAATTTTTTATAATGTGTATTTAAAGATATTAAAGCTCAAAATTTACTTTGAAAACTTTGTGAAAAGTAAACGGAAAAAATAAAAAAGAACGAATGAAGTAAGATGGAGGGAGTATTCTCTCTCTTCTACAAAATTTGTCTCCCTTCTTTTCGTCCCTTCAAATTTAGTATTTAACACTTTTATTTTTCAACGATCTATATTCTTTCATTAATTTGCATTGACATATTTAATATTTTTTTCATCTTATTTAGTACTTTTCTCATTTTTGCACAATTTATCTAATTACTTACTTCTATTATTTTAATTTCTTATATTAAATAATTATAAATAAATTTGACGTGACAGAAAAAGTATACTACTCACTAATTTCCCCACAAATACTGTAGGAACTTGGTCCAGTGCTCAATCCAACCTTTTTGACCTCCTTTCTAAAGCATAAGATGACAAATTCCCACCACCCAAAATAATTTCTTTTTTCTGAGTTCTCAATTTCATTAACGTGCATAAACCGTTCAACGTGTCATATGGTGTTAGCGGGAAATGTATCTGCCCCTAACTAACAATAACAGTCACTTACTCACTTATCCACTTAAAACATAAATTAATACCAAAAAAGTCAGTCAAGCAATTACGACACGTCCATGTTCGCTTTTCATTTCTCTCAATTCGAACCGGATCATTCATATCACTAGACCGAATTCAACCAACCCGTTCTAAAATGATTTGGTTTGTTTGATTTACAATTTGTATTTTTATATTTTTTTCAACTTAATATATTTATATTTATGAAAATATTTCGCACTTACAAATACCAAATATATAATAATTTGTTTTTAGTTGATTTCGTCAACATCATGTAAGTATATACTCCTTCCAATTCAATTTAGATGTCTCATTTGCTTGGACACGGTTATTAAGGATGGTGTGAGGTCCATTAAAAAAGTGAATAGTTGGGGTATTTTAAATGATTATATTAATTGTAAAGGTGGTAGTGGGGGTATTGTAAATAGTAAAAATGAAAGTATTTTGGACATTACTTGTGTGAACATGGGGTATTTAGGTAAAAAAAGATTCACAAAAAAGAAAATGTGACAATTGATATGAATTTGCCAAATAAGTAAATGTGACAACTAAATAGAATCGGAGGGAGTATATTACTATACAAAAATAATTACATCTCGAAATACTTAGGTAATGACCTTTTTAAAAAAAATTATGTTTTTTTGGTCATAGTATAGTTTTGCAGTCTGGTCTAGTTTGAAAACTAAAAAGCGGAGACCACAACGTAAATCATAATTTTTTTTATAAAATCAAACCATTTAGACCGTAGACCAGACCAAATACTCAGGACTCAAACTTTGATCAGCATTAAGTATGTCAAATGTCAATTATAGGGGTGCACTATCTTAGGGACTCAAGACTCAAGAGTATTTATTTAGCTCACCTGATTAGAAGAAAGCTTTCATTTTCTTCTCCTTTTAAAGTTTATTAGTTTCTCTTCCAACTATCTTGGCATAATTTCTAATGTTCTGCCCAATTTTTCCTAGGACTACATTTTCTTCTCAAAATCTGGTTTCATTTCCCATTTACTTACAAATTATAATTTGCTGTTTCCAAAACTTTTGCTTTATGCCCTGAAATCAAGTTATGATCACTACGTTTCACCTTTCTTCTATGCTTATAATAGAGAAATTTTCATGGCTTGTTTAGAACTATGGGAAAACCCCCTTTTTTTTTTTACTTGGGTTCAAACCCCTAAAAGGCTAAAACCCTTTATTTAATCCATCCTAGAATTGCTTATCATGCTCAAAAATATATTGTTTTCTGGAAATTCCAATTGGGTTTTTCCTTGGAGCCTCATTATTCATGTTTTTGGTTTCCTAATCCGATACTTTTTGAGGTAAATTTGTAATATTTCTTTACTGGGTTGTACCAATTTATCCCAATTCAAAAGACCCTTTTTTAATTTGAATTTCACTAGGGTTTCTTATTGCAGGTTTTCTGGAGCAAAATCTGTGGAAAATGGATCAATTCTTGATGATTATTGTAGTAAATCTGAAGAAAATAGTCATGAAAATGAAGTAGAAAATATGGGTTTTGATCAAATTGAAGAAAAAGAAAATCCCAAATTTGAGGGTGAAATAGAAAATGTTTGTAATGGTAGTAACACAAATAAGTATCAATTCTTCACTAGAAATAGTGTTTGTGCATTCATTGAAGAACCTCCTCCAACTATTCATTTTACTGTCCAAGAAATTTTTGTGATTTCCCATAATGAATCTTCCCCTAAACAACATTCTCTAGATCAAAATGATAGTTCCCCTGAAATCGATTTTTCGGGTTTTTCTCTAATACATAAAATCAACAATCATGATGATAATTGTGAGGGAGTGAGTGAAGAAAATGAAGTAATTGATTCATGTGAGTCGAATAGTGATGATTTTTGGGCTACTATTCATAAATATGATTTTGATTATAGGGTCGAATATGATCAAGATAATCCAAGATCATCAGATGAATTTGTGATTGATCATGATATTGATTCTCCTTATATTGAGATAGTACCTGAATCATGTGGGTCTAATAAATTTGAGATTGAAAAGGATGAATTATCGAGTGAGATTGTTGATGAGGATTGTTGTGTGAATATGAATAATTTAAGTGAGTTAATAGAGTCAGGAAATGAAGAAATTATGGAACAAAAGGAAATGATTAGGCAAATGAAAAAGGAAATGAGACAGTTAAAGATAAGCGGATTACCAACAATATTAGAAGAATCGGAATCACCGAGAGTGGAAGAAGATTTAAGGCCGTTGAAGATTGATGAAAGAATTCGACATAAAGATCGAATGGAGGAGATTCAAACATTCTATAGAAGGTATCTTGACAAGATGAGGAAATTGGACATTTTGAGTCAACAAACTATGTATGCTATCGGTAAGTAACGTTTTCTTTTTAATTTGCTTCCCTTTTCATTTATTTTACATTTTAAATATATGACATATCATGTCTCAGTATAACTTATTTTGTATATTCTAATTCTATAAGGCTAATTTCCTTTTACACTAAATTTTACCTAAAATACAATTGGTGCATTATGATAGAAATAGAGATTATCTTAATATTAGATGCCTTGAATTTATATATTCTTTAAATCTTGCATATATAATAGTTTGGAATATTATGAATATGTGACAATTGATTAAAGTAATAATAAAAGATATTCCATAAGCATCAAGTTCGTAGCTAGTATGCGGTAGTGATTAGTCTATTCCTATATCCTACTCCGTATTTATTCCATAAATGCTTAAGTCGCTCATTTTTTAAAATATTGCCTCTTTTTTAACATTTCACTACAAATTGAGCTATTTTCTAAATAAGGGGATTTCGTTTCGTAAAAATATGAGCAAATCTTAAATTTGTATACATGAGTTATTCTTGTGAGAAACAGTTTTTTAAGTGATACGACTTCAAAACATGAAGTTCATATGCTAATTATTTGTATTATTCAAATATTTAACTATATATAAACAAGGGCGAAACTTCATTGGGGTGGGTAGGGGCTTTGCCCCTCCGAGATTTTCTGTATATTTTTTTTAATATACATTCGTTATTTTATATTTTCAAAAATTTTAGGCCAACAAATAAAAGCAACACAATTAAGGATGAGAATGAATAAATAAAATACAATAAAAAAATAAATTTTATAAGTAGTAATGGAGTATCAAATTAGGAGTAAAATTATCATTTAAAAACTAGAAAAACAAAAAACAAATAAAGCGATTAGGAGTAATGGACAAAAATAAAAAATTAAGCTTATCATCGACAATTGAATTATAAAAGTTTGTTTTATATCTTTTAATTGAATTTTCTTTTATTTATTTAATAATTATTTTGAATAAGTGAATACTTGAATCACTAAAAACTCATAACAATAAAACAATTAATTATGAAGATGGTTTAGTAATATACGTTTAGAGACAAATGACAAAGACATATAGTGTCAATGAGATTATAGACAAATTTAAAGGGCTGAAAGAGCATCGAACTTTACTTTGATTCAAAATTTACATAATAATTAGTTGAATTCAATTTTTTTTATCAACTTTGCCCCCCTAAAATTTTATTCAAGTTAAAAAAATATCAGCAACCAATTCTAAAAATCATCTTTTTCTTAAAATGATAGCATCAGATTCAGCATAGAAATGCCTAGGTTATTATATGTGTGATTGGGTAATTCTCGTTTCTGCATTAGGTGATTTCATTTTAGATAAGTACGTACCACTATGGAAAATATAAGAGTTCTTGAAATTGTCATTTTTAATATTTAAGAAATGATATCATATTAAATTAAATTTATTAAAATTAAGTTTTTATGAATTCAACCCACATTTTAGATTTTTTTTTACCTAATTAAACCTCTCAATATAATTTGACTTGGTTTATTAAGAAAATTTAGGTTGTATTTAACAATAACTTGCTAATTTTTAGAACGGAGGAATTACATACAACAATTGTAAAATATAAATTTTAAACTTATATAAAGATATTTGTAATGTTTCAATTTAATTCGACAGTCTTTTTTAATAGGAAAAATTGATATTAATAATCCAACTTTTTGTTCATCCGATGTATATAATCCAACCTTTTGATTATTTTCTAATAATACAACGTTTGTCCTTAGTTCGCTGTGAATAATCCAACGTTTAGTTTAGTTTGCTAGCAAAATACCCTATTATTACCCATTATTAGTAATAAGATATGTTGTAGGCAAATTCATCATAAAGGTTTGATTATTAGAAAATAATCAAAAGGTGGAATTATTCATAGCGTATGAATGAAAGGTTGGATTATTAATGTCAATTTTTCCTTTTTAATATAATAAAATTTGACTCGTCAAACTTAATCTAAAAAATTAGGTGTTCTATATATAAAAGGAAGATCGTTATTTGTTATTGCTTTTTCGTTTAAATATAAAAATTTACTCTTTATGAATGAACCGTCCTTCTCATTGTATCACTGTATGAATCATGCACTACGTTGCCACTTTACCACAGCATTGGTTTATGTTATGACTACCGGTAATTGACTAGCAATGGACATAGCTTAAATTCTATATAAATTTTAGTTTTAATTTGATCAAAAACTCTGTAATCAATAATTTGAAATAGACCACGTAAAGAAATATTTCATCTTACTTTAAATGTAAAAATTGAAGTATTTTTAAATTTGTATAATGGTTTGTTACTGTCCCACCAAAGTTCCAAACAATACTAAATAAGAATAAGATTTTTAATCTAGTTAATACTACTATCTTTGTTTTGTTATATTTGCTATCAAAAATAACATTTTGCTATACATGTTATAATTAAATATAAGTATTTTAAAAGGTATAAAGTATTAAAATAAAGTCGGATTATTATGCCATTGAAGTAGATATTTTTGACGATATAGACCTTTGAAATGACAATCACGTATTTTATGGCGCACAATGGGTCAACATCTTTGTTTTACTTCCCATCAATATTTCCTCATATTATTATTAAATATAAAAATTTAATTAAGGTCCACCTGTCTACTCTCTTGTCCAAGTATGTTGTATAGTCGTTAGTTTACAAGTCCAATTTTCATGGAGTTAATGTGAGCCTATAAAATCTTTTTTCTTTTTTGCTTTATGATTTGGTACTGCTTCACTTTACAGATGTCTTTTCTGAAATACTTGTTATATTTTGTTTTTGGACACTATTTATCGTTTAAGCTTATTTTATATATTGCAGCTAATATGTAAGTAATAACATAGTCAAGTTGGATCTTGTTTGAATCGTCTAATCACATACTTTCATAATATAAATTTTTTATAATTTTTAAATGTGTATAATTCGACATATAAATGATCAAAACAGTACATTGGATTGCATAAAAAAGTTAAATATAGCAACTATTATGGAACGGAGAAAGTATCACTTTTGTACGTCTAGCGTGACCGTTGATTAACAAGGATAAAACATGCTAGTGTTTATGGCCATGAATTTTTAAGGGTATATAAGTGATATTAATTTGAGTTAAATTTAGATATTTACATTTTTTGCTAACTAACATAAGTACTTAGTGTTTTTTTTATAAAGTAGTTTAAATATCAACAATAAAAAACAAAAGTTGTATTATATTATTCTTTACAAATTAAGTTTTTAGTGGATTTTTTATTTTTTGGTCTGCGACCCAAAAATAAACAAAACAACCCTCGGTTCTAGTATTTTTCTTTTTTTTGTTTGATTTATTATCCTATGGAGTATTTTTCTTTCAATACAAATGTTTTTGAGTGAAGATATAACCAATATAAAATAAAAACACATAACGTTATTGAAAAGTTGAAAGCACCTTATATAATGAAAGACAAAAAAAGACCGCAATTATATTTATCTTCATTTTTCTTTCACTACTAGCTAATTTTTTTTTCAGAGAAGATAATGGTATTATATTTTCTTTGTCTTTTAAACTTTTTCATTTTAATAGAGAAATTTAGATTAGGTTTTTGAAGTATATATTGAAGATAATGTTGAAAATAATATATATTTATGAGGAATCTTATTAGATTTGTCATAACACAAAAACTTGTGTAAGACCGTCCTATTTTAAGACCACAACTGGGCCGGCCCATTCTAGAATTCCTTTTTTTTTTATTTTTTGTGTATTTTTTAATTTGAAACTTAAAGGTATCAATTTTGACTTTAAAGATATCAATTTCAACATAAAGTAGTACTTAAAAATCAATTAAAGTAAAAATTTCAATTTGAACCTATATGTGATCAAATGTGGCGTTAAACTGATCAATTTCTACCTAATTGAAAATGATATCTTTAAGGTCAAAATTGATACCTTTAAGATTAAAATTGAGAAAAGCCCAGAAAATGAAAAAAGAAGAAGAGAGAAAGTATGTAAGGAGCGCGATGGGCTGGAATATTGGGCCGTCTTATTCTAAGACGGTGTCTCTCAAGATCCCCTATTGTCATAATACATAGTTTTTTAATGTAGAATTTTTATAATATTTATGATGTGTATTTTTTTATAAATTTCGTTTTCCAATGTAATAAATTTCACCTAAAACACATTTTGAATGCAATATATGAGAGGGAAAGAGAGAGTATAACTTTATAATTTTTTTTTGCACTTTTTATGTTGGATTTTTTACATTTCTTTTACAACCTTAATAGTTATATTTTTATGAGTTTTTAAAATTGGAGCCCTACACTAATCAAATGAAGAGATTTTCTTAAATTTAAATAAAAGTCCAATTCAATACTAAATTTAAGTAAAAATAAAAAACCAAATCAATTTCTAATTACACAAAAATGGATTTTATAAAATGTCTCAAATTAAGTTATTAAAAATTACATTTTCATCGCTAATGTCGATGATTAATAATAGAGAAGTGTCAAAGTTTGAAGACTTGAAAAATTAAGAAATTAATTTAGATGTTAGATTATTTTTAGATTTTAAGATAATATTACAATTATTAATAATGTTTCATGAATGAATGAAAATTAAAATACAATCTAAGCTTTCGTTCACTCAATACCCCAAGAAAACAACCAAGATATGATAGCCAGTGCCGTTCCTGGCATCGTATGGACCCTAGGCAAACTGAGAGATGTGGGCCCTCTCTATGGTCTATATGGAGGGTCAATTCTGAACTTAAACGGGTATTTAAAAAAATAACAAAGATGAACCCTATATATTATCATTAGTATTAAAAATGTAGACGTATTATATAATTCTTAAATGAGAAAAAAACTACTCATAAACTACAAATTTTTATGTGTGTACTTTCATTAACTGTCATTTTTTTAAATTTTAGGGCCTTTTTAACTTTGGACCCTAGGCAAATGCATATCTTGCCTATGGTCAAGAACGACCCTGATGATAGCAACCAAAAAAAATAGATCTTGGACCCTCAAATAATGATAATAAGAGGTGTAGAAGAAGGTGAGAAAATAGAGAATCACTATTCACACATAAGCAAAATAAATAAAGTTTTAAATGAATAAAGCACACAGAACGATATAAACTAGATATTTATCCGTGCTATGCACAGGTTGTGTAAATTTCTTTATATTACATGAAAGTTTTTATTGGTAGTATTTTTTATTTGTTGATGAATGATTTTTGTCTTTGCAAAGCAAAGAACAATAAAAACAAACTCATTGGTATTTTGTTGTGATATATATATATATATATATATATATATATATATATATATATATATATATATATATATATATTCAAAAATTTTCTTGGCATGTGTATCCCAAAGTTTGCATTAAATTCTATTATCCCTGTTGCAAAAATTATTATCATAGGTTTGAATTTCTTTTTAACAATAATAATTATCTTACATCTGACTAAAAAAATAAAAAATATATATAACTATACACATACTGTATATCACACAACTCAAAAGTTATGCATTTTTTAGGTGGAGTCATGGACATCACTAAACAACCCCAATATATAACTTATTAAACTATAAGAATAAATCGATATTATATTATACATACCGCAGAAATAAGACATATCATAAGTTTGTTATAGAAGATCAGAAAATGAGACAAATTTCATCACATATGGTGGAATCTTCGCATCGTCACAAATTTTGACAATAGTAAATCTTGTAAAAACGAGGTTCAAGGAGTGGAATCTTCGCATCGTCACAAATTTTGACAAATTTTGACTATAAGAATAAAATTTTCCCGGGTGTGCACGAGTGAGGACAAAGTGCATTAGAAAAACTTGTGTTGATTTAAATTGTGGGGCCAGTCTGTCTCCACGAGTAGTCACCAGCGGTTCAAGGAGCCGGGTGTTACACCATCATCCCTTCTCTCTAAAATATGTGTCATGTTTTGAGCTATGATATGATGAAAAACACCTCCTACATTAGGTAATTTGGCTCTTACTCTAATAAATTACAGATAATTTTCACTGTAAATATCATTTTTATCAACCAAATAAAACGTTTGTTGGTATACAAGCATATAATTTATGTATTATTAAATGAATGTAATATCAAATTATAAGAACATAAAGTCCTTATTTTGAGACCCTCTATTTAAAAAACGATCGCTCACAAAAGTAATATCTATCGTGAGTCCATACTAAACAAACTTAATAATAATTATGTATGTAATATTTTTGTAGGTCTTCTCCAATTGAAAAACCAAGATCTTGCCATAAACAAAAAGTTGAGAGTACCAGTAATAAAGTCTTTATTAGCACAAAACTTTTGGTCTAACAAGCAAAAGAAGCATGAAGCAGAGCCGGTTCAGAAACTAATCAGAGATTTGCAAAGAGACTTAGAATTAGCATATGTAGGTCAGCTTTGCTTATCATGGGAGATGTTGAAATGGCAACATAATAAAGCAGAAGAATTACATGCACATGATCCTGATGGGTTTCGTCAGCACAACCAAGTTGCTGGAGAGTTCCAGAAGTTTCAAGTTTTGTTGCAAAGATTCATTGAGAATGAACCATTTCATCAAGGCCCTCGAGTTCAGCATTATGTTAAGAGTCGTTGTGGCCTTCCTTCCCTTCTTCAAGTTCCCCTTATAAAAGGTATTAATTAGTTCGGTGTTTTCTTTTTAAATGCATTATAATTAGGCCTATCAAACAGATCAAATTGTATAAGATTTGGGTTAGGGTCCTTGACCCAAATCTAACATGTTTAGTTGCCCTCAACAAATTAGATCAACTGATTTCAACTAGAGGTGTTCAACGAAGCGGATGGGGTCACATTTTAACGGGTCTTTAGCGGGTTGGGTCATTAACGGACCTTTGTGTACAGGGTCAAGCATGACCGGGTCGGATAATTATAGGAATTGGTTATAAAAATATTTTACCACTTTATTTTTTAATATTTTTATATGATATTGTTATATTCATAGCTGAATAGACCCTATGGGCCATAAATTATAATAAAAAAACTATTTGACGAACTTTTAAAAAGCGGGTATAGTGGATCGTATTTTAACGGGCTTTGACCCGCCCCGACCCGTTTGATATTTGATATCAACCGCCCCATTTAAATTTTGACCCGACCCGCCCTAACCCGGACCATTGAACTAGGGCTGAACAAAGTTTGGTCTAAACCGTAATTTGAGTATTTGGTCTGGTTTGGTTTTTTTTCAAAAAAATTATGGTTTACGGTTTGGTCCCGGTTTTTAAATTTTTCAGACCAGACCAGACCGTAAACCGTACTTTGACCAAAAATCATGATTTTTTTTATAAAAAACGGGTTTCTACCTAGATATTATTACTTTTATATAGTAATATATAGTTGAATAATGGTGATGCAATCAAATAATTACAAATTATATTTATTTAGTGTTTGTAAGTGCGAAATATTCTCATAGAACATATATTAATTTGGGGAAAAATTCTAAAATAAAAAACCGTAAACCAGACCAAACCAAACCGTTGTAGAATGGTTTGGTACGGTCCGGTCCGGTCTGGAAATTTTCCAAACCGAAATTTTTAGTTTGGTCTGATTTTAGTGTTAGACCAGACCAAACCGGACCGTATGCATTCCTACATTGAACACCTCTAATATCAACTCACTTAACTTGTTTAAATTTTTTTTTTTTTTTTTTCAGGTTTTTAACATTTATTACATTTAATTTTTAGGCTTTGATTTTATACTTTTTGTTTTTTGTTGTTTATTTTGTATTTACAATAAAAAATAAAAAAAATTAATATTAAGTGAATTAAGTTGATGTTATATTTATTGGTTTTAATCAAAATTAACTTATTTAATTAAATGAGTTATATTGGTTTGTTTCAGGTTTTAAATTTTGACCTAAATATAATCCATTTAATAAACGTATTAGGTTAGATCTACCCATTTTATTAATTAGGTCAAAAATCTCAATCTAAACCCACTTATTTTTTGTTAGGTTCAGATTCGATTAGCTTTTGCCACACCTAACCAATAACCATTATCTATTTTGTTTGAGCACGTACAATGATCAATGACTGACGAGAATGAGTGTAAATGTGCAGATGATCCCAAAGAATGGAGAAGAAACGGGGAGGATGGAATATCAGTGAGAATGCTGAAGGAAGTGATTGTTGCATCAATGCGCTCATTTTGGGATTTTCTTCGTGCTGATAAAGATGAAGTGTGTGCAATTCCATTGATGGGTACTCATGGGGTTCAAGTCATTCTCCAAGATCCTTCGGATGCAGATTTGCTTACAGAAATCCGCTCTAGTCTTCAAAAGGTACGCTAGATTCGTTAAATAATCTAGTACACCCCTGACACAAGAGCCCTTGACGAGTTGATTTGGTTTGAAACCGTGATCATTCTGATAAGTTTAGCTGGACTTATTGTGAGTGCGAGCATATTATCGGGAAAAGCCGATGTGCACACACTCTTTAAGTCAAGGAGGTACCAACCCAAAACGATATGGTAACGGAAGGAAGGGCTCCAATGACTTATAAAGTGTGCACACCATTTTTAATTAGTCGATGTAGGATATTTTATCCAAACACCCATTTGACATGGGAACCCCGTCAAGTTCGCATGTTTCCATGTGAGAGTTATCAATTAGGGAAGGCACGTCATTCTTTTTTTGACCTATTATTTTAATTTTTGATCGAATCATCGGATCTGATACCATGATAAGTTTAAGTGAACTTATTGTGAATGCCAACATATATTATAGGAGAAACACAAGGCACACCCCATAAATCAAGGAGATACCATCCCAAAACCATGACAATGGGGAAGGACTCCAATAACTTAAGAAGTGTGCACACCATCTTCAATTCGTCGATGTAGTATAATTCACCCTAGTTTTGTCATTTTAACTCTTAATACCATGTCAAATGACCAACTCAGCCAAAAACTAAACCTATTACACACTCAATCAGTTCAACCTCACGATTTCATGACCGTTTATATGTAAACTTGCAGAAGGAAAAGAGGCTTAAGGATCTTGTAAGAAGTGGGAATTGCCTAGTGAAGAAGTTCAAAAAACATCAAGATCAGAGGCTAGGCCATGAAATGCTTATTGTGCAGGTGGAGCTCCGATTAGTATCTCGGGTCTTGAGTATGCCAAAATTGACAACTGATCAACTGTTATGGTGCCATAAGAAACTAAACAAGATTGATATTATTGGTAGGAAGATATACTTAGAGTACTCATTTTTGCTATTTCCTTGTTAGTTATAGGCTACCCATCAAGGTATCATACAACATGTACTATAAATAAAGTTGTTAGATGCAAAAGATATGAATGAACAAAAAAAGGACTAATAGTTTGTTTTTGTCACATATCAAGGATGTTTTATAGGTTCCTTGTGTGTGATTTTGCTAATTTGGTAATTAGGAGACTAAGTACATGCTTTTTATGTAAATCATCTTTAAATGATGCTAACTTTATAGGAGTATATTTTTGTAGTATCTTGCTATGATTAGCAGAGATCTGCAGTTTATGTGTTATGTCATGTGGAATTATTTTACTTTTAACGGATGAAAAATTGTATTTATTTTTCATTTTATAGGAAATTAGAATAATTTTTTTATTATATATTCAGTTATTTATTGAAAAACAATTTTTTGGCTTACATTAACCACCAAACCTTAGCTACGATGGAGAATGATAATTAAATCGAATTGAACCAAGAAATGGTTTCAATGGAGCAAGGATCACAATGTATCGATTAGAAACCTTGATTTGACCACCTAAATTTCTGAAGAAGTTTTCCACCAAAATCACCCAAAATAGTTAAGATTAATGCAACCTAAAGAGGTAAACTCAATTTTATCATAAGCGCCTCCATCCATTCAGACCTAGAATACCAGAAATGGGTCTAACAAGATTCAAAGGTGTCCCCATAAATCATCAAAAATATCGATTTCGTTCGAAATCTTCAACAGATATCTCAATTGTTCAACAACCCGTTAGTTATAAAAGGGCGTTGAAACCCTTTATAATAGCGGAAATGATGAACTTCAAGTATCTAACTCGACACGACGTCAGCAAATTCATAAAAATTTGATATTATGTTAATATGCAATAAGACAAATAAAATAAGATCTCATATAACTATATTTTTTGTCTTACATATTAGTTGGAAACTCGAGATATGTAAATCAACATGGAATGATGAATGGTAGAAAAAAGTTATTTAGTGCAAGTAATAAGAAAAGGGAGGATGAATTTTTGGGAGAACCATGAGTTGGGTACTCGATGTCTTCTCCCCTAATGGACTACTCTACAAGACTACAACCAAACAAAAATGGACAAAAACAATTACTCACTTGTACAACTTTCCACGTATTATAATAATAAGCGTGATTCACAATTATAAATCTCCTCTATGAAATTAAATAAAAAAAATTGTCTAGAATAATCCAAGCTTTGTATATTATTTACTGGCATTACACTTTTTCTTATTTTAACTGACTATTGTAGCTATCTGTCACCAAAGAAGAGTAGAGTAAAAACCAACAAAAAAGTATAAGGGGAAGAAGAAGTGAATGTAACGACTAGTAGATACCTACAAAAGACGGTTAAAATATGAAAATGAGTGTTGTCAGCAAATAATGTACAAAAGTTGAATTATTTTAAAATAATCAATAATAGAGTCCTAGGGAGGAGGAACTAGGGAATATTCACATCAGATGGACAAAAAATAGAGATTATTCTGGATTATTTTTCATAAATAAAATCCCCCTTCCTTTGAGACATCAGCTCTTTACTCGTGCAATTTCCAGACCCCTACATTAATGAAATTTTGCGTGGGGAAAGCGACCTTCTCTTCTCCTTTCATTCATACCATTACTCATCACTTTACTGATTACTCTCACCTTCCTACTCCTTTCATTTCCTCATTTTCGGTAATTTTTCTCCCATTCTTTACTCAAATTCACTTTCTTTTTGTAGTTTTTTCTTCAATTATGAGATCTACATGCGTAATTATACTGCCATTGGCTTATAATTCACTGTTTGATTCTTGTTTATCATTGTTCAATTTAACTTTAGTTTTCACATTTTCTGGGTTTGAATTTGTGATTTTGTTCTAGATTGTTGCACTTTTTAGTTGTTATATAAACTCTGAATTCCGTAACTGTTACTTTCTTTGTGTTAACTCATTTTTATTGAAATTATTGTTTTGATTATGTTGTGGGTTAAGTCGGTTAAATCTGACTTTTTTTGATCTAGATTGTGTTAATGAAAAAGAAAGAAATTATTTTATTATTTATTAACATCAATCATTTGTTTCACTTTCTTAAAAAAATGATGTGTGATGTGAACTTAGAGATTGAGCCTCCATTTAATTATCATTATAAGATATTTGGTGTAGACTTTGATATGGAATTTGATTTTTCATGGAACTCTAGTCTTATAATAGAACTAATTTGGTTTTTAAATTAAAATTTGATGATTAAATTGTAAATTAATTATTTATTAAATTTATTTATGGTCAAAGCTAGCAATGTTTGACGTTGAATTCATGTGATTTATTGAGCAATAATTAGTGTTTCATTTGCATCTCAGTTTCCAACTTGCAGCTACATGGAGTAATATATTATGAAATACTTCAATAATTATACTCCGTATTGCAGATTTTCTGGTGATAGGTTGAAGTTTCTTTGGAACAATAATGTTTCATAGGAGGAGCTCTCAAAACCATGATGATAGTGATCCTTTACACCGAGATGCCAAGGTAATTCTGCTTTCATTCTTGGAATGTCATGTAAAATATACCTCTATAACATGATTAACTTGATTTCTTGTTTCCCATGAAATTTTTCAATATATTGGTGAATATGTTAGTGTGTAAAAATATATTCCAATCATCAACTTAAGCCTTTGGTTGAGTCTGTTTCTTGATATAATATCATAAGCTAATGTGACAAGAGATCACAAAGTTTGAATCTCACTCACCCTTCGTTTAAAGTGGAATGTTTCATGATGGGTATGAGAAGGGTCTGTATTACATCCATACTTCTAGCCCAAAAAGGCTCTAGCCCAAAAAGGCTCTCGTGTGAGTGGGAGTATTAGAGTACAAAGCATATTTTGGGATCTCAACCATTAATTTTAAGTTTTGATTGAGTTGGTTACTTGACAGAATAGGCGTTTTTTTCTTAGGAAATTCTTTTGATGAAGATACAATATGGAAAGCAACTTCATTTGGAAACTAATAAGTTTTTGTAATTATTTTACCTGTTACCTGAACTCGAAAACTCATAATGACTATGTATACAATAATAACAAATTCTTGTGAGAGACGGTCTCTTTGAGAGAATATAGGCAATAAACTTTAATGGATTGGGCCTGAGAGACGTCTCTTAGAAAGACGGTCCTCTGAGGCGACTGCCTGATACATAATACCATATTTTGGTCCAAAATAAGGAGTCCAAATGTCCTACTCATGTCGGTGTTGAGGATCCGACACAAGTATTCAAAGTAACAAAAGCTACCTTAACATGAAATGTATAAATGTGGGTATCTCTTTGAGTCACATGACTTGTTAATTATCATCTAACACACTATTATACCAAATTACCAATCAGACCAAAGAACTTAGGCTGGCTGTTGGGGCTCTATCTGGGCGTAAATCAAAGTTCTGTACTGATGCTTGTCTGAGGAGATATCTGGTAGCAAGGAACTGGAATGTTGATAAGGCAAAGAAAATGTTAGAAGAGACACTCAAATGGAGGGATACATACAAACCCGAGGAAATTCGCTGGGTAAGTTTGACATTGTGCAGTAAGATAAATTATTATGTAAATGTGTCAAATAATTGCCAGCTGAAACACATGTTTGTTGCTGGGGGTCTTTTATCATTTATTACTGGACTATTTGGTTGTTTGGCTTGTAAATTTGCTACTGAGTGTTAAGCTGTTAACGTGAAAAATACTAAATGGACTATGGAGGGACTGAATCTCTATATTTGCACAAAATTAAAGAAACCGTTCTTATGTACCAAATTTTTACCAGTAATGCTAACGCTGATAAAATGAAGCTGCATGATTTTACCCTCTTTTACCTATTGGACTTGAGTCGTCAAAATCACCCTAAGATTTCCAAAAAAAGGTTGCTTATTACGATGAGGAAGGGGGTTATATGGTGGATATGGAATGTGGTTACCCTTATCCAGTAATAACCCATAAGTTCTCTATCAGTACTTGGCCTGAAACTTTCTTCACATTCATAAAGAATTGCTTTTAAAACTGCATTGTATCCATCTCAGTTTTACCACTTATCCTTATCCAGTAATAACCCATAAGAGGGAAGCTCATTGTTGTAGTTTCACATGTTTTACCACTTAGAAACATCTCATAGAAGATGAATCATCAGTTTCCAAAATATTCGGGTTGCATATACTCGTAGTGAGAGCTTTACAAGTGTTGGTTTGGAAATATTAATAAAATTTTTGCGAGTCTTGTCCAGCCTGAAGTTGCACATGAAGGTGAAACAGGGAAGGTCTCCCGAGCGAACTTCCATGATCGTGAAGGAAGAACTGTCCTTATAATGAGGCCAGGGAAGCAGGTTATCTTCAGTCTTTACTTACTGGTAATGATTATTTTTTATTTTGAAAGGCTGAACTTGTTTCTACGTTGTAGAATACCACATCAGGAGAAGGCAATGTTCGTCACCTAGTCTACTTGTTGGAGAATGCCATCCTCAACCTTCCCGAGGGTCAAGAACAGATGGTATGGATGATAGATTTTACAGGCTTTTCAATGAGCACCAGCGTTTCTGTAAGAACGACCCGAGATATCATTAATATCCTGCAGAACCATTACCCTGAAAGACTTGGTATAGCAGTCCTTTACAATCCACCAAAGATCTTTCAGGCATTTTGGAAGGTTAGTACATTGTTTTATATGAGGGTAATTCTTGCTAAGCTTATCAGTGTTAATAGTTTCAAGTTTAGTTTATAACTTATAGATGGCTAAAGATACTTTTCTTGAGGTGGGTAATGCTAACCAATCTAATAACTTATTATTTTGTGTCGATCTAATATTTGATGAAACAAACTTGTCGATTTGATGCATTATAGGGCATGTAGACCATTTCCAACCCTACAATAAAAGCTTCCATGAGCTTCTTTCCTTTGGGCTTTGATAGATTCCCCCAACTACCAAGGCTTGTTTCCGCTGGGGGGAGAGAAACCTTGCCTCTCTGACTAGTCCTAAGGAGAGGGACTTACCAATGTCCCCTCAAATAAATCACAAACATCCCATTGGACATGCCTCTTGGGGAATAAGCTAGCAATTTGGGTAACCAGGTCTAGTTGGTTCCTGGTCAAAATTGGTTATTGGATGCTATAACACCTAAATATTTCTGTGTGTCAGATCTAGTGACTTTCTGGTCATTCATGTTTGGGTCGGTTAGCTTGGGTTTCATTTATAATATTTGCGTCTAACTCATATCAGGTTATCGAGTTGCTCCTGCCCTCATGGAGTCTGGTGTATTATCCTATACAGTGTGTCGCATATCATCCTCATCCTTGTGATGGATTTATTCTTTAGTTTGATAATTCTTGTCTAGGTCTCGTTTAGAGGTCGGCTGGGCTTGTTGGTCAATGATGCACTAGAAATAAGCATTTTTTTAACCACTCTCTCTTTTCAATTCCTTGGAGTTACCTGACAATTTAAATCAACATATCTCAGGTTGTAAAGTATTTCCTGGATTCCAAGACTTTTCAAAAGGTGAAGTTTGTTTATCCGAAGAACAAGGAGAGTGCAGAATTAATGAGGTCCTACTTTGATGTTGAAAATCTTCCAAAGGAGTTTGGCGGGAATGCCACATTAGAGTATGACCACGAGGAATTCTCTAGAATGATGGCTGAGGATGATATGAAGGCTGCTAGATACTGGGGATTCGATAACAAGCCATGTCATGCTGTCCAAGGTCGTGCAGCTCGAGGAATACCTGTGCAGCCCATTCATGGCAACGGACAATTGAAAGCTGAAGTATTTCCAGAGCCATTATAGGTATCATCAAAAAAAAAACAACTGTAGGCAGATAGATGTTGAGAAGTATAGTAAAGAGCCTCATAAGTGCCTGTTTATTTCTGTAAGAGTATTGAGTTGAGAGATAGTATTGTGTACATGCAAGGGAGCATAGTTGCAACTTGCAACCACTCTGCTGCTTATGAACAATTCTTTTCCATCTCCTTATCGTAATCTGTACTAATATTCCTATGATCTACTCTTGTGAGAGTTTGTCTCTCGATGAGACGAGCTCAAAACAAAGAGTCTATATGCTAATAATTATAGCCAGAATTTGTATTTTCGAAAATGGAAGTTAGTAACACATACTCTTCGTTTCAGTCACCCAAATATCCACAAAGATCCAAACTAGTAGATTACAGGTAGCACAAATTGCACAAACGAAAATCGTCTGTCTGAGGACTGCTAAGAACAATTTTCATGCCCTATCCAATACAGGAAGTCAGGAATCGCCAGCTTACATTTTAGTAAAAGACATCCGCTTCACAACTTACAAACAGCACTTCCAAAATTCACATTACATCAATACATACCAGAAGTTTCGGTTCACTATCCATACTATGTTACAACTTACAACGGTTTATACTGTACAACAGAAGCATGGTACTGAAAATAATCAAAATTCATTCGACGAGAGGCACTCATCCACAAGCTGGCGTAGGTTCGGATTCTCTAAGGCCGCTGCAATTCTCTCTTTATCATTCAATTGCTTGTTCACTATAACGAACAAATGAAGATTATGAAAACTTTACCAAAGATCGAGATAATATTTTCAAAGTTTTATTGGTGGATTAAGTTAAATATTTGTATTAAGTTGGAGGGTTGGACTTTGAGATTGTAGCGGTATCAGCAAGCTTTACCTGATTCTTCATTTGCATGCGAGCCCGGAGATACTTTGATGTCAATCTGAGAAATATCACCCAACTCAGTTTTTCATGCACAACAAATCACATTGAATCTTACCAAAAGGCCAATGATAACTTAAAATCCCTTAGAATACAAGATGATCGGCTTCATACTTTATTAAAATTAAAATTGCATACAGCCACGTAGATTAAGGGGTGTTTGGTAGTTGGCTTTTACATTAGCTTTTTAGTTGGCTTTTGGCTTGTAGGTTGGTCAAACAGCCAACAAAAGTGTTTGGTAAATGACTTTTAAACCAGCTGAAAAGCTGGCTTTTAAGCCAAAATTAAAAAGCTCTCTTGTTAGCTTTTTATGTTGGCTTTTGGCTTGTGGACCCACTTTTTCTCTAATAAACAGCCAACAACCAATGCCTAAATTTACCAAACAACTCCATAAACAGCTGGTCAAACAAGCTAACTAAAAAACCCAACCGCCAACAGCCAATTGCCAAACACCCACTAAGGGAGAAAATTGATTATAAACATCTGTAATTTAACATGATTGCAAGTCTAGGTTCCATATCTATATGGCATACTTGTTCACATAACGAACTCGAAGAAAGTTTAAGGTTCACATAAATGAAAATTCAGAAACAGAACAATTTATTCCCCATAACGATTGGCCTTTGGCACTAGCCAGCCACTAAAGCAAGTAAGAAAACCTAGCGTTCATTCAATTAAAGAACTGCACATACATTATCTCAATAATCTAAATGATGAAGATTGAATAGGGATGGGCAGTTTCAAAAGACTCTTCAAAAATATAAGCATTCAGTTTAGATCGGTTAAGAAAACAATTTCGAGCATAAGGAAAAGGCAAAAAGAACTGACCTTATAATGTGGCGGGAAACAATGCTTTAATTTAACTCTTAAGCACAGACCGATAACAGTTGCCATACTACAATGTTGGATGGTTGGGGTGAAAGTTATCCTGTTGAACAAGAACATAATGTATAAAGTACAGAACCATCTCGAACACATTTTATAGAATCATTCCCGAAGCAAAAAAAAATTACTGGTATGAAAAGCCGCTAGTCAGCTCTACAACAATCAAGTACAAACAGAGATTGGCATTCTTATGAAGACCGGTCAGATTTAGATAATTCATGAACGGCCCTAAAAAGTTTACTTGGACTCTTAATTATTCCTTAACTATCAATACAATCGGCTTCCTTTGTTTGGATGGATTTTCTAGTCCAAGAATACGTTGTTTTTCGGTTTTTCCGCCTCCCAAAATTGGTTTGCTCTCTTGTTCTTACTTCTCAATTTACTTCTTCAATTTCATGCTTTGTTTATGTTCTTGCACACTTCTTGTTCGTCACAAACTCTGATATATTGAAATTAGGTTAGTTGTGGCCTTGTAGGCAGCAATACCCTAGTTGTAATTGATATATAACGCAAAAAAATGACAGCAGGGTTGGTTCGACACATACACATGGATGATGGTCGACTCACCCTATAGGCCTATACTGTTAGGCCGTGACAATTCGTCGCATGATCGCCCCATGGGCCCATCCACGAGGCACCCGTGGGCTGTGGCCCACAAACCCAAACATGTGAAGTATTTCCAACATAATTTGGGTTCACATGTGAGGAAGAGTGTTGGAAAATAACCACATTTGATCCCATATTGAAGAACTTGAGAGAAGTTGACGAACATATATACTTGATGGGCTACACCTTTCAATTCCAATTGGTTTTAGCCAGGATAGAACCCCATCGGATATGTGTGTAGTCAACTTTCCTCTTGTGTGGGTCTTGTGCACTAGCCCATATTGAATATGGTATCTGAGCCTATGGTGTTCCTTGGATATGATTTGGCTCACATGTGAGAGGGAGTGTTGGAAATCTTTCACATGTGAGGAAGACCCCACATCACGAAACTAGTAGGTCGTAGACTTGTATATAATTCTCGATGGGTAATACTCCTATTACCATATGATTTTGGAAAGGGATGAACCTCATTAGGTGTGTATGCAAGTTAGCACTCATTATCCTTAAGTTTGAGCCAAACATCAAATGAAGATGAACAAAAGCTGATAAAACCAACTGGAGCATGGGAAATATGAGCTTGTTGAAAAGATGTTTCTAGAAAAACAGACATGGGAAAATAAGAAAAAACAAGCTAATTGAAGAGCTTGAAAAACAACATCATATAAGTCAGGCTTCCATAAATGAGAATTAGCACATGATGATGCATATTGATATGACTGAAGAAAGATGTAACCATTTGGAGAAGCAAAGAGACAAAAACTCGATAAATTTAAAAGAAGAATAAGGAGGGTAAGTCAAGAGATGAAATCTTATCAACAATATTCGGAATCTGAAAGGAGTTACCTTTTGTTTCCAGTTGAATAAAACCGTCGGCTTTGAGTATTATTTTAAGTTAAATAAAAGATAACATCTTTCAAATTCAGATTATTGTTGATAAGTTTTCATATCTTCCAATGATTTAAACACGTTTTTTTCTTCATCAAATTTCATAGAGTTTTCTACTATTTGTTTCTTCAAATTGTTACACCTTTTTCAATCATATCAAATATGCATAATCTTGTGATAATTCTCATTCATGGAAGTTTGGTTAAATGACAATGTGTTTCAAGCTATTCAATTAGCTCTTTTTCTCATTCTCCCCAAGTCAAAATTCTAGAAACATATTTTCAGTAAGCACATACTTCTCATGCTCTAGTTGTTTTATCGGCTTTTGTTTATCTTCATTTGATGTTTGCCCACAAATCTACGGGTAATGGGTGTTGACTTCCATACACACCTAATGAGGTTTACTCTTTTTCAAAATCATATGGTAATAAGAGTATTACCCATTAGGCATTATATACAGGTCAACAACCCACTATTTGAACAGTGAGAGATCTTCCTCATTTGTGAAGTATTTCTAATACTCTCCAGCTACATCATATCCAAAAACTACCATCGGCTCGGATACCATGTTAAATTTGGGCTTGACAGAAGACCCATACAAGAGTAGAGTTGACTGAACACATACCCGATGAAGTTCTAATCTAAAATCAATTGTTATTAAGAGGAGTCATCAAGTATATATGTTTGTCTAAACTCTAACTTTTCTCTAATTTTTCGATTTGAGATATACTAGTATCTTAAATTCGCCCATGTCTATACCTACTTACTAGTAAAACAACTCTACTATTCCCCTTCCCAACCGCCAATCTAATGTGTGGACTGTGGAGTGTAAACTCTCGTTGACATTATAATTAGCTAGGACTCCATATCATTCCATATAGATTTCGTTTTAACGACTAATTTGATAGAGATAACTAAGAGCAGGTTTGGTGCATACAGATAGTTCCAATACTCAGTTTCAAAAGCAGAAATATCAAATAATCAACATCCCATACAAAACCCATGTCAAATACAACTATAAACACGCAAAAATTGAATTATTCTCAACTCATATACTTTTGTTATCAATCAGATATTAATTTTAGTACTACAAAATAATAGGAAAAAAAAAAAGAAAAAAGAAAAGAACTCACAAAATACGACCAAGATTATCGTCAACGGTAATAGAATCTTCAGAAAGAACACTGAGCTGCTCCAGTGAATAGGGGTGCTCCGGATCTCGTATATCACGTACATGATTTGTAACCCAGTTAAAGAAACATCATCATTAACTAATCAAATCATATCTTAATCATAAATTAAAAGAAGAAAAAAAAGGATATCATAGACGTCGAGGGGATCAACGGCGGAGGAGGAATGATCGAGGGGTTCAGTACGGGCGACCCTTTGTTTCCTGGCGTGAACAATCGGGTTGGCGTTGCACAATCCCACCGTCATGTTGATTCGTTTTGGTTAGAAGAGACGAAATTGTTAAGGCTAAAAGCAGAGGAAGTAGTAGAGCTGTGTGCTGAGAATCAGGAGGAGAGAGAAACTAGGGGCGGACAAAGTGGAAGTTTTCAGTGTGTCAAATTGGCAAGCACCACGTGTTTTGTCTTTTAATTAAGTCTCAAACCTATGTATAATTAGGAAAGTGGGGGAGGTGGATATCAATAATGTATACACCTATTTCTCAAATGAGAGTATTATGATCGAGACCGTTTTATTTGAGTTGATTTAATGTATATTAAGTTATTAGCTATCTTAAAATGATCTATTACTTTATCCGTTCTATTATACTTGTTACTGATAGTGATATTTTCTCACGCAATATATCACAATCGACTTGTCTTAAAAATAAAAGAGTTAGTGATCTACTAATCTCTCTAAAGTTATACTTCCACGATTCGGAAATACTCATGATGGTTGTCGTTAGTAATTTCGTGTTTACTTTGAAGGTTTATGCTACTTAACCTGTTTTGGTTATTCATGTTGATTTTGAGTAGTTTTGATTGTTTTAAGCATAATTACTATGATTTTAATGATGACGGAGCTCACTAAGGAGATTTTAGCTCGGGTGAAAATGTTCGAAATGAGCACAAAAAAAAAGTATTTATAACACAAAAGATTTGAGGTGAAAAAATAAGTTAAATGCGGAGGTAAAATAAAAGAAAAAGCAAGTCTAGACAAAAAATAAGCAAAACTCATAAAATAAAAAGAAAAAAGAAAAAACACAAATTCTTACTTGAGACCGTCTATATAATAGACGTCTCAAGTTTTGGGTTGGCCCAATTGATAAATTAAAAAAAACTGATTGGTGGTTTTGTAAGTTAAAAGGGAGATATGACTTGGGCTCTTGAGAAACGTCTATAGTATAGACGATCTCTATAGACGATCTCTCAAGAGTGGATCTGAAGAAAAAAAAAAGTAGCAAAATCTGCGAGAAAAAAAAAGGAGTACAAACACAACTATATAAGAACTACATTAAAAATGTGCTCACGTTTTTCCAAGGTTTACAATTGGGATAAGGGTCACAAATTGCTGAAATTAGAACATAACATTTGGAAAATTTATCATCTAAGCTTTAACTTCTACAACTTAGGCGTTGCTTGCCACAGCCCCCCCACAAGCTGATGAACTCTTCACAAAATTAAATGAAGAAACCATGTGAAGAACTATAATATCATTGTGAAATTTTAAAACACTGTATAATTTCACATGTATTTTTTCAGCATTCAGCACTGCAATTAAATTTCAGATAATGGAAGTTTAAGAAAGTAAGGCCAACCATTGCGTTTGATAAATCATCGACCCAACAAAGCAACACGATCCTTCTGAACTGCTTGCGCAAGGTTAATGTCGAAGAGCTCACAGCGAATAGGCATCTCCATTTCGTAGAAAGGATTTTTCAATACATAATCTGAGTACAACTCATAAATATATTTCAAAAGATGCTCCATATGTTGCGTTCCAGGCTCACATACCACAAAAAACTTGGTTCCTGCAAGAAACATCATAATGTACACCATGTGTGATAAAGAAAAGAAGCCATGATAATGGAAACTGTCGTCCTAAAATGAAACACTAACCCTTTGTTTGGATAGACCATTACGATGGAAAGGAAAGGAAAAGGGAGAAGAAAGGAACGAAGGAAAATGGAAGGAGATAATTAATTTGTTTCTCTAGGAGGGAAATGGAAGGAACTATGGAAGAGAAAGGAATGAGGAGGATGAAATTTTTATACTTAAAAATCAAGCAAGGGAAATGACATAGTTTCACTTTACCCTTAGAATGCAAAATGGTAAGAGTAAGGCATTTTGATCATTTTGATAGTCGATCAATTTATCATTTTCCTTCTAAACCTTTCAAAAATGAGAAGATTTGACTATTAACAAAAATAAAATACTAAAACCCTTCAACTCCCTTCCTCTAAATCCCTCTCCCTTCAAAATTGCTATCCAAACAAAGGAAAATCCATCCCTCCAAATTCCTCCCTTTCCTTTCCTTCCAAATCCCTCAATCCAAACACAATGCAAGTCCTATCATCAACTCACAAAGCATGCACATGTTTGGACAGCATCATACGGCTGTTTGGAAAACAACTCTTTCATGGCTACCCCAAAAAAAATGAATGTAGTTTTTATGGCGCCTTGAGCAGTCCGTCTTTCCTTTGATTTTGCAACTGCGTACGATTTTCTAACTGAACATTTTTTTTGAGGCAAATATCAAAAAACCAACTTTGCCGAAGGGCTGTTGATTGGATAGTATATACCAAAGTAAGCTTCACTCACCATACTATCCCTCCAGTGAAAGAAACAACACCAAGATCATGCCACTACCCCAATGCAATACACTAAATTCAAGTAAGGCAAAAAGCATATACTAAATTCACATCCATCTAAATTCTTTGATGATCTGTTTGTAGTATAATGCAGGCAAAAGCAGCTCCTGGAACCATCAGCTTATTCCAAGTGAAGGCCAAAAGCTTAAGACCAAACACATCTATGCAACATTTTTCATGATCGATTTTGTAGTAAATTGTAGGTTGGAAACAGTTCCTGGCTTCCTGCCACCATCAGTTAAATCCAAAACATGGTTTTTTCCTGGTGAAGATGCCGAGGCGAAGGCTGTTAAAGTGTTTTAGCATAGCATTTCCTGTGTGTTAACTGCAACAAATGTGATTTTAAACTTTTGGTATAATGCGTTCAGACCTTGTTTGTTATATTTATAATCCCGCTGTATATTTTCTAGTTTGTATGATTTTGAAGTGTTTTTATCGTTTTCAAAACTCAAGACAATGAAACCACAAATCCATGCTTGATGCTTAGCATGACGACAGAAGAACTGGCGATGATTTTTTTTGTCGTGGCTTTTGTGAGGCTGATAGTGCCTTTAAAATTTATATTTTTTGTTTTATCATGCTTATCGTAATTTAATACCTTAGTTTTCAAGGCAAATGCTACCGAAATTTACATTCATATAATCATATTTAAAAAAACCCTATAGATGGAAAAGTTCTATAATGTTTATTTATTTTACACTACTAATCGTTCCATCACCGCCATCTAGTACTAATAACGAAACGGCCGAAAACGTGGTTGAACGATTCAATGCTTTAAGAATTAAGAGATGGCTATTCGATCAAATATACCCAGAAATTAAGTTTATTGGATCTCCATAGTCCATATACCCATCCTAAATCATGAGCATAGCCATACTTTCCCAGAAAAATATCGAAAATTAATTCCGTTAAACCACAGAAAACCGTAATTTTCCCATCTAATTAAACCAGTAATAGACAAAGCCCCATAAAATTCATGATCTTTTGCAGCAAAAGATATATTACTGTAACAGTAAATTTGCAAATTCAAAGAAAAAAAAAGGAATAAGTGATGATACCAGTGAGAGACTGAAAGCAATGAAGATCAAAATTATCGGCTTCAAGAAGTTCGATCCCAGAACATCCAGAAATAGGAGAAAGTTGTTGAGAAATGGCGTGCATAGAATGCCATAAACTTGCTAATCTCAATGTATCATTTGTGTCCATTCTCCCAGCCGATCCATAATCCTACAATTTCGAATTAGCAATTCTTCCAACTTCCAAGCAAAAATACACGAAATTTATAATACAACAAGTGTTGTTTATATATACCTTGTAGAAAATGAGACCTCCAGATTTGTTGATGATGTAAAGGCTATAAATTGCCGCCATTTTCAGACTCAATTAACTAGTAAGATGAACCCTAAATCATGAGATTGAATATTAGACAACACCTAAAGCGGAAATTGTTGAATTATAGGATTGGATTAATTGTTTAGAGAACAATTGGAATTAGTTGGGCTGTCTGGGTTCCACTCCTAAGCTATTCCCAAGAATTCTCATCGTCCAACCCCATGTATATAAAAATTTTCAAATTGTTTTATCATCAATAATTTTAACTTTTTAAGATAATTTGATGAATAAATTGAAAACAACTAATGTATTTATATAATTATTTGAATTTAAGAAAAAATAAATTGTAAATTAAAAACTATTAAAAAATTCTTATGTTTACAATGCAAAAATAATATTAAATTACATAAAAAAATGTGTAGATCATCACATATTTGATCATGAGAGGGAACCTTTTTGTAAAACTTTTTTAAAAGCTTTTATCAGGAAACGTTTTTGTAAAACTTTTTAAAAAAATATATAGAAAAGTGAATGACAGATAAAAATATTTGGAAAAAAAAAAGCTTTTTAACAAAAATGTATGTGACATCGATTTCAAATCGAGTAGGAAGTTGGGTTATGGTCACCAGAGAAAAATATTGTCTTAAATAGCGATAAAAAAACGTTGTTTAAAATTTGGTTTTTATATATGATGAAGTCGTCGTCAGAGATGTGATTTTGCATTTTTGCTTACCAAAAAATGCCATTTGTTTTATTATAAACGAACTTTAATTCCTCCAAATCTCCTCTATGCTCCTCCAATTTCTTTCCCATTTTAGTTGTAAATTAATTGTTCAAATTGTTCTCCATTTTAAGCATCTTTGTTGAAGTTGATGTGTAAAGGAGAGTATTTTTATTTATTTAATTATTTTCCATTAAATTTTTAGGGTTTGAAGTTTTTGTATAATGTGGATTTTTTTTTGTTATGCATGATTTAAAATTGTTCATACGCACTTGTGTATATAATCTAATTGAGATAACTTTATAAACTTTTGAAAATAATAGATTGTCCTTTACTATTTAGATGAGATGAAGTTATTAATTAAAATATTAATTTAGTAAGATATGAAGGTGGAAATTTACGACCCATCGTTGCAAAAAATTAATGTCACGTAGTGAGTTTTTAGAATTGTTATAAATTGTGTAAATTTGATAAAGGAATGGTAGAATTACAGTTGAAAATGAAATTCCGTACTAGTCCATCAACTTTTGTCACAGTGCCACTTAATGAAAAATACTTGATGAATGCTTTGTGAGCTCTAGTTAGGAATTTACGATGTTACGATGTACTTGTATAGAAATATATACTATTAAACTAGTACCTATATTTATTTTTTTTACCAACTAATACCTTTATCTTGCTCTCAAAATGTCCTTTCTTCAATGCAATTTATGCATTCATTCATCGAAATGATGGAATATCTCTCTCTAATATATTACCTTCTGACCACATGAATAATATGATAACCAAAACAAGTTCTAGCCACCAAAATTGTAACTCTATTCAACAATATATCTCAAATGAAGATCAACAAATTTATCTTGATAATGAGTAGCAAGTCATGATGATGGGGGAGAAGGGCTTGATGATTTGACTGAAGGGGGAGATAATGAAGATGATGAGGAAGAGACTGAACTTGAACGTCATCTTGAACTTGATAATCTAGTAAGCGATATACAACCTACAAAGACCATATCATCTTCAGTTGCTTTTTTATTGCCATTGCTTATCAACGAAAAAGGAAAAAGGTAGTAGGGGTGCAAGACGCATTCATCGTATGAGTGAGGAAGCTTTTGAATTCATAAATGACATGGAAAAAGAAAAATGGTCCATAGCATTTGACAGCGACTTCCGATTGACAATGTTACTACCAACATGACAGAGGTTTTCAAATGTGTCATAAAAGGCGTCAGATTCTTACCTGTTGCAGCTATTGTTGAACTTACTTATTACATATACCTATATATACAGACACATATATATATATATATATATATATGGCTTTCAAGAATGAAGAAGTGCATAGTTCTTAATGAATTAATGTTTCCAAATTTATTTATTACAATGCGTTTAGATAGAGAGAAATGAATTGAAGGATAGACATTTGAAGAATGGAGGACTTTTTGAATAACATAAGGGGGGTGTGAGAATTCTTTACCTCCTAATGAGGGAAATCAACATCTTTTTTATTCATTTTTATTTTCTCTCATTTTACCTTATCACAATTATTTCAATAACTTCATTTGCATCTCTAATTAGCTTTGTTACATTAGTTTGACTTTTTTTATCTCCTTAAATATTCACTCTCAATCCAAGCGACTTCTAATTTACTATTCAAACGTAGTGTTAATGAATTTTTGATAGGAAAAAGTAGAAGAGTGCTACAAATTCATGAAAGAATTGCCAAGCAATGAGAAAACACACAAGCGAACATGTTACAGTAGATCAGAAGGCAGGATAAATCCGGCCAGATAATCTTCTTGCTGTAGTGAAAAAGACTGTCGCTGAAAGCCAAACAAACATGAAATTCATGCTAAGAAATTAAGAGTTTCTTTGATTTAGATACAGGTGATGGTGAAAAAAAATCAACATTTTCACCAATAAAGTTCATTAGTTCAAATGATTCATATAAGACAGCAAAAAATACAATATCACAACTACTAGTAAAGTTTTGGCATAAAATTTTGAGCTATGAACTGTCACAATTTCAACATATTAAGGAACGGATACCAACAGGCTAAGAGCAGTTTTGAGTCTCCTCGCAAAGCAAAAAAAATGATATTTCAGATATATCTCGATTTGTATTATGTACCAGAGCGAGCCATTGATAATTTGGTATAACTTGACAAACATCAGGGTTCATATCAGTAGTAGAGTGATACCTAACAGGTCAACAAGGATGATCCACTTAAGTGTACATCCGAAACCTCTGACAGCCTTTGCTTTGGAGACAAAGTTGTGGAGGCAGCAACATCGACATCAAGGTTATCAATGATCTTTCGCTTGAGTGTTTCCGATTGTGAGCCATCCACTGGCTCCTCAGAAACTGGTCTTGATGACACCACATTCTTCTGAGTTAGCAATGCTTGAGCTTCTTCTATCACTGATGCATTATCCTCAGTAGCATAAAGAATTTTCTTTGTTGCTTCAATAACCTGCAAGAGTAATCAACAGGGCAGTCAGTCTCTAAGCTGAAGAACATACCACAAATAAGGTCTACCGTCTATGGTAATTGTCTTGAAAGAAGATTGATTTACCGGTTGATGTTCAATTTCAGGAATTTGGCATAATATTTCGATATCTCTTAGCTTTGCAAAGTAGAAATCCCTCTCCTTCTCAAGATGATCAATTGATAGCTTCAACTCAGTGATCTGCATAACATTCACTCATTAAATTTATCTGTATAATAGACCAGGAATTGCTAAGGTTGATCAGAACCTGTTCATTATATGCAATCCCTTCATTAGAAACAGGTTGAGAAGCTTTGACAGCTTGACTTCCAGCATGCACAGAAGTGACATCAGCCTTTCGAGATGTTTGAGTAGAGCTCGACTTGATCGCTGCTGTTGACGACTTAGTTGAAGGATTTGAAGGTGCAGTTCTCTTGGTAGTTTCTTTTCCTCCCTTGCAAGCTTCTCTTCTTTCCAAGGGATTGTAACTAAGCCCAAAACCAGATGAACAAAAAAAGATAAGTGCAATATTTAACTTTTAATTGTATAGAAGTACAAACACCAAGAGCTAATCGATTTAGAAATCAAACAATCGCATACACCCAAGTAAACTCTTAAAAGGTTTAAATCAATAGCAACAATGAGAAAGTTATAGATAACAATATTTCAAATCAGAAAACAAAGTTATTTTCAAAAAAAGAAAAACTAGGAAAACAAAGTTATATAGACGTTGATTTACTATAAGTAACAACTTATGCATTTGCAGATCAACATTTGGTCATGAAATGAACGGTGCAATCAAGGTTCAACAATGAAAACACAAACGAAAAACAATGCAAAAGGAACACAAGTGTTTATGAGGTATCTTTGATACCTCCCCTCAAATGTAGTTTTATTATAATGAACTCAACAATACAATTATAATAAACCTCCCTTATCTTGAGAACAACCTCTCAAGATCACAAATACTAATGCAAAGTAAGAACACTCTCAAGTTTCTAGCAATGCAATAGCCCTCTTAAATATGTGTGTTTTTGTGGTGTCTTATGTTCTATGAATGAGTATCCCATTTATAGTGAGGAATACTACATTCTAGAACCATACACTTAATCACCATAAACATACATATAACTCCTCAATTAACATGCTAATAAACATAGCCATTATTCACCACAATAAACAAGCAATAAAGTAAAGAGTACGATGACCATTCAATGCCTACAATGCACCAAAAACTGATCAGAGGAAGTCCAACAGTCAGCTCGACTGACTGCTCGAACGAGCCAACACAGTGCTCGAACGAGCAGGTCTCACCTGCACCTACTGACTTATTCTGACCTTGCTGCTCGAACGAGCCATCTTGGTGCTCGAACGAGCAGCCCCTGCTGCACCCTACTGACTTGCTTCCAACGTTGCTTTATTTAGCAACTCACGTACCTCATGTAATGTTCCAAACCTCAATTCACTTACACTCGACACATCCTTATTATAATTCTCCAAAGTACAAGACAAGGCATGTTCGACCAAGTGTTCAAAGTTAACGTCATATTCTTTAATATTGTCACTTGCTTTAACAGGTCATGTCTCTTATTATCAATCTACAGATAAACAACTGTTATTAACCCAAACTCACAAGCTAAAGAACAGCTATTAACACCTATTTATAACAAGCGACTGCTTTCGTTATTGATTGTAAGTTGTGTAGCAAGCAGATAGTTCTATAAAACCAGACCACATAGAGTATTTCATTTGGTTTATAAATAATTGGTAATCAAAATCAACATATGCTTTTGACTGCAAAATCACTACATATCAGTAAAACAGATATAATTGAAGCAGAATTTTTAAAAAATTACACAAATTCATCAAATATAGCCTGTTATATTGAAATGCAGGCAGTAACACTGCTAAAATATTCAATTTCATGAAGCCATTTCATTCGTTAGGAACTAGCGACAGTACGTTCAAAAAAGAATCAAATTCTCGTCGACTCTTAAGTCTCAACAAAAAAAAGTGTACATCAATTCAATTTATCAAGCACGACAAAAAAAATTAGATTACTTGTTTAAGCCACCGCCATTGACAGAATCACAGTAACGCTTCATCCACTGAAGGAACTCGAGATTATCCAGAGGCCTTCCTTTGATAAGCTTATTCACCTCGATGTTCTAAATCATTACATTAAAAAAATCAACTAATTGAACGACTAAATCATTGAAAAAACCCCAAAAATTTCAAAAGTTAGAGAGAGTATGAGAGACACCTTAGAGATTTTGAGTTTGTTGAAAACATCTTGAAGAACTTTATAATTCTGAATCATATCATACTCATTTTTCGCATCGAAATTCACCTTATGCATTGGCACAATCCCTGGATGTGCCGCATCCATCATCTGACAATGAACTGCTCCGCTACAAGCCTAATTTTTCAAAACAAAATGAGTAATCACGTTGCCATTGAAAATTAAATATCTACAGATAATCGAAAAGAAAACAATCATGAGTCTGTAATAGAAATGGAGAAGAAACCTCTTCGACTTTGGAGAGATTGAGTTGAAGAGTAGAATTAATCCAAGAAAGAATCTCTGATCTACCGACAAAATATGCAGGATCCATCATTCCTATCTTCGTCGCCATTTTTAATTTCTATGATTGATTATTGTAACGGCGTTGTCTGGAATATGTAACAGTGAAAGAGAGGGTCAGGGAGATGATATTTGAATAAGGGGTATCGAGCGGGATAATTGTGATAAGAGCGACAAGTGACAACTGGTATACTATTAATAAGAGCTGCTCTCTTGAAAGACTGTCTTTTGTAAAGACGACTCTCAAAAGTCCAGCTCAAATCTATATTTAGAGTTGAAACAATGATACATTTGGGTTTATCTTCATCATCTTACCGAATCTATCCCGCTCATACGAACTATGATACCGGCCTATGATATCTTATATTACCCGTTCTAAAACACCAGATTGTCGTCAACTTTTTTTAAAAACTTTTTTGAGGTTCGTTCAGTTGTGACGATGAATTGCGACGTTCTATACATATCACCTATTTTTCTTTAAATAAATCCGTCATTTTAGATTATTTACTTCCTCCGTTTCATAATATTCGCTACATTTTCTATTTTGGGAAGTTTCATATTACTTGCTACATTTCCATTTTTAGTAAAAGACCAATCAATTAAAGTTCACCTACTTCTATTTTTATCTTACTTTATACCTCATTAACTTTTATACCTACTATTATTTAATCTTATAATATTCTCAATCATCTAAAAAACTTATTTTTCTTTTTCATTTTTCATCAAATAATATTTAAAAAATCCCTAAAAAGAAACTCCCACATGCTCCTAATAATTGCACAGTAAATATGTGTGCCCATGCATTTGTAGCAAGCAAAACAGAACAGGGGAAGTACGCGAGATTGCAGGACTAGATTGGTCTTTTTCTTCATTGGAGGTTAATAATTCATTCAGTTATATTTAAATAAGTTATTTATTTGTTTTTTATTGTAATTAATTTTACCGGCCATAATAGAGGTTAAAAATAAATGTTAGTAAAAAAAGAAGTTGAATGTATAACGGACGAAAAAAATGAAAAGTTTACTTTTAGATTTATGAGAGGGTTAGAAAATTTTGGAGTTTGCTCGAAAAAGTAGTTTGACATTGTGATTATATGTACTTGTAAAAGTGCAGAAAATGTTAAGGAACTAAATGAAGGAAACACCTTTGAGTAAGGGTTTTGTTGAAAATTAATATGAATTGAAATATCATTATAAGGCGGAGGTAGGAACAAGTTTTGATATCTTAAGGGTTGTGGGGGAACAATTGTCAAATGATCCAAAATTTCAAATTCTTACTCACAGATGGTGTATGATGCATTTGCTAGTATATTCCCATACACTTGCCATCAGTTCTTCCCCCACAATTCAATGTTGTACTAGTAAATGATGAACCACCGATACACATCGATGAAGATTCGAATCCTCATTCTAGACAATTCTTTGAAATGTTAAATTCTACGAACATGTCATTATATCAAGGTTGTAATAAGATGTCTATAATTGATCGACTGACAAACCTGAAGACGGGCTATCAAATGCCATCATATCATAAATAAATAATAATAAATAAAAATATAAAAAACACATGAAAAACAAAAGGTGTCAATGGGAGACGGCCTAAAGCATCGCCAAACACATGTATACAATGGCGATGAGAGGTGATAGACATTGTTGTCGCCTTTTTTGAACAACATAGGTGACAGCCTTGGCGACGAGATGGGTCGTCGCCCAATTTTGAGATGCAGTTGCGTTGAGAGCTTGTGATCGCCTGTGTTGTCATCTAATTTAGCGACGCGCGAATGTCATTTTTTTAACATTCAATTCTATAGCATCGAAGCATAAGGTTGTCACCCCTATATCATAGGATCTAAATTGTGAGGCTTTGTGCCGTCGCCTTTTTTCCATTGGGTCGTGCATTTTGAGAGTTGGTTTGTTTTGTAACTTTAAAAGTTAGATGGCATGTACCTTTGAACATTTCTAATATAATATGAATATAATTTTAAACAAAGTTGAAAACTTTAATGAATTTGACATTGTAACTTGAAAGTTTAGACACTTGATGAATTCAACTTATGCAACAACAATAATAAAAGTCTCACTAATGAAAAAGTTTGGTTATATTATTGATATTATACTCAACACCTTAGGATTATCACGTGGATATTCCCTAAAAATTTTATAAATTAAAGGAAAAATTACCTTGATTAATCCAATCTTTTTATGTTTTTTTACAATAATCTCAACTATTGACAAAGCAGGAGTAATATCAACTTTAAGGGATATTTTTCATGAGTAAACTCGGGTAATCAGATGACCTATTATATTAAGTTTTATTTTTTAAAAAAACAAATTAAAATAAATATCAAAGAAAATGTAAAAAATTCTTTTATATAAATTATATTATTCAAAATTTTTTATGTATATTTTCAAAAATTTTCTCTAATTAACACTAATTTTTAGTTTATTTTTTTTGTAAATTATCTACTACATTAGATAATCCGATTATCTGAGTTTACTCTAGGCAAATATTTCATAACATTAGAATTATTCAAGGTTAATCAATAGGTAGAATTATTATTAAAAAATTGGACTATGTTATTCTAATTTACACTAATTTATACTAACTAACATTTCCCTCCAAATAACCGTAATTTTCCCTGGACATTCCTTCCTCAGTTTTTTTCTGTACCTTTTTCTTTACCACAAAGGAGCTGTGGTCTGTGGATCATGATTCTTCAAAAAACCCAATAATGAGAAATGCTGTTGAATGCACCTTAAATCTCACTCGAAACAATTTCATTCACAAACTAGATTTCAGGGCATTAGCCAACAACTACGCTAAACAACTCCAATTATGCTGCCCACCAAACCCCGATTCCCATTCTCTTGCTCGAGTCATCCATGCTAACATGATCACTTTTGGGTTCAAACCCCGTGGCCATATTTTGGATCGTTTGATCGATATTTACTGTAAATCCAACAATCTTGTTTATGCACACCATCTGTTCGACGAAATTCCCCAACCAGATATTGTAGCAAGAACAACTATGATCTCTGCATATTGCAAGTTGGGTAATTTGAAGGAAGCAAGGAGGATTTTTGATGAAACCCCACTTCGTATTCGTGATGTAGTGAGCTATAACGCGATGATTACAGGGTACAATCATGGTGGTGATGGTATTTCTGCGGTTAAATTGTTTGTAGAGATGTTGAGGAGTAATTTTAAGCCTGATCATTTTACTTATACTAGTGTTCTTAGTTCTCTTAGTTTGATTGCTGATGATTCGAGGCAGTGTTATCAGTTGCATTGTGCGGTGGTTAAGTCTGGAACTGGGTGCTCTACATCGGTGTTGAATTCACTTATATCTCTTTATGTGAAGTGCTCGTCTTCAGCTTTTGTTGAGTCGAATGATATGTTGGGTGTTGCTCGTATTCTCTTTGATGAGATGCCAACAAAGGATGAGTTGACATGGACGACAATGATTACTGGGTATGCAAGGAATGATGACCTTGATTCAGCTCTAAACGTTTTTAACTCAGCCATGGAGAAGGTTGTGGCAGTGTGGAATGCCATGATTTCAGGCTATGTGCACCATGGTTTATACTCCGAGGCATTGGAGCTGTTTAGAAGAATGAATGTCGAAGGTGTTCAGCATGATGAATATACATATACAAATGTTCTTGGTGCTTGCGCTGATTCGGGTATGCTTTCATTTGGAAAGGAGATACATGCTCGTATTTTGCGCAAAGAATCAAAAGTAAAACACAGCGATGATGTGAAATCGTCTATAAGCAATGCACTGGTCACATTGTATTCTAAATGCGGCAGAATTCATGAAGCTCGGCAAATTTTTGATGAGATGCCTGTACGAGACATAGTTTCTTGGAATGCTATTTTGTCAGGTTACGTGACTTCTGGACATATTTCCGAGGCTAAAGTTTTCTTCAACAAAATGCCCGAGAAGAACCTTTTATCATGGGCTGTAATTATTGCAGCACATGCACAAAGTGGCTCAGCTGAAAAAGGCTTCAAGTTACTGAATCAGATGCGGATTGACGGGTTTAAGCCTTGTGATTATACATTTGCTGGAGCAATCACGGCTTGTTCGAATCTTGGAGTACTAGATCAGGGAAGGCAGCTTCATGCTCAGATCATTCGCCTTGGATACGAATCAAGCCTTTCAGTGAGCAATGCTCTGATTACAATGTACGGAAGATGTGGTGTAGTTGAGGACGCTGAACTAATGTTTACCACCATGTCATCTGTAGATTCTGTTTCATGGAATGCCTTGATTGGAGCTTTTGGGCAGCATGGGCATGGTAGCCAAGCATTGAAACTCTTTGATCAGATGGTTGAAGTTGGGATACTACCAGACCGGATCACGTATCTTACTATTCTTACTGCTTGTACCCACTCTGGATTGGTCAATGAAGGGGAGAAGTTTTTTCATTCTATGCATCAATACCATATTTCTCCCGGGGAAGATCATTTTGCCCGGATGATTGACTTGTTTTGTCGAGCAGGAAAGTTCCAGGAAGCCGAAAATCTGATTAATAAGATGCCTTTCGAGCCAAGAGCACCCGTTTGGCAAGCTTTGCTTGCTGGGTGTCGTATTCATGGGAACTTAGACCTCGGTATTAAAGCTGCCGAAAAGCTCTTGGAGTTGATCCCACAATATGACGGTACCTACATACTTTTGTCGAACATGTACGCTGCTGCAAGCCAGTGGGTAGACGTAGCAAGGATTAGGAAGTTGATGCGAGAGAGAGGGGTGAAAAAAGAGCCTGCGTGTAGTTGGATAGATATCGAAAATAAGGTGAACGTATTCTTGGTTGACGATACTCTGCACCCAGAAGTACAACAAGTGTATGATTATCTAGAGCAATTGGGTCCGAAATTGAGGGAACTGGGATACATTCCTGATACTAAGTACGTGCTGCACGATATGGAATCAGAACAAAAAGAGCACAGTTTGTCTACTCACAGTGAGAAGCTTGCAGTTGCTTATGGTCTCTTGAAACTTCCTGTTGGAGCCACAATTAGGGTGTTTAAGAACCTTAGAATATGTGGGGATTGCCATAATGCGATCAAGTACATTTCTAAATTAGTACAGAGAGTAATAGTTGTGAGAGATCTCAAGCGATTTCATCATTTTAAAAACGGTGAATGCTCTTGCGGTGATTACTGGTAAAATATGTTTTGTGCGATTGAGTTTAAGGATAAGTGTTATCGAATTTGGGGATTTCGTATACAATGGCGGTAACATGCAACAATTATCCGTGATGGCTTCCTGATGTAACTATCCTACTCTGACTCAAATAGCCGGGTTTTTTGAAATCCTCCAAAAAGGGATTTCGTATAAGATTGGTGTAGGAAAAGCGTCAAGGCGACGTACAATCAGCGTGCAGGCTATTCTTTGGATTTGTCGGATTCTTCACATTATCGAGCACCTGAAGGCCTAGTCATACCATGACTATATGATAGTGAGACGACTTCTTCTCTTTCACAACATACGCGTGCACCACTTAATGGAGGCAAGTTCATAAATAGGTGGTGATCTTTCTTCCGCCACCCTGATCATGTTGCTCATGGTATGAAATTGCTAGTTGTAATTTCTTTGCCGGAGTTGGTTTAGGCACTTTTAGGCTCTTGGATTTTAGTTCTCTTTTATTCATTTTTTCCAGAATACTATTCAAGTGATGGTATTGTCTGGGATTTTTGAACCTAGTTCATTAATTTTGTTTCCTTGAAAAAAAATTTATCCCAAAAGATTTATAGATTTTTAGTTTCAAATTATAATGGACTGTATCAAAATGGTTGTATTAAAAGGCGTCAATGTTCGCTAAAATATGCTTTAATACGGATTGTAGCATTCTGTCCAATGATAGCTGAACAGTGGATGATGGAAATCTAGTTTTGAAGCATGTTGAACTGATGTTTTAAGTTTTGTTTAGAGCCCCAAGTAAAGATGTATGGCAGTGTCATTAAGTGGCTCCCACTTGGTCGTAATTTATGGGTAGACTCAATAAGGAAGTTGGTGAGATAAAATTAACAGTCACAAAGCCAAAGTATACGATTTGTCAAATGCTTTACCTCTTGTGTGGACATGGAATCTCCAAACTTCAGCACAGCAGCTCAGGTATTATTAATATTATTATTAGAATATACAACATATTTTTGGGCTTTAATTAAGAGCTTACGCACTCTAACATGCTTCGTGGATGTAACCCTAACTCTTTTCTTAGTAGCTGACTTCTTATACTATGTCAGGGGAAGGAACCAAAACTAAACCAAAAGCTTAAGCGAAAGCTTGGGGTCTAGGATATGTTATATACTTTAACACGCCTCTCATACAAGGGCTCTTTGAGCTAGAAGTGTGGATCAACACAGTTCCTCCTCATACTTGGTGCAAAATCTATCACTTAAATTTGAGGGGTGGTTAGGATTTAAACTCGTGACCTTTTTTTCACGTTAGATTCTGATATCGTGTCAATAAATCAATTCTACCAAAAACTTATGATGGTTGATGCACCAAAATATGTTATGGCTCTAATACTATAATAAAATCAAGTCAGTTGTACAATAATAAAATCCGCACCAATTATCACCCTCTGTTATCTTTGCAATCAAAATTAAAAGAATTGAGGAATATTTAACAAAGAAAAATATATAGCAAAATATATGACTAAGTACTGAATCTCACTTTTCCCTCTTGAGACTAGCCTCAGAGCTATCTTGAAAATTTGGAAACCTACGTCTTATTTATAGTAAATATATTTATTTTATTAATAAATTTAACATATTTCTTTTTATAATTAACTTTTTTATATATGAGAGAAAAGTGAACCCTATACGATCAATCACCTCACACACCCTTAAAGACCCCTCTAACTCACCTTTTGCATGCATTTGGATCACACTTTGACTGCCTTGAATCTTCTACGCGGCCTGAAGACCACATCAGATCCTCCTATTCACCTATATATTTTTTTTGTTTCCTCCTTCCCGCCTTTAATTTGCTTTGACTTGATCTAAAATTAATCCGATTCACAATTTATTTGTTCGACAGTTTGACGGGTACCTAAACTTGTTATCTTTCATATTTAGCTATTTTACTCGTGCTATTTTGAGATGAAAAACTCGTAATATTTTAGCTCATATATGAAATAAGTCGGATTGGTAATCTAAGAATACTCGTAGCAATCCGATATATATTTTGGAATTGGGATTGTATAAATATACAACCTAACTAATATTCTCTGTTTTTCCTTTTCATTTGATTGATTCATTACCAAGTGTAGAAGATTTGAGCTCGATTTGAGCTAATTTATCGACAGATGATTTTTAAAAAAAAATGTAATAGATATAGATTTTGAACTCATGAAAAGAAATGAAAAGTGGGTGTAGTCAAAGAAATAGCAAAAAGATTTTGGAGTAACAAAAAAAAATAATATACGTCTATATATAAACGTTATAAGCCTATGACAAAAGAACAAAACCAAAAGAAGAAAAGAAGCCTTGCTCAAAAAGCAAGATCTAGTCTAACTACATAAATTGATTACAATTATCCCTTTTGCACTCTATTTCTAGCTATTCTAATTAAACTAATTTAAAGTACAACATTAATTATATAGTTTTTTCTAAAATATAAAAAAAATAAAAAAATAAAAAAAAATAAAGAAGGATCGAATTAATTTGTTGGATAATCCTGAAGTTATGAGCTTTGAAAATCACAACATCAGACTCATTCGCCAATAAAAATTAACACACATTTTTTACTGGATGCCGTGAGTAGAAGTACTATGTCCGATACTGATACGTGTTCAAATGTCGAATACGTCTAGATATTTAAATTTACGCCTAAATAAAATGTCAAAATGTCATACCAAATATCGGAGTATTAAGGATCAGACATGAGTATGCATTTGTCATTGCATGGCCTCTTAATTTTCATGATTGAATATTTGTGTTTACCGGGTGAAGTCATGAACAAAACTAGTTGGTCTATCATGGTTTAACCATGAGAGGAACTGAACACCAGAATCCGACCCATGGTCGTCTTCAATGAATCGAAACTCGTTCGGAGCTCCGTAAAATTGCGTCTTTTGTTGGGTGGTTTGAGTGTATTGGTTACCCCATGAATAAGATCCATTGTAGTATCCATAATGTGGGTCCATTATACCGTTATTTGTGACTCCATTATTGGTCATGTTCGTGTTTGTCGTTGTCGTTGTCGCTGCGGCTGCTTTTGCCGCCCTTCTCTCTTCTTTCTTGTATCTTATCCCACAAGCATTACATAATGACTGCAAACCAAACACAAATATCATAAATTTTCTATGAAATTTGATCCATTATTGAAATTGTATATGGGCACGCTGAGTTTTTGGTTTTTACACGTGGTAAAAGTATTTTTTTTTATTAATTTGCGTTGTGACTTCCGAGTTTTTAACTTTTCCATTTGGTAAACAATGTGTTAAATTTTTAGATAATTTAAGTATTTATTTCAAATACATTTTTCAAAATTGCCCCTAAAGATGATCGGGACGACATTTGTTTTTCATGTAAAAAAAGTTCTTATAATTGATATTCTCCCAACTTATTTTAGGTGAAATTTGGAGGAAATTGAGATTGGGTTAGAAAATAAGATAAAAAAAAAGACAAATTGATGATAAAAATGAGTGATTTTTTTTTTTGAATAAAAAAAATAAGTGATTAAAATGGAGAAAGATAATAAATTTGTAGATGAGATTTAAAAAAAAAGTAGGGCCATTTTAAAAAAGGAAAAGAATGCAAAATGACCAAAATAAACTAAAATAAAAAGATGTATAATTTCAATTCATAAAGAAAATAGAAAATATGTGTAAATAGAATGGGACAAAGGGAAGAATAAACATTTATCCACTACAGCAAAAAAACAAAAAATATTTTTCTCAAATATACCCTTATAATATCTCTCATTTTCCACAAATATACTCCGTCTATGTTAATAATAATGATATGTTTTGACTCTCTCATAATACTAATACAATCATTACTTCATACTATTATTTAATTAAAATAATACTTACTTACTACAAAGATTCTAATTTTCTTAATTTGTATGTAAAATTCATAGTGGACAATCTTTTACGAACAAATGGAATACATTTTCTTAATTTATAAATAGTAAAAAGTAAAAAGTAAAAAATATACCTTGGGACCGCGAGGACCATTACGCCATAGAGGGGTAGAAGTGGTATCACAATTAGCACAACGGCGAACAAACATAGGATCGGAAGAATGAGTGTTAGCGGCGGTACGACTATTAGTTTTATTGGTAGAATTAGAATTAAGCAAATCCCAACAAAAAGAAGAGACACTATTCCGTCGAGGAGTAGGTTTAGAATTATATTGATCATTATTAGTACTTAAACGAGTGGAAGGAGTACCAAGAGAAAGTGTACAATCAACCACAGATGAGTAAGATGATGAAGATGAATATATGTAATCATTCTCATCAACATTGTAATAATAATTTGGATACTCATTAAATGGACCTACCATGTTGTGTAATTAGAATCGATCGGATAGGTATGAGTTATCGTCTATCAGTTAAGTGAATGGAAATTGGAAATGGTTTGGGGTTTTGAGTGGAAGCTAATCAAGGAAGGTGAAGAGGGAGAGGAGTATTTATAGATAGAAGGTAAGGGAGAGAGAGAGAGAGAGAAAAAAGGGTAGTCAAAAGAAGGCACGTGACAAATGGGAACAGTCTCCCAGGGATTTGCCTTCTCTAATCACGAGGAAATATTACACTTCTCCTCACAGACTCAAAGCATATTCTATCAATTCACTACTACTATAGTCTACATATGATCATGTATTTTGCCCGGTTGCCACTTCAATTTTAAACAAATTGGGTCATATGAGTTTAATTAAATACACAAAAATTTGGATGAGCAATAATTTAGACAAATGACATTTTAATTTGTTGTGTATTTATCATTTTTGACCCTAATGCTATTAATTTTGAAAACATAAAAACTTTGGTGAGACCGCCTCAATTGTAAAACGCATGTTATTGGGCCAGTCTAATTGTACAATTTTTTTTTACCAATTTCACAAATTAAAATGTCAATTTTGAGAGTTAAAAGACCAATTTAAAGACTTAAATGACTAATTCCAAGGAATTGAAATTGACATTTTAAATCATGTAATTTGATAATTTTAAGACTTAAAGGTCAATTTTGACACTTTAAAAACCAATTTTAAGACTTAAAAAATCAAATCCAGAAGATTAAATTCTCATATCAACTTTAAGTTAGGATTTCTCAACCATTAAAGTTGATATTTAAAACTTTGAAATTGACCTTTTAAGTCTTAAAATTGGATTTTTAATCTTGGAATTGTCCTTTTCAGTCTTAAAATTAGTATGTTAGAATATTTTTAAAAAGTTATTGGGTTTGGGCCAGTTGCACGGCTAAGACTGTCTCACAGGAGACTTACCCTTTTGAAAATTGATACCTTTAAAGTCGAAATTGATACTTTTAAAATCAAAATTAATACTTTTAAGATCAAAATTGATAAATGCCCATAATGCCAGATTGTTACACGTGCAAATTGGGTCGGCCCAAATTGAGGGTCTCATTATAAGGTCGTCTCGTGCAAGACCCGCTGAATTAAATAAGAGTAAGCTAAGTATCGTTTCACTTGGATGAGGTTTTGAGATTGAATTTCATCTATTTCTTTTTTTCTCTCAAATTATTTTATGATTAAAAAAATAATTTTTTCTCATTTCGAAAAGATAGATTTATAATGTAAACTTAAATTAATATCAAGTAGTTTCTCCGTTTTTTTAGTTGCACCATTTTCATTATTTACACTATTCATCATTTGATAGTGTTTTGCATAGTGCGACTATTAATCGAGAAAAAAACATTCCTATAGTGATGTGGGATCTTGTTTTATTCGTTTCGCCGGATACTTTCATATATCAAAATTTTATAATGGGTAAATCAACGTTAAATATATTTTTCGTCCTACGTGCCAAAAGATAGGCGAATAAGTATTTGTTTCAACTAGATTTTCGAAAGAGTTACCCAATAAGGATAATCACAACGTCTATTTTGAAAAATATCGTTATATTGGATAAAAAAGGCGTTAAATATTTTTTTCGATTTACGTATCGGAAAACAGGTACATAAGTACTTGTTTCGATTGGATTTTCGAAAGAGTTACCCCATTAGAATAATCGTAACGTCTATTTTTTGAAAATATATCGTTACGATGGGTAAAAACGATGTTAAGGTGCTGAAGTACAAGGATACGTATTGGTAATTAGGAAAGTCAAAGGTGATTAAGGATGGTCAACAAAAGTCAAAAGTGATTAGCGATGGTCATTTAGGCTAATCAATGGTCATTGGAATTGGTCAACGCTCACTTTGATATTTTGATTGGAATGGTGTAGACTTTGATATTTTGATGGTAGTAATTCGCAACAAACAAACTTTAAGGCTGTAATTCGAAAAAACCCTAAATTTAAATACTATTATTAGGAAATTACTTAATATTAAATTAAATTTTTAAAAAATAAAAATTTATATAAAAATAAAAATAGAGCAAATAAATATCCAACTAAACTTACAAAAAAAAATGTAATCTCCCCGAGAGAGATGGAGTACATAGGATAGGAGTAGTGGTAAGAGTAATGAGCTCTCAAATCCTTGAAGAATCTAAGTAACCTGTGATGCTGTATTTTGATAGCTTTTTCAAAAGTGATGATATTTAATTGGGTATTTAGATTTTAGAAGCAAGCAATAGAAGATCCCTTAGATCGGTTTTGATCCCATCGAGAAACAACAGATACTAATGATTAGTAAAAGAAAAATTGGATTCTCTGCAATCATTTACCAATGCAGAGTGATATTGACACCCTTCATTACATTTTCTTCGTCGGCGGATATACTCTCTTCGTTTTCAAATGTTCTTTTTATTTACTTTTTGCGCAGTTTTCAAAGTAACTTTTGAGCCTTAATAACTCTAAATACGCATTCTAAAAACTTATAAAAAATATATAATAAAAAAGTATACGTTAAGACGAATCTAACGAGATCTCACATGGATATATTTTATCATCGATATATGTCTTAAAAATTTTAATCAAATTTCTCTCTCCAAAAGAGAATATTCTAAACGGGAAGAACATTCGGAAACGGAGGGAGTACTTGACAAATTTGACTTTTTACGCTGTTTAGTGTGTTATTTTAATTATTTATGTATTGAATTATACAGATCTAAAAATTATAAAAAGTTAATACATTAAAGTATGCAATTAGATGATTCAAATAAGATGCCACTTGGCTATATATTTTGTTAATAAGCTTGAACGATAATTAGTGTCAAAAACCGTTATGTAGCGAGTATTTCAGAACGGAGAAAGTAAGACGTGTGGATGAAAGTTAAAAGAAAGGATTAAAATAATTTTATACTTCTAGAGTTATAGGAATTATTTATCGTTGAATCTTATTTTATGAAGTATGTTACAATTAATGTGTAAGAAAAAATATAATCAAATAAGAGCGTTCTTGAATTATAACAGAATAAAAATATTAGAAAAAATGTGACAAACTCATAAGGAGATGATAATTACTTTAGCTATATATGGGTACTTGGAAGAAACACCTTTTTTGAGCTGATAGACTCTTTGGCTACATTCTCCTTATGAGTCCTCCTCTGACGCTGCTAATAGCTCATATGAACAAGATACACTGGGTATTATGATGATATGCTTAATCTACTTGGTGACTCCTTTCTTTTCTTTTCTTTTCTTTTTTTTCTTTTTCTTTTTCTCTTATTATTTCAATTTGTTTATTGAGTCAAAGTTAACATAGTTCAAGATTAGAATAAGAGGTAATTGGATCATATCTATGCTAACTATTTGAAAAAGCAAAAAGGCTCACTATAATTTTTTGTTACAATATGGAGTACTAGGACTACGAAGGAGTACTTTCATGCAAGTAATCCTCACTTCACACTTCACATTTAACTAGTGGATACGCTTTCTTCTACATTAAGATTCAAACTTGATGGTACGATTTATTTAAGAGCTAATTTTCTTTTGATGGAATTAAATTGCCTTATAAGTTTAGTTTTCCTATTTTTTGAAAAAGAAAAATCTTTTAAGATTGTTTGGTTTTATATACTTTGTCTTTCTTTTTACTTCAACACCTTTTTACACAGTCCAATATGTTGTTGGGTTGGTTATATCCAGAATTATACCAAACTAAAAATTATAAAAATTTGATATTATAAAAGTATCTGATGAGACGAATAACACATAATCTCATATAAGAATTTGTGTTCTATCTATATAACATTCTGCGGCATAAATCATTAACATAAACTTTTAATTTAGTTGGTTCCTTAACATGGTATCAGATTCAGCAAGACAAGAGATTAAAGTTTTTAATCTCAACTACCCATCATTTAATGTGGAATATTTAGCACCATTTATGAAAAATGTTTAGGTTGCTCTCATATTTCTAGACAAAATATTTGGTTCCTTAACATTATAGCTCTGTAGTGTAGGACACATGATAGAGTATTATAATATATATATATATATATATATATATATATATATATATATATATATATATATAATATATATATATATATATATATATATAATATATATATATATATAATATATATATATAGGTTTAAACCTTTATTAAAACATTTGTCAAAGGCAGCAGATCCAGATAACACATATTTATGAAGAAAGCATCACACATTAATTTAAAAAGCATCACACTTTCAAGTAACACATGTTTATACAGAAAGTATCACATAATAATTAAGAAAGCATCACACCCCTATCCTTCCTGTTCTCAAACGCGTGCAAGATGGACCATTGATCTAAGATCTAATGGATGAAATTCCTTCCTATCCTTTCTATTTTCACATATATATATATATATATATATATATATATATATATATATATATATATATATATATATATATATATATATATATAATATATATATTATATATATATATATATATATATATATATATATATATATATATATATATATATATATATATATATATATATATATATATATATATATATATATATTCTCAAAGGCGCTAGTCATTAACTTAAATTTTTGCAAGTGCGGAACTGTAAATGTTTTTAACAAGGAAGATTCAAATTTAAAAGTGTACAATTTACATATACTTAAGGCATGTGAGAGAGATGTTGAGTCACATTAACATACAAGTAGGATAATTAAGTTTTGTTTTAGTTGAGCATGTACCAATTTTTTTATGTATAAAATTATATGGTTTTATTTAGTTTTTTTTAAAAAAACTTATCAATATTTAATAAGTACAAATCAATTGGAGTATGCAAAAATCTGTTGTAAAAAGAAAAAATCAGTTGTAATTAGTTTTAATTAATCAATAAAAGTCGGTTTTAATTAGTTAAACTTAATTACTCAAAACTAAAAATCACTGACAAATAGTAAAAATTAGTTATAATTTAGTAAATTACGTTTTAATCAGTAAATATCAATTATAATCAGTAAAAAAAAGAATTAAATAATAAAACTAGATAAACTAAACAAGACTTAAGTTTAATTATCAATATCTCTTATGTTACCTTGTATTAAAATAAAATAAAATAATATAAAACTAGAAGTAGTATAATCGGATCATCTTGATAGTTGTGTTGTTTGCGATTATGCTCCACAAACGGGACGACCATCACCGCTTTCCAAAAGATCTCTCTTCATCTCATTATTCCTTTACGAATCCTATCCTTAGCATCATTATGCCCAACAACGTTAGTGAGCTTATAACTAATAAATTTACTCTTGTAAATTGAATAACTTGTAACTAGAGATCGCACTGAGTCGTACTTGGATTGAATTTATTTATCTTTCGAATTTACTTTAGATCTAGTTCGGCTTATTTTTCAGTCAACCTCCATTCTGAAATCAGAGTTGAATTATGCATACTTCAACTTTGTTCCGATCGACTTGGACTATCGAAACTTCTACGGAGTTTGAATTATTATCAAGATTTATTCTTATCAATATTATACTAATGATAATACAAGTTAATAAAGGAAATATGTCTTTTTGATTCAACTTAAAAAGAAAAAATCGTCCTACATTTACTATCCAACAAAATTATCCTTCCAAAATAATCTCCCAAATAAAAGACTCTAAAGTTTGATCAACAAACATATAAATTACATAAATGATCAAATATATCTTAAGATAATTTTAATTCATTTCAATCTACCTGATTTTAAATTGTTTTACCATTTAACTAGTTATATAAGTATATAGATAATTTGCTATAATATCTACTATATTTGGTCCAAGTTTAATCCTAGACTTTGTTCACCGTAAGGGTGTGCTTGGATTGATTGTAAATATTTAAGGGGGAAATAAAGTTAAACTAATGAATTAAAAGCAAATAAAGATACATTTGAGCTTTGAAGTAAAATAATGAAGGAAAAACAAGAAAATTTTCCCTATTATGGAGGCAATACATTCCTCATCCTCCCCTGACATAAATATTTACACCACAAAATTGAGAGCTCCCTTTATTTTTCAATACTTTTGCAGCCATTCTTCCACCTTTACAACAATTAAATTTCACTAATTTCTCATTTATCAACTTGATTTTCTTACTTTGACTTTTTTACCACTTAAATATTTACACCCAATCCAAGCATGCCCTAAATTTGTAATTACAGTTGTCTGAAACTCAGAATGCATGATGCTATACATTAATCCATCCGTGTAATTGAATTTCAAATATTTTTCATTTTGGTCTGTCCCCTTAACTTGCATCATTTTTATTTTTGAACAATGGCACATCACTTTATTCTAATCTCATCTAGACATTTTAACTCTCTTTTAATTTCATCCACACAATTCATTCTCTCTTATTATTTATTACCACTTTCTTAAACATATACTAATTCCTCTTTGATACAATTCAAAGAGGACGAAGTAAAACGTTTGAGTCTTCATTATAATCCCTCCGGTTCTTTTTTATCATCCACTTTGTGTTGAGCACGCATATTAAGAAAGTGATAGTTGAGGTAATTTAAATGATTATAATAATTGTAAAGGTGGTAGTTGAGATATTTTAAATGATATATGTGAGGATATTATGATCTTTACTTGTGTGAACATAGGGTATTTAGCTAAAAATCTTTGTCAAAAATAGAAAGGGGACAATTGTGGTGAACAGACTAAATAAGGAAGAAACAAAGGGAGTATTATTTAACAATTTTGATAAATAAATAAAATGGGAAATAACACTAAAAGGCACGTGCGGTACGTATAGGGATTAGATTGCATGCATGCAAGATTTAGGTATTGGAAATGGTTAGCGTCTTGAAAAATGGTTGGTGATGATGATGATGTTACATACTTACATTAAGCCACTCCTGAAAAGAAACAATCCACTGGAATCTCCTCCTCTGTCTACTTTTATTGTTTCCTTCTAGAAAGAGAATTATAAGGTTTGGTCTACTAGACAATACGCATTGATCTTGGTGTACGTTCAAGGATCTTCTTTGCCCACCTATAGACTATAGTCATTCTTCTAACTTGTTCTTGGTTTGAGGTAAAGTAGTGAAACATTCTAATCCATACATTCAAATTTAAATTGATCCAAGTGTTATATTGTGTTCAAATTTGTGAGATTATCGAGGCGATTACGAGATGCATGTATGATGTATGTGTTTGGCCGTAGTATGGAGAACTTAGAGAGAAAAAACTTAAAAATAAACATCATAATTGTTGGTGTTTTAATGTTTTGAATTTTAATTTTAAGATATTACTGTTATATCCTAATTTTTGGAGACATCTTATTATATAAATCTTAATTTTTAAATATTATTTAAAATCCTAATTATCTAAAAAAAAATTACAAATTAATTTAAATGACAAATAAATGATGTCATATATTTGTTTTAGCTCTTATAATGATCACCAACAGCCGAGTTTAGCTTGAAAAATGTTTGATAGACTATTTATATCAACAAGATTCATCTTTTATTCATAGGAGTCTATTTGCTAAGAACTCCACAATTAAGCGTGCTTGGTGGGAAGAAATCTTAGGATGGGTGACCTCCTGAGAAACTTTTCTGAGTTTGCACCAAAGTGCGCTGAAAAGACTTGTGTGTTGGTCTGTGGGGCCAGTCTACAATTTTCATGAGTAGTCACCAGCTGTATGAGACGTCGGAGTGTTACAAATAGAGCCTAGTCATTGTACGTTTTTATATATGCCTCCTAATATATTGCTCAAGATTTCAATTTCTCTCCGTTTATCACTTAATTATTTTCAGAAGGTATTGAGTATTACTTTTTCGCACCCTAAAAGATACTATGTTTTAAATTTTGACCTAATTTGATAATGTTTTGGACTAAATAAATCTTCAACACAAGGCTGAAAAATATGAGAAAATTTTCAAACGTTCCATGCATATTATATGGAAATCAAAGTTAATTATAAAAACTAGTATAGAAACTCGTGCAATACATGAAGTTATTAGTATAAAAGTATATATAAATATAAATTTTACATAGAGATGTAATTACATGCTATCAGTATAAAAATACTATAATATTAATTTCTTATAAAATAGATAAAATATTTTAGAAGATATAGTGCTTTGATTAAAAAAATAAGATTGTAAATAATTATTTATTAAAGCTCTCATACTTTTTAAGGCAAATATGAGAGATCTTTTAACGTTATCAATTATCATAATCACTATTTGTCATTCTCAAAACATTTTTTGATTATCATATATTGATGAAATATTTTAGAAATTAAAATTTTGATGAAGAAACTTTATTAATTAGCTTAGCTTATACTACACATAAAAAAAAATTTTAAGAAACTTTATGTAGCTTGTAAATTCAAAAATATAATATTTCAAGAAAATATATAAGACATATCTTGTTGTCATATACTACTCAAATATTAAGGAATAAATTGATATTTTTGGTAAAAATTTCTTTATATGGAAAATCAATATGAGCATGACACGTGGAATTTTACATTCTTTTTATTAGATTGTATGATCATAATGACTATTTGTCATTCTCAAAATATTTTTTGATTATCATATATTGATGAAATATTTTAGAAATTAAAATTTTGATGAAGAAACTTTATTAATTAGCTTAGCTTATACTACACATAAAAAAAATATTTTAAGAAACTTTATGTAGCTTGTAAATTCAAAAATATAATATTTCAAGAAAATATATAAGACATATCTTGTTGTGATATACTACTCAAATATTAAGGAATAAATTGATATTTTTGGTAAAAATTTCTTTATATGGAAAATCAATATGAGCATGACACGTGGAATTTTACATTCTTTTTATTAGATTGTATGATTGTGTTATATCAACATCGTCTAACTTTAAAATCTAAATTTTGAATAGGAATCAGGATCGGCTCTAAGGGTGGGCAAGAGAGGCCGTTGTCCAGGGCCCCATATAAAAAAGCAAAATTAACAGTTGTAGAAAGGTCTATATAGTAGATAAATTGCAAAAAAAAAGCCCCAATGTACTATTTCGCGGCCCAAAAAATTTTAGTGTCGGCCCTGTTAGGAACCATAGACTATATAGACTATATAGCATCACAAATTGTTGTGAGAGACGCATTAGATATATGGATTAAATAGCATCATTAACACAAATTAAAGAAAAAATTAAGAATGTGGGGTTTTATTTCGAGGTCTCTCTTTGAGAGACAATATCTCATAAGAGTAGCTGATATAACATATCCTAAAACATCAACTATCAGTTTTAGCTTTTAATTGAGTTAATTTCTTGACATAGTATTAGATCTAACGTGACATAAAGGTCATAGGTTTGAATCACATTCACAGTTCATTTCAAGTAGAAATTTAACATAATGTATGAGTGAAGCTAAATGAAAGTCGTCAAGGGCCTGCGACCTACTTTCACAGTTTATTCTCACTTTTTATTTTTCAATTCGACCCATGTAGATGTTTCGATTATATATTGATAATATTACTTCATATTTACTGGCTTTATTACCTTAAAAGGTTTTCTTATATAATATAATGAGTTCTCAAATCAACTAAACTTTTTTATTGAGAGAAATCCAATAGAATCATTGCAAAATTTTATGAAATTTTTTATGAATAATACTTGCTAGAGATCATTTTCTCTCATCATTTTGATATATCTCCTATTGGTTTCAATAAATTTGTACTTTTATCTACAACCTAAAATAGATACTTTCGTATTCTCATTATTAGAATGTCATGTGATAAAAACCAGAAATTATACTTATTCAGGTCTGGTTCTAAGCCCATTTCGAATAGCCGACTACCTAAGGTCTTCAGAAATAAGTAGCCTCAAATATTAAATAGTGCTATTAAAAAAAGAAAAAATAATTGGAAGAGTTGATAGAAGATTCATATGTTTAAGAATGAGACTTGGGATCAAGTCTTACTAAAGATAAGATTTTTATTTTTGGAAAATAAATCATGAAGGGCCCACACTAATAAATCAAACCCCAAATTCTATTTTTGGTAAATGCAAACTTGATGTTTGCTTATGAGATTTTATAACTGATAAATCAACTTTTATTTTATACCAAGGAGAATCTTATTCATATCTCCAATTTAATAACTGATTTCTTTATAAAATTTCTTTTTAAGCTATTTGAATTATTTTATAAGTCCGTATATTTTGTTAAGGTTTACAATTTTCAGAATCCAAAATTAAATTAGCAAAGAGAAAATTAATTCAAATCTTCAACTAAAGGTATTTTATTTATTTTATTTTGTTTTTAGTTTTTCTTGAAGTGAATATTTTTTTTATCTTTTGATATAACGAAGGGCCCCATTTTGAAAAATATTGCAAAAATAAATAGGGCCTCCAAAATCTTTACTCCGCCCCATTCCTTATTTATTCTATTTATTATTCACATTATTTTAAAATGAATGTAAATGACCGTGGACCAGCAATAAAGAAAAGAGATAGACAATGAGCAATACCTTGGACTTGTCCCCAATGAAATGAGTTTCCCAAAATAGTTTAGGTCTCACTTTTGTAGTACAATTGATTATGGAAAGCAATACAAAATCAAAATATTTAAGCACCAAAAACAGCAAAAAAAGTGGTCAAGTCGACGGCACCTCGCAAGTAGTGCTCCAACTTCCTTGCGTATCTTTGCTTGGCTCATTCCCCAATGGGCTATACTATACCTAATAGCCTAATTGCCTAATTGGATTTCGAAGCTGCTGGTTTTTCACGGTATATAACATATTTTGGGCCTCAACCATCAGCTTAAGTTTTTGGTTAATATGGTTCCTTAACATGGTATCAGAGCCAACGTGACAAGAGGTCACATGTTTGAATCTCAATCACCCCTCATTTAAGTGAAATATTTTGCACCAGGTATGAGGAGAGTCTTTGTCGCATCCACACTTCTAGCCCAAAGGGCTCTCGTGAGAAGGGGCGTGTTAGAGGATATAACATATTCTAGGGCCTCAACCCTCAGCTTAAGCTTTTGGTTGAGATGGTTCCTTAAGACTTCCTACCTCAGTCGCAATGCACAATCATTGTCTCTATCCCTTTAACTTTACCTCTTTCGGTTCAACTTACTTGCAGTATTTGTTTTAACTTTTTTTACACACTTAAATGTCTTAATTTAATTTATATTATCTCAAATTATGTATAATAGAAAATTATAAAAATTAAATATTAATAATATTTGCATTGAGCCGCTAGAATTGAATATGAGAGAGTGAGAGACAATGAGAGATTTTTAAGAAAAAGTGATTAACGGTTATAAATGAAAAGAGAAAAGTAATTGTGTGGATGAAATTGAAAGAGGGTTAAAATTAGGGATGGCAATGGGTCGGATCTGGACCGAGTTCAGGTAGACCCGGATCCAGATCCGTTTTTCCAAGGACGGTCCAGATCCGGATCCGCGGGTCTAATTTTTTAGGACCCATATCCGGATCCACGGATCCCACGGATCCAGTGTAGGGTTCGGGTCCAAAACGGTTCCAAACTTATTTCGTGTATTTGATTTAATTCTTCTTTGTATTTCGATAACGATAGAATTTTAAATTTTAATTTATGATGTGCATTGTTGCTTGGTTATGAATCTCAAGGCAGTAGCATTGTCAAATGTGTTTTCAGTTATTATGAACACATTTATAATAATAATAATCTTAAATATGTATAGGAGAGTAGTATTATTTCTTATATTAGGCAGAAGCATGATACTGTAGTTTCAAATGTGTTTTCAATTATCAAGATAAGGAAGAAGGCAGAAGCATTGCACTACACATGATATCTAATATAAGTATCATTTCTAATAAAATATATTGGTAGGCACACTGCGATATTAGGCATGATATAGCATGTAGTAGATTTTTTTAAAATAAAAACGGATCTAATGGATCCACGGATCCGGGCACAGGTATTTTTTTGAGACCCGGACCCGGATCCGTCAATTTCACATGGACCCGGATCCGACGGGTCCAAAAAAAATAGGACCCAGATCCGTCAAAACGGATCTGGATCCACGGATCCAGGATCCATTGTCATCTCTAGTTAAAATGTATGGATGCGATTACATGATGTAGTGTGCTATTGTCCAAAATTGAAATGATGTAAACTACACGGGATAAATCAAATGGCAAATGATGCAAATTGAATAGGACATATGATGAAGATAAATAAAACAACGGAAATTAGGGTTTAATAGTGTTTTCTGTATGTATTAAGAATGATAATACAACCCTTATATACAAGGAGCACTAACAGCTAAATAAGGAAAACAGAATACTCTACATATTATGCTATACATATAAAAGGTAACTAGAATAATGTAAATATACGTTCCTACATAGAAAATATGTTTTAACTTATAAATTAAAAATCAATCACAAATTACGGGTGATAAATAAATAGTGCAATATTTCTTGTTGTGCGACAGAAAAAATAATTAAAGATCGAAAACATAATATGGGTTTTAAATGGGCCAGGCCAGATAAGGGTCGGGCTAGGCTTAAGTAAATATGGGTGGGGTTGGATAAGGGTCCTTTAAACATAATATGGGCTTTAAATGGGTTGGGATTTGAAGCCAACATGGCCCAACTCAACCCATTTTTTCACTAAAAAATATTCTAATCCCTTTTTATCAATTTATAACAATCAAATATCATTTATAAAAATTAAATTAAAATAAAATATTAATAATTCCCATTTACATTGTTATTTTTAATATTTAATTTATATATTACGTATGTTATTTCCAAACACCCGTTTCTGACCTTTATTTAGCCCTTTTATAGCCCACTTTATTTTAAATATAGTAGAGTCCGATTTTGGTCCGACACATTTTCGGCCCGAATCTTACAAAACCCTTTTAACAAGGGCCGAATAAGAACTCAAAAAGAGGCCTAGCCCATTAAACACCCCAACCCATAACGCATTGAAATAAGAAAATAACAAGGTGTACTTACAAAATAATTAGCCAAACTTTGTGGAGGTTTCGGTACTCGTCCCACGGCCACCTTCTAGTCTTCATGCTAGTACCTTCGTAACTGTTGTTTCAATGTGATCATAATGGATACGGGTGATTGTTTGTTTGTTTGATTTGAAATATTTTTCGGTTTATGTAGTTTGAAATATTATTGTTATAGTTGTGTTTTAAATATTTTGTTTCAATAACTTGAATGATGGAAAAATTCGTATATTTGATCTCTTATCTTATACTCTAAAATATTATAAAATCCTTTTGAATTGAAAATGTTTAAATAATATTATATATGAATGGACAAAATTACATAAATTGTTTTATTTTTTAAAATTTATTAGAAAAAAATAACGTTTAGGACCTAGATCTAAATCCTAGACTCTTCAGACCTAAGATTATGAGTTTGGATTGAAATTTTTCAGACCTTGTAGATCTATGTTTGAATCTAATTACAATAGAAAAAATAGAGTCAAGATTAAGGTCAAGCTTGACTCGACCTAGATCCAATCCATGCACTTCCCTACCTCCATGCAATCGCAATTCCTTAAAAATTTAATTGTAAATCCAATTTTATATAAACTTAGCAATATAATAAAATAAAATTAATTTCTAATAAACATATACAAAATTGATACAAAGTGTTTGGTAAATGAGTACTAAACCAACTAAAAAACTTGCTTCACTAATTAAAACCAATAAGATACTCTTTGAAGCTCTTTTGTTTACCTTTTTAACTTTTAGTTTACTTTTTCTTTGATAAATAACAAATCATCTAACAAATAATTTTTAAATAACATCTTCATAACAACCGATACTTAAAATGCTAATTTATTCAACTGACATTACTTTTAGCTGGTTAAATCAGTCAATAACTTTAGCACTCACCTCTAACTAGAGGTGTTCAATGGGTCGGTCCCCCATTTTGAGTCCTTATCCGGCCCGTTTTTAGGAAGGCTTTATAATGGCCGGGCCAAAAATGGGCCGGGCCGAAAACGAGCTATATTATTATTAAAATGGAGCGGATTGTAATAAGAGGATTTAAAATGAATTGAAAACGGGCCTTTGTAAATTATTAAACTATAGACTATGAATATTGACTTGATGTATTTTGGCACAAGCTTTGATGTATTTTTTTGTTAGTAAATTACGAGATTTTAGATAATTTTATTGAACTATAGAATATGAATATTGATTTGATCAGTGAAACCGATTTATGATGAAAATACATGGATTGAATGCCAAATTATTCTATTTGTGTTGTTGTGTCATTGAACATTTTTGGATGCAGCAACAGTAAATGGATCTGCCTTTTGCATATGTTTTCTCATTTATCTTCCTTCAGTTTTATACTTCATGAATTACTGTTTGTTCTTATATATATTCAAGAATTCTAATTTTAATTCTAAATTATTCACAATTAAAAATGGGCCGGGCCGGATTTTAAAGTCCGACTCATTTTCGGCCCAATTTTTTTACAAGGCCCGACCCGGCCCATTTTTGTTTGAGCCCGGTCCGGCCCGTATCCGGCCCATTAAACACCTCTACCACTAACTAATCATCAATTTCCAAATATATCCATAAATTGATAACATGTGCGCTTCTCACTCACTAGCCTGGATATAATCGAATTTGCATATTTATGTGAGAAATGATTAATCAACTCTAGGGACTAGGGAGTACAATTCTTTCTCGGAAGTCCGAAGTCTTGACTAAGAGAACACTTACTGATAAGTAAATTCACATTATTGTGCGGTATTATTTTGTCATTGTTGGGATAAATTAAATTATTAAATATTTTCACATAAAAATTAATATGGTAGATTATAAAGGTAAAGAAATATTGATAACGAAATTTATATTTACTCACCAATTTAGAGTGATCCTAACAATCTCAAAATATTCAAAGAAAGATTTCAAAGTATTCAGATACATACAAAGAGCAAAAGACTTTTCAAAAGGGCATATTATTTATTTTTTCCGTTTCAAAATTTTAATATATATTTTTTAATCCGATATATTGCTCTATTTTATTTTTATCATAATTTACACAATTCTATATTTATTCACATATTTAACTTTTATTTTTATCACATTCACACATTTTATATACTTTTTCATTAAAAAAACTCTTTTTTTTCTTCATTTTTCGTGAATTATCAACGGGACATAGAAGTATATATCATTTTTCATTAAAATTCATATAATCAATAAGTTGATGACCGTCGATAGAGTTATCAATATAAGATGGCAAAAGAAAAAAGAGCTTTAAATTACTGATGCCTTTTCTTGGTGTATAGTTTAATTTAATCCTTCATACAGGACACGAGTCAACATGCAGATGGAGAGACGTAAATATATTCTATTTTTAGACATAATAAAGTCAATTTTGATGCAGATAACATTGACTATGCTTCTATTATGGAATTATTCATTATTACTTCATTTGAAAAAGTTGGAAGCACCCATTATATCTTTGGGCCCCACTAATTATTATGAGTCTACGTACAATGGTTATAGAAGTAGTGTAATCATCATCCTACCTTCCGCTCGTAGAAAATTATGGAAAAGGTCTAGGGAGGGAAGGGCAACCAGTGGCGGATTCAGGATCCGGAGTTTCAGGAGACACCAATTAATGGACGAAATTTCGATAGATTTTTATTTGCAAAATTAACAACTATTTTACTCTTATTTGCTAAAATTATAAATACGACATATCACAAAAAGAAATGGAACAAATTAAATCAACTGACCTAATTAAAAAAATGAGATAAAATAAGTAAATAAGACAAAATTACTAAAATGAAGGAGTATTTATCATCAAAAGACTTCAGTATTAATTTTACCCTTTTACTCTTACCAATAAAAAAGTCTACGTTAAATATTTTTTAAAAAAGCGCCTAGGGGCACGTGACCCCGAGTGCTCCAACGTGGCTCCGCCACTTAGGACAACGACAACTCCTACCAATAAAAGAGAGCACGGCCAAAAGGAGTACGGCTCAAGAAAGATTTAGATATGTTCCTGCCACATAAGAGATAAATACAACGCATATAGATCCAAAAGAAGTAAAACAATTATAAAATATAAAAACAGTAATACTAAAATAATAATAATAATAATAATAGAAGTAGTGTGTGTGTATATATAGTGCATGAGCTCCATGAGCCAAATAATTTCACCAATGTGGTGATAGATTGGAAGAAGAGAAACCTTACATGAAGAAAAGAGTCTGATTAATTAGCCAAGGATGAATGGCCTAAACTAGTCATATAATATAGGAGTGCATTGTGCACCTATTGGTTATGTATTAGGCAGTCATCTTTGGCTATATTGACCCACTCTTTTCATTTTATGCTAGGCTTTTTTTCTTGATTCTTCAATCTCTTCATATTTACATGATTTTTTAGATTCACAAATTCTTGTGAGAGACGGTCTCTTTGAGAGACCAACTCTAATTGGGTGGCCTATAAAGGAAAATATAGAATAAGAGTAAAAATTAAACTCTAATGGATTGGGCTTGAGAGGCGTCTCTCAAAAAGACGGTCTCTCAGGAGACTTGCTCTTTCAGATTATGTTAGGAAATTATTAAGGTATGAAAAGATAGTTAGATTTGTTATATATTCAATTGATATTGTTAGAGTATATTTAGCGCCATGTATGAGGAGGGCATGTGCTGCATCCATACTTCTAGCTCAAAGGGCTCTCGTGTGAGGGGGCGTGTTAGAGTATATAACATATTCTGAGGCCCGAACCATCAGCTTAAGCTTTTGGTTGAGTTGGTTCCTGGACAGATATCATTATAAAAATAATTGATGATTAAAAACATCCCTATTTATAAGTTCATAATTATTTCTTTTATATTGTTTTTGTGATTACTTTTACTCTATGTTTTGCAATAACTATATCAGTTGATCTCCTGAGAGACGTCTCTCAGGCCCAACCCATTTTAATGCTTATTTATTGTATTTTTAATGCCAACTTATATCATCTTTAATACCTATTTACACCATCCTTAATGCCTACATACAGTTTTCTTAATGCCTACTTACATTATCCTTAAATGCCTACTTACAATATCCTTAACGCCTACTTTCATCATCCTTAACGCCTACTTACCGTATCCTTAATGCCTACTTTCATTTCTTCCTACGTACTAACAATATCCTTAATGTCTACTTACATCATCCTTAAATATCTACTTACTCTATCCTTAATTAATGTCTACTTACAATATTTTAAATGTCTACTTAAAATATTGTTAATGCTCACTGAGTAAGCGTGCAATACTTACAATATCTTAAATGCCTACTTACAGTAGTTGATCTCTTAAAGATACCGTCTCTCACAAGGATATGAAAGCTTGCGGATTCAACTTTACTTAGTCTTTTTGTTCCAAATCTTTCTTTTTAAGGACTTTCTCAATTCGAGCCGCATCCTGATTCTTTTTGGGTATGAGTTGTCATCTTCTATCTTTCTCCAAATCCTGATAATAATTCATGAGTGAAATAGACGGAATATGGTGACGGTGATCATGAAAAACTCAAAATGAATTTCACAACCAAGATTTGTAGAGTTGCAGCCTCTCTGATCGTACAATTTTAGCCAAATAGATGAGGGGACGGATTTTCATATTCGTCTTATTTTTCTTCTCTACCTATAAATTTTGGTATCATTGTATAAAATTAAAATATTATTAAATTTACATTTAAATTATCGAGTTTAGCGGTTCATTAATAGTCTAATTTTTGAATTAGAGGTTGAGATTTATTTTAATTTTTCCTTTTTTTACTTAGCGTAACAATCTTAGTTAATCTTAGTTCTATTTTTTCACGAAATTATAAAAAGTAACTTACATTCACACGATCTGCTGAAAATAAATCTAACTATTGTTTATGTTTAAATAAATCCACCTATATGGTATAATTGCTGAAAATAAACTTAACTATTGTTTATTTCTAATTCTTGATCAGTTACAAAGAAGTTTTAAAGATTGTTATAAACATTAGGTTGGTGTATTTTTAGCAAATATACCCGATAGGTGGTTTTAATCAAAAATGAATAATAGGTAGATATATATTCAGCGGATCAAGTATAAATTGATTTATTATTAATAATTTATTTTTTACAATCTAAATAGCGTAAATGAATAAGAAGAAAAAAAGACTAGGAATCGCATCTAAACCACCAAACAAAAACTAAATTAAAGAAAGTTAAAGGGGTGTTTGGTAAATTGTGAGAAATTTTAGCTTATTTTGACAAAAATAATGGTCAAACTATCTTGTGTTAGTTGACAAATAGATGATAAAATTAGCTGGTTCAATAAATCATTTCAATCATTTATCTGCTATAAGCTATAAATCATTTGTCAAACAACTCTAAAGTATTTAAAGCAAATGGCACACAGGTCACAACAAAACAAATATCTATGAGCTAGTCTTGTGAGAGACCATCTCTTAATGAGACGATCTTAAAATAAGAAATCTATATTCAAAATAATTGTATTTGTTGACCTATTCAGCCCATATATAAAGATCGTCTCACATAGAGACCGTCTCACACTTAAATTTGTTAACGGGTTTACAAGATAATATAAAACAGGCGGTCTTGGGAGAGACCGTCTTATTCTAAGACAGCCCAAAATTCCAGACCATCGCACTTTCTCTCTTCTTTTTCATTTTCTGGGCATTTTTCAATTTTACTCTTAAAGGTATCAAATTTGACCTTAAAATTTAGGTAAAAATTAATCAGTTTAACGCCACAATTGATCACTTATAGGTTCTAATTGAAATTTACTTTAATTGATATGTTTAAGTACTACATTACGTTGAAATTGATACCTCTAAGGTTCAAATTGAAAATGCCCAAAAAATAAAGAAACAAAAAAAATGAAATTTGAAGGGCACGTGTGATACACACGCCCTGCAATAGGCCAGACCAGTTATGGTCTTAGAATAGGACAATCTTATGCAAGTTTTTGTGATCAAAAACTTGATGCAGATCAACCAAGAAAGGTCCAAGCCACCAGTTTGCTGCAAGCCCCTTAAAATTATGGCCCAAAATCGACCACATTTATAGATCCTTTTGGATGTCAAATCTATTAAACTAAATCTATGCAATCAAGTGGTCCATTTACACAAAACTGAAAACTACTTCTTTCCGTCACATTAATTTTGCCCCAATGATAGATAATTACTGAAAAAAATTAGAACAAATAAATAATATGGTATTTTATAAGAAAATGAGAGAAAAATATAGATGAGATGAAAAAATTAATAAATTACATATATGGATGCGAATTAAAGAAAAAATATTATTTATGATAAAAAAGACAAATTTAATAAGACAGACATATGAAAAATGTGATGCCAAGTTGATTTGCCAATTTGGATGTCAAAGCTTAAGCTTTGCTGGATTCAGAAATGATCATACAAATAAAGTCAATACACATTGAATTTTATCTCTTACTTTTGCTACACTATTCGAGAATTAAGAATATTTTGATTCTATTTTACTACATTTTGAACTTTTCTAAAGTCAAATTTACGTATATGTATATCCAATAATAACATTATTCAAATTTTTATGGACAAATATAACGCATATATCATCCTACAAGGTGGGCTATATACCAATTAGAATCTGATTCCAATAATTGAAAGTTTATTTATTCTTTTGTTTTTGTATTTTAAGAGTTGTATAAATACGTAATTTTTGTAAACTTGACATCCTCATCTCCAAATCATTCAATCATTTGATAAAAGAGAGAAAAAGTTGTTTATATGAATAAGGAGAGGGGTCTTACATGAAGAAAAGAGTCTTGTTTGATAGCCAAGGATGACTTGCCTGATTCTAATTACTACTTTATTTCTTCTATCTCGAGGGGATAGATTGCAATCAGGGCCGGTCTTAAGGGTGGGTAAGAGGGGTCGTCGCCCAGGACCCCATGTCAAAAAGGAAAAATTAATGGTTGTAAAAGATCCATATAAATTATAAATTGCAAAGAAAAAGAGACCCCAATGTGCTATTTTGCTTAGAGCCCCCAAATATCTAGGGTTGGCCCTGATTGCAATGAAATTGCGATTTGAGTTGTGGAATGCATCAAGCAAGTCATCTACGGCTTGCTAATGAGCTCTTTTCTTTCATGTAAGGCGTCTTCTCCTATATGATCGAATGAATTAGTAGGAGGTGTGAGTCTTACTCTGATCCAGGTTATTTTTTCAAATAAATTATTAAAATGGATTCATTATAAATTTTGAATTTTAGTCTTATTACTCGGCCCCCGTTTGTTAATATTCTTTCCGTTTAGAATATTCTATTTTTGAAAAGAGAAATTTGATTAAGATTTTTAAGACATATATAGATGATAAACTATATCCATGTGAGATCTCGTTAGGTTTGTCTTAATGTTTACTTTTTTATTATATATTTCTTAAGGTTTTTATGATGCGTATTAGAGATATTAAAGCTTAACATTTGTTTTGAAAAATGTGCAAAAAGTAAATGGAAAGAAAAAAAACAAAAAGAGTAACTTTTATTACTATAAATATTTCGTTATGTTTGCGACATTGTATTATTATCTATGAGACATGTTTTGAAAATAAATTTGACAAATTTAATAAGAAAACAAATATTCAAAATAGATTAGAATAATCGTTAGGTTGTAAGTGGATTGGAAAAATGAAATGGTAAGCAAATGAAGAGATTTGAGAAAATGAATTTTCTTTATTTTTTGGATAATAATTTTAAAGACGAATGATTTGGATGGAAATGACTTGAAGCCTTTAAGGGAATTATTTACATTAGGGTTAAATAAAGTTTGGTCTAAACTTCAAAACAAATTGGACAAATCGTAATTTTAATAGTTGTTCTTGTCCACAGTCTAAAAAATCTGGTCTATTTTTTAAAAAAATTACGATTTACATTCTGATCCGATTTTTTTATTTCAAAATATATTTATTTTTATATGATAATATATAATTAAATAATATTAACATAAATTATTAATTACAAAATTATTATATTTGATGATTGTAGTTTGTAGGTGTTAAATATCGGCACAATTATATACTTTCTTCAACCCTAATGTAAATAAAATAGGGCTGAACGGTTTTTTGTTTTAAATTTTGTGGACTAGTCTATGTATGCTAATGTTACCGTTATACCCTGCACAAAAGGGTTGGTTTGTAGGTGTTATTTGTCTGCAACCTTAATATTTGGTATTAGGGCCATCTTGTTTATTATTAAGGCTCAGAGCAAAAGATAAAAAGGATCCTAAAAATTTAAGGCGCAATAAATAATATAATACGTCTTTTGTTTTTAGTTTAAATTACCTAGAATAATTCAAACTATTCACGATTTTCCTACAATAATTCCACCTATTGATTAACCATGAATAATCCCAACTTTGAGGGGCATTTTCCTAGAGTAAACCCGGTGGCCGGATGACTTGCTATAGTAAGTTTTATTTTTTATGTTCATAAAAAATTTATGATTTTTTTTCATTATTTAGAATTTTTTATGTAAATTTTCAAAAATATTTTCTAATTTTAAATTAATATTTGATTTTTTTTTGTGAATTACCTACTATAGCAGATTATCGGATTACCCAAGTTTACTCTAGAAAAATAGGAAAATCATGAATAGTTTGGATTATTTTAAGTAACTTTTCCTTGTTTTTATTGTTGATATTTGAACTACTTTGTAAAGAAAAAAACACTAATAACTCATATTATTTAACAGAAAATATAAATTATATATAAATTTAAAAAATTAATTTTAATAAAAAAACATAAAACTAAATAAAGAACAACAAAAGAAAGAATTAAAATCTTGATCCATTAAAATGAGATTAATATTTTGATGTCAATTTCAAATATTATCTACGAGCTATTTATCTTAAAACAAATATTATTTTGGATTTTTATTTGATTAGATTATGTAGAAAGAAACAAATACCTTATTAAAAAATAACAAGTAAAAAAAATATGGGAAATCCCACATGGTAACATCCAGGTTTGATGAAATGCCAGTGGTAGCACTTTTTTAAGAAAATTCCACATGGTAGCATTCAGTTTATGCACTTCCACATGGTAGCATCCAGTTTTTGTTAATTTACCATTTTAACTTTTAATTAACCATTTTAATGTTTAATTCATCGTTTAATTCATTAACGCTCATAAATGTTAGATAATTTTAATGAAAAATTATAAGAAACTATCTAATCGGGTCGAAACAAGTACTTATTCGCCTATTTATCGAAATGTAAACCGAAAAAGATATTTGGCGTCATTTTTACCTATCATAACGATTTTTTTTAAAAAACGGACGTTGTCATTACCCTTATGGGGTAACTCTTTCGATAATCCGGTCGAAATAAGTACTTATTCGCCTATTTTCCGATACGTAAATCGAAAATGATATTTAACGTCATTTTTACCCATCATAACGATTTTTTTTAATAAACGGACGTCGCTACTATCCTTATGGGATTAATCTTTCGAAAATTCGATCGAAACAAGTACTTATTCGAAAGAGTACTTGTTTCGACCGATGAATTAAACATTAAAATGGTGAATTAAATGTTAAAATTATTTTTCCGTAAAATTATTTAACATTTATATTTTTTTTCATAAAATGGTGAATTAAACGACAAAATGGTGAATTAAACAAAAACTCGATGTTACCATGTGGAAAAAACTTACAAAATGATGAATTAAATGGAATTTAACAAGAACTTAACGTATAATGCTACGGCAATTAGATAGTGCATAAACTGGATGCTACCATGTGGAATTTTTTTAAAAAAGTGTTACCATTGGCATTTTATTAAAACTCGATGTTACCATGTGGAATTTCCCAAAAATATCATACACATTTTCGAAACCTAATTAGACAACTATGCCATAAATTACTTTGATACACATCTTTTAGACAAATGAATATTAAATTGTATTAGTTTTCATCAATATAAATTTATTTTGAAAGCTCAAATGCATAGTTTATTATGTATTTAGTTAATAACTATTTATAATTGTTTATCATTTAATAATTCTGATTTAATAAAACTAACTTTCTTGTGTATTTATAAATGTACTTAAATAAAAATGAGTAATTGAAAACTAAACTTTTGTGATGTATAAACTCATATTGTTAAAAACTTTTAATATAAGCATTCAGAATAAAAAAAGAATTTAGTCATTACTGTATTGCTTAAATATGTTAGTTTGGTGTTCGTAAATTACTATGTCATAATGTTAATTTTTATGTCATTTACGCAATGTGATACATTAAAGATTAGTATAATTTCTCACTTTTCAATTAGATTTATATAAATCAAAGGATCATTATATTTGTACATTGTACGGATACACATACTAGTACATATAATCGATTTCACAATAACATCAATTTAACATTCTATTGGACCAATTTCCTACCCTTATTAAAGGATCTACTTACCAGATATACAATTAAACATCAAAACATATTAAAACATAAACCAAACATGAAAATAGACATAATTGAATAATATAAAGAACATAAAACTAAATAAAGAATAACAAATGAAAAGTAAACTTACTTGAGGAATAATAATGGAGGAAAGAATTAAAATCTTCATCAATTTAAACATGAAAGGATAATATGGTTCAATAATTCTTTGTGGAAAATTAAAGTAGGGCTAAGGATATTAAAAGTATGAAAATAGAAATGGACAAACAAGACGGCGAATAACTGGAGAAGAATTACTCTATTGCTTATGTATAAGAACAAAGGAGAATGTCCATCATTGATCTAATTATCAAGAAATGAAACTCATGATTCATACTATGAATTTATGGGAAAAAGATTAATAGAGATACGTATGAAGAGATATACCTCCATACAGAGAACCAATTTGGAATATGTTAGGGAGATCTCCAATGGAAGCAATTCATTTTATGGTACAAATGACGAGGTGCTATAGGGATAGAAAAAGAGATGTTACATATGGTTTTTATTGACTTGAAAAAAACATACAACAAGATATCAAGAGCAGTACTTTGGCGGGTAATGACAAAAGACACTCCAAGGAATACAATAATAAAGGAAGGCCTAAGATCACCTAGGATATATCGGATTTGAAGAACTTAACAAAGTTATAAAAGGAAAATTTGAGGAAGGTAATGTTGGATGAAGATGGGCTCTTCCAATAATGTAGCCCAACAAGAAATATTATGAAGACACTATCTCTACTCAAAATGATAAAAGAGGTCGTGAGTTCAGGGCCGACCCTAAGCAAGGGCAAGGAGTGCCTACGTTCAGGGCCTCTCAAAAATTTTAGTTTCAATTAAGACTAAGGTTTGAACTTTTCTACACATACAGTAGTTTAGGGACCCATAAATAATATTTCGCCCTGAACCCCTAAAAACCAAGGGCCGGCCCTGCGTGACTCATGAGATGTATGTGTTAGATTTAACCGCCTTGGTACATGTGTGTAGGGATAAAAAATGTTGGATACACTAGAGCAAGAAGGTGATTTTGGCCACATTCAAACAATTGATAATCACAAGTCAAAGGTTGACGGTGTATCGTGGCTGCTTACGGCCTGTTTGGTTAACAATACTAATTGGTAATGAGAATGATTTATAGTGTAAATTTTTTTGATAGGTATCATGTCATTTCCATGGCAATGAAAGTTTGATCATAACACGGTTTTTACTTCCATTACCGCCTAATACATGTTTAGATGGTAATGCATTGGAATTAAACTTTTTAAGAAAATGAGATTGTTGAAGGAGAATAAGCATGACCATTAAACTTGTCAAGAGATCTTATTTCTACTAAAATTACATTAACTTTCCATTACCATCCTATATTTATTCAATGCTTAATATCTCTTATTATACATAACGAAATATTATAAAAAGTGGATATTAATAATCTTTGCATTGAAACGAATCAAACATCTCATTTGACTATGTTCAAAATTTATATATTAAGAATAAAATACAAATTAAGAATAATAAGTGAAAAATCTCAAAAACTAAATGTCCCGTTATATATAAATATAGGAGGGAGTATCAATTACCAAACGGGCCGTTAGTGATGCAGGAAAAAGCGATGAAAACTAATATTTGTTATCTTGACGAATGTATTATAGGAATGAAAAATTGAGGACGAAAAAATGTTCATTTTGATGTAACATTTAAGGTATTTGGATAATTGGGTCCAAGGCAGAAATTGTTGGGATACACCCCAAATAAATAAAAATAAATTTTTTAAAAAATAGATACATTTTGAAAAAACGATTAAGGTTAAGAATTCAACATACCTTTGATAATTAGGAAGGGATGTCGGTACCTAATTAAGCTTAGCCAACCTGTCTAATTAGTAAGCTAATTTTGACTCTTGAATATGCTGCAGGTAACCATGCTTTGCCAATAGTAGAACTTGCAACAGATTAGCATCATCGTCGTATTCAATGTATTCCGCTCATAGAATTTAAACCATAATTAAGATTTAGGAAAGAAAGAAAATCAACAACATATAACCACAAAGAAAAATGCGATCAAAGAAAACTGAATGAAAGACAACAACATATACCCACGAAGGAAAATGTGGCCAAAGACAACATGCAACAATATGAATATGCTAAATCATTGAATGAATATCCAATTTCCTCTAAATTGGTTTGCTTCTTGGGGTTAACAAAAAATTCAATCTTTGGTTGAGAAATCACTTTTTTAAAAAAGTTGTAAATTCATCAAGTCCCAAAAAATTAAGATAATAATGGGATTTTACTCTATAATTAAATATCTATATATCCTACAAATACACTAATTTTATTCACAAAATAATATCTTATAATTGTACATATATATTAAGTAGATTGTTTCTTTTTCATGGCTTGTTTATTATTGTGCATCCAAACTTTAAAAACTTGCCTTTTAACACCCACTTCACTGCAAAATCTCTGCACTTCAACTTCATCTTGCTTTTGCATTTTCCACCCAAGTTTCTCAGCAAATTCCATCATTTTATCTTTTTGTTCTTGAGAAAATTTCGTCCGAAATCTCTTCTTGGATACTCCATATTGTTCAACAAACTCCAAATTCCCCGATCGATACGCGTTTAGGTCATCGCTCGAGGATTCTGCTGCTACTCCCCCGCCCCCAAACGCCATCATTACTGGCGCTCGGGGGTGGGAGTTGTGCACGGGAGTAAGGTTATTATTATGCTTGTGGTACTTGTTAAAAGAAATATAACAATTTGTTGTAGTTGGTGTGGGTGCACCGGGTCTAATTTGTAAAAGTGTTGCGGCCATAGACGTGGTAGTATCATTTTCTACCACTTGTCTATGAAAATTGCGATGACAATCGCAAGCCGCACACTTTAAGGCGAGGCGTGTTCCGTCCTCGCCTGAAGGCATAAATTCGCCACACCCATCTACCACGTGGTTTCCTAAGTGAGCCGCGTGGTTTCTTTGGCATTCACGAAAACGGATCATTTTTGGGTTTGGATTCGTATCTGGATCACTTGTTGGATGGGATGGATCTAGGGTTAGAGTTTTCTTTTTTTGTGATGTTGGTGGTGGTGGAGATGGTGGAGATAAAGTGTTTTTGTAAATGAATGAATTATTGAGATGAATTGGAATCTCTTTATTTGGCTTCTTGACTTCCATTCAAAATCAAATTAATTTTCCTATAACAAGACAAATTAAGAGAAAATTAGTGTATAATTAGGGTATTTGTAGTCATAGAATATGAACTATAATTGACTAAGAAAACTTGATTTTGACATGGGTGGGCATGCTTAATCCACTAACCCAAAAGCCCTAGATATATATCAAAGGGGTAATTACTAATTAGATAGTGGGTTAGGAGTTGGATTTGATGGGAAGGATAATAAATAGTAAAACCCTAGATAAGATAAGATTAAAAAGAAAATAATGAAGGGGAGAAAAATAATGTGGTTTAATTAATTAAGCTAATATTAATTAATAAAAGAGGTATAAAAAGTTTAAAGGCTAGAAAGTAAAATTACTAAAAGAAGATGTGATTTGTAAGGAAAGAATAATAGAGGAATGAATACTACTATAGAGCCAAAGGGGGAACACTAGTACAAGAAGGTGGTGTAGCACAGAACAACCGACAGTAACATGTTCTTCTTCCCCACGGCCTGCAATATGGTCCAATTTACTAATTATTGCTCCCACAACTTACACATTTTTTGGATTTTCACAAAAAAAAAACTTGCACATTTTTTCATTAATCCAATACAAAAAACCCTTTTTCATTAATTTAATTTATAATGTTTTTGTTTTCCGTTAAATAAGCATTACGGTTAAGAGTCTAAAAACTTAAACTGATAGTTAAGCCTTTAGAATATGATAAAGTACTCTAATATGTCCCATCAAACGACAACCCTTTGGGTTTTTGTGGATGCAACATAGATCATCCTCTTAACCTGCACGAAATATTCCACTTGAATTTGAGTAATAATTGAGATTTAAACATGTAACCTTTTTAACACTTTGGCTCTGATACCATATCAAAAATCAACTCAATCAAAGATTAAATTGTTGGTTGAGCCTTTAGGATTATATATTCTAACACGTCCCCTCATACGAGAGCCCTTTGAGCTAGAAGTGTGAATGCAACATATATCATATTCATCCACCAAAATATTTTACTTGAATTGGAGGGTTGGGTAATTAAGATTTGAACTCGTGACAATTTTATTACGGTGGCTCTGATACCATATCAAAAAACCAACTAAATCAAAATTTTAAATTAATAGTTGAGTTTTCAGTATATATGTTATATACTCTAACAATTACAAATCCTTCGAACAAAATAGTAAATCATGGAAGAGTTTAAGAAGTGACTTGACAGGGAATGTATGTAAATGATTTGCTTACAATAATATTAGTGAAAAGATTAGAAACCTAAAAGGCACAAAATTAGGGTTAATAAAGCTACTAATCAGCAATTAAGCTAAGTAATAATTAAATAATTAATGAGATTAAAAAAAGATTAAGATTAAAGAAAGAGTTGAATTAAAGGGAAGGTGAAGAAAAAGAGGGAAAGATATTGGTTGGTCCACACATGCAGAGTGTCAGATTCTCTGATGGAATCATCTGTGACTGTGAGACTGTTGGCCCTCTCTTACTCTCTTATCTGTATGGTGCGCCTGGAGACTTGTTAATTTCCCTGCAAACTCCACTAGTTATTTTTGACCTAATTTTTTAATTATTTGAGGGTAGTTTTTAAGAGTGTAGTAATAAATAAAGAGAGAGAATAAATTACGTGAATGAGATTCAAAGAAAATTAAAATATATGGATTAGATTAAAAGAAAATGATGGGTCATCATTCAAAAATAGAAATAATGCACATTAAGTGGGACGAACAAAATAAAAAATACTGCAAATTTAATGGGACAGAAGGAGTATTTAGTTTTTACCTTTTTTTTGTTTGTTTGTTTTTGTCAAGTGGTAGAATGATTATGATGATAACCATGATTGTCATGTATGAAGAAAATAGGCATGCTGTTTACTATTCATACTTTGATGGATAACCAAATATCTGTTGTTACGTAAATTGCAACACTTTTTGTTAACAATATCATGATTCATGTATTAAAGAAATTATGTGATTATTGGGGTTTTTGTTTTGAGGTTTAGCCGGTTCGTTAAATTTATATTCTGATATTTTAAAAGTTTTCACATATTTAAATTTTAAAGTGCAAATTCAAGTGAATATATAGAGTATAAAAAGTAAGTGTACGTTTTTTAAATAGCATACCCCTATAAACAAAAACATGCAATAGCCACAAATATTTTTGTGGTCGAGAGAAAGAGATCAAAGAGAATGACACGGAAGATGAAAGAGATGGAGAAAATTCAAAACAAGATTGACGCAAAGGTGAAATATTTAAAAGATAAAGACGTAAAGGTAGAACCTAAAAAACCAGAGAAAACAAAAGGTCGAACCTTAAGAATTACTTTTCCCTCAATATTAAGCAATATATTCTTCGTTATACTTATAAAACAAAATCATTACATATATATTTAAAAGATAACTTTTTGTGCGATTCGACCATAGTGGAATCGCACATTTTGTGCGATTGGACCATGGTCTGGTCGTTAGAAATTACTGCAAACTTTAAACGGTTGTCATTTCTCGCTCGATTGTTAGAATTGGGCATATAATATGTCGTTCGAAAGCTCTTGAAGTCTATTTTCCAATGCCGCAAACCTTGCACTAATACAATTTTTCTATAAAAAGTTATGACCAAAAGAATGAACATGTATAAAATTTCAGCACAAATAAACTTCAAACGATCGTCAATTCTCACTCGGTTATCGGAATTGGGCATATAATATATCATTGGAAATATCTTGAAGTCTAGGTTCTAATGCTACAAATATTGTCGTAATATGATTTTCGTATCAAAAGTTTCGGTCAAAGGGGTGATTATGTATCAAATTTCAATACAAAACGTGTGATTAAGTTTATTTTTCGATTTTAAAAATTATTTTCTTTACTAAAATTTGTATTTTTTTAATTTAATTATTATTAAGAAATTCATTTTAGAAATAGTGATGGTTGATTTTATAATTAAAATTTGATTTAAGGGCATTTTAGTAATTTTATTAAAAAAGGGGTGGCGATAAAATAAAAAGGGTGACAATGTTTAAGAATTGGGTAAAAGAAATTATGTGATTATTGGCGTTTTTCTTTATGGGGTTTAGCCTCTTTCGTTATTTTATGTCTTAGATTTAAAAAGTTTTTATATATTTAAGTTTTAAGGTGCAAATTCAAAGGATAGAAAAAAAATAATGTAAATGTTTTTTATTAACATACCCCACAAAGAAAAACATGCAATAGCCACAGATATTTTCGTAGTCGATAGAAAGAGATCACAGAGAATGAAAGGGAGGATGAAAGAGATGGAGAAAATTCAAAACAAAATTGACGCAAATAAAGGTGAAATCTTTAAAAACATAACGTAAAGGTAAAACCTACAAAAACAGAGAAAACAAAAGGTCGAACCTTAAGAATTACTTTTCCCTCAATATTAAGAAATATATTCTTAGTTATACTTATAAAACAAAATCATTATATATATATATATATATATATATATATATATATATATATATATATATATATATATATATATATATATATATATATATATATATATATATATATCTATCCCAAATCTTGTGGAGAAACACTGTATTTCTTTCATGGGTCTCGTAGAAACTAAGCACAGAAGATCCATTAAAAGTAGATTACGGAGGTTGTGGGGGTGCGATGATTATGACATGTGTGAGACATTGGCAAGCGACAATCATAGTGGGGGTATAATTGTAGTTTGGGAGACTAACAAATTTTGTGTGATGAATAAATACATCAATGAGAGATGGATCCTTATTGAAGGGTGTGTCACTAGCTGTAATTTTGAGTGCTGCGTGGGCATCATCTATAGTCCGAATGACAGACAAGGAAGGAGTGCTCTATATGAGGAACTACAATCGATCGTTGTGGCTGTAAACAAACCCTTACTTCTCTTAGGGGATTTCAATGTGATCCTACATCCAAGTGAACGAGTTGGAAGCTTTAGATGCAGTTTGAGTATCAGACAGTTCGCGGATTGGATACAAAGCCTGGGTTTGATAGATATGCCATTACATGGAATAAAATATACTTGGAGAAGAGGTGAATCAAAAAGCAGAGTTGATAGAGCTCTATGTTGTGATGGATGGCTACGATCGTTCCCAAACTTGAAGCTTGTGGGACTCAAAAAGAGCTTATCTGACCATAATCCGCTTGTTCTTTCATCTGAAGGGAGAGATAATTGGGGACCGAAGCCATTCCGATGTTATGATGCATGGCTCCTTCATCCAAAATTTAAAGAGTATCTCAAAGAGGAATGGGGAAACCTTCCAAACATGTCCATTGTTAACAAACTAAAGGCTTTTAAAGGGCCGATTAAAAATTGGAGTAAAGAAGTGTTCGGTAAAATGGAGAAACAAATCAGTGACTTGGAGCTAGCTATTCATGATCTTGAATTGTTGAGTGACGAGAGACCTCTAAATGAGATGGAAAAGGCTAGATTGAGCGCGGCTCAGAATCATCTTAATCTCTGGTTGCTTAGAAGAGAAAGAGTGTGGAGACAAAAGGCGAGATCTTATGGTCTAAGCATGAAAGACCACAACACAAAATTCTTTCATGCTTCAACAATGTATCGAAGAAGGAAAAATGAGATTGTTCAAATCAATATAAATGGAAGATCTATCCAGGGCGTTCAAAACATAAAAGCGGAAATCAGGGATTATTTCGAACGTAGATTCTCACAAGAACAGGTTCCGGCTTTTGACTTCGATATGAGGGAGCATCCAACCATCTCAGCTGATCAAGGTTCTTGAAACCATCCCCTCAGAGGGAAATTGAGAAGGCGGTTTGGGATTGTGGAGTGGATAAAGGCACGGGGTATGATGGGTCGACGATTTATTAGAGAATGTGGGATGATATCAAAGGGACATTTTTGCTTTTGTTGATGAATTTTCTCCGAGGCTGCGTCTCAAGGAACATCAATTTACATGGGTTCACTCATCCCAAAGAATGCTAATCCATCTCCATTGAAGATTACAGGCCGTCGGTATGGTTGGGGCCCTATACAAATCATCTCAAAGATACTTTCTTCCTCCAAGGAGGTCATTGCATCCGATCATTGATGAGTCCCAAAGTCGTTTGTGCTGAATAGAGCGATTCTAGATGGGGTGTTAATTGCAAGCGAGTCCCTCGGCCGGTTGAAAGGAGAAAATACACGGACACTTAGTGAGCTAGATTTTTGAGAGGAGAAACTACGATTGTTGGTGTTCCTTCAACTGGTAATGATGAAGCTCGGCTTTGGGAGGAAATGGATAAACTGGATAATGAATTGTGTATCGTCAGCATCGATGTCCATTCTCATAAATGGATCCCCACTCAAACCATTCAAAATGGAGAAGGGCTTAAGACAAGGTGATCCTCTATCTCCATATCTCTTTATCCTTGTTAGTGAAGTCTTGGTGTGGCTCTTGAAGAGGGCAAATGCTTTGAACTTGATCGACGGCCTTCCAATTGGAAAGGAAAAGGTATGCCTTAAACACTTACAATTCGCTGATAATACCTTGATTTTCCTTCCTAGAAACACTGGTTATGTTACAAATTATTTTAGAATTTTGGATGTTTTTGCTGTGATGTCTGGATTATCTTTGAACTACAGTAAGTCTTGTTTTATTACTTGGAATAGTAGTGACCATACATGGGCTAGGGATTTGGCTACTAGTGTTGGTTGCTTCCATGCTAAATGTCCCTAGAATTTTGGTTAAAACCCTCGTGAGGCGGCTCACAATGATTAAAGTGTTTTAAATAGCCTTCGATTAATACTACCCTGGGGTCTCTTTAGAATGCAAAATCATTTGCATTGAAAATTTTGAAATTAGGAGAAAGTTTTTTAGGGGTAATTATAGTGGTGACTTGAGGAATTTCAGAAAGTAAAATGGTCTTTGATTGAATCCACTAAAAGAAATGGGGTCTTGGTGTAGGTAACATTATGTATAAAAAATTGGTCATTATTTAAATGGTGGTGGCCTTCTCGGCCCCCTGATTCCATGGAAAAGAATCCTTTTTAATACGTACTGGATGAAAGGGTAAATTAAACATCCCTACCTTTAGGAATGTGAAGAATGGATAATAGTACACGAGATTATAATTGTGTCGACAAAATTAGAGCAATTGTAGAAGGGCTATGCCTAAAGGTTGGGATAGAACCTATATTGTTTTGGCATGGCGGTGAATTGTTGAGATGGACAATTAAAAAATGCCTTCCATTATTCTCCTTATCTACCATGGCTTTTTATTAATCGGATGGTGAATGGAATAATGGATGGTCTTGGAACCTCAAGGGGGTAGGGCTCTCTTTGATTGGGAATATGAAGTAAACTGCAGGGCTTGGTAATATAATCGATCAAAGGAAGCCCGGTTGGGGCGAGGATGGTGTTGGTTGGGAAAGGGCTAGTGACCAAAGTTTCAATAAAGCACATTGTTAATAAACTCTTTTTATTCTTACGTAAGGTCCACCTAAAGGGTTCATAAACTATGTTTGGAGAATTACATTCCCAGGCAAATGTTTGGATGGCTAGTTTAGAGAGCTTAAAGCGGAGATTTCCTTCTTGATAAAGGAATTATTGATCAACATCATGCACTTTGCCCATTTTGTAGCAATTTGGTAGTAGAATCAAATTCTCACATTTCTTTTTGGTTTCTTGGGGGGCTTGGATGGAAATTCTATAATTTTTTGGGGGGTTGTGGGGGGGATTTAAGGGAAATGTTTCCAATTCATTCTTGAGTGGTTTGGACGATAGGCCGTAGGGAAGAAATTTTTGGCTTTTTAGGTTGGGTTTTTTGGGGTTTTTTTTTGGGTAAATAAATTGGAATTTGCCCTTTTGCCTTTTTTTTTGGGGAATTTTTTTGGGGAAGGGGAATTTTGGGTTTGGGGAAAGGGGTTTTGGTGTGGGGCTTTTTAAATTTTTTGGTTTTTAATGTTTTTTGGGGGAAATTTTTTTTTGGGGTTTTTGGCTTTGGTTTTTGGGTTTTGGGGGGGAAATTTTTCCCCTTAAAATTCCCCCTTTGGTTTTTGGGGGGGCCCCTTTTTTTAATTTTTTCAATTTTTGTTTTGGGGTTTTCCCCCCCCTATTTTTAAAATTCTTTTTTTAAAATTTTTTTTTTTTTATTACTTTATAAAAATTTTTTTTTTAATAATTTTTTAAAAAAAATATAAAAATAAAAAAATATAAAAACCCCAAAAACCCCCAAAACCCTTTTTAAAAACCCCTTCCCCCCCCAAAATAAAAAAAAAATTTAAAATTTTAAAAAAAAAATTTTTTAAATATATTTTTTTAATAATTAAAAACATAAAATAATAAAAAATAATAATAAAAATAAAATTTTAAATTTAAAATAAATAATATTATTAATATAAATAATTATAAATAATAAATAAAAAATAATAAAATATAATTAAATATAATAAAATAAAAATAAAAAAAATAATAAATAAAAAAAAACAATAATAATAATAAAATAAATAATAAAATTTTAATATATTATAAAATTATATTTAACATTTTAAAATAAAATTTTAATAATATAATTTTTAATATACTTTATTTAATTATAAAACCCCCCAAATATATATATAAATATATATATATATATATAAAAAATATATATATATATAAAAAATTATAATTAAAAAAATTTATAATATATATATATATATATTTTAATAATTAATTTTTGGTTTTTTATTATTAATATAAAAATTAAAAGGGGGGAAAAAGGGATTTTTGAAAAATGTTTTTTGGGGTTTGTTTTTTTTATATTTTAAAAAAAAAAGGGAACATTTTAAAAAAAAAAATTTTAAAAAATTTTATTTGAATTTTTTTTAAAGTTTTTCCCTTTTAAAAATTTTTTTTTGGGAAAGTCTTTTTTTTTTTCTTTTGGGTCTCCCCCTTTTCCTTTCTTTTTTAAATTATAATTAAATTTTTAAATTTAAATATATATATATATATTATATATATATATATATATTAATTATATATATATATATAAATTTTATATAAAATTATATATATATATAATAATATATATTAATATATATATCTTTAAATATAATTTTATGTTGTTTATTTATAATAATTAACAATATGACGTATAATAATTTATTGTGAATTGGAGTTGGGTACCAATTTTAAAGAAATAAGTTGGAAGAAACAAAAATATTTGTATTTGGTTAATTTAACCTGGCGGTGATAATGAAAATGATTTTTTAGTGTAATTTTTAAATGATATATATATAATATATATATATATATATATATATATATATATATTTTATATATATATATATATATATATATATATATATATATATATATATGTATATATGGTAATAAAAAGTTTAAATAAAAAACCCGGGTTTTTATTCAATTTTAACTTTTAAAATAATTTTAAGAAAGGAAATAAATAAAGTGAAGAAAATAAAACCAAAATTATGGTTAATAAATTTATCGAAAAAAATTTTATACCAAATTACATTTTTCATTCAAACCCCCATTGGAAAATAGTAAACCGGCGTAAGCGTTTTGATAGTAATGATCTTTACATTTACTTGGTTGAGGAAAAATTGGAAATCTCTTCCAATTTAACCACAAAATTCACTTGGATTTTTCATCTTTTCATAAATTTGCTTTTATGAATTTGTAATTTATCCCTTTTAGACACCCCTTTAAAACAATTTATATATATATAAAAAATATATATAAATTATATATATAATATAAATATTATTTTTTTAGAGGAAAAGGGGATTATAAAATATATTTATATACATAGATAGAAATTTATTTCTTGCAGAATAGTTTGGTGAATTTAACATTGACTTCACTCTTAATTTTCCGTAAAAGTACCGTTATTCTCGGGAAAATATAACCTTTATAAAATTAAAATACCACTTAAAATTTTAATAAAAAACATAAAATTTTAGAGCCACCATAAAAATAATTAAAAAAAATAAGCTGATAATAATGTTAAAAAAAAGGAATATATAAAAGGCAAGTATTTTCTTGTATATTTTTAAAGTTATAAAAGGCAATTTTTTTTTGCGGCCCTTTTCTTTTTGCAACATATCTTGCCGCCTATCCCTAATTTTAGTTTCAATTTTTTTTTTGGAAAAAATTTAAATTTAAATAATTTATTTTTTAATTGATTTTCCTAAAAATAATAATAAACTTTGTTAAATTTGGGAATAATTTATTTTATTTGTCTTTAAAATTTTGTTTCTCAAATGATGATCGATTTTTGCAGGTTAATATAAAAAAGAAAAATAAAATCAAAAATCAAAATATCAAAAATTAAAACTTACAATCAAAAAATAAACTTACTTTATTAATGTTTTAAAATTTTTTAATTTTTTTAAATTTAATTTTGTATTTGTTTTTTATTTTTATTTTAATGCAAAATGACTTATTGTATAGGTAAGAGATTACCTTGATGCATTCTTAGTAAACACCCCTTATAGTTAGGGTTATTCATGTTTAATTAAAAATTAGAATTATTATAGGTAAATGAGTAAATCAATAAAAGGTTGGATTTTTTTGGTAATTTTTCTTTTTTCTTTTAGTATTCTGCAAATATGGTTAAATAAAACCCTTAACCTTTATCAATTGTGAAATTAAACTCCTGAACTTAAAAGTTAAAAGTGATAAAAAAAAACCCTCATAAATTTTTTGATATTTAATCAAAGAGATTAGAATATTGTTTTGATATGCAATGTTGATGTTTATTTATAAAGGAGAAAATTGAGAATTCTGATGTATAATTTTTTTGGAATAAATTGAGAATTTTGAGAAAAATTAAAATTTAGCTTGAAAATTTGTGAAATATTCACATATTACAAATAATAGTGTGAATTGTGACATTTAAATATCAATATCATGATATTTATCAAATGCCACAAAAAGTTGAAAGTTTTTCTCCTTTGAAGACCCTTTTCGGGCCAAAGAACTCTTTGATCGCACTCTCCTTTATGGATATGAGCTGTCGTCGTTCTTCCTTCCCCATACCTTGATCATAATTTTCTATGAGCGAAATACACTGAATATAATGATCTCTTTTTTATTTCTTGTATACCTTAGTTAGGACATATCTTAGAAGAGTAATGTTGACTACGGCTAAGTGCTTGATTAACGATAAGTATGAACTAGATCTTTTTTGTCAATGTTTTAGACTGTATGTTAATGTTAAGTCAACTCATTATTATTCTTGTCCCACAAAATGTGTGATGAAGAAGGATGAACTAGCTAGCTATAATTTCTAGTCAATTTGGTAATCAACTAATAAGCATTTATAATTATAATACTCCCTTAGGTTCAGAATTCAGAGTATGTTGTCCCATTTGATTTTTTTGACATTATTTATTAATGATTTTTATTTTGTATTTGAATTTAATTTAGATTTAAATGTCAAAATATAGTTAAGTAGGATTACATATTTGATTCGTTTTATTGTGATTCTTTTTAGTAATATAATTGAAAATTATACAAATTTTTGGTAATAAAATTTATATTCAGACCAATCAAACAAGATCCTACTAGATTATATTTTTACATTTAAATTTAAAGAATTAAAAGAAGTATGAAATAATCGTCTTATTACATGAGTTTCAATCATCAAGAATCAAAACATAACATGATAAAGGCTATATTTTATAGCTTATTTTGGGAAAAACAAATATATTAGATAATTGATATATTAAATTCTAATGAAGGTCAAGTAAAATCAACGAAAGGAACATTTTGCTCAAATGTATCCTTATTTCAACATTTTTGTTTAATAATTTCGAGAAAATAGAAATTTTAATGAGAATTAAACTCATAACATTTTAGAAAAAATGATATTTACTTTCCATTTAAAAAAAATACCATTCTTAAATGCATAAAATAATTAATAAATTCAATTTGGTAATATAATATGTTCAGATAATAGCTATTTAATTAGGATTAGGTACCATGACTACTACTATTTAGTATCTACGAGATAGCCACTAGCTACAATAAAAAATTAGTATTACTTTTTTTTTGAAGATAAAAAAAATAAATTAGTATTACTTATTAAACAATAATTAAGCTTAAACAATGGAGTAATACATTGGTAAAGTCAAGATAAGGCTCACCACCGTTTCTGACAGACAATAATTTACCCAAAACTAAGAATATGTATCTTTCCCAAATTATTCCTTCATTTACGTATGATTTGTCAAATAAGGAAACAAACTCATCAAGCAATCAAGATTGGCATTTTAAATTTATACTCCTATTAATTTATATACTCAGCTCTGTATTAAGGTTGCGTTTGATAATAAACATTTAATCATACTATACTCCCTCCGTCCCTATGAATTTGCAGTATTTTCTATTTTCGTCCGTTCCATTTAAATTGCAACATTTTTATTTTTGGACTATGGCCCACCACTTTCTTTTAATCTCATCCATACATTTTAATTCTCTTTTAATTTCATCTACTCAATTCATTCTCTCTCTTCATTTATCACTACTTTCTTAATTCTCACCATTTTTCTCTTTGCTACTATCTCAGGACGGAGGGAGTATAATAAAAGTCTTGGAAAATTGCAAGTGGCAATCTTACATTAAATGATGATTTGACAAATTATTGGTTACTTATTGATGAGGTCTTTTAATGAATGTCAACTAATTTATGACTATATAATAAGTTTTCTCTCTAAAAAACTTCTCTTGCAAGTTTAATTTGAAACTATCTTTGAAATAAGAGAATATTTCATAATTGAATATATTTCTCATTATTAAATTTTATAATATACTAATTTTTCTATTTTCTAAGCTTTTCTAAAGATTTTCTCATCATTTTTAATTTTTATTGATTTAGAATTGGATTTAGAATTAATTCATGTACATTATTTTTTAATTAATTTTTTCATGTGTTGTAGTTGTACAAGATCTCAACCAAAAAAATGTAACAACTAAAGATCTTTTCTTTAACCCAAATTTCTCAAAAAGCTATAAAAATATAAAAACTTTTTTATTTTTAATTTTTATTATTCATTTACGTGTCTAGATTATCAATGAAAATAAAGTTTTTCTTATAAGCTTATTTAATATTCCCTCCGTTTCTTTTTGTTTGTCCACTTTATCTTTTACACGCATTTTTTAGCAAATTTTAAGTCTTAATATCTCTAAGTACGCAGCATAAAAAATTATTAAAATTATATATTAAAAAACTTTACATCAAGACAAATCTAGCAAGACCTCGTATGAATATATTTTATCTTCAATATGTACTTCAAAAATCTAATTTAAATCTATTTCTCTTATAAAGTGGACAAACTTAATGTAGACAAATAAAAAGGAACGGAGAGAGTATTAATTTTAGGCTACCTTTACCTTTTCATAAAGTAAATTTTACTAAAAATAACTTTTTTCCATATAAATCGATTTTATTTACACTTTTTCTTTCAAATTTTTTCTCTTCTCTAGAATGGCGACTATTTTTCAATAGAATTTATCACAATCACACGTTGTCATTAAATAATTAATAGTTATTTCTATTATACATTTTATTCACACTAGATAATTTTATAACGATAATATATATTTGCATTGTCATTACTTAGAAATTATAATTATATTTATCAACACATTGATACATCCGTGCATTGCACGGGTATATACACTAGTTTTAAATAATAGATTTTGAAATGACCAGGTAATTAAGTTATTTTCAAATTTCCATTTTTAACTACTTTTATATCAGTGGTGGATATGACTCAAATTCAATTTAAAATAATTTCAACAATTAAAATCATTTAAATAAAATTAAAAGTAAGAAAAAATACATAAACAAAAATTTTAATAAATAATAAAATTATTACTAAAATGAGAAAGATAGCAAAATTAAAAAGTCCGACTAAAATAGATCATATGAAGTAAGACTTAATTTAATGTAAAAGTTCAACTGGTTAGGAGTTTAACTTTATCATAATAAAAAATATATAATAATTATTATTATTAATTAATAATAATAATTGGAAGGAAGAAAAAGGACAAATAGTGCCCAAACTTTTGCTTTTTTAAAAACGCATTATTATTTTTCGCCACCCTTTTCATTTTATCGCCACCCCTATTTTAAATTATTTAATTAAAATTACGAAAATGCCCCGAAACTTTAACCTTTTATATTGAGGTTCCATAATCGACCTTGTATAATCTCGAACTAAAAAACTATAACATCTCTATAAAAATCAAAAAAAAAATCTATAAACTACAAGAAGTTTTAAATAATAATCGAAGAACAATGACGAACCAAAACGAGCATGAATACGATTCGGTAAGTAATTAATCGTTTTTAAAATTTTTTTTTAAAAAAAATTCAAAAAACACACAAACAATGGCTCACTCGCACAAAATGTGCTAGGTGACCATGGTTCACTCGCACAAAACATGCGAGGTGACCATGGCTCACTCGCACAAAATGTGCTAGGTAACCATGGTTCACTCTCACAAAACGTGCGAGTTGACCATGGTTCACTCGCACGTTTTGTGCGAGTGAACCATTTTAATTTTTTTAATTTTTTTTTATTTTAACTTAATTTTAATACTTTTTAATTTATTTATTTTTATGTATTATTTTTAATTTTCTGAATTTATTTATATTATTTATTTATGTTTATGATTATGTTTATGTTTAATATAATTATGTTTATGTTTGTGTTTTATTTATTTATATTTTTTCATACTTTGTAATATAATTATTTGTATATGTTTATGTTTTATTTTTGTATTTATTTATTTATTTATGTTTATGTTTTATTTTTGTATTTATTTTTTTTATTTATTTTAATTTACTTAATTTATTTATATTATTTATGTAATTATGTTTAACTAGTATGTGTTTATATTATTTATTTATTTATGTAATTATGTATAACTTGTATGTGTTTAAATAATTTATTTATTTAAATTATTTATTTATTTATTTATTTTACTCCCTCCGTTTTCATATGTTCTTCTCACTTTTCCCATTTGGAAATTTTTAAAAGTTCTTCCCATTTAGAATCTTTCTAATTTGGGAACCAATAAAATAGAAGAAAATTATTACACCTACACTCTAATCTATAGAAATTAATTTACATTTTAATTCCCAATGCATTTACTTCACATGCAACCAATGAAATTTAATGATATTATTACACTTACACTTTAATCAATAGAATCTTTATTTTTTATATTATTTTACTCAACTCTCATAGTATCTATTGTGTAATTATAATTTATCTTGATTTCTTCCCATATTCCAAATGGGAAGAACAAATGAAAACGGAGGGAGTATTTATATTTACTTAAGTTATTTGTTTTTTTAATTTTTGTTGTTGTTTTATTTGTAATTGTTATTTGCAGGACTTTGAAAACTTAGGAGATAACGTATATTACTCAGATAGATTTGTTACGGATAGGGAATTTGATTCGGTAGATGAATTACATAGATGGGCTGATGAGATAGCAATAGCAATTGGTTTTCAATTTTCACGTGCCTCGTATAAACGTAAGGAAGGACTAACAAGAGTTAGTTTGTATTTAAGGTGTCATAGATATAGTAATCTTAGGGGAGATTTGCGCAATCTAGATAATACTGCTAGACCTGGCTCTAGAAGTAGTGCGTGTGCACGTGGTTGCAAATTTATGATTATAGGTAGTAGTTGTAATCCAGGAGAAAGACCGTGGACGGTAAGAGTGTGTCCAGGAGAAAAAGGCAGACATAACCACCCGTTCTTAGTATATAGAGAAGGCCAAGTAAGAGCAAGAAGAATGAATGTAGATATTAGACAACATATACGAGATCTTTCTGCAACTGGTATGCAACCAGTCTTCATTATGTCATCAATTAGAAGAAACTTTCCTGGTTTTTATGCGAGTATGAATCAAATTTATAATATACAACAGGCATTGAGAAGGGAAGAGATGGATGGTAGGACTCCTCTTCAACATTGTCTTTATTTGGCCACAGAAAATAATTATGTTGTTTGGACATATTTGGATGGTGAGGGGCAGTTGACTAGGTTATTGATCGCAAACCCCATATCCATCCAGATGATACGTACGTGGCCTCATGTTGTGTTGATAGACACAACGTATAAGACGAATAAGCAAAAGTGGCCCCTTTGTGAAATAATAGGAATAACGCCAACCAATCACCACTTCTTGGTTGCGTTCTGTTTGATGCGAGATGAGGCAGCCATGTCGTATTCTTGGGTGTTGGAGAGGTTGAGGGATATATTTGGTATAGTATAGGAGCCTGATGTTATCGTTACCGACAGGGATGAGGGGTTATCTCTGACTATTACGTGATGTCTATCCAGGGTAAACTTCTACATATTGATACGTTAATGTCGATTTATTTACCATATATATATATATATATATATATATATATATATATATATATATATATATATATATATATATATATATATATATATATATACTTTGTGTATGGCATATTGGGAATGATGTAGAGAATATGGTAGATAAACTATGTGGTGGGAAGAAAAACCAACAGGGCCAGATTTTCAGACAATCTAAATGAAACCCTTTGGTTAATAGTTTGACCCTTGATGAATTCGAGAAAAGGTGGGATGCGATTGTATCTACTTGGACGACAAGAAACAAAAGGGTCGTGCGGTATTTGGCTGGGACATGGATTCCCCTCAGACATAAATTTGTTCGTGCGTGGACGAATGACTGTAGGCACTTTGGTAACCAGACTACCAGTAGAGTTGAAAGTCAACACTCTTCATTCAAATACTATCTTGGTAGCGGCAATAGCTCATTTGATACCCTATTTAAAAGGGCACACGAACAGATAACAAATCAGCAGGCCAGGATACGACAGGCTCTGCAGGAATCCATGTCATCGGTTAAAAGGAATAGTCGACTTCGTACTTTTAGATCGTTGTATCGTGGCGTTTCCGTGTATGCGTTAGAAATATTGACAATGGAACACAATCGGATGTTGGATTTTGGGGAATATGTAATAAACAGATGCGGCTGTGTTCTGCAAAAAACTCACGGTCTCCCCTGCGCATGTTACCAGTTTTATGCAGAGAAGTCACACGGCGGGTTGTACTTGGACGACGTGCATATCTTTTGGAGAACATTAAAGTACTCAGAGCCTGACGAATACCCAGACGAACAAGTTCGAAGTGTAGTCAACGATGAGAAATAGTACTTTCAATCCTTGGTGGATGAAGTATTAAACGCTGATCCCGCGGTTCTTAGACGCATGTCTCAGGTAATAGAAGACGAACTACATCCCGATGGTACTGATATACCTGAGCCACAGGCAAGTCCACCAAGGAAGGGAAGACCGTCGCAGAACGTTGGGCCTGACTATGTCTGACCGCCTCTTCCTGCCTAGCACTCCTAGCTGAACCCGTAACCCCTCTCTCATGGGGGTCCCCCCTAAGTAAAGTCGGTCTAGAGTTGTGGCCGCTCAATAGGCCTCTAAAAAAACCCTTACCTCTACCCTGGTTTCCAGCCATTTACTACAATTTTCATAAATAATTAAACATTAAGAACTAAAATAACATAACTACATTTAAATAAAATAACTAGAATTTAATTAAATAATAATTAATTAAAATAACTACAAATTCATTAAATAATAATAAATAACATACCATAATTAAACTCGCACGTGTTGTGCGAGGCTACCACGATGACCAGACCCATTTTGTAGAGTGACCAGGTCCGACCATTTGTCAAGTGAGGATTTTGTTTTTTTTTTGAATTTAAAAATGAGTATAGTTTAGAAAATACCTCGATTTATGGTAACGATTCGAATTCCGATCCTTTAGCAAGTAAAATTTTTGGTGTGGATTTAGTGAGTTGTAGAGTGATAAAAGTGTTATGGAGTGAGTTTGAAGTGTTTTATAGTTGTTTTAAGTCCAAGGGTATTTTCGTACTTTTATATAATTAATTTAAAAAAAATAGGGATGGCGATAAAACGAAAAGAGTGACGATTTATAAGAGTTGGGTTTTAAAAAAACAAAATCCTACAAGGAATATTAAATAGGCATGGATGATAGATTGATAGTAACACATCGTAACGATTAAAGAGGAATCAATCATTAAATTAATAAAATAAGTTTGACGAAAAAGTTTGTGGTTAATTATGGGCTGATTATGCGATCGTACTACGCGGCGAATTCGCATCCACAACAAAGGGACTATAACTTCATAAAAAAAACCTTCAATTTTTTTTTTTCAAAAAAGTTGAGAACCATACACTTTATCCAAAAACATTTAAAAAATTTATTTGATTATTGATAAAATTAGGATGAAGAATACAAATTTTCATTAACTGTATATAGTAATACTGTTTTTTAATCACTAGTATAATTAACGTCATTTACTACTAAACAAATGTGCTTATTTACTGTTCAATTTGGAATTGCGGCAAATGAAGAGCAATAAGTAACTTAAAGCTTTTTGTTGTTAGTTAAAAAACCACAACAAATAAAAATTATTATGTGCGAAGAGAATCAGAGTAAACACATAGTAAATAGCAATGTAAGATTTTTCAACTGAGAGAAAAAAGGAGGGTGAAGTGGGTGACTTATGTGTAATAAATTTTTGCTATTGTTCAATTGAAAAACAACAATAAGATTTTTTTTAATTACTGTTAATGCTCAAAATAGTAGCAAAAAAATATTTTTTTGCTGTGAATTGTCAAAACAGTAGCAATAATTACATTATTTACTATGTTTGAGATTTAAGTAGCAAATAAATAACAACAAATTAGATTTATTCTACTAGTTAATTAATATGAATAATACCAATCTAAGAGGGTGTTTGCCTAATATATTATTAATATTTGTTTATAGTTAGCTTATTTGATAAAAAACTAAGGTAAATTAATAGTTTAACAAAACTTGGTATCATTCCAAGTAAACATCCCTAAATTGGTATTATTTATAGTTAATCAAAAGTTGGTATTATTGTAGAAATAAAATTAGCAAACGTTATTTACAATAATATTTCCTTGAATAATTTACTTAATGTTGACAAAGACAGTTTACCATCATAATTCTGATATGATTAGACTTGAAAAGTGGGTAATTTTGTAAAATGATGTGTTAAGTCGTCGTATTAAGGGCTTTTTAAGCCAATAATTTGCAAAACTTAGGTTAAACTTAATTTGCTTGACATGAAACTAGACATGCAATACTAATTATTAACTAATATAGTTTTAAAATGGTTAGACTTGAAAAATTAAAATAGGTTTTAAGGGCTTTTATATTTCAAACGAACATATAACTAACCAACTGTTATATTCCTTACTGCAAATTACTCCCTCCGTTCTTTTTTGTTCTTCCCATTTACTTTTTGCACAGTTTTCAAAGCATACATGAAGACTCTATAAAAAATTATAAAAAATATATGATAAAAAAGTATACATTAAGACGAATCTAAGGAGATCTCATATGGATATATTTTATCATCTATAAATGTCTTAAAAATCTTAATCAAATTTCTCTCCAAAATGGAATATTCTAAACGGGAAGAACAAAAAAGAACGGAGGGAGTAATACCAATTCACTATGAAAACTCTAAAAAGAATATATAATATAATTTCTAAATAATATATAATACATTATGAAATTCATAGTTGTAAGCGAATAGAAATAAAAGATACATTTACGTACTATATTTGGTTTGAGGAAATTAAAGGAAAAGGAAATGAAGAAAATCAACTATTGCATTTCCTATATTTGAATAATTTAGAAGAGCAAGTATTTAAAGAATAAATTTGAACAGATTTGATTTATTAATTTTATTTGTCTAATCTCACCACAAGGACAAAGAATTAAAAGAAAAAACTTTTGTCTCCTCCTTTTCTATCTCCCTTCCTAAACAAATTAGAAAAGCTTTTCTCATAATTTCTCACTTTCCTCTCCCTTCTCCTATTTATTTGTTTTTCCTCTTACATTGTTGTTCAAACAAAATGCTAATATTTCTATGCTAATAACAACTCTTTGCTTACATTCATTCATTAATAAAAAATAATTTAATTATAAATTCTTAAATGAAACAGATTCATGGTTCCGTCAAGAATAAAAAAGTGTCACAAAACGAGATGTTTATTCTTAATGCTTACAAAGAGGTAGTGGATGACCACAAAGACCAGAATTACCCAAAAATAAAGAAACAGGAAAATCACCCTTGTAAGATGGAATCTCCCCACTTAACATGTTATACGAAACATTAAACTCTTGCAACCCTTTCAAATCAATACTTTTCCTGGAATACTTCCACTTAAATAATTTCTTGACAGTTTAATCGACGATAATTCCTTATTATTTCCAATTTCTTTTGGGATTGGCCCTGAAAGGTTATTACCCTCTAAATCCAAATCATGTAATTGTACCAAATTAGCAAGTGATTTGGGTATGTTCCCTCCCAAAGGATTATTCGACAAGATTAAGGAAGTAATGAACTGTAAAGCCGACTTATTACCTATATTCATGTCGATTGGACCTGTAAACATGTTACTAGACACGTCCAAGAAATCATAGCTCCCAACATTCTCATTATATGTAATCTTATCAAAATAGACTCCAATGACCCAATAAAATTGTTTGAGTGAAGATCAAGAATCTCTAGTGAAGAAAGATTCTTGAACTCATTTGGAATAGTAGAGTAAAATCTATTATTGGATATGTTAAGGTGGCTTAAATAGGTCATGTTCCCTATCCATTTAGGTACCTTCCCTTCGAGTCTGTTATTCGACAAATCAATGTAATTTATATTTGATGAAGATAGCCATTTGGGTAGGTTCCCTTTAATCCCTATTTTGGCTAAATTTAATGATGAAATTGAGCAATTTGACAACCAATTGGGTATGTTACCTAAAGAAAATGGGTTATTTGATAAATCTAGAAATTGTAAATTCTTCATTTGACCTAATTGATGAGGTAGTGACCCTATAAAGCGGTTGTTTTGCAAGTATAAGTATGATAATGTAGTCAAATTTCCTAGACTTGAAGGAATATGCCCTGTTAGCATATTATCTTGTAAGAAAATTTCGGTAATGTTAGATAGATTACTAAGGAAATCTGGTAAAATACCTATTAATGAATTATTATTCAATTCTAAATCTCGCAAAGAAATAAGTTGACCTATTGTTGATGGGATTGAACCATTAATTCTGTTGTTATACATTCTTAAATATTGTAATTGGGAAAGTTTACCTATGGAATTAGGTATACTACCACTAATTTGGTTATTATACAAAGATATCAAATAGAGACTCTAGTTTGCCAATAGTTTTAGGAATGTTACCCGAAAATTCACTACAAAAAAACACGGAGATTTTCAACGGAAAAACATTGGTTTTTTTGACGGTTTTAAGCGTCGAAAGAAATAGAGTCACAAATTTTCGACGATTTTCTTCTGACGCTTTATATCCGTCTATAAAATAATTTTTTTCGACGCTTTTAACTGTGGAAAATAAAATTTTGCGCCTTAAAACCATACTACAATTTTACAATTAGACGCTTTAAAGCGTCGAAAATGCTACTTTTTCGACGGTTTTAACTGTGGAAATAATAATTTGCGCCTTAAATTCATGCTACAATTTTCACGATTTTAGACGCTTTAAAGCGTGAAAAATACTAAATATTTTCGACGCTTTAAAGCGTGAAAAATAACAAATTTTTTAGATGATTTTAAGTGTCGAAAATGCTTAATATTTTAGACGCTTTTATACGTCAAAATGAAAATAAAACCATAATTATTTATCATCACTTTCCATACTATATAAAATTTATCAAACATACATAATAACCAACAAATATCATACCAAATCAATCATATCCACAAAAGTATTAGAATTCGATATTCATATACGCATATACATTCGTCGATGTAGCAAATGCCTAATATATATTCATATACATTTGTCGATGTTAAAGATAGCAAAATTTATAGAGTTAAAAGTTTGTCAAAAGTTAAAAACCTCCAAATTTGTTCTCATTATGTTGCATTATCCACTTTAGTGTCGAGACCTTCGCAAAAGATAATTTGTTGGTCATAATATGAATATTACCGGTAGCAAAAATCTGCAACAAATCAAAACAAACTTCACTTAAAATTAAAAGCCCTAACACAAAAAAATCAATAATTTACAATAAATTTACAATAAAAAAAATTTAGATAATTAATAATTTACAATAAATTTACAATAGAATTAAAACTAAAAGTATAAGCCTTTTCCACAAAATGACCGATTTTGACAACTGGAAAAATAACCAAGTTCAATTAACATAGATTTAGATAGCTATCTTTTACATGCATTAGAATTTAGATAAGTACTTAAACAAAGCTGTGTAGATGAAAAAAGTAAATAAGTTTCCAATAAGAACAATAAACTCAATCATTGATTAGCAATTCACTTCACTTGAAACAAAAATTACAAACCACAATTCACAAAAAAATATCCCAGTACAGATGAAACAACAAAAAAGAATGGATCTTCAAAGTACTAGTGTATGAGTACATGCCTAATAAAGCACAATGTTTAAGCAAAAGTCCTACATGTGAAACATACGCTATTGCAAAAGCAATCGACATTGAAGAACAAAAAAAGTGCACGCATCACATACTTGTTATAGTTGTCATTACCCATTGTAGCAAGCTTCACAATATCAGATTTGTTAAGGATTGGAGAGGACTTCAAAAGATAGGTTGAGAGTTGAGACCATTTTTTTTATTGGAATAGGAAGATAAGACTTAGTCAAACAATATGCAAGAAGCTCAGAAGTTCAGTTAAGTCTTATCCTTCCTCTTAGCAAAGTCTACCATAGCAAAAACCCGTTAGCTAATCTAAACAAAGGGTAAATCAAGTGTTTTAAGTGAATTTAGACCAAGTTCACAAAACAGAGCACTATTATTATACATTGAAATAGCATGATATAGTTCACTAAACTCAAAATATTTCAAACACCATCATGCTATTATTATACATTGAAATAGCATGATATAGTTCACAATGACATAGTTATGCCTCTAACAATAGCATTGCAAACACCATCAAATGAGAGTGAAAATCAAGTGTCATTGTGTCATTGTGAAGAAAAAAACCTGAGCATCAGCACAACACAACACAAGTTGCCCTTATACTATACTAAGTGTCATTGTGTATTAGGAACAAATACAGCAGGTGTAGTAAAATATGATACCTGCACAACAAACTCCAACTGTTGAAGCGTGCACAATAACTAGAAAATAGTAAGAGGGTAGAGGGATCATGGAAGCCAAGGATAATTAATCACTAAGCATAGATAGGAATGAAGGCATGAAAATAAAATAATTGAATTAAGGGAGCAACAAACAAAAACAGAAATTAAAATTATCAAACTTTTGACAATAAAACTAAAGTTATCTATGAACAATAGCATGGAGCTCAAAGAATATTCAGTTCACACTGCAGCATCTATAAACTGAAGTTAACTATGTATGACAATAAAACATTATTCACATAGAAAAATCCATTAGAATGCATTAATAGAAAAATTCATTTTCCCCTTTTTTAAACGAGTAGATATGACAATTGGAATAACTAGCTGTAGGTCAAGCACTAGATTGTTCAATAATGCTTTCTTGTATAATCATCAATGAATGATATGGCATATTGTTAGAATGTTTTGCCTAATTTCAGAGTTAACTAATTATGATCATTTAAGTAATGTCAGATGCAAGAAGACCATTAGGTGATTATATGACCCCATAGTATGAAATGTTACACTACATAATTGATCAACTCAATTATTCGTGAAGAACCCTTATGTTACATAATCTACCTTTGTCCAAAAAGATTAGTACTTGACATTCATTTCCTTATACCAATCTCAAGTTCTCACTGTCACCACATCGAACTCTCGACAACATCTTATATTCATAAAAATAGGTATCTTTAGGATTGAAGCTTTTGCAACCTTGTTTAATGAATTAACTAAGTCACTCACTTTGGAACTTCTCCGTTAAAGCCTTAGATTAATGGCCTATCTTAGGAATTTTAATATTATTAGAGATAGTTTAAGAGTATTTTTATGAGAATAATTAGCTGTATTTTGGTTGTACAATATCTTTAGGATATTTGGACAACCTTTTCTAATGGTATAAGTTTGGTAGCTTATGTACTCTAAAACCCACGAAATACAAACCATGGCAAATCCCAAATCCCACGATCCATTATCCCAAATTCTTTAATAAACCCACTAAAAAGTAAAAACTAACAAATCCCGCAAACAACAAAACAAGTAATTTTACAACCTATAGGCTATAAAGTATAAGGTTCTAACTCACATTTAATTAGCCCCAATAAAAGTAATTTGATAAACAATGGCAAATTAGGGTAAAACCTTCATTGAACTACAACACCTAGAAATGCGGAAGCAAATTAGGGAAAACACAATAGTATAATCAATAATGGCGAATCAGAAATAACAAACAACAAGAAATTAAAAACTATTGAAGTGATAAATTACAAAGGAAACTATATACCTGGGAGAGGTAGATAAAGGATGAGCAACCAAAGTTTGAAATTTATGGATGAGCATCTGAAAATTAAGGAAAATTAGGTTAGAAATTTAGAGTTACAATTGAGGATGTAGATTGAGAAAGATGAAACAGATTATGCTTCGTGAGTTCGTCAAATTACCTAGCTCGTGTGAGATTCTGTTTGGCCATTTGTGCTGCTGGAGGATGTAGATTAAGGAAAGTGAAGGGACAATGTGCTGAAGGGAGCAAGAGGGAAGTCGAATGAAATTAGGGTTGGGAATGAAAAGGCATCGATTTTTTTTGGGTATTATTATTTGTCGCCACCTTTTTAATGAAATCGCCATCCCTATTAAAAAAATTAATAAAAAAAAAAAAAAATAAATAAAACAAATAAATTAATGTTACTATAAAAGGAAAGACAACTTGTGTAAAAAATTCAAATTTCAGTAAAAAATTAATGTTACTGTAAAAATTTCAACGTTGTACCGAAATTAGCTAAATTTTGTAATCGAACTACAATGGCGAACCAAAACGAACAAGAATACGATTCGGTAAGTATGTTGTTCTATTTCAAATTTATTTAAAAAAAAAAAAATATTGTAACATCGCACAAAATGTCTATTGTACAATCGCATTAAATGTAGTATTGTACAATCGCATTTTGTGCATTGTACCATGCATTTTCAATTTTTTTATTCATTATTTATTGTTTTATTTAATTTGTTTATGTAATTTATTCTTTTGTGATTGTATTTATTTAAACTTAATTAATGTCTAAGTTTTTTTAGGTGACAAATAATAATACTCTTAATTTATTTATTTAAAAAAAAAAAAAAAAAAATTAAGAAAATGCCATGGAATAATCGCACAAATTGTGCGATTGTACTATAGCACAAACTGTGCGATTGTGCAATAGCACAATTTGTGCGATTTTACCATGCATTTTTTTTTTTTTTTTTTTTTTTTTTATTCATTATTTGTTATTTAATTTATTTATTTAATATATTATTTTGTGATTATGTTTTATTTAATTTATTGTTTTGTGATTATATTTATTTTAAAATATTTAATAAACTTTATTAAATTTTGATGTTGATTATGTGTAGATTAAATTTTATATTAGTTTTTAGGTTGATGGCATTTTTGAAATTTTTTTTTTTTTATTTTATTTTTTTTTAAAAAAAAAATAGGGGTGGCGATTTCATTAAAAGGGTGGCGACAAATAAAAATTGGGTTTTTTTTTTGAGGCATTCGTGGAAAATAAACTGTCAAAAAACTCTTTGTTTTTTTTCATATTTTTTTTCAACAGTTAGTTAAGCGTCTAAATATAAGGGTCTAAAAACTCCTTATTTTTTTGTAGTGATTTGTTGTCTCCTAGATCAAGATATGTAAGCGATCTCATATTGATGATTGAGGATGGAATCGGGCCGCTAAACTCATTATTGGACAAAATTAGATATGTTAGAGATGTAAGTGAATGAAAAATAGAGTCGGGTATAGTACCAGATAAAGTATTTGAACTAAGATCGAGCTGTTGAAACGTACGAATACGACCAATAGAGATGGGTATTGAACCATTTAGCTTATTGTTGTATAGAAAAAGAGTAGTTAAATGAGATAGCTTACCCAAATGAGTAGGAATTGGACCAATTAATTCTTTACAGGTACTAAGGTCAAGTTGTTTGAGAAAGGTAAGGTTGCCAAGAAAAGGGGATAATGTACCCGAAAGATAAATGTGGTTAGGGTAGTTAAAATCGTTAGGGTCGTGAAAAGAAAGTTTAACAACACGGCCGTGCATAGGGTCGCAGTAGACGCCATGCCATGTGGCGCAACAGTCGGTGTCGGGCAGCCATGTGCTTAATATGTTTGTTGGGTCATGCTTGATTCTGTGCTTGAAATCAAGTAAGGCTTCTTTATCTATAGGATGACAAGATTCCACTAATGAGGGATTATATGTGCTAATAAACAAGATTATGAAGAAGATATGGGGGATTATCTTTCTTAAGCTTAACATATTGTAAATGTATTATAATGAAATAAGATGTTCTTAAGTTTAGGGAATTATGTCTAACTATATATAAAATGAAATGCATACCCATTGTTTTGGTTTGTAGAGCTTAGATATTTTGGGTTCGTTTATTGTGGTCTTTGATGGTCAAATTACAATTTACAACTCTTATATAGTCATACATAAAGATATTTATTTATTACTAGAGGTTCATTATTGTTTGGGTACAGTTGGAAGTTTTCTACATTTAATAAAAAGTATATTTGACCAATCTAAAACAAGCTTGCACGGTAATGGTGTTGTATACTTGTATGCAAAAGATAGTTTTGGGCAGGGGTGTTGAAAACCGGGTACCGGGTCAAATCAGATCCGAAAATTCGGGTACCCGCTTTTTCGGGTACTTAAAATTGTCCGGATACTCGGATTTGTTAGAATGTTTTATTTATTTATTTATTTGTCGTTTTGTCGTTCTAACATATGTTTGTTTATCTCTATTTTTACTTAAAATATTTTTTATATAAAATTCAAATACAAACTCTCTAAAAATCTTTAACTTAATTAATCATACAAGATTAATTAAGAAAATGAAAGAATTATATTTTTGTTCATGGGTTTAAGTAAGAACAATTATAAAATTCAAATATTAACTCTCCAAAAATATTAATTCCAAGGTTATCTTGAGAGATATAATGATCATTTTAGTTACGGAAAAAAGAAAAAAAAATAATAATTAAATAAAACCGGATACCGGATACCCGATTTCCAAAAAGGCGTGACCCAGATCCGGTATAAAATCGGTACCCGACCCGGATTATCCGGTTTGCGAAAACGGGTAAATTACCCGGCGAAACTGGTAATTCAATTTTAGAATATATATATATATATATATATATATATATATATATATATATATATATATATAATACTCATATACTCAATACATATTTATTGAACACAAATTCTTACTTGAGACCGTCTATATAATAGACGACTCAAGTTTAAGGCTGACCCAATTTATAAATTTTTTAAAAAAAACTGATTAGTGATTTTGTAAGTTAAAAGGGAGATATGAATTTGGCTCTTGATATTGAAAGTTTAATTTTGTAGTTCTATCTTTGATTTACATTAACTTTAAACATAAGTTAAAAGTTGAGTATAAAAAAGATAAAGGTAAAAAACACTAGTATTTCAAATAAAAACAGGATGTGGATGGAGGGTTTTATTTTCCTAAAAAAGGCGGATAAGAGTAAAGTGACAAAAGTTGAGTGTATTGACTTTAAATAATTGCATACAGAAATTAGGTGGTAACTCCTTTAGGGAAGTGATGATATTTTGCACGTTGAAGATACTCATTGGATAATGAATATGTTCTTAAAATAGGGACTCATTTTTGAGACACCAAAAGTGTGATTTAATATTAGGTGAACTTGCATCTTTATAAGCAAGTTTTACTTATAATATATATGAAAATTGAAACGAATATACTTATAAAAAATTCTTAAATAAGTTTCGAAAAATTTTAATTTCCAACATATATCTGATCCTAAGCTTAGAAAACAGGTAAAAAAAAGTTCAAAATTCTTTATTTATCGTTACTTAGAAAAAAAACAAAGGTAGACAATGCCATAAGGTTGGAAGGGACAAAAGAAATTCAAACAAAGTTTGTTCAATGTTAGTAACAACAAATTACAAACATGATTTTAAGAATACAAACTCTCAAGCTTAGTTGAATGCATTATGAAATTCATAGTTGAATGAAAACGAATAAAAAAAGAAACACACATTCACACTACATTTGGCCCTGAAACGGTCTCATACAAACCGAGATGTTTCTTTTTAGTGCTTACAAAGAGGTAATGGATTACCACAAAGACCAGGATTACCCAAAAACGAAGACACAGGAAAATTACCCTTGTGGGATGGAATCTCCCCACTTAACATATTATACGAAACATCAAACTCTTGCAACCCTTTCAAATTCAATACTTTTCCTGGAATACTTCCACTTAAGTAATTCCTTGACAGTTTAAGCGACGACAATTCCTTATTACTTCCAATTTCTTCTGGGATTGGCCCTAAAAGCTTATTACCCTCTAATTCCAAATCTTGAAATTGTACCAAGTTAGCAAGTGATTTGGGTATGTTCCCTCCCAAAGGATTATTTGACAAGATTAAGGAAGTAATATACCGTATAACCGGCTTATTACCTATGTTCATGTCGATTGGACCTGTAAACATGTTACTAGATACGTCCAAGAAATCATAGAACCCAACATGCTCGTCATATGTAATCTTATCAAAAATAGACTCCAATGACCCAGTAAAATTGTTTGAGTGAAGATCAAGACTCATAAGTAAAGAAAGATTCTTGAACTCATTTGGGATAGTAGAGTATAGTTTATTGTTGGATATGTTAAGGAAGCTTAAATTGGACATGTTCCCTATCCATTTAGGCACCTTCCCTTCGAGTTTGTTATTTGACAAATCAAGGTAGTTTATATTTGATGAAGATAGCCATTTGCGTAGGTTCCCAGTGATCCCGGTATTGGCTAATTTTAGTGTTGAAAGTGGGCAATTTGACAACCAATTGGGTATGTTACCTAAAGATAATGGGTTATTTGACAAATCTAGTTGTAGTAAGTTCTTCATTTGACCCAATTGAGAAGGTAGTGGGCCTATGAATTGATTGTTTTGTAAGTATAAGTAGGCTAATGTAGTTAAATTCCCTAGACTTGAAGGGATATGCCCTGTTAACATATTATCTTGTAAGAAAATTTGGGTAATATTAGAAAGATTACCAAGGGAATATGGTAAAACACCGCTTAATGAATTATTATTCAATTCCAAATCTTGCAAAGAAATAAGTTGACCTATTGTTGATGGGATTCGGCCATTTAGTCTATTGTTGTACATTCTTAAATATTGTAATTGGGATAGTTTACCTATAGAATGAGGTATATTACCACTAATTTGGTTATTATAGAAAGATATAAAATCGAGACTTTCCAATTGGCCAATATTTTTAGGAATGTTACCCGAGAATTTGTTCTCTGATAGATCAAGATATGTAAGCGATCTCATATTGATGATTGAGGATGGAATCGGGCCGCTAAACTCATTATTGGTCAAAATTAGATATGTTAGAGATGTAAGTGAATGAAAAATAGAGTCGGATATAGTACCAGATAAAGTATTTGAACTAAGATCGAGCTGTTGTAATGTACGGATACGACCAATAGAGATGGGTATTGAACCATTTAGCTTATTGTTGTTTAGACTAAGAGTAGTCAAATGAGATAGCTTACCTAATTGAGTAGGAATAGGACCACTTAGTTCTTTACAATTACTAAGGTCAAGTACTTGGAGAAAGGTAAGGTTGCCAAGAAAAGGAGATAATGAACCGGAAAGATTAATATCGTCAGGATATTCAAAATCGTCAGGGTCGTAAAAAGTAAGTTTAACAACACGGCCGTGCAAAGGGTCGCAATAGACGCCACGCCATGTCGCGCAGCAGTCGGTGTTGGGCAGCCAATCACTTAGGAGCTTAAATGGATCATGCTTGATTCTGTGCTTGAAATCAAGTAAGGCTTCTTTATCTATAGGATGACAAGGTTGCACTAATGAGAGATTAAATGTGCTAATAAACAAGATTATGAAGATGATGTGGGGGATAATCTTTCTTAAGATTATCATGATTGGCTGGCTATTGTGTTTGTAAATGTATCATATGAATGGGATGTTCTGAGACTAAAGTATATATAATGATATGCTTACCCATTGTTTTCTTTGTAGACGTTAGATATTTTGGGTTCGTTTATTGTGGTCTCTATCGGTCAAATTACAACTTCGAAAAAATTTGATGATCTGAAATTTATTTGACCTTATAATCGAATTCGATTTGGGCATGTGCAAAGAAAGCCATTAGAGGCTCCCGTCAGAAGGATAGAGACCTTTATTGTGGAGGGTAAAAGAAGCCGAGGAAGACCAAAGAAAACGTAGGTTGAGCAGATTAAGGACGACTTGCGTGAACTACGCCTCTCCGAAGACCTGACTAGGGATAGAATAGTTGGAGACGCCAGATCCACACCACAGACTAGTTTTTGTCCCTTTAGATGTCTTTCTTGTCCTGACACCTGGACATTATCTTTTCCTTCCCCTTTTTGTTCTTTTTGCTTTTCGGTTCTTTCATGGTTTCTCTATCTTTGTTTTAGCTATTGTATTTCTTCTACAGGTAATTTTTTACCTTCAAGCTACAGTGTTAACCTTTTCCTCTCTATGTAGGGCTCCCTCTTTCTGAGGGTAAAATTGACCGCTTTCCTCTAGTATTCCCTCCCAAGGGAGTACGGGTATGGATTGCCCGTCACATTCCCTCACCCAGACCCTGTTTTCGAGCGGGATATTGGGTTGATGATGATAATGATGATGATGATAATCGAATTCGATTTAATCCGATTTCAAAAATAATTTACATTTATGTAAAATAATAATATAAACGTAAAATCCTATCTCAAACAGATCTAAAACACATAATTTAAAATTAATTCGTTAATCCAAATGAACACCTTTATTGATAGAGTTATTTCTTTGTTACTAGCTAGAAGTTCATTGATTGGGTACAGCTGGGATTTTCTACATTCAAAAGATATATTTGACCAATCTAAAAAAGCTTTGGTGATAGCGGTGTTGTATACTCGATTGCAAAAGATAGTGGCGTTCTAGGGCCCATGTATAGTTAATATATTAGTGATCATTCATAATTTTTGTAACACCCTCCCAATAAAGCATTGGTGACTATTTATGCAGACCGTAGATTAGCCTTACAAATTAATATCAGTTTTTTTCAGCATATTTTGGCTTCACTCGTGCGTAGCTAGGAAAACTTTTCAGAAGGTCATTGATCTACTGTGGAGTTCTATCAAATGAGCTCCCATGAAAAGATGTATCTTGTTAATATGGATAGTCTATTAATTTTTTTTAAAGCTAAATCTGAGGTATCACAAATTTAAAAAGAACAATTAAAAAAATAAAGTAATTATATAGATTTGTGTAATAATAAAATAATTCTATATGAGAAGATCTATATAACAAAATAGCAGCCCCTGCAATAGACAGTATTGTAATAGCATCTTGATTGAGAATAAGTTGTATTGCTGGCCAATAGGATAATTTGGACTTTGAAGATAGTTCTTTATCAAACTGCAATTAACTAGACCGCGGTATTGGATTTAGTGGCACTGATTCATATTTTTAGTGTAATAATTATTAGTTTTTATTTTAAGTTCCAATATAAAGTGATTAGTGACATTTTATTTGGTTTTTAGTGGCATGTGTAATTGTTATAGTCTATAGTGACATTTGTGAGAAATGTCACTAGACCCTATGTTGCAAAAAACTTTAGTGTGATTTTTTATTGGAAAAGTTACCGTGAACAATACGTTTTTTTAATTTCCTTACAATAATATCAACTTTTGATTAACCATGAATAATACTAACTTAAAGGGGTGTTTTCTTAAAAATTTCTAACATATTAAAAATCAAACTATAGGTGATTATAAGACAAAAAAAATTGGTATATTAGTTTCTAAACTAAAGGTGTATTATTCTAGGAAAATACCTCACAAAGTTGGTATTATTTATGGTTAATTAATAGTTGATATTATTGTAGGAAAATTAACAAAAAGTTGCATTATTCATTTTCCTTTTTGATTATGATGCTAAAGGGTCTAATATATGTCACTAAATCCTCTATATATATAATATATTATTAGAAAATTGAAATAACGACATTTAAATTAAATGTCACTAAATATATCCCACAAAAAGCAAAAATTATGTTGTAGTGATTAGTAATTTAGACTAAATAACAAAATTGAAATTCCAATTTATCCCTTAGCTCAACGTTAATTTTATCTATCAAATTATTTTTTTAATTTAATATTTGCACTATTTTTATGTGACATATAAACTTATACTTCCTCCGTTCTAAAATACTTGTACTATTTGACTTTTTACACAGTCCAATAAACTAATTCAGTTCTTAATATCTCTGATAATAAGTAATAAAAAATTATAAAAATTTTGATATTAATAATCTTTGCATAGAGACGAATCAAACAAAATCTTACTTTACTATTTTTTAACTTATAGATTAAAGACAAATCACAAAATTATTAGAGTATATATATCATATCATGGGGCCTCAAACCATAAGTTTAAACTTTTGATTGAGTTGGTTTTTTTGACATGGTATCAAAGTCAATTGTATGCACCTCGTGTTTTCCTAGTAATGTACTGGCATTCATAACAAGTCAAGTTTAATTTTACATGGTATTAGAAGTTAACATGATAAGATGTCACGGGTTTGTGATAAGTGCAATTATTTGCACTTATTTATATCATTTTATACTCCTTAATGATGGTCGATGTTAGTAATTTCGTGTTTATTTTGAAGCTTTATGCTACTTTACTTGTTTATTCATGTTGATTTTGAGTGGTTTTTATTGTTCTAAGCATAATTTTTATGGTTTTAATGATGACGGAGTTCAGTAAGGAGATTTTTAGCTCAGGTAAAGATGTTCTACAAAGAAAATGAGTAAAAGAGTAATAGAGTGTTTAAAATGCAAAAAAGTTTTGAAATTTGATACATTTCTACTCTTTTGGTCATAACTTTCAATAGAAATATCGTATAAATGCATAGTTTGTGGAATTGGAATCTATACTTCAAGAGCTTTCTAACAGTATATTATATGTCCAATTCTGATAACCGAGCAGTAAATTGCGTCCGTTTAAAGTTGCTTCAATTTTCCAGCACCCAAAGCCGACTCGGCGGTAATGCAACATTCTAGAAAGTCAACTCGGCTGTTTCTTTTCTGGACTGCACGTGATTTATTTCAAGCGACAATTTCCTTAAACATTAATTAGCTTTTAGTAATTAGGGTTAAGTCTCCTTTGGTGGGTTGGGTGGCTGCTTCCTCCTCTTTACTCCTTCTTCTTTATCATTTTCCTTTGAATTGTACTTCTTTTTCCATTAATTTACTCTAGTAATCGTCCTTTACTTTAGTTCTTCATTAAGTTTTGCCATTAATCTTTCATTGAGTATTGTAAGTTTTTCTTTAACATTTAATTTCTTTGTCTTTAATTCCCTGTATTAGTTTTAATCTTCCTTTAGTGAACTTTAATTATTGTTATTAATCATTCTTTAATAAAAACTAGTTTGTTCTTTTATTGTTTTTTGAATTAATTGTTGTGTTCTTGGGTATTCAATTATTGCCTCTCTTGAATTTGTCATTATTATCATATTCATTCATGTTTAGTATCATCCTAGGGTTGTTGTTTATTGCTTTTAACATGATTAGTGAGTAAATTCATAATTTAGGATTGAATTGTGCTAATAACCCTAAATTAAACATGCTTTTTCGGACTAGTCAATAGATATAGCGTGTGAGATTGGGATCGACTTTGCTTTAGAGTAACTATTAATTCGTTCAATAAAATTAGCGTGTGAGAATTAAATTAGTAGGACCTAAATCTAATAGTTATTCAACAGAGCGAGAGTTTGAGATTAACAAGATCATGTTTAATCACATAATTAATCCGATATTTCATAGACGCTAATGAGAATTTGATCATTCAAGACTTTAGGGGATTCCCAAAACTCTAGATCTCTTCATCATATAGCTTTAATCTATATTTCTTATTGCATTTGTAGTTTATTAGAAAACAACCAACCAAACATTTTTCTCCTTTGAGCAATATAATTAGTAGAAATTAGCAAGTTTCTTATCCTAACTTTCTTGTGTTCGACCCGCATTTACACTTTTGGCCCAATGGGTTTTCGTGTGATGTGGCGTATCAGAGTATATAACATATCTTGTGGCCTCAACCAGTAAGCTTTTAGTTAACACAAAAACTTGGGTGAGACCGCCTCACTTGTGAGACGCATTTTATTGGGCCGACCCAATGCTATATATTTTTTTACTGATTTCACGTATTAAAATGTCAATTTGAATAGTTAAAAGACCAATTTAAAGATTTAAAAGACCAATTTCAAAGATTTAAAATTGAGATTTTAAGTCATGAAGATGAAATTTGACAGTTTTAAGACTTAAAAGGTCAATTTTAATATTTAAAAAGCCACTTTTAAGACTTTAAAGACCAATTACAAGACATTAAATTCTCATTTCAACTTTAAAATTAATGACTCAAATATTTAAAGTAGATATTAAAAAATTTTGAAATTGACCTTTAAAGTCTTAAATTAGATTTTTAAGTCTTGAAATTGGTTTTTTAAGTCATAAAATTAGTATGTCATAATATTGGATTTTGGTGTTTTATTATCAGATTTTGGTGCACATTTTGTTTTGCTTTTTGAAGTCACTTTTTTGTATTTAGTATTTTATTACCAGATTTTGGTGTTTTAATATCGGGTGTTGGTGTTTTAATATCAGATTTTGGTGCCCATTTTGTTTTGTTTTCTAAAGTCACTTTTTGGATTTGGTATTTTATTACCAGATTTTTGTGCTTTAATGCCACAATTTGGCATTTTATTATCAGATTTTGGACCTATAATTGCGAATGATTGTGCAATTGAAGAGGAAGGCTTTTTAAATTGGACTGGTTGCACCAGTACACCCGCCTCACAGGAGATTTTCTGTTTAGTTAAATTGATTTCTTAACAAAATTAAAAATAAATAATAAATAGTGCATTATCTTGTAATATAGCAAATAATATGGAGCAAAGGAAGTATATGTAAGCGATCAAATATTGAGGTGCTGAGGGAATATCAAACAAGACCATTTCCAAGACCATAACAAATTTTAATTTTAAAAAGTAGTATTCTCCAAACAACTAATTTTGTAAGAAATTATGTCTAAATAAAATAACCTCCAAAACAAGTTTATATTTTCATAATTCATACTCCTTATTAGATTATTTAATCTACACATATAACGTGTCTCAGAGTGAAATTGTCTTATATAATAATTTGTGTTAGAGTATATAACATATTTTGGGGCCTCAACCATCAGCTTAAACTTTTGGTTGAATTGGTTGCTTAACAATTTGGGTTATCAAAAACTTACCAAAAAAATCATATCCCTCATATTAGAGGCCCACTAAACCGATGGGCATCCATTACAAAGAGTTCACTACTTCACCAACACAAATACAAACAATGTCATCATCGGGAAAATGACCCTAAATTTAGACTTATTTAACGTTTATGAAAAAAAATAGTTAATTGAATTATTTAAGATACTTTTTCCTAAACAAGAAAATAAAAATAAAATTTTACTTTCATTTATCAAAAAAATTAATTGTACAGCCAAAATTTGAAACTAACCTTATATTAATTGCATCTAACCAGACTAATAACACCAACAATAATAATAATAATAATAATAATAATAATAATAATAATAATAATAATAATATCTTCACTATGGAGTATTATTTATCATTAACCAAAAAATCTATCTATAATTTATTACTAAAACAAAACATGCTTACATCATCATCTTTCAAAATTGTCTACGTGTCGCTTCCACATTAAAAATTATCCCTCTTAAATTAAATGATGATGTCATTGTTATTATGATCTTTGACTTTCTACTTTTTTATTTTGAATATATTATTTTTCTTATTAATAGTTTTTTTTAAAATTTTTGGGTCAAATCATATTTAATGTATTAGCAAACTATATATTATATTTTATTTATTTTAATTATTTATATAATTTTTTTCAATTTTTTTGTTAAATGAATATTATTTAGTGTATTGGATATTTTGAGATAGTTAAAACATAATATATTTTTACTAGGATTTGTTTTTGTTATTTATACTCTGAAAATTTGATAAAACCGTAACATTAACATAACTATATGAAAAGAATCATTCATTTAAAACAATCTTAGAGTTTCGTTTTTTTTTTTTTTAGAAATTATAGCTAGCCACCATGATTCAAAGGCTTAAGCATTATAGTCAAATTGCAGAATTTTCGTGGCTTTGAACCAAGATGATATTTTTTTTTGAAGATTGAACCAATATGACTTATCTGACTTGGATTTAATCACGTTCAATTTCATGCATAATTCAGATTGAATATGATTAGGATAGGGTAATCTCGGCTAATGGTTAAATGTCAGTTATGAGAATCATTCGCAATATGTGCTCGATTTTCCCAATTCCAATTATCAACCTATCCGAGTGCAACTTCACTTCGATAATATTATTTCAATAAAATTAAAAAAAAAAACAAACAATTTTCAATTTGGATAACTTTCAATTTCGATTCAAATTTTCATTCGAAACCCACTTGAATAGCTCTATTTACGCTAGAGGTTTTCAACGGGCCGGGTCGGGGCAAAATTGAAATGGGGCGGGGCGGTGGGTCATGTCAAATGTTAAACGGGGCGGGTCAAGCCCATTTAAATTCAACCCACTTTAAACTTTTTTTAAAGTTCATAAAATAGTATTTTTTATTATACTTTTTGGCCCATTAGATCGACCCACTTATGTATATAATAGTATCATTTAAAAATATTAAAAAAAGGTAATTTTTTTTTCTTCACAATTCATACTTACTAGGTATTTACCCGTGCACGCACGCACGCAACTATAAGTATTTTTTTCATAAAGATATGATTTTGATATAAAAACTAATTTTATAATTAAAAGGGAACAAATATAATAAATGTATTTTCTAGAAACAACGACAAATAAATATGAGCAAATACAATTGCAAATAAAAAGTATGTAGCTTACCAACAATAAAACAAAAATTAATTGAACCCAATTTGTTAAATACAATTATAATATAAACCTTTGTTTTTAGATGTTGACGAAAAAAAATGCTATCGTGGCTCATTATTTTAATATAATGTTTTACTATAATGTACTTCATGGTGATTTGATAATAAAAATATTATTGAAATTTTATCAAAAAGAAATCTTAATACATTTGATTATATGAATTACAGGTGAAATTGTCCTTTGTTTTTAGAAATAATATGAAAAGATAAATAAATATAATATCATAAATATAAATATGTATATTAATACAAATATGTCGATAAAGAGACATGAAGAAATATTGTTTAATATTTACTCTACTGAAATTTATGCTTATTTTTATTGGTTAACCTAGTGGTTGAAAAACTTATCTTATATTGTTCCACATATAGAGTAGTAAAACTCAAAGTTTGGGTCAAATTACCAATAAATTTTGGACAATCTATTATGGGTTATAAATCACTCAGGTATTGCTACCATAACAAATTTTTTTATTTACCCATAATTAGCAAAAATTGAACAATTAAGTTTAAACTTTAATAAAATTTAAATTGAAAGTAGTATATTTTGCCTCTACAGCAGCATCATGAAGTCCATCTTTTTTTATCTCCTTTTCAAATTGAAGACATAAAATGGTGATTGAGTGGATTACTACATACTATAAATCAAATAAAATACAAATACAATACCACGAACACAAATTTCAAATTCAACTAAACTAAAATAAAATAAAACAAATAAAACCCCAATTTTTAATCATATAAAAGTCACCTAAACTCTAGTATAAAAATAAAAATATCACAATTAATAAATTTTCCGAAACCTTATTAAACAATGAAATGAAGAAATGGTAAAATAAACACACAAAATTCCTATTTTCGGAATTCCCATAAATTTATAAAATTAAAAGCTCGAAATTAAAAAAAAATAACAAAAGCCTAATTTTTTTTCCTGCAAAAATGACGCATAATATTGTAAAATTTTAAGGAAAAAAAAAAATTGCAAACCTTTCAAAGTAAGATTTTTTTTACAATAAAAGGAAATTGAGAAAGAGGAATTAAAATTGGTAGTTTAGTAGTTTACCATATATGAATAGCTTCCTAAGGAAGTTTAGGGATATACAATATTAAGCAGTAAATATTTTTGAAGAGATAAGATTGTAGAAATGGGCGGGAAAACAATAATTGTAGTAGAGACACGTGTCATAGAGTTTTATTGTTTTAATAAATAGTATGATGATATGATATGATATGATGATATGATGATAATTATCCGATCCGATCCGATCCCATTATTAACCCGATCCGCTAATAACCTGTTAAAATGTGACCCGACTATTCACCCGTTGGATCGACCCGCCCCATCCAACGCCTCTAATTTACCCCTCACGGTTCCATTCCACTTCTAAAATCCAAATCCAATCGAGTTTGCCTAATAATCGAGATTGTTCATCTAAAACTGGATATTCTCATCCTGATTCTTCTCAGATGTCACCCAAAAGAAGTAAGAACAATCTTCTTTACACCTTTTCTTTTCTTAATTATCTCGTTAATGGCGACTTTTATTTTTCCTTGAATTTGAATTTTGATTGAAGAAACTTGTATTTGAACTCCTATATACATTCATGTAAAAATGTTGGTAAAACGCAAACTTAATCAGACTGTTCATTAATGCTTAATGAAATCATTACATAGATTTTTACCTTCTCAACAGAAAAAATAAACAAAATAACACAATTACATAACTCCTTTGATTGAAGCATTACAGACTTGAAGGCTATTTGCCCTAAAGTTGCACTTAATTTGATTGATAAAATGCCCAACAAGATGGGTGTATTTTTGCCTTGATCTTCTTTCACATGGTGGGCTAACATAATTACGATATTACAGAGTCATCTATGTTTTATGAGCATTGGGTAGTTAGCCTGCAAACCACAAACAAAAAAGGAAATCTTAATTAGAAGAGAAAATTATTCACCCATCAAAAAATACATATTGCATGGGTGATGAACTAAAGAAGATACTCCCTCCGTCCCATAATTTTAGCCCCATTTGTGTTTTGTTGATTTAATTATAGTGGTTTTTGTTTGTTTGTGACAGTATAATGAATGATTTAGACTACGAGAGAAAAAGAAAAAAAAAATGAAATGAGTGGTTGAAGACGTGTTTTTATGGTGCGTAGAAGGTGGGGTCTATATTTCAAAAAGGAAATGTAGCTAAAATTTTAGGACAATTCAAAATGGCAAATGCAGGTAAAATTATGTGATAAAGGGAGTAATAATCAATTATAAATGATTGGTATTTGGTAAGTTCAACTGGTGGGTATTTGAAAGGTCAAGTTAAGTGATGTGGATGTTTGTTGAGTTTTATTTTATATATGCCACAAGTTATAGTTAGGAACTGATGCTTTGCAAAAAGTTTGATATGTTGGGTGGCTCCAAGTGAGGACAAAAGGTTAACTTTTTTGATCACTTTATGAAAAGGTTAGGAACTAGATAGCAAAAAGAAGAGAAAGCTTTGGATATGTGCAATTGGAGTATCGTCATCCAATTTAGTCCATCTAAGTATTTGGAATCTTAAATTGACAGCAAAAGAGATACATTTTTTATTATCCAAAATCTCAATGAATGTCAATTGGGCTCCTTTTATTCTTTTTTGTTTTTCTTATCGTTGTTATTCTGGTAATGAGGGAAACGGTTGTGTGGAGGGATTGAGGAGAAGATAAGAGTCAGATGTATGTAATGTGGTCAGGAAGTCCTACACGTTTCCTGCATAGAAATTGGAGTTTTGGGTTCACGATTTCTTGATAAAGAGTCATTTATGCAACACACTTGTTGACAACCATAAGGTTCTCAACTTCCGGGTGAAGAAAGTAGTGAAAGGTAGTTGTTGATGTCATCTTAACTGGTGAAGTAACAAGAGTGAACTTGACGTTTTAAGCTTATGCATAAAGTCTTAAGCTTATGTATTGTTATTGTTTTAAGTCCTAGCTCCGATATATTTAGTGTCATAACAATAACAGGAACCATCGTGTATGCATCATGTCATGGGCAGGATTAGGGGACTTAATTTTTCCAAGGATATGTCTGATAATGGCCATAGCTGCACTGCATGGAAAATAATGTATTCATTCTATGGTAGGATGTGAATGCATGCTTGTTGATCATCAAGAATAAGATTAAATTACCTTCTTTTTTTGTTTTGGACGTTTAGCCATTGCGTCCAGATGACCGGTAAGGGAATGGGACTTTCCCATCCTCAATCCTTTTGACATCTGCGACAAGGATGTCATAGTGCCTCTTTACTTCTTCCGGAGATTTCCCTACTTTCTCCGCCACCTTTTGCCAACGGTCTTCAGTGTCCTTATCATACAAAGCTAAGGCCTTTTCGAACTGTTTGTTTTGCTTGGATGTCCATGATGAGTTAGAACTGTACGAAGAAGAAGCCATTTATCTTTAGGGGTCGAGTTGTTGGTTCTGAAAGAGGTCAAGGGAGCCAGGTATTTTTTTCCGCTACAAAAAAGGTGAAGTGAAAAACTGAGAAAGATGTGTGACGAGAGAAAAGGACTGGTTGTCTAAGTTAGGAAAGACTCCTTGGAATAGCAAGTTGGCATGGTTTTAGATTAACTGAGTTAGCTCCTTATAAACTGGAGAAAAAGTTGTTTGTGGGGTTAATCCCAGCTAGGAGAATCCTGCAAAAGGTATTCCAAGCAGTGACCCTTCCCAGTTTTCAAACCACAGATTGATTACGCGAAGGAAGAGAATCACTAATGAAGGACATAAACTTCCCTCATTCTGGTTTTTCTTGTTTATTATATCATTAGCAGACTAATTCCATTCACATTTTACTCATTAGTTGCTAAGATTCCTATTTGATTTTGTTTCCTAAGGATAAATTAATACCCACTAATTTATGCTTCATTAGCCTGCGTCATTTTATTCCCTTGCTGTTCCTTTTTTGGTATGTTCCCTAGAGTGACACCCAACTCAACTGCGCCTGACCTTTCGTTTCTTTTTTAGTAGAAACATAAAACCCTTGCCTTAGCCACTGTGGCAGTATTGAAGTTATTGGTGTTGGGTTAGTTTCACATATCTTTCCTCCGTCAACTTGTCTAAACTTAAATGTGGCATTTCATCATTGGCACTATCCTAGATGCAGTCTAATAGAGAATATCCAACTAAAATACAAATTTTTTGTAATGATAGAGTTGCTTTGTGATGGACAAATTATGCAACTTGTATGTGAATTGGCCTTTTGTTGATTCTCCTTGATCAAGCAGGGTGATGACCTCTGGCAAAACAGTTTAAATAGACTTCTATCCGTAGTGCAAAAATACGGTAATGATCGCATTCGCGGTCATGACATGGAAAAGATATAAGAAAACCAAGTTTTGGGCCAAAGATAATAATTAAAATGGCCCAAAATGTGGTTCTCTTACACCTTTACCATGCGATATTCTTTTTTTTTTTAGAAAACCTTTACTATGCGACCAATGCAATGCGACACGACATGTTTTGCACTAAGCATCTAGCTTCAGATTCACCTAATATTGGATTAGGGAGCCAATCTTAATGCATTAGTAAGGTAATGGAGATTTAATTAAGACTCCTATAACTTATTTCGTGGCGCACATCCAGTACGCAGGTTGGGTTTAGAAATGCAAGTCACTGCTTTGTATTCCTGAAATGTAACACTAGACAACCCACATGTTTCCGGTCGTAGTTCAGGTTGACGACTTGACGGGGATTAGCGAATCATGTAGTAGTGAGCTAAACGAGAAATCAATGTAGTAGTAGTTTATGTTTCTATGAAATGCCTGAGTATCTTCTTAGGAACAAAGCATCAGTGTCTGACCCATGCTGACATAATCATGTGTAGTGGTAAAGTTGCTGAACTGAATGGGGAATCACTCTACTTTATTTACATTTTGGTGGTTTTAGTGGATGTGGAGAAAGCTTCAAAAAGGTTTCATCACCACTTTGTACGGATCAAACAACCATTTATACCTAGCTACATGATGCCTTTTAGGCAATATCATATATTGATACCAATTATAGGAACTAATAAAACTTCAATTGGACTCCCATCACATCTTTCAAGATCTTCTCCCTAGTGATTCTTATATCTCTGTGGATTGTGATTCTTCCACTTGCTTTTATTCAATCAAGATATGGACTGCATTTTATGCATTGTGTGTGTGACGAATATTTCGGGTTAAACATATGGCATATACTTCTAAACATATTGCATTGCATTTTTTTTTTCATATTATTTGCTACTAAGCAAGTTGCTTGTAGCATCTAACCCTTTTAGTTAGTGGGATGACTATTGTCCATTCATTTTGATCAAATTCAGGTACTTCTTTGTCGCTACTCGGACAGAGAACTTGAATTTCTATTTTCTAATGTTTAGATATTATTTTTGTGCATGTTTGAGTGTATTGAGGTGGAATAAAGATAGCTTACATTTATGGTTTTGACATTTTAATGGTCCTTGCTTTGCATTTAGTAATTTATGTCCTAGTGGATTCTTGAAATGCCTTTGTTATAATATGCCAATGGTGAATATCATGTCATCATGTGTATTATGTGCATATACAAATATCATATATGTGTTGACATTTACTGCCTTATGTATAGATGTTCTAATGACCATGGCTAGACTTTCTTATTAGCTAACCCCATATTTTGGCATTCTGCCATTGGGCTTGTTATTCGTCAGACTTTTTTGTTGATATACATCTTTTCAATGCCGGTCCCGAGATTTGAGAGGCCAGGAGCGAAGTATTAACTATGACCCCTTACGTACTAAACATATTATTATATCCCCTTAAGGCCTTAACTATTATGAATATTAAAGCGCCGTTTTTCTAATTTTTGGATGTGCTCGGGGCACAGGCCCCTCTTGCTCCCTTATAGGATCGGCCAACATCTTTTAAGCTGCGCATAAGATGGAAGAAATTGAGGAAATAATTTTGTTCTAAATTTAGGCCACCTTTTCTTATCCCAAGTCTTTATATAGACAATTTGACGGGAATTATTGGAAGCGGTCATGGTTAATGATAAAAAGCTACCCTTAGAAAAACCACTCTTTTTTACCTGACTATGGTGTAAATTTTTGGACTAGAAACTTAAATGCGTGTTGATGCTGGATTGAAATATGACTTGTTTTTTGTTAATTTTGTTGAGTTTACGAATTTGCGGAGGAATAAATCTTTGATCAGTTGACTTTTGTTTTCCAGGAAGGAAAAAGAATTAGCTGGTTGAACTTGTTCTGGTATAACATTGGAAGAAAGGGGATCTAGAAGTGTGAAAATGATATCCACCCAAGATGGTCCCTAAGGTACATCATGATGATGATGCTAAATTGCTAATATCTCGAATCTCTTATCGTTTCATTCTGTCATATGCATGTTTTATGATCACTAATAGTTATCTCTGCACTAGTGTTCCAGTTTACTACTGAATGTGATGGATGTGATGATCAAATTAATAGTGATATTTTCAGGGTAAAGAGAGAAAATGCATGGAATATTAGACTTAAATCCTAGACTTAAGCCTGAAATTAATTTTCGTTGAATCGAATCATGTCATCATCTAAAAGCACCTAATGAGAAATGTGCCCAAGGCCCCAAACACTTTGTGTGAGATAGATGTATTATTCTTTCTACTTTAAGGCAAAAGATGAAAAACTTGAATAGACCCGAGTGATTACAATGACACAAGGTTTGTGAACGAATCTTATTGGGGCATATTTTGGTAATGTCTTTTGTTGACAAGACTTGGGCCTATGAATGGGGTGTACTCGTCTAAGCCTAGGCGTCTAGGGCCTAAGCCACCTAGCATGAGCATTTGAGCTCTCTCCATGGCTCCTCCCTTGTACGAATGTATGTAGAGTCGAAATTGTAACCCTGAAAGGATGAATGTATGCCTAACCACTTGACTACACCTTTAGGATCGACCCATCGTTTGATACTTCTGCATAGTTTGAATACTATGTATGTTGTGAAATGTGAATCAGAGACCATTTGCTACGCATGATATTGTTCTAAAGATCACAATATGATTTTCTTATAAGAATTCTTTATTTGATATGTTTTCATGTTTCATTTGGTTTAGATGCAGAGGTCGTCGAATAACAAGGAGACGCCTGAGAATTGATGGGTGAGTGATAGAAGAGTTTACGGGCAATGCGACTATCTATTCCAATACTCTGCAACAGCATACGACATTTGACAAACACTGGTATGTCTTCCCCCTATTACTGGTCTTTTGCTGTTTTTCACAGGATAGTTACTTTGAATTATACCCACTATGCTGGTAATTGTCTCGTTTATTATGCGCATATGCCTCCTAATCATAGCTACATGGAGCGTGGGACGTAACCATGTTCCGCGGTCTGCGAATGTTCGACCCAATTACCATGAAACGCGACCCTAGTCGCTTAAGGTGACGTCCCCATGTAGAAATCCTTTTTTAAAAAGGAATTTTAGCCTTCATTCACAAATTAAAGAAAAAAAGGTGGAAAAATTGTGATGAAACGAAACCTAGAAACTAAAGAAAAGCCACTTAAAAAGATTTCTTAAAGTGAAAAATCAATTTTTAAAAAAATTTGTTTTCAAATATTATTTATTCATAATGTATCTCGTATTCAATCATTCCTGACTCCCGAGTTAGTCTAAGTTGCGTTCCTTGTTCCCGTTCCCGTTTCCTGTTCCAAACCGAATGTCGTTCTAGGTAACAATGCTCCTAATCTTCTGTTCAAATTAAAGTATTTTAGATGTTAGTTTATGATTTTTTAATAATTGAGATGAAAATAATGCTAATAGTTGTTGTAGAATATGATTCCTGTGTTCATTATGAAGGGGAATGAGAGCATTTTCCCTAAACCAAGTCTTTAGTTTTGAATCCAACTCTCAAATTCTTGGACCCATAGAAACTAAAAATAATCCAATTTGGTCTGTTTTATAACAACTTTTGAACATTTTGTTCTTTCCAAATCTCTTTTTGAATGTATGAAATGTCAAAATTTTCCTCTTGGACTATTTACCTATTTCATAATTTTCAGTCGTGTTGTATGAGACCGTCTCAACATGAGACGTGCCCATATACAATCAGTGAATTACTCTAATAAATCACCCTAATATTGTAAGTGGTCACATTAATGTTATAAGTGATTATTTTAATTTTAAGAGTATAAAAAGTGATTACGTTAAGGTTATAAGTGATCACTTTAAAGTTATAAATGTTTACTTTAAGAGTGTTAACTTTAAAGTGCACATTGGATATTTGGATTGGAAAACCTAACACATTTTTCTCACCGTAGATTTGTCTCATTTGAAATATAATTTGTTCTTCAAGAATAGGATTGTTGCTCGAAAGCGTACTCAATAACCGTATAGACTCCTTCAATTGTCTTAGATATGCGAGTAAATCTCCTCTCAAGAAAGGTCTCATTGGCCGCAATCTTCTTATCTTCTTTGATAAAAGTATAATATGCCGTTTTCCATCCCTCACATACCTTAATCATAGCTTTTATGAACGGGATATTCAGAGTGTGATGATGGTGGTAAATCTCTTCATAAATAGTCCTATGAGTCTTATTCATAACTTCATAGTATGACTTATGAGTTGTTATCTCAACAGTTGCAACAATCTTGGATATCTCATTTGTTCTTATAAATGGGTATTGAAATACTTCTTCTCTGGTTATTGAGCATCTTGTTTGTCGTTCAAATTTTATTGAATAAGTCGATCAAATTACTCCAATCGACTGTATGCATCTTCGTACCACCATTGGTCTAATTACTATACTATCTAACCCCTCTACCTTCTTCAGATTCATTCAACGTTTTTTTGACTTCTAGCTTTTTGATTCTTTGCATAATTATGTTTTTTTCAACTATTTGTAGGAAAGAAGAATATTAGGAGAATATTTATTTTATATTTTATATTATTCTGATTCAGTTTCTATTATTTTAATATTTCGTAATATTTTAGTTTTCTTATTAAATTAAACCCAAGTCGAATTCCGCATTATGATTTTCTCCACTATTTACTGGTAAAACAACAGCTAGAGTCAGCTAGAGTTAATGTAAAAAACAAACATTAACTTTTGTAATTTTGACTGGAACGATACGGACCAAACATACTTTTGGCCTATTTATGTGGTTTGGCCGTTTGGATAAGCTCATTAAATAGTTATGTAACTTGGGTGACTTTAATATTGTATTTTCCTTTCTCTCCCAATACTTTAATGACCAATAAATTCTACGGGAACGGGTGGGGGACCCGATAAAACGACACCATTTTTAAACGAGTCAACTAAAATTAACTGTCCGTTATATCAGGTGGAGGTGGAGCGATGAAAGGATCGTTATGTGTCCAAGACTCTATAATCAACTTTTTTTTTAGGGTTTGAATATAATATTATGAAACTTTGCAGATTTAGGTTTGATTTCGAATTTAAAAAAAAATAAATGGGTTTGAGTTTTGGGTTTTGGGTTTTTAGATTTAGACCTAGACCTAGACCTTTTAAAATTTAAACTCATTAGTTCCATCTTTGACCCGTTGGCCCTCATGCCCACACTAGACTCGATTTATTATACAATTTAAAATCAATTTTAAGTTCATATTTGTTTGAACTCAATTTAGATTAATATACAACTTATAGGCTCATTTTAATACTAATAAAATCTTTAAAATGTAAAAAACTTATTGTTAGTAATTAAATCAAGACTTATTTAAGATCTGTTTAGTACTTTAACCCATCAGACTTGACGAGTCTAGGTCTACGGCTAAAATTTTAGATTTTAAGGGTTCGAGTCTAAGTATGGGTCCACTAAACATTCATGAGTTAGGGTTTGAAGTCGAATGGACTCGTCCCATCATCGTTCCTAATTATGAGGAATCAATTAAATTCACTCTTAGCACGGTGAAAATTAAAAGTAGTTTGCTGATAGTTTCAATGATCTCAACATACAATGATATTAGGGGTGTGTTTGGCAAGAGGGAACTGAAGGTGGAGATTGGGATTTTGGGGTAAATTAATAAAAAGTTTTTTTTTTGTTCAAGGGGATTGGAAATTTGGTAAAGAATGAGATTTGAAAAGGAAAATTTCTACAAAAAGAAGTCTTGAAGGAGGGTGATATTTGGGGTTGAGTCTTAGAAAATTTATAAAAGACATTTTTGCCGTCAATAAAAGTAAGGAAAATTTACTTAAAAAATTCGACATTTTGGTTGTTCTCTTTTAAAAATCCCACCTTTTAATTATTTTTTAAAAATCCAATTATTGCCTCCGTTTTCTTTTATAGTACATACCTCCCTAGTTTACCTAAACAACCAGTTAATTTCGAATTAAAAAAAAAAGAAATTCGAAATTAAAAAAACCAACAACTAAAAAGTTGGTCTTCTTCTTCCCACTCAAACATGGCATTTGGCTCCCACTCAACCATGACATCTAGTACAATAAATTACCTGTTCTTGATGTAATATGGTAGCAATTCCATCCAAAAGAAGAAACTAAAACCATTCAAAAGGACACTTATTCATTCATAATCAACACTAAAAATCAAATAAACAATGCAAATTATTGTACCGACAGTCACTAGTCAGAACTACACTGCGACAATTTTGATCAAACAAAATGTCCCAGTAATTTAAACACTAGAAACCCATCAAAAAAGATTCCCCAATTATGCAACATATTAAGATTCACAAAAATAGATCCCCAAATTACTACTGAAACCCTAATTATACACCGACATTCACTAATTTGAACTACACTGACAAAATTTTGATCAAACGAAAAAGTCCCAGTAATTACCACTAATAAATAATTCAAATGGTGTATTTCATAAGTCAAAGGTGCCTTCCAAACACTAATACATATTTACTAATAAATAATTCAAACGGTGTATTTCATAAGTTCAAACGGTGCCTTCCAACCACTAATACATATTTATTAGTGCTTGGCTTGAACTTTATAATGACAATAGATCGTGTCATTTTTAAATGAGAAATATTAATGTCATTTTTAAATGAGTAATAATGATGAATTAAACAAAAATTGGATGCTACCATGTGGAAAAAACTTACAAAATGATAAATTTAACGGAATTTAACAAGATTTTAACAGAAAATGCTACGACAATTAGTTTGTGAATAAACTGAATGCTACTATATAGTATTTTCTTAAAAAAATCACTTATTAATTATTTTCTAATAATCGAACATGTAATAACTTTTATTTGCTAATAGTGGAGTCTGGTGATTCACTCTCAGCAAATAATATTCGATCAGCCCTAAAAGCCAAAAGTGGTAGCGGATAATCTTGGTTCTTTTCCTTTCTGTTGTATACGTGGATGAATAAGAGTCAAGTGCAAAACAACAAAAATAAATAAATAAATAAAATGCATGTCCTAATCACAAACAATTATAAATATTAGTACAAACGAAATATAGGTATAAATTTAAAATAGTTAAGGTTTATTCTTAAATTTAATTTTGATGGTTTAACCGGTCAATGAATAAGGCTTAAAATCACAAAAATTTTAAGGTTGAAGAATTGATATTAGAAAAAATTAAATCTATTTTGTGATTTTCCTACAATAATTTCATCTATTGATTAATCATGAATAACTTTAAATTAAGAGGTATTTTCTTAGAGTAAACTCGGTGAGTGGATGATTTGCTATAGCAAGTTTTTTTTTTAAAAAAGATAAATTAAAATAAAATATAGAAAAAAATGTTTTAAATTTTTTTTTAGAAAAAAGATATGATTTTTCAATTATTTATAATTCAAAATTTTTCTCTAATTTTTAATCAATTTTCTGTAAATTGTTTTGGTGAATTACCCTATATAGTAGGTCATCGGGTTACCCAAGTTTACTATAGGCAAAAACCCATAAAGTTGGGATTATTTTCGAACGGATTGAATTAGTATATTATATACTAATTCAATGCCTTATAAGTTAAAATATATTAAGGATTGAATTAGTATATTAAATTGCGTGAAAAAGCAAATGCTGTAAGTATTTTTGAACAGAGAAAGTATTGAGAAGTTAATAATTAAAAAATTAGAATATCAGAAAATCTTTAAAAAGAGATTTTAGGGAATGGAAAGAAAAAATTTAAAACTAAATATAATTACCGTAAAATGTAAAAATACGTATAAAAGTGTATTTTTGATAGTAACAAAAAATTATTGTATTTTTGAGTATATAGTATATTAATCCGCAAAAAGTGTTGTCAATCACGGGCCTTTTCATTTGTTTCTGGGCCCTAGTGTAAAATATAAAAAAAAATATTTAAAAAGTTAAGGCGTACCAATAATATAATGCTGTTTGTTTTGTATTATTGATTTTTAACTATTTATAAAATAGTCATAATACATATATCAAAAAAAATATAAATTATATTTATTTTAATATCAATTCTATATATAAAAATTTATTTTTTCAGGCCGAAAAAGATTTGAGAGACGGCCGTGGTCATTGAATTGACTATATTATAAAGGAATGAAGGAATTTAAACGAAGAAAAGTTGTGGACTTAAAGGTATAGTCGTTGACTTGACTAGTCCTTCAATTTTATAAGCAGCAGCCCTTTTATTATTTAAGTATTTAGCATTTGTTTTCTTTTTTATCCTTTCATTCTTAAACCTTTATACTTCTACCTTCTTTTTTTCATTATTACTTTATTGTTTATATATTAATTTGTTCCTAAAAAAACTCAATTATCTTTAAAAAAAAATATTGAATTTACCCAAATTTTCTTCTTCTTGCTCGAACTTGCGTTGTGATTCTGAAGTGTTTTTGTAATTTTTCAAATACTTTTTTGGGTTCTTCTGATCATACATCTGGTATAATCTCTTTTTTCTCTCTTTTAATTTTTTACTGTTATTTTTATACTTAATTATTTAGTTTGTTTTTTATTTTGCTTTTCACATATTCTTGTGAGAGACGGTAAAGACCATCTCTAATTGAACTAGCTCATAAAGTAAAACGTAGAGGAAAAATAGATATTAAACTTTAATGGGCTGAGCTTGAAAGACGTTTTTCAAAAAGACGGTCTCGTCAAATTGCTCTTGCTAAGAGAAGGGAAAATTTTATGTGTTTAGGACTATTTGATAAAACCTTTTATTGATGTGATTAATAGGTTGAGAATTGAGATTCTTAGTTTCTTCAAGCATTCTTGAGAGTTGAGAATGACTATTTTAAAGGATTTGACTCTATTTATTTTTTTTTTCTCTTTTAATAGTTGATCTGATCTTTCAACTTATTATTATTATTTCTAATCTTTTTCGTTTTTTCTCTTATTTTTTTCCTACATTGTGCAGTGTCAAATCTGAACCTTTTGATCGAACGAAGTTAAAATATGAGTTTTTTAAGTACGAATATGTATATCTATTTTTAAAGTCATAACAATTAACTACTAATTTATTTCAGTTGAACTAAGTAATAATAATTTGCGTTTCAAAAAAAAAAAGTAATAATAATTTGCTTAATTAATTTAATTAACAAACAAAAAACAAAGACATTAAGAATAACACTACTTAGTTATATATAGATAGATTCAATTAAAAAGTAAAACAATACCACTAACTAATAAGCCAAAATCAATAATTAAAACACGGGAACTCATTATCAAGGTAATGAATCGTCAAAAATTATATTGCTCTTCTGGGTAAAAACATTTTTCTAAAAAATTTTGATTAAAAAATTCAAGTACATAAAAAAAAGATAAATGGATATTAATAATCTAAACTTTGCGTGATCCGCCCAAAACAATCCCAACTTTCGTATATTTTCTAATAATCCTAACTTTGCTTCTTTGTTGCTGGGGGCATACCCTTTTAAATGTTGACCGGTTAGAACCAGTAGTATTAGAGTCGTTGCACCACTTTTCCTTTTTATCTTTTTTTTCCCCTTTAAATTCACTTAATCTTCATCCTTATCAACCACCATAGTTGCTCTTCATCATTATCAACCACTGTAATATACGAAAGGGGAAATTATTAACACTCTTTAAATCTTTAAATTTCTTGAAGATGAAGAGCAGCTATGGTGGTTGATAAGGATGAAGATGAAGTGAATTTGAAAGGAAAAAAAAGATAAAAAGGAAAAGTGGTGCAAGGGCTCTAATACTACCGGTTCTAACCGGTTAACATTTAAAAGGGTATGCCCCCAGCAACAAAGAAGCAAAGTTAGGATTATTAGAAAATATACGAAAGTTGGGATTGTTTTGGGCGGATCGCGCAAAGTTTGGATTATTAATGTCCATTTATGCTAAAAAAATTACACAAATACCCTCAAAATAACAGGGCCCTAAATCGTCGCTCATGCTGGTCATGTGGTTGAGCCGGCCCGAACACCGTGTTTCTCCCTTCATTTATCTATCATTACATTTTTATAACAACTATTATATTTTCATGTACAAGATAAATTTAAATTTTTGTACTGAAGCTAATGGATTTGTTTTAAAATATAGATTTTTTGTATCTATATTTTAATATTTGGAGAATTTTTTTAGGATTTTTTAACAAATAAAAGAAGTAGAAAATTAGCATAAAAATGATTATTCATGGAAATTTATTAGTCAAGAAAATAGCCATCTTAGAAAACAAATATAGTTCATGCATATCAGCCAATAGTGATCCTATCCTTAATCCCATGAAGTTTAGCTACTTATTGGCTGTCCTATAGGTTATAAGGAAAGGAAATAGACCGGTGTCCTGTACTTTGTCTTTGAGATGTTCTAAACAGATCCGATGACTTGAAATTTAGCTGACCTTGTAACCAAATTCGATTTCCGACTTTAAAATTGATTTACAATTATGTTAAAATCAATATGAATACAAAATCTGATTTCAAACCGACTGGAATAATCTAATCCAAAATCAACCTGAATAATCCGAATGAACATCTCCCTTTTGACTGGTGATGTTGAATTCTTTCACTATTGTTTATGCCCTGCTATTGATGCTCATTAGTTTTGTTGTCTTACACAACTTGGCCTTACGTCACTTTCGGTGTTACTTTACTTTTTAATTGATAATGACAGATCATTAAGAGTTTAATTTTTGTATACCATGTTCACAATTTTATTTTTAAACCAAAATTAGCTTAATTATGGAGTAGTATGTTTTTTCAGGGATATTATTGATTTTATATGGGGACTGATGCTGCTGAAGTGCTGGGCTCAACAATACATACACCTGAAGTAAAGGTATCTACTCCATCTGTTCCTGAGTATGCATCTTAAATCTGACAGATCGTTTGGTAGATGGTAATAAACGATGATAATGTAAATGAAAAACTAGTGTAATTTTTATTGAAAAATTTCTTGGCTACCTTGATGGTCATGCTTGTCCAACTTCAACTACCTTATTATCTTCATAAAATTCATTAATGCATTACTATTGGGAAATGTAGTATTAGGTGGTAATGGAAATTTGTAAATAAAAAACTTTTTTGTGATTAAAGTTTCATTACCATGGGAATGATATGAAACTTTTGATAAAGTTTTATATTATAAATCATTCTCATTACCACCATTTAGTACCACTAACCAAACGGGCCGAATATCAATACTAAGGGTAATATTGTCCTTTATTCAAATATTTTTATATTTACACTTCATTTAGATTTATTAGTTGTTATAGTTCACAAAGAATAAAAACAAGGCCGCATCGCATCGCATTGCATTGGCCGCATTGTAAAGGTTTTCAAAACAAACGAACGATATTTACCGCGTTGTAAAGGTGTAAAAAAACCGCGTTTTGGGCCGCAGCAAGGTATTTCTTATGGTTGCAACCGATATTTAGCCGTTATGATAACCGCATCACTCCCGTTACCGCATCAGCGTTCCGTTACCGCATTTTTACACTATGATAGTTCAATTGGAATCTTGTTTGATTTGTCTTATTTTCACAATACTAATTTTTTAGAATTTATTATCATATGAAATTAAGATATTAAAGATTAAAATCGTGAATTGAATAGCATTAAAAACACATAAATTTCAATACCCTTTATGTGGTCTCTCGCCCCTCTTTGGTTTTGGTGTAAAACTCAAATGTCCCATTATCTATGAATAGGAGGGAGCACTATATAGAAAATGAGTCTTGTACTGAATGCTGCAGGTGCATCTCTCAATGTGTAAACTACTCCTGGAACTTGTTGATAGAATCTTGAAAATAATTCCAGACATTGAAGCATCTCGACCTTGCTCGCAAGGAACAAAAGCACTTTGTGACTTGCATAATGCTTTTAACGAAGCCAAAGTAGTTGTTCAAAATTGCCGCACATCGAGTAAACTCTTTTTGGTACGTAAGTTTTTTATTTAGTGCCTAAAATTAATTTTTTCATATACAAGGTTCATACTATTAATTTGAATTAAATTTACATATATTTTTAATTTTTGTTATAATAGTTGATAATTGTTTATCAACTGATCTTATTTGGTATATTTTTCTCTTTGTATAATGTAAAATATAGTCAAGTACTCAAGTGGAATCTTGTTTGATTCGTCCTATAGGTTAAAATCGTGCATTGATTAACGTAAAAAACAGAAGTGTAACAATTATTAAAACCTATAAGTTATGATGGTTTTTTTTATAATATGGTTAAAATATAAAAAATAAACATCAAAAGGAGTATATATAATTTTATTACGCCTTAAGTTTTTTCACTTCGGGGCGAAAAAGTGAATGTGACGGTTGTCGGTCCAGGTAATTAATGTGTTAAAGGACAGATTATAGATACTGATCATTTTAATAGAGTTTTGTTGAATTTACTTCAGGCAATGACAAGAGTGAACGTGAAAAGGTTTGAGAAAACAAAAGCTCTTATGGACCAAAGTTTGAGCGTACTTCAGAATATGGTGCCAATTGCATTGGGAATGCAGGTAATTTCTTTCTCATCTTATTATTTGTCCATAAATTTCGATATGCTACTTTGTGATAAATCATATCTGAAGAGTCAAGTTTCATGTGGGTTTTTTTGTCGTCACAACAAAAAAAGGCAATTTTGGCAACCAAAAAATCAAATTCGTCACCGAAATGGCGACATATGTTTTTCACTGACTAGTGACAAAGGGATTTAGTCGGCATTTTTGTTGTCAAAGTTGGCGACAAACAGATTCAAATTTCAATGTAACTTTTTTGGTTGCCAAAGTTGTCGCTAAATTCCAGTGAGCGGAAAAATAAAATTAAATTCAAATTTGTGTAGAATAGAAATCGCCTTATAAATGGGAATGAAACCCAACCGAAATAAGCACAAATTTGCAAAGCTTCTCTATTTTGTTATTTTTGAATTTTTTTTTTTCCTCAAAAATGAATATTTTTCCATAGGGAAAAAAATCTATGAAAATATAAGGTACGTTTATCAATTTACTGTACTATATTTTTTATTTTTTTAAGCTTCTCAAACCTAACTGGATGACATTTGGATTTTACGATACGAAGAAGTACATAGTGGGACTTGGATTGATCAAATAGGATTTGATTGTTGCATTGACGGGTGAATGATCTTGGGGAGCACTGGCGCACCAGTTCAGGTGTCGCTATGTGACTGGAAGGTCACGAGTTTGAATCTAGTTTACAGCCTCTTGCAGAATTGCAAGGTAAGGTTTGCCCACCATTACACTCATGTGGTGGGAGTGTGGGACCGTTCTAGTGACAAAAATTCATTTGTGCCCCAATGTATATGTGGGTCACACATATATACATTGGGTGACAAATAAATTTTGGTTGTCGCTCAAAGTCATTTTTCTCGTAGTGAACCTCCTCTTTTAAAGGACACTTTGTGCACCCTTTTTCCCAACGAAATCTTTTGGCCAAATTACTAAGCAGCTACTTGTCTTTGTGCAGATATCTGAGATACTTGATGATCTCAGGGCTTTAAAGTTCTTAATGGACTCATGTGAAGAATTGGCTGGCAAATCATTACGTGCTCTACTGCAACAAGACGAGCCTCAAGCTGGAAATCTCGAGATAGACTTGTTTCTGTACGCAGCATCACAGCTTGATCTTAAATCTAAAAAGGATCTCTTGATTGAGGCAAAATGCTTGAAAAAACTGCTCAATGATGTAAAACCGGGAAGCATAACAAAAACTGCTCAATACTCGAACTACCTTTTCAATCTCCTGAAGAAGCATCGTAAGCTGATTTTGCTGGACCAATCGAGGACTTCCTCGATCCAACTTGATCAAGCTTTAATCTCGGTAGAGTCAAATAGTGATCAGCATTCTCATTCGGGTCATGAGATTTCTGACCAAAGTATCGTCACACCAATGTATGGCTCCCTGGATAATACGAATTCCATTCTTAACACTGCAAGTTCTATGAATGATATTGATATTCAGATAGATATGAGCAACTTATCGCTTGGATCTATCGATAGCAGTTACAATACCTTGGTTGCTAAACTCGAGAACAGCTTTGGTAGTAACAAGTCATATGAGAATGAGTGTCCTAGATTTCAAGTCTATGGTAGCATAGATGAGATTAGAACACAGTTCTTGTCTAACATCGGGGGGTTCAGTTGGGAATTCCAGTGTGCTGCTATTCGAGATGTTCATACGTACTTGATAAGTCATAATCCATCTTGGGATTTTGTCACTTCTGAGAATTTTCTTGACCCGTTAGTGTCGTTCTTGTTCGATGCTCTCAACAAGCATGATACAGAAGCTCAACAAGATGGGAGTAGGCTGTTTTTAGTTTTTCTCCGATCAGACAGGTAATTTTCGTTGTTTGTTGTTAATCTGATTGTTCTTTATTCATTTGTAGCTTGAGATGAGGATTTATATGAGTAGGTCTAAACTAAACATGTTTTTGTTATGCAATCTCTTCTTTTTTGCCAATAAGGCTCCGCTCTTTTTTCTTTAGGGCAATGGGGGAAATTGATTAGGGGGTAATGGATTCTATAAGAATATGTCAGGGAACCAACTAAGCTAAGGGTTGAGGCCCAATGATATGTTATGTACTCTAATACGCCCCCTTACAGGAGAGGTCTTTGAGCTAGAAGTGTGAATACAGCATCAATCCTCTTCATACCTGACGAGATATATTTCACTGTAAATGAGGGTAATTGAGATTTGAATTTGTGACCTCTTGTCACGCTGGCTCTGATACCATTTCAAGGAACCAACTTAACCAAAAGCTTAAACTTATGGCTAAGGCCCCAGGATATGTTAAATACTTTAGAACACTCACAATTGAAGCATGCTTTATTGAATAATCTCTAGATAAAACAACTTTTAGAGTAGAGTCAAGAGATACGTATAGTATGCGTACAGTTAGTATTCAAAATTTAATAAGTTGAATGGCCTTTTTGCAGATGGGAACTAGATATAAGTGAGGATGTATACACTTTCTTAGCTTCCGTTCTTGCAACAGAACCTGCTGCAGAAACCCTTGCCATCATGGAAGTGTTGTCTTCTCGAGTTCCTTTGTCCAAATTTGCGGCTTCTGGTGCTCTCCATGCTTCGATTTTAAAAATTCTCGAAAGCCATAGAAGGGATTTACAAGAATCAGCCGTTAGAGTACTGCAGAATTTTTCCTCGAGTATCGACAGTTCCTCTTGCAACTTAGCTTCTGACTGGATACCTGTTCTTGTTCATCTTCTGGGAGATAGCTCAGTTGCTGGAATTTGTTTAGGCATATTGGAAACGTTATGTAAATTTGGCGAGATTAGGCGATCAATTGGCGAGACTCAAGGCTTCATTCCATCTATCGCTAAGCTACTCAAGGATTGTGATCGCAAGGAACACGAATATGCAGTTAGTATTCTCCTCGCTCTGTGTTCTCAGCATGATTACTATTGTGAATTGGTCATGAACGAGGGCTGTAAACCTTTGATCGTCAATATATCAAATATTGGAAGCGAAAAAGGGAAGGCCATCGCAGTGGAATTGCTTCGGCAGTTGGATTTTAATCATCATGAAGAGCAAGAACACCCTAGATCGAATATTGAGCAAGAGTGTGCTAGATCAAACGTTGAGCTAGAACGCCCTAGATCAAATGTCGATGTATCCAAGGCTCGTAATGAAAACTCTAACCGAAAGTCTATCAACACATCTGGTTTTTTCAGCAACTTTAAAAAGAAGCGATTTTGTTTTAAATGGGTATAAGAAAAAAAAACATGTTTTCTCCTTGAAGTAACATTTTGAAGTAAAGAAGAACTATTTAGCTTAAGGGTTTAAGTATAAGTAGTTGGTAAGATGTAAGAATGTATATAGCATGCATGATTTTGGGCATGACATAGATATACTAATGGCTTGTTTGGTATTAGGTGATAATTGGAGACAAGGTACATTGTTTTTACCTCCATTAATTACCTTCTACCAAATAAACCATTAGGGTTTGTTAGATTAGTGTCTAATTTATCTTAGGTTATTTAGTATTAGGGTTTGTTAGATTAGTGTCTAATTTACCTCCATTAATTACATTGTTTATAGAATATTGCTTCAGAAAAGCATATAAAAAGTAGCAAGTGAGGTTATTTGGTTCTCAATTGATTGTTTAATCACAAGTAAATGTAGGGTCTCAGATGCATGAACTAAGTAAGCGGTTGTTTGAAATCTTAATTGTAAGGTGTCTCGGTTTTATATATTGTTATGATTAATGTTAGGTAGCGGAAGCGATAAAATTATGAAATGGTCGAATATTTTAATGTAGTGTATGTTGCGATTAATTAATAAGCTATAACATAGTTAATTAGTGAAAAATATTAGAATAAAATGCGATAATTAAACAAAAAATATCAAGTATAAATGCACCAAAGCTCCTCCCTCAGAGTTGGTGTTTATAAATGGGAAAATTTGAAATAAATAAGATTAATTATAAAAAAGAGGGCATAAAATAAGAGCAAAATCAACTTATCTCCACATGTAAGCGTCTCCAACTCCAGAGCTCAGGTTCGGTACTGTTCGTAGTTAGTAACTGCAAACAGAGTCAAACTGGTCAAAAAAACGTCAACCAAGCTATTCCACTTACTAAGTGCTAACAGAGGAAAACCTAGACAAACAGGGTCAACCCTCTATTCGCATTTACTAACCGTGAACAGAGGGTAATTGGTCAAAGAAAGTGAAACGGGTTGTTCCCACTTATTAAGTGGGAATAACCTATTTGACTTTTTTTTACTTGTTCAATCCTCTGTTCGCAGTTAGTAACTACAAATAGTACCGAACCTAAGCTCTGGGCAGTAGGCGCTTATAATGAAAATAAGTTCATTTCACTCTTATTTTGTGTTTTTTTTATAATTCAAATTTTCTATAGATGTGTTATGAATTGATCTAAAGGAAGTTATAAGCTCACCAATAGAAAAATACAAAAGTGCATGCAAAAGTAGTATTAGTTGAAGGAAGTTATAAGCTTTTAGCCATGATAAATATATACTCTATTGGGGGAGGGGCTAGATTAGGTTTTTTTCAATTTTTAAACCTTGTTTTTTAACTTTTTCCTTTATTTCTACTTTTTTGAGCTTAAATCTATTGTAGCATAAGTGAAAAATGGTTGATAGTTTTTTCTTATATTTGAGTAACTCATACAAATAATTAGAAAAATAACCATGTCTCTATATCCTTTTTGCAATGATTTTCGCTTTTCATTTGACTAGTTTTGGATAAAGTAAAAAAAATTAAATATAGAAGTGCAAAAAAATTTTCGCATTTTTATTTCAGCTAATTTTTATTTTTTGTAAAATATAAATTATAAAGTGTATTATAAATTACAATAGAGCTCTATTATACTTGAGTCTCTTAGTTACTCTCTCTATTCTTTTGAGTTTATACTTTATATATACTATATAACTAAAATATTATCACTTATTTAAGTCATATGATACAAATTTAAAGGGATGCAGAAAATATTTTAGTTGGGGTTTATTTGATATAGAAGTAGATTATATTCTATTATGTGGTTAGAAAATTATAATTTCTACAAAATTCAATCTGATTTGGGTTTTGGATAAAAATTTACAAGCAATCTGCAGCCAGTTAATTGTCTATTTTTTAAATTTCGATTTTTTTATTTACAAGGTAAAATGGAGAAAATGGGGGATAAGTGAAAATAAAATCAATGACTTAAGCTAGCTAGCGAAAGTAATACTTACTCCAACTGAGATAAGATTCATTCTCAATTATATATTTATCGAGTTTCAAAACTTCGAATACACTTCAAGTTCAATTCGGTCCAGTTTGATTTCAAAGTAGTAAACACCCCAAATGGGATGATGTAGATTGCCCATACCCTACCACACAAACACAGCCTACCCATTGAATACAGCACATTATAATCTATGGTGAATGTCAATATCAATTATCACTTAGGATGGTGGAAGAATCCAGTTGTTGGCTCCTACCATCTTCCAATAGGCACTTTTAGGCATTAAGTTTATCTGTTCATCCACATTCTAAGCATCATCACAGGGAATTTAATGAGTAGGGCATGTTCCCTTCTTAATTGGGCACTTTTCCAAACGGGGTTTGACCTTATGATAACATGACAAAGACTTGAACCATTGCGAGTTAATTCACTTTTTTGATTCGTGATTTGCTCAAAATAACCCTAAAATAATTCACTTATTTTGATTCGCGAATCGTAAAGAGATTAGTGAGTCATGTGACAGTGACCTGAACAAATTCCACATCAAACTGAAAAAGAAATTCTCAATATGTGTGAAACTAACAGTTGCACTAAGCCATTCTTTAGGTTTAGGCAAAATTCTAAAGCAGATTAAACTAATCAAAAGGAGTCGGATCTTGCACGAACGTACTACCGGTTTCTCTTTGAGGCACATACATGTAAACATTACCGAGATGAACGAAAATGAATTACAACATACGCTATTTTCTCTTCGTACCATAAATATACATACATTGTTATTCTGCAACAGAAACTTCCAAGATTTTTGCACAGTTGCCACAATCTGCAGCTCAGGTTCACATGGTCTCTGCACAGGTTTTCCGACAGTATCAGCATCTGCCAGGAAACGGGCAAGAAAATGTTTCGAGGACCAACCCGAAAGAATTCATTCACATGCCGGCTTTGTATCAAAGCTGCTAAGACAGATTGCAAAGGCCTGGAAGGCGGAGAGTGGGTACCGATAGTCCATCGTGAATATATCTTTCCCTATCTTTCCAAATTGCAGTATGACTTTTTCTTGCTCAGCAGCGGAAACATTGTGGTGTGGCTCTACAGCTGCCACGAGCTGGAAATTCTTGACCGAGGCGACAGTTACTCGGCCTCTGAAATTCAAGCACCAACACTGCAGCTGCTCATGCCATCTTGGAGCTTTGTTTTTTAGTACAAGTCTATCATCTGAGAATCCGGGTGGTGGCTCTGAAAGACTAGTAGAGCTAAACCCGATAATAGCTTGATCCTTCCCTTGTAAACTAGGTGTGGGCGGACATTGCTTTTCATCGGATAATGGTGGAAACGATTGAGGCGTTGGTGCTGAGCCTCCTTCTTGAATGGACGCAAGAGGAATCGAGTGCATCACACAATGTAGTCTTCTGGGTCCCCGCGTACGAAGAACACTAAGCTCATAAGAGATAGTTGCTATGCTGTAATTGAAAGCGGAAACTTTGGGAGAAACCTGCTTAGAATGAAACCTACGGCTTGATCGACTGTGCGTTTTAACTGCAGCATCCTGCGGCGGTTGGCTGTCATACATTGTGAACTTGGTACCCAAAAAATTCGACCTAAAATAAATACAACCCGTGTTAGATTTTCAATTTTACCATATGGGATATAATAAACTCGCTAGTGTGCTCGATAAGCTTGCCTGAGCTTTCCAACATACGCATTGCTAGCTCTAGAGAAGTCGTCCGCAACTAATGATATCACGAAATCTGTGCTGGTTGCTCTTCTGATCTTCCTAGCAGCCAATAATAACTTATCGTGCTCGTCTTCAGCTGCAAAAGATAGATAGTATTTCAGAAATATCGCTTACGGCTAAAAATCTTGTTCAATAGACCGCCTACACGGATGATTCTAATCTTGATGCAATGTCCAATCCAGCCAATGCTAAATCTAAGGAATAAGAACCTTACTTTACCTAGGTCCTGGGATAATATACCTAAAATCACATCTAAGCAAGAATATGATTCCATATTTAATTCCAAAAGTTTTTTAAACATGATATTAATGCAATTTCAATGCATAATAGTAATGTTCTTTGAAGATAAGATATGCACTTCAAGCTGGAAAACAACACCAAAAGCTATCAAACAAAATAATGCAAAACTAATTAGTAGAAAAGACTTACAAGGTGTCAATCCATAGAATAGTCGAAAAGTCGAAGTTCCTCTATCCCTTTTGATAAAACATTGAATAGGCAAATCACGAGACCCAGGCTACAATCAAACCACGCAAAATAGTAACTCGATATCAGATAACATAATCAAAAGCTTAATTTGGGCTTGTACACAAGACCCACACAAGAGGAGAGTTGGTTGTACACAAATTTGATGAGGTTCCATCCTAAAAACAATTGGTTTCAGGAGAAGTAGCTCATCAAGTATAATGTTAGTCAATCTCTCGCTAATTCTTTTACGTGGGATCACACGTGGGTTATTTTCCAACAAAAATAAACTAAAAATCGGCAGTTTTACCTGCTTCAAAGAGATAGGAAATGTGAGCTTTCCACATTGTTCCGGAGTTTGAACAATCTCCTTAGTAACATCTCTCCATGATCTACAAACAGCAGCACAAAAAACAACAGCACTCCTTGCAGGCCAAGATGTCTCACTAGTTTCAATCCTCCTAATGATATCCAAAAGCAATTCGGGAGGCAAATTCGCCCACCGACCTTGCTCAACTTCCTCGAGCTCGGTACTAGGTGTTGCTTGATCAGGTGCAATATGTGACCTAGTTCTCCCCCTCCAATGTCTACCCCCTTCGCCTCGTCTCGAGAGGTTTCCAATCCCCTCTCTCATTTCTCTAAGTTCCCTTACAATGCCCTTGAAGGACATCTTGTTTTAGACTATTTAGTCTTCCACTATATCCACCTAATGGGAAGTCAATAAACATTAAAAATGAATCATTTCTGAGATTATACATCTTGCAAGTCATCCACCTAATTAGTCTATGAAAACTTAAAAATCAAACAATTGACCTGTTGTTTTAGAGTATTAGGATCTTTAAACCCATTTACCTAATAAACAAACAGTTGTCTTCTTATAATGGAGAAGTGTTTTGTAGTGAGAAAATGACATTAAACCAAAAAATGTCAAAAATTATAAATATGGTAACAATTTTCATCCTCTAGAAACAGCAACTGAATCAACACAAGACACCCAATAAAAACCCACCACACAAACCAAAATTGCTTGGATTTTTATCAAGTTATTTAGCGCCATGTATGAAGAGGGTCTTGCATCCACACTTCTAGCCCAAAGCGCTCTCGCGCTCTCATGTGTGGGGCGTATTAAAGTATATAACATGTACTGGAGCCTCAACCATTAACTCAACCATTAACTCAAGCTTTTGATTGAGTTGGTTTCTTGATAGTTTTGCCTATAAATAAATTAAAAAAAAACACAACATTGTAGATCTAAAACACCCAATAAACCTCATCAAAATCCCAATTTTAGCAGATAAAACTGAAATAATTTCAGTGAGCTAGTGAAATTAGTATGATTTTCAAAAACCCCCAAATAATCAAACATGAACCAGAAAACTACAAATTTTCAATAGCAAAATATATCCATGATTCACTAAGTATAAAAATCTAAATCAAAGAAACTTGCTAGTTTTTAACAAAAACATGAAGATCTGACATACATTTAACATTAATATCACAATCAAAACAGGAAATTACAACATTTTAAAAAGCATGAAATGAATTTACCCACTTAGAATATCATTGATTAAAACCTCTTAAAAATCCCAAAAATCAAACAGAAAATAAAAAAAAAAAAGAAAAAGAAAAATAAACAATTACAAACCTGAGGAGAAGCAAAAGCAGCTGCAATCTCCAGGAGAGAGAAAGTAGGAATAATTTGAAGAGAGTTTTTGAATAAAAACTTTACAGCTTTTTGATATAATTGAAGATTAGATCAATCAATCAGAATATCATCATTTTAACAAATGATAAACAATATCACATCAAATCAACATTTAATCATCCCCTCTACAAATCCCCACCGTCAGATCTTCTCCTCAGGCGGTTACGGTGGTCGACACCCACAGAATAACTTCCCACAAAACTACCCGTTACCCACCCACCCTAAGAAAGATTTTAGATCTCCATTATTATCTTCTCTTCTCTCTCTTCTTCTTCTTCTTCCCCTTTTCCGAAATTTTCTTTAAAATTCTATTTCTCTCTCTATAAATTTGTGCAGTTGCTACCCATAAAATAACAAAGAATTTTTCTACTTAACTAGTAGTGGGTAGTACAAAAATGAATACTTTCAAATTGCACTTATCCGTTATTTTTAATCATGGATTATGATTATATGTGATGAATGTTTTTGTATGGTCGCGTTCTATCTACGTGGCCAATGGGTATTTGTTGATTTTTATTGTTGATGAATTGAACGGTTGGATTTTGTTGTGAAGTGTTGGTCTATGATAAGTACCATGGGTGTAAAACTGTAGATTGTAGAAGTTTTTTTTTTTTTTTGTTTGAAGATACTGTAGAAGTAGATGTGGAGTATATATTGTATATTTGTATTTATACTAATAATTTATTTTGTTTGCGTATTGCCACATCGGATAAGGATATTATTTATCAACTTCCTTAAAAAAATAAAAAGTTTAGTCTGACATTGCATAGAGTTTAGAAAGTTTATTCGTCATTTTTAAGATTTTAGTTGGCGTAATCATACTTTATTTTTTATTTATTTTTTCTTTCAATTTTACTTTTGCATATTTCTAAGATTAATTTTTTTGTTTTTATTTCTTTAAAACGCATTATAAATTTTTGAAAAAAGTAAAATAATATACTTTATAGTTTTTTTTGAATAACATAATATACTTCATAGTTCATACTTGACTTGATTTTCAATTTATATACTTTGTCGGTTTCATCTAAATCAAAAATTTTCTGATATAATAATAAACATTATTTAAATTTTTTTGATCTAACTCGAAATGTAAAAGATTAGGTGAGAATCAAATTCAATACCTTAGTTGAAAAGGTGGTATAAAATGATATGATATAATGATAAACGTATTATTTAAATTTTTCTGATTTAACTCGAAATGTGAAAGTTTAGGTGAGAATCCAACTCAATAACTTAATTGAAAATAAGATTTTTGTTTTTCAATAATTCTTAATCAATCACCGTGATTTGTTAATAACCAAAAAAAACTAATACTAAAATAAATAAAATTAAAAATCATAAATTAAAATCACAAAACTCTCACCTATTAAATTCTACCACATAAGAGTGATTTATTAACATTACAATTACCGTTATTACTTGATTTTCTCTTGTTTTTCAACTATGTTATTACTTGATTTTCTCTTGTTTTTCAACTATGATATGACCTGATTTCTATTTATAATTTATCAAAAATTCCTAATCAATAACCGTGATTTGTAAATCACCACAAAAAAACAAAAAATAATATTAAAATAAATAAAATCAGAAAAGATAAATTAAATAACATAACTCTCACCCTATCGCATCCTACCACATAAGGGTGATTTATTAATCTCAAAAATAACCGTTATTTACTAAGACCTCATAATTTATATACTTTGTTGTTTATGTTCCATGTTATTCAATGCACTGTTTGATTACTAATATCTTTAGTTATACATAATTTAAAATTATAAAATGTTGATGTTATGAATATGTATTGAGATTAGAGGTGTTCATGGGGCGGGTCGGGCTTGGGTGGTAACGGACCAGTTAGTACCTAACAAATCTATCTGTGGGCTCAAATATTCAAAAGTCCGCCTCTATTTGTGGACATTTTTTTGTCTCTACCCGCCCATTTTTAAAGCGGACGGGACCCGCGGGTAGGCAGGTATCTATTGTATAAAAATTATAAATATACTACAAATCATTAAGTTGAGTTTTAATAACAATTAAAATACAAGACATTGTCCAAAAAACTCAAAATACATAAAAAATCTCAAAATACTCAAATTACATGAATATAAATATTATGTTGGATAATCCAACAAAAACATTTCATCATCAATTTATCTTACTACGGAGTACGAAGTCTAGACATATACCTCTCCAATCATAATAAATTTTAAAAAAATTATTAAGATGGGTATGGACTCTAATTACTAAAGTTGGGTATGTAGTAGACTAGTAGTACTCGACACTAGACTACTAGTTTCATAGCAATATAATTAATTATATAATAATTATATATTAACTTAGCGGGCGGGTATTTTTTTGGCGTCGCGACCCGCCCATTTATCATGGTAGGCGGGTATTACCCGTTCAAACTTTAAATTTTTTTGAAATACGTTGTCCATGCCCGCCGTTTTTCGAGTTGGGTGGGTCGAGCCTGGCAGGTAGCTCGCACATGAACAGAGATGAATCAAATAAATTTACTTCTAAATAATACTCCCTCCGTCTTATTTGTTCTTCCACTTTGGGTGTTTCACAAATATTAAGGTAGATAGAATCTTTGGGTTGTAGTGGGTATTATTTTAATTAAATAGTAATGTGAAATAATAATTCAATGTTAATTTGTAATACTATGTACAAAATAAATTACGATGGTAAACGTGTACTCACAATCTGTTTAAACCAGCGAGCAAACTGGTCTTGGACCACATGGTCAACTTGCTCTGCGTTTAGATTGGGTTCGTACTTTATGATTAAGTGTACGAATTGATCATAAAATTTATTCACCTCCGGACAATTTCGCAGAACATAAGTCTGAGCAATGTTGAGATCTGCTTCATCCATCATAAGAGCCTTACCTCGCCCATGAAATTTGATTGGGTGTGTGAATATGGACAAAACACCCGATCTCACGTTATTAAAGCATCTGTCATCGTTTCTAGGAAGATCTTTAACTCTGCATCGAACGTCTGGCCCAAAGTAATGCGAGACAAAGTATGATGCTTCTTCTGTAAGATATGCGTTACAGATCGAGGCCTCAACATGCGCCTTGTTTTTGACATTAAGTTTTAAATGTCGAAGATACCTGTAATTTAAACCAAGTAGTAATTATTAAGACATGTAAAAAGTGACCAGAAAATGAAATAATACTTAGTTTAGACATGAAATTAGTAATTACCTCTCAAAGGGATACATCCACCTATATTGTACCGGACCAGCAATTCTTGCCTCGTAAGCTAGGTGAACAGGCAGATGTTCCATAACATCGAAGAATGTTGGAGGAAATATAGTCTCTAACTTACATAGCACCACTGCAATTTCCTCGTCCAACCTCCACATATCTGCGACATAAATCTTCGGAGAAGTAAGACTTCTAAAGAACAGACTAACTTTAGTAAGAGCTTCCCCTACTTTTGCTGGCAGCAACTCCCGAAATGCTATTGGAATTAGTCGTTGCATGAACACATGACAATCATGACTCATCATCCCAAATACCCGTAAAAACCCTAAACGATTCAGCTCCTCTAAAAGCTCATTTCCCGTACATATGTCGGGCCTAACATCCTTCTTAACAGCTCCACGGCTGAAACTCACCCGGTTTCTGCGGTAGGGGTGCCTACTATCTAAAAATCTCCTGTGTGAGTCAAACCAACTCACTTTTCTGCTGTGTCTTAAATAAACGGCTTTGGACTCATCCATGCAGTATGGACAAGCGTGCACGCCAGATGTACTCCACCCCGACATCATCGAATAAGCTGGAAAGTCATTGATTGTCCACATCAAAGCTGCACGAAGCTGAAAGTTCTGCCTCTTGGATACGTCGTATGTCTGGATCCCATCTTCCCACAACAGCTTTAGCTCGTGTATCAATGGCTGTAGATACAGGTCAATCTTATGTTTTGGATTGTTAGGGCCGGGGACGATCACCGTTAAGAACATGTACTGCTTCTTCATGCACATCAAGGGCGGAAGATTGTATGGAGTTAGTATTACGGGCCAGCATGAATATTGTTGACCCGAGCTGCCAAATGGGTTGAAACCATCTGTACACAACCCCAGTCTCACATTTCTTGTCTCCCGTGCAAAACCCGGATGGGTCGCCTTGAAAGTCAACCAGGCCTCACTATCCGAGGGGTGACACATCTCTCCATCTTCTGAACGATGCTCCGCATGCCACCTCATGTGGCTGGCAGTAGTCGCAGACGCATACAACCATTGTAGCCTAGGACCAATGGGAAAGTAATGGAACTGCTTTCTGGGGGTGTTATCTGATATCCATCTAGAAACCCCAGACTCATCACATTGTGTCATACTCGCTGTGGGGCCCCAATAAATCATACACCCATTAACATAACAATCAATCTTCTCTATCGGCAATCCAAGAGCCGAAATTTGCTTCTTCGTGTCGTAAAAACTTGTTGTCATCCGATTATCTTTCGGCAACAATTCAATAATGAATTGACATAATTCATCATAAAGTCTCTCTGGAATACGAAAGTCCGTCTTCAGGCTAGACATCCTTCCTATGACCGACATCTGAGTATGTCACAACCAGGGTACAGAGGTAAGTTGGTGGCTCTTAACATTTCAAAGAACTGTCTTGATTGGGGGTTCGGATCTTCATCAATATGTACGAGCGGCGAGTATGGTACATTTGCGACGACATCATCACGATGCGGATGATGTGTATCCGAAAATGTACTTGCTGCTGCATCGTACACCATTTGTGCATACGAATTTTGAACCGTGTTCTGCTGTGGCTCAACCGGAGCCGACTCATTACAAATTGGTGCACCGTCAGAACATTTGTGCAGGTACCAATCGTAGTAGTTTTCCACAAACCCCTACTTTAACAGATGATCTCTTACGACATCTGGAGCCCACAGTCTACGATTACCACACCGTTTACACGGACATCTAACTTCATCTGGATTTTTTTCCTTGCAAATTGTATAAATTCTTCGACCCCTTCTAAATATCTCATATTATAAACTACTTTACAACTTCGGTTGTACATCCAACTTCTTTCACTTCGTAAGTCCATTGCTCTACAAAAACAACAAATTTCAAGTTTATTAGCAACGGCTAAAACTTTCGACTGCCTACCGACCAGCTTCCGACACACATTTGGTCGGTATTGTGTCGGCACGTGAAAAGTTGTGCCCATTTTGACCAACTTTTGAAATTCAAAATACCGACCAACCTGCGACTTTAATCTAGTCGAAAAGTGATCGGTAGAGGAATGACACCTGTACGGTATAAATGCGTGTCAGACCACCCAGTTTTTGAATTTCAATTACCGACTACTCTGCGACTAGATGCCGGTCGCAATCTACTCGGTAAATAAACAAATAAAAAAAAAAATTTAATGAGCTTTTTTTCGGGCCATTTTGGGGTAAAAATTATTAGTAGTAAGAGTTTGTTTGGCCTAGCTTCTAAAAAACAAATTTTGTTTCTTAGAAGTAGTTTTGTAGAAACTTTTTTGGGGAAATACTTTTCAAAAACAGAATTGTTTGGCCTTATTTTTTTAAACATGGATCTAGAGAAGTAGAAACAGTTTTGGTTGTTTGGCCTTTTTTTTATTTTGACAATATTTGAGTTTTTTTTAGCAATTATTCTTTATGATTAAAAATAACAAAAAATATTTATAATTGACAATGTCATCAATTAAATTAAATAAAATTTGTTTTAAGAAAAAATAAAATTATTCTTTAGGAATAAAAATCAAAAAAAAAAAATAACAAAAAACTATATATATTTGACAATGTCATCAATTAAAGTAAATAAAATTTGTTTTAAGAATGCCCACATAATTTATAATCCCAATTTTCTGATCTCATTTCCTTATAAATATATAATACCCACATAATTTATCCTTATTTTTTAAAATTCTGGGCACATAATCTTTCCATAGATGTTCAATTACCAATAATCTTTTCTGGTTCATATTTAAGATTGTTCAATTTATAAAACGACAAACTTTTGAAGGTTTTCATTTCTCCAACTTTATAATTTTGAGAATTCTTTAAATTACTTGAAAATGTTGAAGAAAGGCTTGTCATGATGTCATCGTCACTGTCTTCCATAACTCACTTCTTCAATTTCATTTTTTAGTAATTATTTTTGATATTTGTTGACTTTTCTTGTGAAACAGTTTTATCAATCAGACATATTACATCCCTATACAAACCATGAAATGCATATTACATTCCAATATTTTATCAATCAGACATGAAATTTTCAATAAAAAATTTTGAAATTACTTTGAAATTATTAGCAGAAGTTGTTTTTGTGGGAGGGCGAAATTGCAAGGTTAGGGGTCGTGGAGCTTCACGGTCCATAAAATCAGAAAATAATGCTTGAGAATGGGGATAATGGTGGCCGCCAAGAATTGTGGTACAATTGATGAGGAGAGAAAGATGCAAAGAGGTGGGGAAAAAAAAAGAAACAATTATTTTTGGTAACAGCTCCCCGAAATTCTTAAGAGTAGAAGTTGCAATTTCTAGCTTCTCCTTTCAACCCTTTGAAAAGTTATTTTGGGCTTTTTTTTAAATTGTTTCTACTTTTTAAAAACTACCTGTTTGGCCAAAAAGTCATTTTTATTTTTCAGAATCCCTATGAGAAACTAGGCCAAACACTACCTAAGTTGAAATAGTGGTTTTTCTTCATTATTTCCTCGTATGTACTATAAAAAATTGAAAGCGTTAAATATATGTTTCTCAAACCTGAGAAAATTCAGCATCGTAAATTTTGCTTATTATGAAACTACTGAGAATACTTTTTTCATTGCAGCTTGTTGGTTCCTCGATAGTGCAATTTACAGTCTTAGAAAATACAATAGGCCGTAATTACCACTATCGGGGAAAACCAACAAACTGCAAATCGAAAATTATTCTTTTTCAGTAGCAAATATAAGTAAAATAATAAGATGCTGAATTTTCTCAAATTTGAGGAACATATTTTAATCGTTTCTAACACATTTTTATAGTAAGCATACAAGACAATAAGTAAGAAAAACAACTATTTCGGTTAAGTACTCATAATTATTACTACAAAATGGCACCAAAAAAAAGCTCATTAAATTTTTTTTTTTACTATAAATGGAACCGTTAAATTTATGTTTTTCAACTTGTCCCTCTCCTCCTCACACTCACACTTGATTGAAGAAACTCAAGTATGAGTATGAGGAGGAAAGGGACAAAGTGAAAAACAATGCAAGCAGATACTTGTTTAGATTAACAAAAAAATGGAATCGTTAAATTTGTGTTTTTCAACTTGTCCCTATCCTCCCACACTCACACTTGATTGAGGAAACTCAAGTATGAGTGTGAGGAGGCGAGGGACAAAGTGAGAAACAACGCAAGCACATACTTGTTTAAATTATCCAAAAAATGGAACCGTTAAATTTATCTTTTTCAATTCATCCCGCCCTTCTCATACTCATACTCGATTGAAATTAACCAAGTATGAGTCTGAGGAAGAGCGGGACAAAGTAAAAAACAACGCAAGCAGGTACTTGTTTAAATTAACCAAAATAATGCTACTATCATACCTAAATTATTTGGAGAGAATAAAGAAGAAAAACAGTAGAGAGAAAATGTAGGAAGTTGTAGGAAATGTAAGGAAAAGTTACGTTGAGGGAGGGTATTTATAGACAAAATCAGTATGTTTCCGACCAAATAGCGACCAGCTACCGGTCGGAATCCAGTCGGCAAGTAAAAAAATTTTATTTCAGCTTTTTGCGGTGTTTTTTTTTCGTAAAAATCATAAATACTCGATTGAACTAGTCTTTTTTCTTGTATATACGATGAAAATGTGGTAAAAACAATAAATAAGTTCTCCAAATTTGATTAAATTGAGCATTGTAAATTTTATTTGCAAAACAATGCTTTATTTCATCAAAATTCAATAACATATTTTAATCGTTTTTGTTACAACGCCATCGTATATACAAGAGAATAACAACAGTTTCGGGTAATTACTCATAATTATTACAATGGAAAAATGGCCACACTATTAAAATATAAATAATATAATAAAAGTAAAGTAAGCAAAATCTAACTAAGACAACACCTTTGTAATATTGCTAGCGAGAATCCTTGTGGAATGGAAGAAATAATGTATCTTTTTTTTTTTGAAGTAAGAAGTAATGTTAATTTAAATTATAAGATTATTTAGAGATAATAAAGTAAGAAATGTAGAGTGAAATGTAGAAAGAAACAAATAGGATGGCGGATTAGTATATTTATAGAAAAAATTGGATAACTTCCGACTAATGTCCGACAAGTGTGGTAGTCGGAAATTCCTGCAAAAGTCACCGACTAACTTCCGACTAATATTCTAGTCGCACGTCCGTCGGAAAAATTGCGACTAACATATATGTCGCAATTTAGTCGGAATTTTGCTACCAAATTGATTCAATAGGAAGTTAGTCGGAAACTCCGACCACAGAGCGGTAGTCGGTAAATTAGTCGGAATTTTCCGACTAAAACAGGGTAGTCGGTGATTTTAGTCGCAACTTTGCGTTTTTTTTGTAGTGTATGAAAGAGAAAATAATTAAATAGTAGTGTGAAGTAATGATTGTATTGGAAGTATGAGAGAGAAAATAATTAAATACTTCCTCCGTTCCATTTTACTTGCAACACTTACCGTTTTTGGAAGTTTCATATTACTTGCAACATTACTATTTTTGGCAAAAATAATCTACTTATTTTATCCTCACTTTATTCCTACCCCACTATCACCATCAATCATACATCATCTCATTAATTATTTAATATACCCACAAGTCACAACCACTATCTACTTATAATAATTTTTATTATTTTTACTCTACATATCACCATCAATCATACATTATCCTTACTTTTACCTTACTGATTTGACGGCCCTTAAAAAATGTACCAAATCCAATAGTGCAACTAAAACGGAACAGAGGAAGTAGTAGCATGAAGTAAGGAAAGTGGAGTTTTAAGGGGTAAAAGTGGGATAAAAACTTTCCAAATAGAAAGTATTCTAAAGTGAAAGAACTTTTGAAACTACCCGTTATAGTAAGGTGGAAGAACTTAAAAGAACGGAGGGAGTAAGAAGTAAAATAATATTAATTTTGTTAGGATTTTTTTAACTATTAATTAGTCATTAGGATTTTTTTTATTAAAAATGTTATTTTACCAAAGAATTGATTTATTATTTCTAACCCCCAACAAAATCTAAAAACAGCTTGAAAAGGTTATTGCTCAAGATAACGATAATTTTATCTAGAAATCAGGACGCATGTAGTAGAAATACTTTTTCATATCGGACATATTAATAAAGTGGAACAAAGTAAGAATATTGTAGGAAAAGTAGAACTCTTTTAAAAAGTAAACGTTACACATAATACATGATTAATTATGATAAATTGTTGGTTTGATACATGAATCTCTTCTTACAAAAATTGGTGTGAATAATATAATTTTTTACTAATTTTTCTATAAAAATAATACACATACTATTTTTAGATTTTAGTTAACAATGAATATTATCACTTTTGAGGGTTTTTTCCTCTAACATCAAAATTACATGTTATATTACCTACTATAGGAGGTAATTGATCACCACAAAAAATTTAAATGTTCTCAAAATAATTTTTAAAAAAAAGAAAATTAAAAAAAATGCACCTGACACCCTTCGCCCATCCCACGTTATTCATCATCATATCATATCATATACATATAATAATACATGAACTTCTATGTCACTTTATAACTACAATGCTACATTACTACTTCATATTCTAACTCCCCACATCCCATTCGATGAAAGCCATTCTTAAAGTATAGTAATTAATTTTGCTACTTTATTACTACAATACTACATTACTACTTTATATTCCAACTCCCCACATCCCCAATAATAATAATAATAATAATAATAATAATAATTTGATAATAAAGAAATAATTTGAAAGAACACACAAGTTAAAGATAACAATAATACTAATAATAGAAGTACTATTGAAGCTTCTATATTTAAAGATAGTTATAGTGTTCATTCATCAAAGATGTCATTGAGAAAATTTATACACTTGGACGTTTTAAGCTTTATGAAAACAACGGAGACTATAAAACAACATTCCACAAAAAAAGAATCGTTTTAACAAAATTTACTAAAGTCAAAATTTTTGACGATGTGGAGATTCCACCATATGAGATGGAATTTGTCTCGTTTTCTGATCTTCTATCACAAACTTATTGATGAAATTAATAATAGAGTATAATAATTTGGTTTAGGTTTAAGAATCAATGCATTCGATTTTCATTCTTATTCATTCATTAAAGAAAGCAAATGCCCTATAAATACAAGGGATATGCCATGAAATAAGGAAACTAAATATTACAAAATAACTTAACTTCCTAAATACTTAAAATATTATTCTAAAAAAAATCAAAATATTCTACTAATTATTCTCTAAATATTCTCTAAATATTGTTTATTTTCTAACACTCCCCCTCAAGTTTGGTCTTGGGATCACCGAGACCGAACTTGCCAATAATATTCTTCAATGCTTTGAGTCAATTGCCTTAATCAGAAAATCTGCTAGTTGAGACTTTGATTTTACATAGTTAATATTGATAATTTTTCCGACCAATTTTTCCGACCAATTTTTCATAAATGGTTTTTAAAATTTTGGGTTTGGATCGGTTAATGGGTATATGATTTAAATAGGTTGGATGAACAAGATTGAGATTGAAAATGGGTAAATATTTGGCTTGGAAGTAGATCCACCCACGTAGACCCTTAGGTGACGTGAAATGAAGGATACGGGTTGGAATTCTTTTGGGTATTAGGGTTTGTACTTGAATCTTGGCATTTTAGGTTACTTTTTTCGGATGTGGGCCCTCTTGATCTAAATTCGATTTCGAATCTTCTTTGTTGGTTATTGATTTGTGATCTTGATTATTGTTGATGAATTCTGGTTTTTTGGTTGGACTTGGGTTGATTGTTTTCAAGTTTTCTTGGTGAGGAATTGCGAAATTAGTCATGCCACCGTTTCGGTGACTCGCCGGAGCTTTGGAGGCGACATTTTCGTTCTTGAACTCATCACTTCGCCGGAATGATGAATTTTCAGATTCTGGCCGACTTTCTTCCCCTTTTTCGCTCCCCCTTTCATCAGTAATGGGCCCAAGAAGGGTGGAAATCCATGTCCACAATTCATGGGCACTTATAGTATAATAAATAACAACATCGTCAATGGTGGTGTCAAGGATGTAAAGTATCCATAACATCACTTGTGCATAATCTAGTTTCCATTGAGGGTCTTTGTTTTCTGGAGGGGCGACAATGATATGATTGAGCATCCACCGATCTTCTATTTCTTGTTTAATTTCATTACACCATTTGGTGTAATTTGTAAAGTTCAATTTTTCAGAAACCTCTGGGTAAGCATGAATCCTTTGGTTATATGTTTGGATTCTTTGGACCATTTGTTCCAAATACGTCATTTTTTTGGGCTGGTTTAGTTTAGTTTTGGTTTCGATTTTTTCTGGTTAGTGATGAATGCCGTGGCTGATCATCGGTCCCCGGAAAACACCATCAGCTCTGATACTATGATGAAATTAATAACAAGATATAATAATTTGGTTTAGGTTTAAGAATCAATTCATTCGGTTTTCATTCCTATTCATTTATTAAAGAGAGCAAATGCCCCCTATAAGTACAAGAGATATGTCATGAAATAAGGAAACTAAATATTACAAAATAACTTAACTTCCTAAATACTTAAAATATTATTCTAAAATAAAATCAAAATGTTCTACTAATTATTCTCTAAATATTGTTTATTATTTCCAACATTTATGAAATGTTTTATTTATGCGTTATGTATTCTATCTCTTTATTCTTATAGTTTAATAAGCTATATATTAAATTTTAATATCAATACAAATACTACCTCCTATTTATAGAGAATGGGACATATGTTTTTTCACACTATTCACTTATTACTCTTAATTTGTATTTTATTCTTAATCTATAGATTAGAACATAGTCAAGTGAGATCTTGTTTGATTCGTCTCAAAGCAAAGATTATTAATATTCACTCTTTATAACATTTCGTTATGTATAATAAGAGATATTAAACATTGAATAAGTGCATTGGATAGTGTGAAAAAACAAATGTCCCATTCTCAATGAATAGGAGGGAGTATTATTAAATTTTAATATATGATCTAATGAATATCTTTTTTAAAATGATAGATGTTATTAGACAAGGGGTGTCATTTAGTGATGTTCATATGGGTCCACCTAAAAAATGCATAACTTTAGAGTTGTGTGATACAAAGTATGTGTATAATTATATTTTTTTATTGTTATAGACAGATTAAAGATAATTATTATTGTTAAAAAGAAATTCAAACTTATGATAATAATTTTTGCAACAGAGAGAATAGAATTTCATGCAAACTTTGGGATACATATGTCGAGAAAATATTTGAATATATATCACAACAAAATACCAATGAGTTTGTTTTTATTGCTCTTCGCTTTGCAAAGGCAAAAAACATTCATCAACAAATATAAATTACTACAATAAACTTTCATGTAATATAAAAAAATTTACACAACCTGTGCATAGCACGGATAAATACCTAGTATACATATATTTTAGAACATTCTTTTTGAATAGCTGATGTTTGGTGTTGAGGAAATGCTGGATTTTTAGCTTTTTTTGAATTAGATACATAGTATGTTTGATAAGTTGAATTATTTGAACTTATTCATATCATTTTATACTCCTTTATGATGGTCGTTGGTAATAATTTTGTGCTTATTTTGAATATTTATGCTACATTACTTATTTTGGGTTATTCATGTTGATTTTGAGAGGTTTTGATCGTTTTTAAGCATAATTCTTGTAGTTTTAATGATGCCGGAGTTTACTAAGGAGATTATTTCTTGTTTGTAGATGTTTTACAATGAAGATCAGCAAAAGAGTAGAAAAAAGCCTAAAATACAAATGTTTTAATGTGAAATTTGATACATGTTCACTCTTTTGGCCATAACTTTTAAAAGAAAGATCGCATTAATGCAAAGTTTTGCAGCATTGGAAAGTAGACTTCAAGATCTTTCCAACGGTATATCATATGTCGAATTCCGACAACCGAACAAGAAATGGCTACCATTTAAAGTTTGCCAATTAGAAGCAAAGCCATGAGTCGTCGCCTGAAAGCCACGTCTCGTCTTCAAAAGCCACAACTCTTCTCCAGAAACCACGAATCGTCGCCGACTCACTAGACGATTCAAACAAGATCCCACTCGCCTATATTTTTCTTACATATAAGCCGTAATATATAAAATAAGCTTGATCGATGGATTTGTCAACAACCGTAATGTAATTTGCTAACAAGATCCCACTTGCCTATATTTCAGAACGGATGAAGTATATCACTACGTCAAACTTTGATCTCGTTGTAACTTGTAACTTGTAATTTTGTACGATGCAGTACAAATAATATTTATCACCCCATTTTATAGTGGTAATCATCATACTATTTAATAATTTTGCTGTTAAATGACAAATGACAATCTAACAGCCATTTGCCAAATACAACAATCTTATTGGTTAAATGAGTTTGACATGACAACAATATTGCCAAATATAATTTGCTAAAAAGTTATATTTAAAAAAGATTTTAGATTGTACTATTACCAATACATTTCTTATATAACAACTGCATCTATGGTTTAATTTTATATTAAAAATAAATTTGCTTGAACAATATGATCAGAAAATCTTTTATTGCAATCAAATTTAGGGATATAAGTATCAAAATATAATTTTAGGCATAATAATTGACATGATCTTTTGAATTAAGTATGTTTTATTAGATTGATTTCAACATAATCTTCTTCTATTATTTGTTCTTTTTTTAAATATTTTTAAAACATATGTCTAATTAAATATATTTTTTCTAGAAAAATATTTTTAAAATTAAGTAGACAATATTTTTATGAAACATAAATGTAATTTAAAAATTAATGCGTTTTTAAAATTAAAAAATTTGATATTTAATTTGAATTTTTTTTTTATTTTTTAATTTAACTATTTAGTAAGTGTTTTTTAATTAAATTTAATTTATGATTACATCAAAATTTGTTATACCGTTATACTACATGACATTATTATTTATGGTTTTTAGTGCATTTAATAAAGTAAACATTAATATATATTTAATTAATCAATAACCAAACTAATATTCAAAAAAAAAATCGATAACCAAACTATAAGAATATAATTTAAAAAGGAAATATAGATAAAAAAAATATATAATTACATCTTTATCTTCAATTTACATTTAAATATAATTCGATACTAAAAAACACCGTGCATTGCACGGGTTTTATACTAGTAGGATGAGATTATTATTGCAATATTTTACTTCTACAAGTCAATTTGGTGTAATGAAAAAAATTTTGGTTGTTTAAAACAAATCTCTATCGACTTTTTTATTATTTTATTTCAAACATTTCTTATATAACAACTGCATCTATGGTTTAATTTTATATTAAAAATAAATTTGCTTGAACAATATGATCAGAAAATCTTTTATTGCAATCAAATTTAGGGATATAAGTATCAAAATATAATTTTAGGCATAATAATTGACATGATCTTTTGAATTAAGTATGTTTTATTAGATTGATTTCAACATAATCTTCTTCTATTATTTGTTCTTATTTTAGATATTTTTAAAACATATGTCTAATTAAATATATTTTTTCTAGAAAAATATTATTAAAATTAAGTACATAATATTTTTATCAAACATAAATGTAGTTTGAAAATGCGTTTTTAAAATTAAAAAATTTGATATTTAATTTGAATTTTTTTTTATTTTTTAATTTAACTATTTAGTAAGTGTTTTTTAATTAAATTTAATTTCTAATTACATCAAAATTTGTTATACCGTTATATTAAATGACATTATTATTTATGATTTTTAGTGCATTTAATAAAGTAAACATTAATATATATTTAACTAATCAATAACCAAACTAATATTCAAAAAAAAATCGATAATCAAACTATAAGAATATAATTTAAAAAGGAAATATAGATAAAAAAAAATATATAATTACATCTTTATCTTCAATTTACATTTAAATATAATTCGATACTAAAAAACACCGTGCATTCCACGGGTTTTATACTAGTAGGATGAGATTATTATTGCAATATTTTACTTCTACAAGTCAATTTGGAGTAATGAAAAAAATTTTGGTTGTTTAAAACAAATCTCTATCGACTTTTTATATTATTTTATTTCAAACATTTCTTATATAACAACTGCATCAATGGTTTAATTTTATATTAAAAATAAATCTACTTGAACAATATGATCAGAAAATCTTTTATTGCAATCAAATTTAGGGATATAAGTATCAAAATATAATTTTAAGCATAAATTGACATGATCTTTTGAATTAAGTATGTTTTATTAGATTGATTTCAACATAATCTTCTTCTATTATTTGTTCTTATTTTAAATATTTTTAAAACATATGTCTAATTAAATATATATTTTCTAGAAAAATATTTTTAAAATTAAGTAGACAATATTTTTATCAAACATAAATGTAATTTGAAAATGCGTTTTTAAAATTAAAAAGTTTGATATTTAATTTGAATTTTTTTTATTATTTTTTAATTTAATTATTTAGTAAGTGTTTTTTAATTAAATTTAATTTATGATTACATCAAAATTTGTTATATAGTTATACTAAATGACATTATTATTTATGGGTTTTAGTGCATTTAATAAAGTAAACATTAATATCTAAAACAAAACACTGCTGACATCATTATTTCTTAAAATTGCTTACGTGTCACAACCTAAACAAAAATTTCCCTCCAATACTCACTGATGATGTCATTGCTTTTATGACTACTTTTTTTATCTTTGACTTTATTACTCATTATTTAATGTATTAGAAAAATCGTACGAATTATTTTTTTTCAATTATTTATATATCTTTATTTTATTTATTAAATGAGTACTATTTAGTATATTGGATATTTTGAGATGGTTAAAATATAAAATAGTCTTGGATTTTTTTGTTATTTATACAATTGATTACTTAAATGCAATGCATAATTCTATTATAATTCGGTTGTGACTATTTTTATGTAAGTCAATTACATTTTCATGACAAAACTGTTTTGCGTTTAAACTTTTAAAAAATAATTTTACATATTTTTGTATTAAATTTGATTTTGAAATGTATTATTAATAGTTGTAATACTTTATATAAATTAATGTAATTCATGTCGAAAAATTTAATAAAACCGTGCATCGCACAGGAACTATCTAGTATTTAACTAATCAATAACCAAACTAATATTCAAAAAAAAAACAAATTGATAACCAAACTATAAGAATATAATTTAAAAAGGAAATGTTGAAGTGCCCATGTGTTACCCACATGTAAGTTGTCTCACATAAGAGAAAGAGAAGAGTATGCATCACTTTATATATATACTCAAGGAGTAACTACCACTGCTACCAATTGGTTTTAGTAGTGAACCTTCTTTGGGTTTATGAGTGACTAACTTCTTCTCCTACTTGTTTGGATTGCCCAGGCTCATTTTCTAAATTCTATTATGGTATCAGAGTCCAGTTTGTTGTTGGGCCTTTATACTGGGCATTTAATCTTACCACTGGTTAAGGGGCCTTGAATTGGATGTTCATTCCCAATAGGTTTGTAACCCTTCTGGTGGGCTAAAATTCTAAGGACACTCACATGTGAGGGGGAGTGTTGAAGTGTCCATGTGTTACCTACATGTGAGTTGTCCCACATCGGAGAAAGAGAAGAGTATGCATCACTTTATATACTCAAGGAGTAACTACTACTATTACCAATTGGTTTTAGTAGTGAACCTTCTTTGGGTTTATAAGTGACCTACTTCTTCTCCACCTTGTTTGGGTTGTTCAGGCCCATTTTTAAAATTCTATCAGGAAATATAGATTAAAAAAATATATAATTACATCTTTATCTTCAATTTACATTTAAATATAATTCGATACTAAAAAAACACCATGCATTGCACGGGTTTTATACTAGTAGGATGAGATTATTATTGCAATATTTTACTTCTACAAGTCAATTTGGAGTAATGAAAAAATTTTTGGTTGTTTAAAACAAATCTCTATCGACTTTTTTTATTATTTTATTTCAACACGGTGTTACCTAAGATTTTGATTTCTGGACCTGCCAATGTAAAAATCGGAGGGAGTACTTCATAGGAATTATTATGTATAATTAAAAATTTAAAAAACAATATATTACCTTATGTTGATGAATCAAACATAATTTCATATGACTATGTTTTAATGCATGTATTAAGAATAAAATATAATTTAAAATTGATCAATAAATAGTAATCCAAAAGCAAATGAGAGATTTAAAATAAGTAACGAAAGGATTAGGAGCTTCACCTTGTGAGTTTTGGCAAGAAAGATGAATTAAGCCCTTTCAAATGATTAAAAAAAATTGAGGTAGTACACTAAGTGTCTCTAAATTCTCCTAGATTAATAAGTAATATGCTACAACTACAAGTATCAACATGTAGAGCAGAAGGTTTGAGATTCAATTCCAAATGAACGCAGATATTAGTTAGGGGTTTTTTGACTACACGCATTTTTCATATTTCATTAAAAAAAAAAATCTCCCATCCAGATCCTACCTTCTGCGGAATAGTGAAAGTGTCCTTAAATTTCTACAACTACGAGTACTCAAGTAGAGGTACTACAGATAAACTGAGAAAGTATATTACTACTCTAGCATTGTCATATTTTAGAACATTCCAAGGTTAAGGCAAAAGTTTATTGGGTATTTGACTATTGGGAAATTGATTCTTTTCTTGGCTTTTTATTAGTTTTTGGTTCTAGTTTTTTTATTGGTTAAACATGTAAATATGTATTTGCTAAACGGCTTTTAAACCCACTGAACAACTAACTTTTAAATTATAAAAAAAAAATTATCATGGTAGGTTTTATTAGTGATATTGGTTTTTGACTTTTGATTCTTAACTTTTGATTCTTACTTTTTTCCTAATAAACAATCAACAAACAATAATTAATTTTTACTTAAAGCATTTTTATTAGATGGCTCAAACAACTAAGTTAAACAAGTGATTTATCAACCAATATTTCCACAAATTAAACTAGTCTAACAATCATTCATCAACCAAATTCTATACATACTGAATTGTAATGGTGAATAATAGTACTCTCTATATAGGAGTACTAGTGTATATACATGTGCAATGCACGGATGTATTAATGTGTTGATAAATATAATTATAATTTCTAAGTAATGGCAACGCAAATAAATATTATCATTATAAAATTATCTAATTTGAATAAAAGGTATAATAGAAATAACTATGAATTATTTAATGACAACGTGTTATTGTGATAAATTCTAAAGCAAAATTGAAAAAGAGTCACCATTCTAGAGAAGAGAAAAAATTTGAAAGAAAAAGTGTAAATAAAATCGATTTATATGGAAAAAAAATTATTTATAGTAAAATTTACTTTATGAAAAGGTAAAGGTAGCCTAAAACTAATACTCCTTCCGTTCCTTTTTATTTGTCCACTTTAAGTTTGTCCACTTTATAAGAGAGAGAAATTTAAATTAGATTTTTGAAGTACATATTGAAGATAAAATATATTTATATGAGATCTTGTTAGATTTGTCTTGATGTAAAACTTTAAATATATAATTTTTATAATTTTTTATGATACGTACTTAGAGATATTAAGACTTAAAATTTGCTAAAAAAATGCGTGTAAAAGATAAAGTGGACAAATAAAAAGAAACATAGGGAGTATTAAATTAAGCTTGTAAGAAAAGCTTTATTTTCATTGATGATTTAGACATGTAAATGAATAATCAAAAAAATAAATAAAAAAGTTTTATATTTTTATAGCTTTTTGAGAAATTTGGGTTAGAGAAAAGATCTTTAGTTGTTACATTTTTTTGGTTGAGATATTGTACAACTACAACACGTGAAAAAATTAATTAAAAAATAATGTACCTGAATTAATTCTAAATCCAATTCTAAATCAATAAAAATTAAAAATGATGAGAAAATCTTTAGAAAAGCCTAGAAAATAGATTAAATTAGTATATTATAAATTTTAATAATGAGAAATATATTCAATCGTGAAATATTCCCCACCTTCACACAACTCATTACTCATGAAATATTCTCCTATTTTAAAGATAGTTTCAAATTAAACTTGCAAGAGGAGTTTTTTAGAGAGAAAACTTATTATATAGTCATAAATTAGTTGATATTTATTAAAAGACATCATCAATAAGTAACCAATAGTTTTTACCAAATCATCATTTAATGTAAGATTGCCATTTGGAATTTTCCAAGACTTTTAGTATATAATATGATTAATAAACTGAAATTGATTTTACTTGTTTTGAAGGAATTTATAGATGTCAAATTGTTAAAGAAATTAAAAATGTCAAAAAATATTATTTGATTGAGAACAAAATAAAATAAAAATAATATTTTTGAGAATAAAAACTGAACTACTTTACTATTTTATGTCACTCAGTCAATCTGATGAAAGATACTATTTAAATGTCACCGAAATCAATCAAATAATACTTTCTAAGAATAATTAGAAAATGTTAAAATTTTTGGTACTTTTTAAATTTTTAGGTGAGAGAAAATAATGTAGTGTACAATTGATTTTATAGAAACGTGCTATTTTAATTGTCATTATAAGCAATCAATTAATACTTTCTAAAAATAATTATAGAATTGAAAAGAAATGCCAACCGTGTAAATTCTTTGCCATGTAAACACAATTATCCACTAATTTTTTGACATTTAGTGGAGCTCTTTATTAGTTGCCATGTGTAATTTACAGTTCCTTTAATATGTTTTATGATTATTCATTATGAACACGGCGAAAATTCTAAACATTCCAGATTAAATTGATTAAATTCAGTGCTTAATTTGGCAATGGCAATTATATTTAGCAGTAAGAGACTAAGAGGGAAATCATATTTTAGGAAAAATTTATACTTCTATTGTTGTAATTATTTTTATGGAACTATGCACATTTAACAATTACAAAAGTTAATACACAATTCAAATAAGGTATTACTTGACAGGGGCATATCTAGACCCGGGCTAGCATGGGCCATGCCCCAAATCATAAAAATTAAAGTAGTATGTTAATAAATTGATGTTTAGTGTTTGAACACACGACCTTCTATGCGCTTTGACAAAGGTGTTTTCAGCTAATTACAACATGTCAATTCATTTCTTGATAGAGGAAATACTTCTTGTTTTTTAGTAGTGGAGTCTTTGAGGGTATGCGAGATGATCGACTGCACAAGGCCCTATCTTTCACCCGCAAAAAGTTAATCAAAAAATACTAAATTTATTAATAAAATAAATATATTTACTCTAAATTTTTGAAAAGGATTCTGTTTTTAAGGTATGCACCACACCAAGGCACCAATAGCAAGGAGGGGGCAAAGAAGTACTAAGGATTGAGTGACGGCCACATCCCACATGCAATGTCATATCATTATGGTTAAATAATAAGAGCAGCACACAGCCATACCCATACATGCCAAGACCAGCATACATTTACATAGGCCCAAATCCAACAAACTTCAATATACAGTCATATAGATGATTTAGTACACACAAGGTTGGTGGTTTGTTAATCAATCCTGTCTTAGTGTCTTCTGTCTAGTGCTTCTCCAGTCCCCATCTTTATTCACCACCAAGAAAAATCATTTAAAATTTATTCCTTGTAATGTTGTTTCTTGGAAATACTTCACATATGAGACAAGATTTCACATTGATAAAATAGTGGATAATATATATTGGGTGGGTTAATTCTCCTACTTTCAAATGGTTTTGGGAAACAATAAATCTTACCATGTGTATTTGCAAGTCAACGCTCTAGACCCATGGGTTTGCGGGCCCGAGCCCACAGGTGTCCCGTGTCCACACGAGTGGGCCACAGTTAATTGTCACAACCTACTATGGTATCAGACCTAGAGAGTCATGTGAGGCGTAGTGTTTATAGTTTCATTTATCCGTTTCACACTTGTTGAGACACTATTTTAGCTTTTAATATTTCTATATCGTGCATTATTAAAAATTATGGAAAATTGATATTAATAATTCTTACATTGAGGTGAATAAAACTATATCTCGGTTAATTATGTTTCAATTTATAAATTAAGAATACAATATTTTAGCTATTAAGTATAGATATATTAAGATCATAAAGTTGATATTAAATACAAATTAGATATAATAAGTGAAAAGTAATCAAAAGGTAAGTAAGATTAGTAGGCAGAATAGGAGGATAATCAATTGAGATCTAAATATTTTAGATATGAAAATGATGCATCAATCTTTATTTTATATATTACGTCTAATATATAAGAAAAAAAATTAAATGAGATTTTATTTGATTTGTCTAATCACATAATATTGAATTTTTATAATTTTTAGTATGCATAACTTAAAATATAAATAATAAAAAAATACATTAAAATGTTTAATAACGTGAAATATAACATGTATAATCGAGTAGCACATACAATGTTTGCATCGGAAAAGATCAATTTGACCATAGAGGAGGTCTCATAAAAAAAATCAATAAGTAATGGGCGTACTAGTAAACTATCATGTATACTAGGTTAGTATTATCTGTGTTGTTGATCACTTAGTGACTAGTGTGTTTTTTTTTTTTAATTAATAGTTTAAATATCTAAATATTAGTAGTTGATTAAGTCTTTATGTCTTTAATTTTTTAAATTAATAGTTTAAATATCTAAATATTTTAAAATAAGTTTTAAAAAATTATAAAAATCTAATATTATAAAAATATGTGATGAAAAAGCTAGACCAGATTGAATAGCCATATAGTTTATAACCAGTGGCGGATCTAGAACTCCAAATCATGGGTAGCACTAACGTGTTGAAGCAAATTAATAAAAAAAATCGGTAGAGTTTTATTTGTAAAATGAACAATCCATAAATTTTTCATTACTCCAAGATGTGTAAATAAAATATCGCAATAATAAGATCTCATGCCGCTGTCCCTATAAAATAAAAAGGGCAATATGTGTCATCCACGTTCCATCGTACAAAGTTACAAGTTACAATGAGATTAAAGATTGACTTAGTAAATACTTCTTCCGTTCTAAAATACTCGTTGCATTACGGATATTGACATTATTCTTCGTTCAACTGTGCAAGTGGAATCTTATTTGAATCGTTTAATCGCATATTTTAATAATATTAACTTTTTATAATTTTTAGATTTTCATATTTCAATATATAAATGATTAAATAACATTAGATTGTGTAAAAAGTCAAGTATAACAAGTATAGTGAGATGTAGGAAGTACAATATAACAAAAAAAAAGAAAAATTATTTTTTTAAAGAAAAAACATGGGTAGCCTATGCTACCCAATGTCACAAGGTACATCCGCCTATGTTTATAACCCGTAAATATTCTCTGAAAATAATCTATATATAACCACATGTTTGACTATCATAATCCAACCCCTCCAATGAAAATAACTATCGAATTGTTTTAGTGGATAAGGTAGAGATAAAATCGAAGGATTGACGGCTATGATGATTTTGGATGGTCTATTATTAGGTGGAGAAAATAAGGTGTTCGACTGAGTGTTGGAAAGCTAATTACACTAACAACAACAACGTGGTGGTTTCGATCCAATGGGAGGTGGTGGGGATGGAAGGGTTGTTACAGGGGATTGAGCTAGGGTGATGGTTAAGCTACAGTGGAAGCGATATATTTTTTGCAAATTTTTAATTACACTTAAGAACCAATACAAGTAATAAATTTTTTTTTGAAACTATGAAGTGTTTTAAAAGAAAATGAGGTGTAATGTCGAATTTTTGAAAATAAGTAAAAGTTGAATTTTAGAAAGAAAAACACTTTTAAGTGAATTTTTTAGAAATAAATTTTCCAAATAAAAAATATGGGCATTAATGAGAAAGTGTGGTAATCTATCCTGGATAATGGATATGGCATATTCGCATATAATGCTATAGGACATAAGTAATAAGTTAGATCTATTCCTTTCGTCCAATCATATATCACATTTGTGGTTCCTTTAATTATTTGTCATTTTTAGAGTAACTATTTTCTCTCTGATTTGTATTAATTGGGCTATTTAGTCTATATATCTAATGCATCTATAGGAAAGACCGTCTCTCACAACAATTTGTGTTAAACTAAATGCATTCTTTTGCAAAAAAAAAATAAAATAATTTTCTTTATTTCAAACGAGTGGCGACTGACCCTCTTAACATGTTATGAGGTCAAATAATCAACTTGTTTGATTAAGCTAGTCCTATACATATTTTTTGTTTTTTTATTTATCTTAAAAAATTAAATAATTATTTAAAATAAATCTTATTCAGCAAAAATTAGTTAGTATAAGTAAATATCAACTATAATTCGTAAAGTTTGCTTTTAATAAGTAAAAATTATTTTTAAAGCAATAAAATTCAGTTGTAGTTATAATTAAAATCAGTTACAATCTTATTCTCCCTTCATTTTATCCATTTATGTATGTTTTATAGTATCAACTTGTTTTTTTATCTTATTTTCCAATACAATTTTAATTTTACTCTATTTGACTTTCAATACATATCACAATTACAATTTAAGTCTTTTATACATACACTTTGTGAAAAATTATCAAAAATATATATTTAAATTTTATACAATAATACAAATTCAACAAGATATATATAAATATATTTTACTTTTTAAAATCCACATGAGGTATGAAATATTTTAAATATAATCAAATAAAATTTTGTTCTCCATTGCCTATAATATTCCAAATTCAATGAACAATATTAGACTATTTGATGAGGAAAATACCATCCCTTTATTTTCAAATATTCTTCTTATTGAATTCCAATATAAATTTTAAAATCAAATAATTTTAAGTGTGAATTTTAAAAATTCTAAAATTTGATATTTAGAAAATATAATTTTAAAATTAAATAACTTTAAAATTTTATATAAATATATTTTTTCTTTGATAGAAATCGTAGTCAAAAGTTTTAAAAGTAAGTCGTGCTCTAATTGTAAGAGTACAATTACAATTTACAAATCTGATCTGCTTTGCACCGCGAAAAACTCTCCAATTAAAAAATGGCGATGCTTTCAATATCGGCTTCTCTTCCCACCACCACTTCTCTTAAACTCCATTCCCCAAATCAACATCGGTAACTCATTCTCACTCTCATTCCACCGATTGCTGTAATAATCTCGATTCACTTTCAATTACATATTTACATTGGTTTTCCACAACTTATTTTGATTTCATTTGCATTTTGTCAAATAGGTGGTCAAGAATGAATATGAGATTATCAGCAAGTATTAATGGTGCTACTACTACTTGTGATGGAGTGAAATTGACGGAAGGAGTTGGGAATCTTCCTAAAGTTGTTCTCACTTCTCCTCATGGTAGGTCACTAATTTGATTGCTTACTTTTAGTTGTGTTTTCTTTAACATTCCTCATTATGCAATTCAATTTTATTCTATCTGAGAATTTCTTATAATTGATTGTCGTTGTTGATTTTGGATCCGAGAATTCGTACGGTATTGCCTGACACAAATTTTTACTTGAGACCATTGTAAAGACGGCTCTCAACGGTCCAATTCTTAATGTATATTGTTACAACTCTAAATAGATTTGGGTTGGACTTGTGAGAGTCGTCTTTACAAAATGGGTACCCAATTGTGAATCAATGGGTAGGATTAGTAGCAGAAAATGGGTACCCATTTACGATTTAAGTGTACCAAACCCAGGACTTTAGGCAGGGCTGACCCTGACCTTTCAGGGCCCTGGGCGGAAAATTAACTTGAGCAAACAATAAGGGTCACTGTAGGCTAAATTTTTGTATATTAGTATGACTTATCTACACAACTGATACAAAATGGATAGAGGGGTCTTTGAGGGTGCCGGAAAAAGTTAATAAAAACAAAAGAAATATGTTAAGTTTATTAATAATATATAAATATATTTATGCACAGGGCCCTCTTTGTCCCGTATTTGAAAAAGTTAATAAAAAAAGAAATATGTTAAGTTTATTAATAATATAAATATATTTATTATTATAAATAAAGCGCAAAATTAAAATTTTGCACAACGAAAAAGATGGCTCTGAAAATGGAGACTAATTCACTCTCATTTTAAAATTTCAACTTAGAATATAATTCTATACTTTACTAAATACCCATGAAGATAAAATGACAAGGTTAGTTTTCTATTTTCCAAATCACTACTAATTTTTTTAGTACAACTTAAAACACAAAAAGTATTTATAAATGTAACAAGAGTTACCAATATGATGATATAAATGGAAATTTAGTTTGTTATTTTATTCCAATGGACAACCTTGATCAATTAATGTTTTTTGGGTACACCAAAGTTTATACCCCTTCAATTGGAAGGTGAGTACTTTGTCTTAAACATAGAGTAAAAAATTTAGAAAAAAAATATTATATATATACTACAATTTTTCTGATTTTGTTAGTGTGTCTCATAGTCGGCCTTTGCTCAATAGTAACTCCGCCCGGTGGTTGTTGCTAACCTAGTAGTAGCTTATTAGCAGTGGTATAATGATTGGTTAACAAAAGGATTGAACTTTGAAGGCAGTGAGGCTGAGGTGTACCTGTTTGGAGCTTGTTTAACTTCATGGAGAATTCCAAATGGCAAAGACCTTTTGTTTGTGAGGCCTGATGCCGTCTTTAATGGCCAGAAACCCATCAGGTTGTTCATCTGTTCCGTTCCTAATTTCTGGTCCTGAAAATGTTTTCTTATACATGATCACTGATGTTGTAATCTTTAAAATGATAGTGGAGGAATCCCACATTGTTTTCCTCAGTTTGGACCTGGGAAAATACAGCAGGTATGAATTATGATTACGAATAATTCTATTCCTCTTATCTTGGTGTAGTCTAATATTTTAAGTACCCGGGCACACCGTCTATATGTTATTCACACATCTGTTAGTTTGGGTTGATAAAAGAGTTGAGTTTTTGGCGTGACTGACAAATTCACATTCATGAATTGTATTTGCTAGCCGATGATAACTAATTTCCGTGGAATAATACTTCATCTTAAACATGTGCATCTTCTTAGATTCTCATTATCACTCAATACAAACTCTTAAGTGGTAATGTATGTTAATGAAATTTCGTGATGACTAGGAGATACTAACGTGAAATATGGACTAACCATGCAGCAGGAACATGACCTTACACTTGTTTTACATAGTTCCATAGTTGATTGGTTATTAAACAACAATGCTGAGTTTTAGGCTTCTGTGTTGCTTGTCTATCTATTTGTGCCTTTGACTCGGTATCAGAACTTGTAAAAAGTTACTAACTTGTGGGTTACTGATCATGAGAGATTTAGCTTTCTAGTCACTGCTTTTGGTTTGTTGCATTCATGTTTGCTTTGTGTCTATCAAAACTTAATAATGCCATTATCTTTTGTCTTGCAGCATGGCTTTGCGAGGAACGTGGACTGGTCTATTGTTGGTTCTGAAAATTCAGAAGGGAAACCTGTTGTGACTTTTGAATTGAAGGATAACTCGTACAGTCGTGCAATGTGGGATTTCAGCTTCCATGCTTTGTACAAGGTAAGTGCTGCAATTGAGAAATAAATGATGGCCCAAGGAAACAGAGTTATATCCTTCTTTGGTTTGATTTACATACACAGGTTTTTTGTTAAATGCTGAGTTGATTATGTTTTCGTTTAAATCATTTAACGGAAAGGAGTAAATCAACCAAAAGCAAGTAAAGCTCATTCTTGGAAACTCTTCATTGCTTGAATTTATAGTTGCAATTATGATTCGTTGGTGAGGCTTCCCAGTTCACACTGTGTTAGAATAGTCTAACTAATGCGGAAGTGTGGACCTAAAGGTGGCACAAAAGATTAATGACCATGGCTTGTAGGTGAACTAATGAAACATGGTTATATGCAAGTATTAAGGTGATTTAAGTAATAAAAGTAAATAAAACATTAACATCAAGATTTAAGGTGGTTCACCATTAATGAGGCTACATCCACCATCCTAGGCTAGTGTATCATTATGTGTTTAAAGGGTAATAGGAGCTTGAAAGCTCATTACAATATTGAAGGAATTACAACAATGGAATTTGTGTGTGAGCATTAATTAGAGTAGAGAATTAAAGAGAGTATGGTGAGGATATGGGAGGCTCAAGCTCTTGGCTTGGCTCTACACAATACATACAACACTACAACAATATATAGACACAGGGGTACTTGGGAAATAAAGAGTTAAAACAGAAACAAGGCAGCCAGCAGGCTTGAAAGAAGAGGACAGTGGGTCTGCAGCTGCTTTCTGACCCTTCTTCTAGCTTTCTTGCTCAGTCTTCAAGGTCCCCTAAGGTCTCCCCATATGCACCCATAGCTAGTGTGTAGTACATTGCCTTATTTATCAATGGCAAATCCATGTGACACACTCCATGCTTTGATTTATGTACACAATAAGAGTGTGTACTACTTCATGAATTGGAGTGCCCATTACTACTCAAAATATCATGCTTAAGGTCTAGTAATCACCTTATTACTCCTAACCTTTAAGCTAAATTTCTTCTACACTTTAATTGTCATCTAATCATATGACTAATTAACAAGACTCAAGTCACACTTCTTTCACACTGGATGTTGAGATGGTGTTGTGACTTGTGAGTTCTGAGCTTTTGTGAGCAAAACTGATAATTGTTCTTCTCTTCTCATTGTTTCAGGTCATCTTGGATTCCTCTAGCCTTTCGACAGAATTAATTGTCACAAATACAGACAAAAAGGCCTTTACTTTTAGCACTGCCTTGCACACGTACTTCCGGGTGAGTATGCTGCTTACATTTTGGGCTGGTGAAATGATGTCCTATTAATATTGATTTTCCTTGCATTTTTCTTATTTTTATCAATGAGAGAATTTCAAAGTAATCTGATGACGTTCAGACTTGAAAAGCTGTAACATTCTGATTTGAATAGATCACTATATCAAAGGATTCTGATCTTACAATGTTATTATCAATAGTTTTATGTCGTTGAACTTGATAATATGCTTACGGATAGTGATGGCCAGTTGGCCACGGTCCGGTTCCTTGGCTGTTCAGTGGCCGGTTCTTGGCGGTTCAGCTGCGGCCTGCGGGTTCAATCGCCATTGATCCTTGTTAGGTGAATGTTATCTTCAATACTTGTATTATTCAAACATTGCAAAATACCAATAGAAAACTCGAAACACTTTAAATTAGTTAGTAAAGTGCTTGGAACTCTTTAAATTGAATTTTCGGTAGAAAAAAGAAAAAAAAACAAAATAATAGAAATTATTTAATGAGATTGAGAGAAAAAAGTTGGAAAAGAAATTGAAGGATCAAGAACGAGGCAATTAAGGAGCGTTAATTACACAATATCACATTTAATCATTCTGACTTTCGTCGTTCCATTTCACAGTTTATTTTTTTGCTTTCAAAATATTATTTATTTTTTACTCAATAAACCATATAAGCGAATACATGGCTATCGGCCCTGGATGGATGCACTTTAGGCCTACCTTTAGGGAATCGTCCGGTCGTGATTCCATGGTTCGGTCCGGTCCGCTTCCTGGGAAATGTTCGTTTCAGTTCATCGGTTTGCTTTGTCTGCAGTTCAATGATTATGTCATATTTGAATTGAAACCACCATTGATCTGCATTTCGAATCTGTTCCAGGCGGTTTCAATTTGGATCATTTCATAGCCAGTTCGGTTTTGGGGTGCCCCGCCCCATGGGCCATGGCCATTACTACTTACGGGTTCCTAGTGAAGTGAGAAATATAATAATTATTGGGGTTACAAGATACTGAGTTGTATATGTTATGCACTTATTCTGGACTGCGTTGTCATTTGTGTAGGCATCCATCACTGGGACAACAGTCACTGGTCTGAAAGGTTGTAAAACACTGAACAAAGATCCAGATCCTAAAAATCCTCTGGAGGGTGTAGAGGAGAGGTAATATCCTAATTCTTTATCCAACTTTGTAATTGATTCTTCTTTGTGAGTTGAGTTGGCTGAGCTGAGATGTGTGACCTTTTGTTGCTGATGGCATATCTTCTTTGATTTTTCATGTTTGTTGTTTTAGATTTTTCAGTTCATATACCTCATGATATCATTTGAAATCGATTCATCCAATTACCCTTGTTTGAAGTGGCAAATTGTTTCATTCCGACACATAGAAAGATGCATGTGTTTCTCCAGCACAGTGATTTCAATGGTTATCTGCTTGAATGTTGAGAACTTGGGTTAGAGTATGCGTTTATGAAGTGCAGTAGAGAACAAACGCTGTTTGGATTTTTGATCTTGTCAATTGACTCTTATTTTGACATTTCAGGGATGTGGTGACTTTTCCTGGATTTGTGGACTGTGTATATCTTGATGCACCGAATGAATTGCTTCTCGAAAATGGTTTGGGTGACAAAATACAAATCAAGAATACCAAGTAATGTCTTATTTCGTATTACTATATATTCACTTGCAAACAGGGATTGGCGTTCCTCACACTAATCACCTATGCAGCTGGTCAGATGCGGTCTTGTGGAACCCACATCTGCAGATGGAGGCATGTTACAAAGATTTTGTTTGCGTTGAGAACGCCAAGGCAATTTCTTGGTCCTTTTTCCGCAATTTATTGTGTATAGTTGCGAAAACTTCAATTTGTATGAATTTTGATGTACAATATTCATCTGTGACGCAGATTAAGGAAGTCGAGCTGCAACCTGAGCAATCTTGGACCGCAACAATGCAGCTTAGTATAGCTTAAAATGGATAATGCGGCTACATATAAGGGATAACTATATCAGTCTATGATCTAGGTAGGAAGATCTTCATTGTCTTTATCTTAAAAATAATTGTCTTACCATTATACACAGCTATACATTTATTGAAATAATGCAGTATTGTACTGCATATGCAATGTTGTCTCAAACTCATATTTCTTCCACAATTTTCTGATTGTATTTAGTGGTTTGATTGATACAAAAACCCGTAATTCCAAATCACAAAGTTAGTTTCTATTTGCAACATTTTTGTACACCCTTCGTAGCGTAATAGTTTTTCCATCAAACTAAAAAAAAAACTGACCATTCCAAGGAAATATTTTTCGCTCAAAACAAACACCCTTACTTTGCGCCTCGTCGATGTTCCACGGAAACTTTTCTCTCTCGAACCAGACACCCTTTGTGTTAGACCGTGACAGTTTGTCACATTGATCGCCCTATGGGCCCACTCGTGTAGACACGCCCATGGGCTTGGGCCCACAAGCCCACGGGTAATAAGTGTGGACTTACATACAACACTTGATGAGTTTCAGTATTTCCCAAAACCGTATGGTAGTAGGAAAATTAACTCACTCAATATATATGTAAGTCTACAACCCACTTTTTTATCGATGTGGATCTTGTCTCACATGCGAAGTATTTCCAACACTTTGTTTGTGCCCGCTTAACGCGAGAGGTTGGCCTATAAACTTTATAGATAGAATACAGATGAATAGCAAAGTACAAACATATTATTATCAAGGAATTCTTTTCTACATCTTGCCTATTTCAACCCCAATACAAGCCAAGAGAATTGACAAGTTAGGTTAAACTACTATTAGATTCATTTACATTTAATACTTAAAATCCTCAACAACCCTAAACATAAAATTATCATCTCAGTGCAAGTAAGGAAATAAGACACACCAACAAGATGATAAATCCAATAGCCCAAACCCAATACACCCATCTTCTGTTTTTCTTCTTCATCTGTTTTGCATAGTAAAGATTATTAGTCCCTCCACTGATATAATCCCCTGCATTCACCACATTCTGCTCAATATCATTGATTTGTTCCCCATGTTTCTCAATCAAAACCGCCATATCAAGAAACACTTGATGTAATTTATTCAAACTCCTCTGAATATCCTTCACAATCTCGTACCTCCCCTTCTCGTCCATATCTGCCCCTCCGATTCGGCCCTCAAAAACCTCGATTTGCAAGCTGCCTGACATCAGTTTCTCCACAATTTCTTCACTGGGTTCCTCTCCTGTAGCCCTGAAATACTTTCTCCTAAAATCATCCTTATGATCATGGATGATTATTTCCCGTAAACCTGTAAAATCGTTGATCATATCCTTAAATTTAATCCTTAACCCATTAGTAACTTCCACTCTAGTTCTATCCACAGAACTCAATTCTTGAAATGTAATCGACTTCCTTCGATTTTGAATATTAGCTTTATCAAGTGAATCCATGCGCGAATTCAGAGACTTAACCTTTCGAAGGATTGCAATAGTGTCGGAATCCATTCGATCTCTTAACCCTCTGAGTAATTTAGTACTATAGGTAATTTTTGATTCTTCATGGAGAGACTGAAGATCTTGAAGAAGATTACTGATTTCTTCCATCTGGGCTTTTATTGAATTAACTTCTTCAAAGAAAACAGAGAGGTTTTCTTGGTCAATTGGGTTTAATTGTCTCCATGTTTCTGCATCAGAAATCTCTGTTTCATTGTCTGTTTGGATTTGCTTCTTTAAATCCACATAATTTAAGAACGATCTTGTCATCAAATCATTCATCTTGGGATAATTCTGAAACTATACGTGCACATACACAATCAAATGATAAGAACACTGAAAAATTTCAAAGAATAATGGCAACAGCTTTAATCAGAATATCCAATTATGTTGAATTACATAAAAAAAAATACACAATAAAATTTATGGGGTTTTTCACAAATACTTGATTTTGAGAATTAAACAGGAAATCTTGAAATTTGAAAATGTAATCTGGATACTATATTGAATATGAGACGTCTTCTATCTTCTCTCTATAACGGCTAATTTTTTGAAATTTGTGTTCTCCTTCCTTTCTTGCTTCTACGGTTATTTGTGTGTTTTCAAAATTTCTTTATACCGGGAAGTATTAGGAGTATATATAGCGGGCTAGGATATTGTGTTTTTTTATTTTCATTCGTGGGCTTGCTATTAGCCCAAAATTTACCTCATTTGAATATTATAGGAAATCCAAAAGTAAGCCCAAGCCATAAGGCAATGCCCAATCTAGCCCAATTATGTCCTAGTAAAATTTCAATCAAATTGGGCTACGCAAATTCTCGTGAGTCTCTTTAAAAGACCATCTGTTAATTTAGTCAACCCATTATCATTTTTTAGTTTAATTAAACTTTAGGTGCTCTCTTGAGAGACCGTCTTTTGTAAAGACGACTCTTAAAAGTCCAGCCCAAATCTATATTTAGAGTTGTAACTTGTAACAATATATATTAAGAATTGGACTGGGCTTTTGAGAACCGCCTTTACAAAAGACGGTCTCAAGTTAGAATTTGTGTTAATGAGTTGGATTTTAGAGATGTCTATCAAAGAGACTGTGTCAGAGGAGATCGATTGAATGGGCTATCCAATCTAAATTTGTACCAACAGTAAAAACTTTTTGCAAATTGTTAGGTCCAATGACCGTACATAATGTGACTACACTAATTGTTGAAATACGATTTCTCAAAGAGAATATCTATTTGGCCGGCCCAATATTAAAGAAAAAAAGAATTTGTATCACTACCTTCATGAAAATTGTTATTGTTAGAAATTCTACCACTGGTCATAAATCCAAACATTTTAAGAATTTAAGAACATCAAATATGAAGGATTTTAACGGAATTTAATTTACTACAAATTTGTAAAGACCTTGTTGCTATGTGGAAAAAATCGCTACCATTTGCGTTTTTATAAAATTGGTTGCTACCATATAGAATTTTCCGTAAAATAATTATATCATACCATTATAAAAATTGAGTGCTCTTAATTCGTAGTTTAAAATTATTTTTAGTAGTATTCTTTTTCAAACCTTACTAAATGAAGTCAAAAAAGTTTTTCCAAATTCTTATATGAGACGTTCTCACAATGAAACGTACCCCATACTTGGGGTAAATTGCCTAATAATAGAAACTTTTAGTGTAATGAACATTTTGTAATGAGCATTTTGATTTTAGCGTAATGAGACTTGTCACATGATCCTACGATTTAATTTTACTAATTTTAATCCTACCCATTAATAATTCTAAATAGAATTCCAATCCTAATAACCTTGACGTAGAAGTATACACAATACACTATTTAGTAGGGCTGACAAAAGTTGACCCGACCTGCTAACTCGACCTAAACCTAACCCGAAATAAGTGTATTTGGGTTGAGATTTTTGACCCAATTAATTAAATGGGTCGACCCAACCTGATCTGTTTATTAAATGGGTTAGGTTCAGGTCAAAAATTTTAAATCTGAAAAAAACCTGTAAAAACATTTAATTAAATGTTTTAATTTCGAGTTAAATCAATAAGTATAAGCTAAACTTAGTTCATTTAATATTTTCTTATTTTTCATAGTAAATACAAAATAAACAATAAAAAAACATAAAATTAAAATTAAAGCCTAAAAAAATTAGATTTAAACAACGTTAAAAACCTTAAAACGAAAACAAAAAAATTATTAACGGGTTAAGTGGGTCAAAATCAGGTCAACCTGATCTGTTCTACGTCGGGTCAAGGTTGTAATTTTCGTCCCAATTAACTAAATGGGTTGGGTCTGGATCAAGGATTTTCTAACCTGTTTATATATGATCCGAACCTGAACCCGAACCCGACCCAACCTGATCTGTTTGGCAGGCCTACTACTTAGACTTTGAGTCTGTTTCGTAAAGATTATTGTATGAGTTGCGTACTTGCATTTAACTCCAGTAACTCCAGCTCAAGGAATGTTTGTTGCAGAAGTTCGAGTTTCAACCTTATCTCTAATTATTCTTGGATTAAAGTTATAAAACATTAAAATTAATAAAATTTACTTTGAAATAAAATATATAAGAATTTATTTGATCATGTTTTAATTTATTGTCTGAGAATAAAGCAAATATTAATAGTAATTGGTGAATTGTGCCAATTTTTGTTTTTTTTTTTTTTTTTTAAATGTTAGATTCGAACAGGATGAAGTAATAAACAATATAACCAATTAACCAATTGCCCGACTGTATATCAAGAAGACATAATTGCTGAGTTGCTTGACTAACTATAATACGATTAATATTGTCATCATTTTCTATCTCACAAAGTCACAACTGATTATTTATTGCTTAACTATATACTTGAATATAAGTCCAAAAATTAAATTAACAACTTTTCAAAACAATAATGATGCAGAAAATCAAGTCTTGTCACTAAGTGTTTTTTTTTTGGGTAAGCTTTTAAGTAAAGGTTCACGTAGTCCTCTCATTACTTCAGTTTATCATTTGGGTCATCTAGTCGATTTTAGATCAGTTGTTTTGGATCGATTAAAATCTGATTTTGTGTCTGCATTATATTTTACGTTAAACTCATTTTTATGTCTGGTCAAATTGGATTCAATTACCAAATCAAATAAATATCAGATTATCAAATCTGTTTTGAACACCTCTACAACTTACCTTATAAAAAAAAAAAACAAAATAATAATGCATGTTTGACAATCACATACATGACTTTTCTTCATTCAACTTGCCGCCAATGATTTACAAATCCCTTGATCATTATTTACATTCCATCTTTGCACCTTTAACCGAAGTAGATAACAAAATAAAATACAGATTACAAATGTGGCAAACTTATCCTGTTCAGCATCAATAAAATACAAAGTACACAAAAAAAAACCCCAACTAAAAAAACATTAAATTTCCCTCATAATTATTTAAATATTTAGATTTAATAATTAACCTTTGAACATACTTTTCTTATTTGACCAGCATTCCCAGTAAGAACACCAATCCTACCCATACGAACCATGGAAACACCAAAATCTTTAAAGAAACTTTCTGCATTACCACCCTTATGTGTTTGTACATAAGTTTTAGTTTCAACATCATCCAATAAAGCTGCATCTGATTCAAATAATCCCCTTCTTTTTGACACAAGTTCATAGTAATGTTCATCAAATACCTTTGAACTTCCTGGATCCATTTCTACCAAATTATTTGGTCCATTTTTTAAACATTTCTTCCTCATTGCTGCTACATAAGAGGGATCCATGGATGGATCCGAGAATTGGTCGCCTTTTCCGGTGAAATTGTATAATCTGTTTAGGAATGAGGAGCATTGTGCTATGCCTATTGTGTGTGCACCTGAAAGAGTATTATACAATTTTGTCAATAAAACAAATGTTAATGTTTTATGGTTATTGCAAGGAACCATCTCAACCAAAAGCTTAAGTTGAGAGTTGAGGCCCCAAGAGATGTTATATACTATAAAATGCACCCTCACACAAGAGCTCTTTTGGCTACAAGTGTGGATGCAGCACTTGTTTTCCTCATATACGGCGCTAAATATTCCATTTTAAATGAAGTGGTTGCAGATTTGATAAAATTTAGAAAATGGGTCTGGGCAACCAAACAAGGAGGAGAAGAAGTAGTCCACTCATAAACCCAAAGAAGGTTCACTACTAAAACCAATTGGTAATAGTAGGAGTTACTCCTTGAGTATATAAAGTGATGCATACTCTTCTCTTTCTCCGATGTGGGGCAACTCACATGTGGATAACACATGGGCACTTCAACAAGATTCGAACCTGTGACCTTTTGTCACATGGGCTCTGATACCATGTTAAAGAACCATCTCAACCAAAAACTTAAGCTGACGGTTGAGCCCCACAATGTTATATTCTCTAAGGGTTATAAATAGTACATATTATTATTATTAATGGAGTATTGTATAACGACTCATTAAATATAAATAATTATGGGTGTTTCTGATTTATGTATATAGTTGATGATGTTTGTTGTTTAAGAGTCAACGTACATTTTGTTTTATATGAGATTGATATTTCGAGTTAGCATTATTGTGTGGTAACATAGCCACAAGTGATATATTGATCTTTATGTGGATATGCAATTTATTGAGAACAACACGAATTACTAGTATATTTTACTTATTGTTTCAAAATTAAGTAAGAATAAATCTTTCAATAAAGAAAAGCAGGTTTTTTGAGTTTAAATATTTAAACTAATAGATTATAACATTAAAGATCCAAATTTCCATATCCTTGTAAAAAAATAGAGTATATAGCAAAAAATTGGATTATTTTTATCATCTTTTTCCACTCATTAAATCAACTTATTTCTCTAATTGATTACTTTAAAATTATAAGTAATTACTTTTAGTTAATAAGTGAATGATCACTTTAATATAGTTAGTCATTTAAAGATTGTAAGTGATAATTTTACAGTTATAAATAAGTGATCAATTAAGATTGAAAGTGTAAATTGGATCAACCCAATAAATATAATCTTACCGTAAAATCGTCTTAATTAAAAATTTATAAACAAGGAATTGTTTTAAAGTCATGCCTTAAAATTTATACAAAGTATAATTAAGTAGAAGTATGATCTAATACCTGATAAGACAACAAGATCCTTGTCATTGAGTCCTCTTTGCTTAAAAGCTTGTTTCAAAGAGCTTATATTGGCAAAGGGTGGTGGCAAATTAGCCAAAGCTTCATTTATCGATGAAACAACACCATCTCTTCTTCCCGTTTCAACTTCCCATGAAGCTCCACCACTCTACAAAAATAAATAAAGTTATAATTAATTTCAATGCAATTATGTATGAGTGATCCAATTTCGCGGGAAACACCTAATTTTTTAATTACCTCCACCACAACGTCTCTAGATACCAACGCTACAATATCAGCACACGAAACAACTTCTGGACAATGCATTTCCAATGCGCTCTTGACTCTCTCTATAACTTCATATCCTCTAAGAATTTTGTTTGGAGGTGCATCTTTCTCTGCCTGTTTTGTAGGAGAATCTAACAGAACAGAACCATCACAACCCTACAAAAAGACCATAATTGATACAATCAAAATAGTGTTACAAAATTTTTATAACAAAAAACCAAACCAAAAATAATGCGTAATTCTAATATATACTAATAAGAAGCAATATATAATGACGTACTCTAACAAAGCAATCATGATAGAACATTCTCAATAAGGGGCCAGAGAGGGAAGGTGCGACAGATAAAGTCTTTTTAACGACATTGCTAGTAATGGTCTCAGCAAGAGGACACGACTCCTTATAAAACCCCACCTTAATATTACCTTCAACTTCAAAACTATTTATGATTAAAACAAGAGCAACACATAAATGAAAAATAGATGTTTTAACATTAGCCGCCATTGTTATATGATCTCTTAGCTTAATTACTAGTGGCTATGATTCCAATGAATGTAGGAAATGAGCTTATTTATATAGTTGGGTCGTTGTTAGCGCTGTTAACGTGTCAAATCATGCCAACTTAGAGGCTGCTATTCTAAATTTGCATGCTTCCAAAACTTTTTGTTTTGCATGTTTTTGTAGTAGAATAGTAGGTGCTTGTAGCTTGGTTGTTGTTTACAATTCATTATTCACAAGCTTAATATATTGACTTTTATTCAATTATGACTACTTGACTCTTATGAGTATTTTTTTAAAAGTAATTCATTATTAATGTTAGTAGAAAAAATTGATATTAATAATTTAAGTTTTTACCTATTTGTTGTGAATAATTTCATCTTTAAATTATTTTTTAAAAATTTAATCTTTGTCTGTATTTTGCTATTAACATAATTTTTATTTTATAATAATTCAATTTTACCTTTAGTTTTTTAGCAGTATATTTTATTACTATCCTAGCTGTCAGTTAACTAAGGGAAATTAAAACATTAGTTTGTTAAAAAATAATCTAAAGTTAGGATTATTTACAGCGGATATGTGAAAGCTTGGATTATTAATATAAATTTTTCCTAATCATTATCATATATTTTGTTTGTATATATTCATATGAATTAATTAATTATTATGTAATTACTGGTTTATTATATTAGTTTACTATTATCAATGTTTGATGATACTTTAAGATTAAAAAACTATTAATATACTAGTATAGAAACTCGTGCAATGCACAAATTTGTTAGTTCAAAACATATATAAAAACAGTTTCAAATAATAATGTAAGTAGTAACTACTGTATTAAATTTACCAAATACATGATTTTTCAAATCAAAACATAATTACTGACGTTTATTTTAATTATTTACCTGATATATAACTTTTTTTTCATTTAATTGAACATATTAAATTCTAAGTTAACTAAATAGAATTACTATAGTATATCCTACAAATACTTTACCTAATTTAGCTTCAAACTTAAATAAAAACTATTAGATTTTAAATTTGATAAATATTGTCATACCTCTTTAAATGATGACACTTGGAATTTTTCAAGACTTTTATAGAATTGTATGATTCAAAGTTAACTAAATAGAATTACTATAGTATATCCTACAAATACTTTACCTAATTTAGCTTCAAACTTAAATAAAAAATATTATATTTTAAATTCGATAAATATTGTCATGCCTCTTTAAATGATGACACTTGAAATTTTTCAAGACTTTTATAGTATTGTATAAAATTTTTCAAGACTTTTATAATATTATATGATTGGTTTAGGCAGTATAATTTTCTTATGTTTTACAAGTATTTTCGAAAAGTTATCTTCGCCGTGTAAGCTAGTATAAAAATATATTGTAAAGTACAACAATATCAATAGCAAATTGTAAAATCAGTTTCAATTTAGTTAACAGCCAATAATCACTTTTAGGAAGTTAAAAGATAGTTTAGATATGACTAATATTAATTAACTTGATATATAAAAACACTTAAGAGTTTTGTTTGGAGTTTGACCGATTGGACGCATTTTTCTTTGCGCTTTCGTTGAAGGGCATGTTTAAATTAATTTTTAATTGGTTAAAAAGTCACTATATTATCTAAAATGTCGATATTTAAATATTAATATTTTATTTTTACAATAGTTAATCATTCCTACGTATAAATGTAAAGGACACTCTCAGTATCCCGCACAAGACAGGACCCGGGTAGGGGTTTTCATTTTCATGAAAGATGCGGACAAATCATACGCAAACCCCAATAAGGGAGTAAAGAGAGATGCGAGCAGTCAAAAAAACCCCCAACTAATATATGCGCCCAGTAAGAGTCGAATCCCAAACTTTCTATTCTACATGCAGATGCTCTATCCATTAAACCACAAGCGCTTTTTGATATTTAATCATCCCTACATATGCCCGAAGTTCTTGGCTAGCTAATGACAACTAAAATGGTGCAATTAGTGACATTATGTGATGTTCTAAGAGTCAAAGGCATTCCGAAAACGTAGTGCCCAAAGAGTGTTAGTTAGAAGTTATTCTAATCTCCCCTTCCCCCTTGATTCCTTATCCTTGATATTTTATAAACTAAACATTATCAGAATCGATTGTATCAAACAACAATGTCATAAAGAAAAAATATCAATATTAAATCTCCTTCATATTATATCAAGTTTTTTCTATATAAAATTTTATTATTAATAAAATTTATGTATTTGATCGACTATTACTCTGTTATAGATGTCATATAATATTTTTATGAACAAATTTTTAGGATACTTAAAAAAATAAATCATGTGTTGTCAAAAAAATCAATAATTATACTGTTGCTTGACGTGTGGAAATTTTGCACCTCAAACATTAAAATCAATACTCTTTGATAAGTCTACTCCCAAAAAATTTTTGGTAACATCTTTTAAATTTTTTTATATATATTTATGATCTCAAAAATTTTAAAATTTACTTTATTATATATTCAATTTAAATAGTATCCCTACTCCAACCAGTTGCTCCTATCTAATTTTATTTTAATCGATACAAAATATTCACCTGTTTTGAATTTCTCTAAAAATTCAATATGAGAAGATCAAACTGGATCGATGGGAGTAGTTGCTACATACTCTGGCTATTGTCCTTATAATTTTACACTTTTATTTATTTTAATTTATCTCACTTAATTTGCTTTCATTTTTTGCAATGATCCTCACATTGTCTCTTCAAACTTATTAACAAAGTCAATCCTCTTTTAGGGCCAATTCGACATACTCCTAGTATTTAAAGTAGTTGTTAGTGTAGCAAATGACGCATATATATTTATTTTTAAAACGTAACAATTTATAACAACTCGAAATTATAAATAACTTTTAAGATTTTCTTTATATATTTTTTTAAATTTATATTCAAACAACTACCATCAATGTTACTTTTACCGATCAATTTATATATTTAATCAGACATAAAAATATCTACAATTGTAATTGTAAAGCTTCAATTACTTACAACTAGTAGCTACTTAGACAAGTGATAGCCACCGTACGCCATAGCGCTATCGTGCTTCGAAATTTCTCTTAATTTCATCCAGCTTTTTGTCATATCTGATCTACTTGTTTTTGTCATAAAAAATCGATGGTTTTGTTCTTTTGTAACGCCGTTTTCAAGCCGAAAGACTCTTTGATTGCACTCTTCTGTATGAGTATGAATTGTTGTTGTCCTTACCTCTCCATACCCTGATTATAGTTTTCTATTAGCGGGATACACTGAGTATAATAATGATGACGATACAATTACTAATTATTTATATTTTTGATGATTAAAATATGACATAGTAATTAGTTAATAGCGTCCTCAATTATTATTCTTTTATTGAAGCATCTTTTGATACCCTATTTTACCAACTTCTATATAATAATCAAATCAAGTCAAACTACCAATGTAAATTATTTTAGCACAATGATATAGAAATGCTACCAATGCGACATTATATATAAGGATTGATATAACACAAATTCTCAATTAATTCTACAATCAAATCATCACTATTGAGTTGGCCAACTGATTTAATATACTTTTGTAGCTTTAAAGTGATCATTTATGATATAATAATAATCACTTTTAATTTTAAAGTGACTATTTATAAAATTAGTGATTACTTACAATCTTAAAATAACAAATTATACTTTCAAACCGATCACTTATAATCCTAAAATAGTCACCAACAATCATATAAAGACCAATTATAACCTTAAAGTAATCACTTACAATTTCAAAGTGCTTACTTTATAATCTTAAAATTAGAACTTATAACTTGTCGATGATATAAAAGGAGTTAAATGTATGAATGAGATTAAAAGATAGTATTGATCTATGGTGCAAAATTTAAGTTAATGTAAAATGAATAGAACGAACTAAAATAACAAGTGGTTCTATATGAGTCGCAGGAAGAAATACATTATATGTTGTTTATAATAATACCATTTATCCTAAAATAATCATTTAAAAGTCAATTCATATTATTTTAAAATAATATATATGATTTCCAAAAAAAATAATATTTATGAAAATTTTATTCTACATAATTGATGAATCTTGATCATTTGGTAGTTTAATTTCAATAATATATCTAAACCATTACCTAAATATTAATCAACAAACTTGGACAACAGTCAACTCACATGCTTGTCCGTGGCATGTGGCCTTTGTTACGCACGACGGCGACATATCAACAAACATCTGTTTATGTTTTAAAGGAGGTATTAGAGAACACAAAATTTTAATAATTAATTAATAGAAAATTATCAATGATATCCATGAGTTTTGGCATTTTATCAATGGTATTTCTAAGAATTTTTTTTATTATCAATGGTACTCTTGTATGATTGAACGTTTTACAACCGTGACTTTTTTAACTTATTCGTCCAAGATCGTCCAAAACAATTAGCTTTTTTATGTATTAAATTGAAAAATATAAGAAGAATAAAATAAAAAAGTTAATGTTTTGGACGGAAAAAGTTAAAAAAGTTACAGTTGCAAGACGTTTAATAATACAAGGCTACTATTGATAATAAAAAAAAACTTAATGATATCATTGATAAAGTGCTAAAACTCAGGGGTACCAATGATATATTTCTTAATTACTCCCCTACAACATAATTTGCTTTAAGTGAGATATATTTAGAGACATTTAATTTAAATGTCGCACTTTAAATTTCTAATAGTATATGTAGAGGATATAGTGATAATTATTAAATCCTTTAGCAGCATAATAAAAAATGACACTAAAGCTTTTTGCGATATAGGATCTAGTGACATTTCTCATAAATGCCACTATGGACTATAGTGCCAATTACATATGCCACTAAAGACCAAATAAACTATCGCTAAATTGCTTAATAGTTGAACTTAAAATAAAAACAATAATTATTACACTAAAAATATAAATTAGTGGCATTTTTTTAATGTCACTAAATCCAATGTTGCGAAAAGTTAAATTTGTTGTAGTGTTCGGATTTTTTAATACTTCCTCCTATTTACATTCAATGTCCCATTTAGTTTTTCGCACATCTGCCCATGCACTATTCCAATCATAAATATCTTTAATTGTATGTGCTTGAGTAAAGATTATAAAAGAAAAAAATTGATATTAAAAAATTACGATAAAATGAATCAAACAATATCCTACTTGACTATGTTTTAACTTATAGATTAAAAATAAGGTACATAATAAGAGTGATTGACCAGTGTTAAAAAACTAAATGGACATTTAAAGTGATTAGGAGGGAGTCTATGATACAGACCGCTTTCCTCTAGTCCTCCCTGTGAAGAGAGTACGGGTATGAATTACTTGTTACCCTACCTTTCCTAAACCCTGTTCTCGGGCGGGATATTAGGTAAGATGATGAGAAGGAGGAGTGAGTATATGATAGTAAATATTGACATGATTCGTTAGTTTAGGATGTAGGATGATTGCCGTTAGAGGCGTGTATCTGGGCGGATTCCAAATAAAAGCCCGTGACCTGACATGTTTAAAAGGGATTGGGCTTCTAACAAGTTGAGAAAGATTGAATAAAATGTGTTTTTTTATAAAAGAATTTCTCAAAATAAGCTTTATCATGTATTTCTTTTCCAAAATAAACGTATTTGTGTTTGAGCCTAAGATGGGATTTGTTCGCTATTACTAATAGTGAACAAGAGGGCAAAAACACTTTATTCGCAGTAAATAACAACGCTTGAAAGGACAAAAAAATAAAAAATTAATAGAAGTAGTTCACAAATTCTTATATGAGACAGTCTCACCGTGAGACATGCCTCATACTTGAGTTAAATAGCCCAATTATAGAAACTTTTAGCATATGAGCTTCTTGTTTTGATGTCGTCTCACCGTGAGACGATCTCATACAGGACGACTGCTAATAATTTGTTTGTTGTTGATTACATTATGACATTGTATCACTTTGTTCGTTGTTAGTACAACTAACAAAGTCATTGGTAATTTTTTTTTCTTGTTCGCTATTAAACGAATAAATTTGACCTTAGGCTCGAACATGCAGACACTTATTTTGGGAATTAAATTCCCCAAGTTTATTTTAGAAAATTTTTTATAAAAAATTATTTTATTCAATCTTTTACAAGTTGATACATTAAAAAGTTTAGTGGGCTAGTTTGTGTTTTTAAAGGGTCGATTCTGACTACACACAAAACATTTTTTTTTTTTTGAAGAAACACACAAAACTTATTTCATCTTTAGTTGGTTTTTTAATTGGGTTGTTTATTAGACACAAAATTTCTTTTCTTGGCATATTACAATAAAGTCTAAAAGTTATCAATTTTTAGGGCGGGTCCTAAGATTCTAAGGGCTCGGGGAAAAACTTAAATTATGGCCCTTGTGATATATCCTTTTGTTTTATTTTACTTGTATAAAAAAGTCACAATGAGATTATACAACTAAAAAGACATAAAAAGTATAAAACATAGATTAAAAATTGATATATCTACAATACTGGATATACGCAAATTTACGCAAATGATTAGTCAAATAAACACATAAGCAAAACAATATAAAAAAGAAAACAAATTGAAAATATAAAAGAATTCACAAATTTATGAGATTTATAATTGTAGAAAAAATATACTCACAAAATATTAAAAAGTATATTTATTAGGAAAATTAGCTAAAGTTTAATGATTTAAAGTTTACCTAAATTTTGTCTATGTCCAATGTGCACACTATATCATAATCATTGCAATTATACATGTTTAAAATCAATAAACATTGTAATTAAATTAAGAGTTATGGCCTACCTTAATGGTTAACAATCCTATCTACCACATAATAGGTTTGAGTTCAAATCTTCTTAATGACAAATTATGAATTTTTTAGTGGGTCCTGGGCGTAGGCTCGGCTTGCCCTTGCCTAGGGCCGACCCTGTCCGAGGGGAACCTTAAGTATGGTGTGGCTTTGAAATAGAGATAAGGTTGATACTATTGACTGTATAGCAGAACTAACACCCGGAATGACATCATATATTATTTTGCCATCAAATTAATAACAAGACAACAAGAGATCTCTTTAAAACTCAATATATAGGTATTAGATTGAATCCAATAAATGAATAAACAACTGTACAATATAGATATCAGAATTAATTTATTTATAAATTATAACTAAAAATGAAAAAGCAAAATAAAGAGATTGAAGGTTTACCATCAATCAGAAAGCTAAGATTTTTATCGAGAAAATAGAAGAAGAGAGAAGAGAGAAAGAAGAGTTGGAGCATTTTTATCTATTGTACGTTTGATCAATCCAAAAATTAAATGCATTGATCAGAACTAATTTTGTTTTACCATCCCATTTATTAAAAAACGAGAACTCGAATTTGCATACTTAATATTTATGTGTTTTGAGTTAAACAATAATTATAATTTGTATTAAGTGAGGGAAGGACAATAATGTCTATTATATGTCTAATTAAAAGTGTCCACATATTCAAGTAAAGGCTTATCCAATACTTTTCATAAAATTATTAAATATTTATGGGCGTTAATGAATTAAACGGTGAATTAAACGTTAAAATGGTGAATTAAACAAAAATTGGATGCTACCGGCCATGTGGAAAAAACTTACAAAATGATGAATTAAACGGAATTTTACAAGAACTTAACGAAAAATATTACGACAATTAGATAGTGCATAAACTGGATGCTACCATGTGGAATTTTCTTTAAAAAGTGCTACCACTGGCATTTCATTAAAACTGAATGCTACCATGTGGAATTTCCCTACTTTTATTATGTATTACGATTACACTTAGTATAAATTTGCTAATGCTTAATTGATATATTATCATGCAATGTTGAAAGATTTTGTATGAGAACTTTGTTGAATTTTGTAAAAGGTCTTACATGTTATTATAAAATAATTTATAAAAAAAAGTAAACATCATTCCACAGATATAATCCTAGTCTCACTATATTAAATTAAAGATATATTTCTCCTAGGTACTACTTTTAAGGCTTTACTATGATATTAATTATATATGACTCGTCGTATTTTCTGTTTTAAATAGCGAGTACACTAATATTATATTATTTTAGTTTTCCACGTTTCGCTAACACATAAAATATATTAGCATGTAAATAAACTCATTCCAATTTTTTGGTAGGGTATAATTATTAAAAGTAATTTGGTAGCATATGCTGATGTGAAAAAAGTATATACTAATACAACGAATTTACATGCTAATGTGCAAGGCGAATCTAAGAAAATTATTTGGTAGGGTATAATTATTAAATGTAATTTTCCGTAATAATCTCACTTATTAATTATAACTAAGAATAATCTCAATTTTGAGGTGCATTTTTCTAGAGTAAAACCTAGTGAATGGATGACTTGCTATAGTAAGTTTTATTTTTTTATTAAAAAAATAAATTAAAATAAAATGTCAAAAAAATGTTCAAAAATGTTCAAAAAGTTTTATGATTTCTTTTATTATTTAGAATTTTTTATGTAAAATTTTAAAATTTTTCTCTAAATTTAAATTAATTTTCAGTTTACTTTTTTGGAGAATTACCTACTATAGTAGGTCATTGGGTTACCCAAGTTACTTTAAGTAAATACCCCTTAAAATTGAGATTATTCATGGTTAATCAATATGCGGGATTATTGTAGGAAAATCACGAATATGTTGGATTATTTTAGTTAAATTTCCTAGTTAAAATAGATCTACTAATACGAAAATTTTATTTTTTAAAAGAATAATTTGCGAATTACAGCCTTAAAGTTAAGCACTTTTGTGAATTACAACATCAATGTTTATTTTTTGCGAATTACAGCCATTGTAGTATCAAATTTTACAGGTTTAGGCAAAAAACATATAATTCCGACCACTTAACCAATAATTCCAACCACCAAATTGGTCGGAATTCTGTGTTTTGGCCTGAACCTACAAACTTTGCTATTTTTGTGGTTGTAATTCACAAAAACTAAATATTGAGGTTGTAAGTCGTAAAAGTGCTAAATTTTAAAGCTGTAATTTACAAATAATTTTTTAAAACAAATTTTACAATAAAAAAATTATAGAGTATTACTGTATTAGCATATTGGATTTCCTTTGATTATACACTTTAAAATTTTAGCAAAAATTAATTAAGGCTGAAATCATTTGAAATATTAGAGTATTAGAAGTATATACTCATAGTGTATGCATGACTTTCTTTGTTTTTCTAACATATATTACGACTATAAGGTAAGAAAAAAATTCAAAAAATATATTGTATATTGTAGTTATAATCGCTTTCACTTTATAAAGTTGTATGCATAATATTATATTTATCGAGTTAATTGTGAAAAATTTGTTCGTATTGAAAATTTTGTTCATATGGAATATTTTATAATACCAAATGATTAAATTAAAATTTTCATCGCTTATCAAATTAATATGATCATATTAATTTCAATTTTTTAGTATAGGGCAAATGGTTATTAGTACCTATACAATCCACAATTATGAGTTAATAAAAAAGGTATATCAAATTTGCAAACAAAAATAAATATTATATTATTTTATATTATGTTTTGATATAAAATATGCAAATTAATTATGAAATTATATACTTAGTGCATAAGTGCAATGTAAATTATCCAAAACATTAGAAAATAAGATATCCAAGTAAAGTTAATAGTACTACAACAAAGAATATCATAATTACTTGCTTTTATAAGTTTAATTCTTGATGATATAATCAAATTTAATTAAAGGAAAATTTTTTCATGAGAAGTTGACATATAATTTGTTACTATTTTATACTCCCTCCGTTCTTTTATGATCTTTCACTTTGGGTATTTCACACATATTAAGAAGGTGAGAATTTTTGGTGGTAGTGGGTATTATTTTAATTATATAGTAGTGGGAAGTAATGATTGTGTTGGAATTATGAGAGAAAAAATTATTAAATATTAGTGTGAAGTAATGATTGTATTGGAAGTATGAGAGATAAAATAATTAAATAGTAGTGTGAAGTAAGAAAAGTGGGATTTTAAGGGGTAAAAGTGGGATGAAAACTTTCCAAAAATAGAAAGTATTCTAAAGTGAAAGAACTTTTGAAACTACCTGTTATAGTAAGGTGGAAGAATTTAAAAGAACGGAGGGAGTAATTACTTTATCACTCCTGTTTCAATGGAATTATTTCAAATGATAATTTGTTGCTTTTTTGGGGTTAAGTTTGGATATAAATTTGAAACATTAATTTAATAACAAATATTAATTTAATAGATACTCCCTTCGTTCTTTTATATTTGTCCACCTTACTATAATTGGTAGTTTCAAATGTTTGTCCACTTTAAAATACTTTCTATTTTTGGAAATCTTTTTTTCTCAAATATACCCTCATAATCTTTCTCTTTCCCCCAAATTCTCTCTTCCTATATTAATGACAATAATAATTTCCTTTTTTTCTTTATTTTATATTTAATTTAAATGTCTTTTCTCTCTAACTTCAAAAAAATGTATTTTCTCTCTCATAATACCAATACAATCATTACTTCACACTATTATTTAATTAAAATAATACACATTTACTACAAAGATTCTAATTTTCTTAATTTGTATGAAAAAACTCATAATGAACAATCTTTTAAGAACGGAGGGAGTATATATTTTTAGTAGAAGATGAATATGGTATATTAATTAAAATGTTATTGGTTAGAAAGGATTAATTTAGGTTTTGTTAGTATGTAATTTTCCAATAAACACCTGTTTTATAGGTGATAGGCCACGTGAGTGTACTTTTAGCAAATATTTCTTAAAGTTGGGATTATATTTAATGATAAATTAAAGGTTCTACAAATTAATTAGTGAAATGTTAGATTAATTAACTAGTTAGTTTTTCCTTAATTTTATTTATCAATGTATAATATAAAATTTTAAAAATAATTGTGCAAAAATAAATGAGACATTTTGCTGAAATACATAGAAGAGTATTATTTTATATTGATTTGATAATTATTCCACAACCCTAAATTAAATAATCACAATCACTAGAATATTACCCATGATTCCATGTTGATGCTGAATTTATTGAAAACTTATCGGTCCAATATTCAAGCATTTAAAACAATAATCACAATCACCGGATCAATAATACCCATAATAAAGTATGTCTATGAAACTACACAATAAAGGAAATAACAACTCCAATTTATGATAGAATTTAGAAAATGGGCCTGGGCAACCCAAATAAGGAGAAGAAGAAGTAGTCCACTCATAAATCCAAAGAAGGTTCACTACTAAAACCAATTGGTAATAGTAGGAGTTACTCCTTGAGTATATAAAGTGATGCATATTCTTCTCTTTCTCCGATGTGGGACAACTCACATGTGGGTAACACATAGACACTTCAACACTCCCCCTTACATGTGAGTGTCCTTAGAATTTTAGCCCACCAAAAGGGTTACAAACCTATTGGGAATGAACATCCAATTAAGGCCCCTTAACCAGTGGTAAGATTAAATGCCCAGTATAAAGGCCCAACAACAAACCGGGCTCTGATACCATGATAGGATTTAAAAAATGGGTCTGGGCAACCCAAATAAGGAGGAGAAGAAGTAGTCTACTCATAAACCCAAAGAAGGTTCACTACTAAAACCAATTATTAATAGTAGGAGTTACTCCTTGAGTATATAAAGTGATGCATACTCTTCTCTTTCTCCGATGTGGGACAACTCACATGTGGGTAACACATGGGCACTTCAACAATTTACGATGTAATTAATTTTTTAAAAATCTATACTTCTAACTAAAATAAAAGATGCTGACATTATCTGACACCCAATTATATGATGTGTCACCTTGTGATGTAAAGTTTTCCCTTTAATATTAGATGATGACGTCATCTTAATATATATTGATTAATCCTAATGAATAAATTAGCATAAAAATCAATACATTGAATTTGGTTAATTTTTTCAATTATGCCTTAATTTATACATTGGAATTTTGACAATGTAAATAGGAATCAACGTAAAAAGCTATTAATAAAGTGAATTGGAATTGCCATGGCTATTTGAATTTTGACCTTTCATTTGTACATTGTTAAATAAAATAATGTACGACATAATAATAAATTTGTACATTTTGTACTAATAAATATTATCGTAACACTAATAAATCTATACATTTTATACTAATAAATATTATTATCATTTTTACATTGCGGAGTTAAATATAGTAAAGGTAGGACATAAAATGAATCAAATGTTAGCTATTATATGCAATTATTAATTATTATCTCATTGAAAATCAATAACCAATAATTTATAATACATTTTCTTTATTTTTTTAAAATTACAAAAAACAATAAAATGACAAAATACGTGCATTACACTGGGATTATCTAGTAAAGTACTATATTTACTTATAATTTAGAGATTAACATCTAATTTCCTAAAAAATTATTAGAACCATTCATTCTAGCTATTAACTAAATTCAAATCATTTAATTTTTAAAATTTTTAAGTACATGATTGACCAAGAGAGAAGGAAAGTAGCAAGTCTTCTATTAAACTATCTCATTATGAGATAAACTCATAAAATTAATTTATTATTTTAATTGATCAGTTATAATTCATTTTATGATTATAAATGGGTACTTTAAGACTATAAAAGTTATCATTTTCAATCTATATATATGTAATCACTTAAAAATCACTTAAAACTATAAGTAATCTCTTTATTACAATAAATGTACCTTTTGCCAATCCAATTAAGATAACAGAAACTCCATGGAGAGATGGTCTCTTTGAGATAACATCTTTAACTGAGCCAATCCATTATATATTTTTAAAATTATTATAAGTAGACATTAAAAATAATGTAAGTAGACAATTAAATATAGAAAGTAAACATTAAAAATACGGTTAATAAACATTAAATATAACGTAAATAAACATCAATAATATAATAAGTAGATATTAATTTTTAATGAGTTGAGTTCAAAATATATCTCCCTTAAAAGAGACTTGCTAAAGTCGTGAGTCCATATCATGAATTTGTGGTTAAGTAGAGATAATACCCGATTGGTTAAAACCTGTATTCTTAAACAAGAGGTCAAAACTAGGTAACGTAATGGTAAAGTATTACTTCACATTCTTTCCATCCTCGTTTTTAGCCTTAATTTCTTATTGTAGTACGACTGTTTCAATTCCTAATAATTGCAACTTTACCGAATCAACATCTTGAACAAGACTTGTTATTCAACTCCTTATAGTTGTTGATTAGAACAAATTCGATCATTTAATATTTAAGTTATCTTATAATTAAATTCAATTTGATCTGATTTTAAATTCGATTCAAAATACTTGTCTTAAAAATATCTGTTAGTTCGAATGAACAGATCTAAGCTTAATACTGATCCATGAACATAACACTTTCATGCAATATTTTATTTTGTCACACTTCATTTAGAAAAGTTGTTTAAAGAGACGTTTCTCTCAATAATTGACCACAATGAGTAATACTCAAGTAATCAACCCTATAATTTTTCGATTCAAGAGAAGTAGCCTTAGGAAACTTTTTTCAACTGAAATTTAAAAAATTGAGTTACTTATAGGAAGCTAATTTCTACTCCTATTAATTAGACTATTATCAATTAGGAAAAGTGTCAAAAAGTACCTAATAAAATCTTTTTTTCAAAAAATTACCTAATAAAAAATTTTTTTTCAAAAAATACCTAACAAAAAAATTTCTTTTTAAAAGAGTACCAACTAAAGTCTGGGGTTAAGTTTTCCGTTATCTTTTTTTGTCCATCTTTAAAAAGTACCTAATAAAAATTTTAATAATAATAATAATAATAATAATAATATATAATGATAATAATAATAATATTATGTTGGATGATGGTCTTATGTTGTGTTTGTATTGGATAATTATGTTGTGTTCTTGGTATTTTTTTGAAAATAAAATATTTATTAGGTACTTTTTTGAAAATAAAATTTTTATTAGTTACTTCTTAAAAATGGACAAAAAAAGATAACGGTAAAGTTAACTCCAGCCGTTAGTTGGTACTCTTTTGAAAAAATAAATTTTTATTAGGTATTTTTTGGAAATTTTTTTTATTAGGTACTTTTTAACACCTTTTCCTATCAATTATTATCTCCGGTGATTCTAAGAGAGGGCGTATTTCGACTATAATTTGCCCCATTATTACTCTCTATTAAGATAAACCCTATTTGGTATTTAGAAATTTGTGAGAGAAATGTTTATTATTATTATTATTATTATTATTATTATTATTATTATAAAAATCTCAGATGACTATATTTTAAGTTATGAATTGAGGATAAAATATAATACAACCTAAAAATAATTGGTAAATAGTGTTAAAAGATTGAAACGTTTAAGCTGAAGTATATATTAACAATCTTATGCATGTCATGAGTTTAGATGCCATCACTAATAGTCATAGAACCATCAATCGTTTTACAAGATCTTTTCTTGTCTTCAGATGAATTTAGTAAATGTGTATGGGCAATTTAAAGATAATCGGAGAAGAGTTAACCCAAGTTAAAACTAAAGGAGGTTCAGTTTTGAAATCAATTGATAGTAGCAGGAGTTTTTCACAAATATCATTCGAAGAGGATTATCTAATTCAAAGCCCTTTACCCGATGATAAGATTAAATTACCATTTATATGTAAAGATCCAATAACAAATTGTGTTCTGACTCCATAACAGAATTTAGGAAATGGGTTTCACCCCAAATAAGGAGGAGAAGATGTAAACCACATGCAAATCCAAAAGAGATTCACTATTAAAACCAATTGATAGTAATAGTTCTTACTCTTCAAGTTAGTAAAGTGATATATTTTCTTTTTCTTCTAATATATGACAACTGACATGTGGGTAATAATGATCACGTTAACATCTCTATCAATAATCAACCTTATCATAAGAATATTTTAAATATTTTTGAACAAATCTTATCATAAGATGATTAATAATAAAATAAGTTATAAAGTACCAGCTGTTTCAATGTAGTTGAATGTCAATACCTGCTAATTTCAAACGTTAATCCATAATATAAATATTCTAATAGAAAATACTAATAATCAACAAAGAATTTTCAACATTATTGACCATTTCTTAACGACGAAATCTAATATCGAGTACTATAAAAAGGAACATTTAGTATGCCCTTATCTTAACTTCAAATCAAGACCCTTACACTTAAATTAAAACTAAAACAATTATTCCATTTAATAACAACTAAAAAAGATGGGTGCTCGTTTATTTTGTTTCCTAGCTTTTGTAGCCATATTTTCATGCATAGCCAAAGCAACTGATCCAAACCAACTCCAAGATTTCTGTGTTGGGACTAATGATCCTCATAATGCTTGTAAGTGTTAGTTTTGTCCTTTTATGATCTAATTGTTGTATATGCTTCCTCTGGTTTTTATTAGTTGCTACAGATATATAGTGACATCTTGTGTTAGAGTATATAACATATCCTGGGGCCTCAAGCATTAGCTTAACCTTTTGGTTGAGTTGGTTCATTGACATGGTATCAGAGCCAACTTGACAAGAGGTCACATGTTTGAATCTCAACTACACCTCATCTAAAGTGAAATATTCACCGTCTATGTGCATCCACACTTCTAATCCAATGGGCTCTCGTGTGAGGGGGCGTGTTAGAGTATATAACATATCTTGGGGCCTCAACCATCAGCTTAAGCTTTTGGTTGAGTTGGATCCTTGACATCTTGTGAGGAATAATATCACTATCTGTAGCAACTATTAAAAACCAGAGGAAGTATGATTTAAGTTGTGGGTTTAGTTAACTAAAATTATTTTAGTATGAGTTTATGAGTTTAACTGATGTGAACCCATTCTAAAATCCATAAAAATATACATTTTTTTTTGTAAAAAATAAAATCACATAGATACATTTTGCAACTTTTACTATTTGCATGACCGTCGATTAGCAAAGAGCTGATAATATTGTCTAAGGTTCTATAAATTAAATTATATATATAAGGTTGGTATATTAACTTTAATTAAATATAATTTACATTTTTTTACTGAGTAACGTGACATATATCAAAAAGAAAAAAAATGATGCGAGTGAACTTTCTTTGATGCTTGTTTATAAAAACAAAAACATTAATATCCAAGTTAATCTTCTTGCTTAATTTTATTGAATTAAATATTAATCGTGGCCTTCATGTTGTAACATAGAGTGTAGAAAGTATGTGAAATACAAGTTATTACGTAGTAAAAATATGAGTGATCCACTATTAAATGATAGTCTAGTCACACATTCATTGAAATGATTTTTTAAAATAATGTTAACGGTGACGTAACAAATTGCTTTTTGAACCTCCAAAATTGTTATATATATGTAATACCTAATTCGCAATTTTAGACTTATACATATAAGAATACATATGCTCCATCTGTTTTATTAAATGTTTCATTATATTTTTTTTTGCAAATTGGTCAAAATATTGATTCAATATTTAATAGTGATAACTGTGTATAATTAAAATTTAAAAATTAGATATTAATAAATCTTATGATGAGCAAATTAAACATGATCTCAGTAAAATAGAAATTAAAAGTGATTGATGAATATTGACCAAAAAAGATGAAATTTGAAAAAAACAAAGAAAGTATTATTTTATTTTGTAGATTTCCAAAGAAATAATTGTGACACCACCACTTACTAATTAAAAAAAATTAATATAGATAATCTAACATTTTACCTATTGGTAGTAAATAATTTCACATTTGAATTATTTTTTAATAAATCAATCTTTGTCCTTACTTAGTCAACATCCCTTTAATTATCTAATAATTGATCATTTGCCCTTACTTTGCTACCCACATGAACATGATACCCTATTAATATGCTGACAGCAAATCAAGAGTAATGAATGATCTAAATTATTATACTTGAATTAATACGCAGTGTTTGTGAATGGATTGTTCTGCAAGAATCCAATGGACGTAAAAATCGAAGATTTTCACTTCCAAGGGCTACACATTCCGGGCGACACAAACAACAACGTAGGCTCAAACGTGACACGAGTGACCGCAATGAACCTTCCCGGTTTAAACACCCTCGGCATATCCTTGGCTCGTATCGACGTCGCACCATACGGTGTTAACACCCCTCACCATCATCCTCGAGCCACCGAGCTCCTTACCGTTCTCGAAGGAACATTTCTAGCTGCATTCGTCACGTCGAACCAACCGAATGGTGAAAATCAATTATTTGCTCAGGTTCTTAAAAAAGGAGATGTTTTTATATTTCCCCAAGGACTCATTCATTTTGAGACTAATATTGGTAAAACTCCTGCGGTTGCACTTTCCGCATTTAGTAGCCAAAATCCTGGTGTTGTTACTACGGCTAGTGCTATATTTGGGGCTAAACCGCCGATTTCAGTAGATGTGCTAAGCAAATCTTTTCAACTTGATCCTAAGATCGTTAAGTACCTTCAGACCCGCATGTTTGGATGATCGCATTATATATATATGATCGATCACTCGATCTGATTTAATGCTGTTTGTATGTGGATCGGGATGTTTATAATGAATAAAAATATTGAAGTAATGGAGCAACATAAATGAGATGAAGTAATAGTTGAATTAATTAACCAAGTGATTATGTGCTCTAGGTGTAGTCGTTACAAAGAAAAAAATGTAATCTTGTTATGCTTTAATATTAAATTTAATATAATTATTATTTGTTGTTATTTTCAAAATTATTATGGTAATTTGAAGTTTTAAATTTAGCTTTTTGTGACATTGGATTTAGTGGCATTAAAAAATATCATCGATTCATATTTTTAGTGTAATAATTATTAACTTTTATTTTAAGTTCCACCATAAAGTTCCACATTCCTCCGGGTGAAGAAATCTGAATCATTGGATCGATCTAAAAGTGTAATAAGCATACAAACATTTGGCACAACTTCTTCAGATTGATGTTGGATCAGAAATTTAGTAAAGTCATTTTCAAATTGCGTCTAATAAGCATTTCCAACTGTCTTAGAACTTGTTTCGTACATGTAGATGTCCCCTTTATTTATAGGCATCTCTTGCTTATTCCAAAGACCTGCTGGTACCTTGATATCACAAAGTCATGAAACAAAATTTTCATTCTTCTAACTTGTTATGTAATAAATAATTAGTAAATCACAAATTTTTAAATGAGACAGTTTCTTGGTGAGATCATCTTTATTGGCTGAACTCTATACATTTAGTGTGTTAAAGTGTTTTTTCAAAAACATGTCATTTCTTTAGATAGTCGTCGATGGTGTATGTAACAAATAACTAGATTATAATTTCAGTTTAAAGTTTTAATAGAGTTAGTTTTTTGAAATATAAATTTAGAGTTTTTGTTTGAATTTTATCTATCCTCATCTAGTACTGAAATAGTAAGAGTCTAGTATGACACGAGTTTGTGCTGACCTCCACAATTCCAGCTAGCATAAAGATCTATTGTGTGATTAGGATGTGTGATAGAAGATATATTACATTATGTGACTATAACAAAAAAATTAATTTTTTATGTTGAGACGAATCCTAATTAATTGGAGAATTTTTGCTTTAAAGATAAAAATGAGACTTTAGAGTTGAGATTGAAAGTTCTCTTGTTTGTGTAGAGAGAATTAATTAAACTTTAAAAAGGCTATGGAATGGAAAAATTGGGAAGCCAAATTCTCACAAAAAATGCCTTGGGAGAGGTGGTATTTGAGGTTGAACCTTGAGGCGTATGTGAAATATTATATTTGATTGTTTCCTATCTATTAAGAAAAAAAAAGTACGATAAAGTTTCAATTTCATATTTTGTTCGACTGATTCACATTCTATTCTCATCACTATGCATCAAATAAAGACATAAAAATTTCTGAAAGCCATGGTATCTTAACTCTCACAATCTTCATTTTTTCGTAATAATCAACAGTGAAAATGATAAAGAAAAACTTAACTCAGTACAAATCTCCAAAAAATATACCTGAGATAATGAGTGTAGAGCATAATTAGCATGAACAAAGTCCAAACTATTATGATGAAAAAGTCTACCATAATAAGATCCAGGAGCACCCATCAAGGAGTATTAATAACCAGTGATTTCTATATGAAACTTTTAATAAAGATTCAACTACACTCTCGAGTAATTGTTTGTTCATTAATCATATTGTTTCCTGTTACATTAATTAATTATTATTAATTATAATTAATTAATCATTAATCACATTATTCCTAGTAATTATATTTTGTGCTATATTGTCATATCGTTACTAATGACCCTACATCTTTAGGGTTGCTGAACACTCTATTGCTATCCATCATGAAAAGCAAGCATGGGGAAACCTATTACTTGCCTATTCATGTTTTTTATCGTATTTATGTTGTATAGAACTAGCTTGATTATGCATTGTTTTTTTTTATATTTTATAGCTAAATTTGTACTTTGATGTTTTATGGAAAAAGGGAAAGAAATTCATGCTTGATAAGAGAAAAGCCCGGCTAGGTTGAAAATCCGAAAGGGCGACCTAGGTAAAAGAGCGGCATGAGTGGGTGAGCAAGTGAGATTTGAAAAAGTAAATGAGTGGCTAGGGCGAAAACCAAAAAATGAGCCCCTAGGCAGAATGAGAGAAAAAGAGAGATACAATGTTTATTAATTTTTCATTTTGTTTTGGAGTGGCGACATAAGAAGTAGGAGACATAAGGAAGGTATTTGGGTAGGCCACAATTGGAGAGATAAGTTGTAGATTTTCATTTTTTTCATTTTTCGCATTTATCTTTTGGGAGCTATAAGGAGGTTGAAGCATCAGGATTTTTATTTTTACTTTTGAAGTTTTGATGTTTAATTTTGATCTTTCATGTCTATCTTTTTGTTTGCTTTGTGTGTTGTGTTAGCCAAACGAATGAGTTAAGTGGTATAAATGATTTAAACCCTTGGCAAACACGAGGAATCAGAGGTGTTTAGGAAAGGGAGACATAAGAATTAGTTTAGGATTTGGAGACCATGTCTTGGCTTTGTTTTATTTAAGTTTTCACCTTGATTTGCTCGAGGACGAGCAAAGGCTAAGCATGGATTTGAAACAATAATAGATTGTTTGTATACACATCTTTATACCAAACTTACAAAACAAAACATTACAAAAATCTAAAAATATTAGTCAGACAGAGGTATATGTAAAAAATTATGAGAGTTTAAATTCATTTGAGATACTCCTTTTAATGAATATAATTCTTACCAACGAAAAAGTTATGATTGGTGAATTCTACAGCTATTATAATATGTATGCGTGTTTTATGATTTTTGATGATATAGTATATTTAATATTTATACAATTAATTATTATTATGATTATAAAATTTCTTTTATATGGAACTTTCACCACGACTATAATATATTGATATTTTCTTAAAAACACTCAATTCAAAGGTACGAAATAGTATACTTTAAATATGTATCTATCATATAATTATATTGATTATAAAATATTAATGTGAAAAATTTCAACTTAATAACGATAATATATGATTATATTTTTGTTTAAAAATAAGATACTTTTATATTTTAATACTAACAGACCCGTGCATTGCACGGATTTTTATACTAGTATTTTATATCCGTGATATAGAATTTAGTACATTTTCCCAATGCCCCAGCTTCTGTTTTTCCAATTGTTCCAAATTCCAATTATTGAATATAATTGAATGTAATTTTGATTAGTTTTATATATTCACTCGAAAAAAATTGAGTATTCATATTTTGACATAGAAATATGATGGATTAAGTCTAATAAATTAAAAAATAGTCTAATAGATAGTTTAAGATAAAGTTTTCACTAAAACTTGAAGTATAGCTATAAAACTATAATAGACTAACAAATAGCTTAGATTTGTTATCATTTACTGTAATAAATAGAATTTCAATTATTCAACTTCGAATTATGACCGATTGTCAGTCGATATCTTTATATATAGTCTAATATATAATTTATTTTAGTGTATAATGATTTAGTAGATAGTTATGTTATTTAACTCACTAGAATGAATAGTCGAGTTTCAGTTACTTAACTTTGAAATACTCCCTCAGTTTCTTTTTTATTGTCCACTTTTATTATTTAGTCAATTCATTTTAATTGTCCACTTTTTATTTTTGGCAAATATTTTTTACCTAAATACCCCCAACTACCCCAATTTATATTATTTAAAATACCCCACCTACTACCTTTTCAATTATTATAATCACTTAAATACCTCAACTACCACCTTTACAATTATTATAATCACTTAAAATACCCCACTACTATTATTCTTAATTTGCGTGTCCACTAGAAAGTGCACAATAAGAAAGGGGTGGAGCGAGTATTTATTATGATTATATCAATTGCAATTTTGTTATTTTCATCAATTGCAATTTTCAATTGCAGACACCAAAATTGCAATTTTCATCAACTACATCAAATTCAATTCTATCTCAAGACTACAACAGATCGAAAGACCCCCTCGTAGAAGGCTATATCAAACAACGATGTGGAAGAGGATATTCAGAATTGTCAGATCTCATACATAACGATCGTAGTTTTGTTATTTTTGAATTATATTTGGTTTTAGTTGCTATTAATTGTTAATTTTTATCTCTGATGTAGATGTGGTATGACTCTTTATTAATGAATCAAGTATTATTCAAAAAAAAAAGTAATAAATAAATATATATAGAAATAATACACGAGTAGGATTAATGATTAATCAATCATACCATAGTAGATTAATGATGAAATAGTACACGATCGAGTACAACAAACACAGACATTCCAAGGCCTAACAAGCCAGGAATGGAAAACTGGAATTATAATTATTCAAAGAAATACATAAGCATAATAATTGACAACAATGATATTTATTATTTAGATAATTAATACTACCTTCGTTCCATTTTACTTGCACCATTTACTAATTTTGGAAGTTTCATATTACTTGCAAGTTGCAACATTACTATTTTTGGCAAAATAATCTACTTATTTTATCCTCACTTTATTACTACCCCACTATCACAATCAATCATACATCATCCCTACTTTTATCATATTGATTTGACGACCCTTAAAAAACGTGCTAAATCCAATGGTGCAACTAAAATGGAACGGAGGAAGTAGATAGAGTATTGAGTACCCTTATTGATCTGCTGCTTACAGATGAGCTTGATTAAGTTGCAAATGGTAAACCGCATTCTTGGCCAACATCTTGGCAATTTTACTGGCAGCGCCCACCGATGCACCTGGAGCCCGCTGTTGAAGTGCCCATATGTTACCCACATGTGAGTTGTCCTACATCGAAGATAGAAAAGAGTATGCATCACTTTATATACTCAAGAAGTAACTCCTACTATTACCAATTGGTTTTAGTAGTGAACCTTCTTTAAGTTTATGAGTGGACTTCTTCTCATCCTTGTTTGGGTTGCCCAGACCCATTTTCTAAATTTCTATCATGGTATCAAAGCCCGATTTGTTGTTGGGCCTTTATACTGGGCATTTAATCTTACCACTGGTTAAGGGGCTTTTAATTGAATGTTTATTCCCAATAAGTTTGTAACCCTTCTGGTGGGCTAAAATTCTAAGGACACTCACATGTGAGAGGGAGTGTTGAAGTGCCCATATGTTACCCACATGTGAGTTGTCTCACATCAAAGAAAGAGAAGAGTATGCATCACTTTATATACTCAAGGAGTAACTCCAACTATTACCAATTGATTTTAGTAGTAAACCTTCTTTGGGTTTATGAGTGAACTACTTCTTCTCCTCCTTGTTTGACTTGCCCATGCCCATTTCCTAAATTCTATCAAGATCAAATTGCGTTTTCCACTAATTGATTGACAAGCCATTATTATACTCCCTTTGTTTTTTAAACAAGTTTTCACAAATAATGTACGCCGAAATTAAAAAAATAAAATTTTTAAAATAATTTATATATTATTTTATTGAATAATAAATTTGATAGAAAAAAATTGAGAACCATAAATATTAAAACTTAAAATTTAAAGGAAACTTTGTGCAAAAAATAAAGGGACCACAACAATTAAAAAGATACTCCATATGTTCTAATAACAGTTAAAAAAACGTAAGGGACTAAAAGCAATATATAAATACTTCTTTTAAAATAAAGTATATACTTCCTCTGTTTTAATTTACTTGCTACCATTACATGAGCATAAAAATTAAGAAGTTACTGTGCAATGATGAGCAGTAGGTGAAAAGTTGTTTTTTTGGAATTTTTTTAATATTATTTGTTGAAAAATGAAAAAGAAAAATAAAAGTAATTAAATATAGAGTAGGATAAAAATAGGAGTAGGTATAACTTTAAATGATTGGTTTTTTTACTAAAAATGGAAATGTAGCAAGTAATATGAAATTTCTCAAAATGGAAAATGTAGCGAGTATTATGAAACGGAGGAAGTACAAGATATATTGAGACCATAAACTTCATTTGAATTTTAAAATAAGGATGAACAAAATTAATTTTGTCTAAAATTTATGATATGAATCTAATAATTTTTATTAAAAAGACAAATAGAACAACCCAAAATGACAAATGAGATAAACTTTAAGAAACGGAGAGTGTATGTAGTTAGATGTCACAAGTAGAAAAATATTCATTTGCTGCGGTTTTTTGGCCATAATATGCTACGGTTTTGACCTCAAGCATTAGTGATGACAGCAGATAACATATTTTAATTGTTGCGGTTTAATAACGCAGCACAAAAAAACAAGTATATGCTGCGGTTTTTGGGCTGAACTGCAAGATATAGTGCATTTTTTGATTTTTCAAAAAATGAATTATATGCTGCGGTTCAACAAAAACCGGGTTCGGATACCATGATAGAATTTAGAAAATGGGTCTGGGCTACCCAAACAAGGAGGAGAAGAAGTACTCCTTGACTTAGAGTATATATATAAAGTGATGCATACTCTTCTCTTTCTCCGATGAGGGACAACTCACATCAAGGGCGAAGCCACATGGGGGCCGGAGGAGGCCCGACCCCCTTTGCCGAAAATGCGAGCCTTTGTAATTTTGGTTTTGGCCCCCTTATTAATATGCTATATATAGTTTAAAAAGAGTAAAATATAGCAAAAATTAATATAGCTTAATGGTTGGGGTAATACATTTATAATCTAAGGTTAAGGGATCAAATCCTTATTAAAACAATTATTTTTTGATAGACTAGTAGATTTATATTATAATGTCATTACTATTTATTTTTTATAATTTTAACATTCATCATTTTTTAGTGTGTGTTTATATTTTTCTATCTTAATTTTAATTGTGTTTTTTTTTTTGAAGAATTATTAGGCAAATATATAGAGTCAAGAACTCTTAATTTTTTCAAAAATAATAATTATAGGGAAGCTTCAACTCTATTTATTATTAAATATAATTTTTGCAATGATTAAAGTTTATTTAAGTCTATATGATTTAATATTTTTATAGCTTAACTAGTGTCTAATGATATTCGTTCAGGTCATCGTTGAATTCGAATTAGTTGTTTCGGGTGGTCTTGAAATCGGATTTCGTGTCCATATTGTTTTTACATGATTGTAAATTTTTAAAGTCGAATCAACTTGAATTCGGTTACAATGTCGTGTAAATTTCGAGTGATCGTGTCTGTTACTAACCACTCTAGTTTTTATATAGTAAAAAAGTTTTTTAGTATATCGACAATTCGGCCCCTCCAAATTCAAAATTCTGGCTTCGCCCCTGACTCACATGTGGGTAACACATGTGCATTTCAACAAGTCCCAATAAATTTTTTTTAAACCTGTGGGATAGAGGGAGATAAGCCAACATGGTCGAAAAATTAACTATGCGAAAACAAAAATAATCAAACACAAAAAATATAGTAAACTGCATATCGAAACAATATAACAACAAAAGATAATTAAAGTGAAAAAAATAGAGTTATAATAAATTTAGTTAAAATTGGAGAGTGATTTGCCTAATTGGGGTTGAAAAATAAAATAATTGCAACTTTGGTGTTCTTTAAAAATTAATTCCCAAAATGGTTTTCATATAATAAAATAGTTTTACTAAGCTACATTTTTTTGGTTTGGTAATTCCAAACCTGCAAGAGGATAAAATTGTTTTGTCAAGCAAATATAAGCGTTAAACAAATTCAAAAAATCTCACAAGTCTTACAGAAAAAGTAAAATATCCCTAAAAATACTTCAACATACAACCAAAAATCTCAATCAATTCCAAAAGTCAAAATCAATAAAGATGTTTGTCCAAGATGATGTATCCTTGTGATTTGTTGTTAGCATCATCCTTGTGATCTATCATAGAAAAAATCATCAAGTGAATTTTTAATGTAAAAATAATACATTGAATATTATAATACTTTAACATTACACATACCTTGAAGAACATGTTTTCTTATTATGACCTTTTTTATGAGAAATGCTACAAGTGACCTTCTCTCGTATCGAGTCATCCATCTCGTTTCGTAAACATTGTGATTTGGGTCGTCCTTTGGTTCGTTTGAGACTAACATCAGCAATTAGTTTTGGTTCCATAAAATAAGTTAAGTCTTGGTTTAGTTTTGCTTGGGAGAAATTAATAGGTTTGGAATTTCCCAAACCACAATCAAATAGATTAAGTTAATTTTTTTCTTAATGAATAGTTTGGAAAATAAATTTTAGTGATCACAATTTTAGAAATTTTTTTATTTTTGAACGTTACTTAGGCAATTCATTCAAATTGGATGTTAAAATAGAATTTTTTTTTTGAATAAGGATGTTAAATAGAATAGAATCAAACAAAATACAAGTTCTCAATTATTTTTTTCCTAAATTTCTTCGACATTCCTGGAATGTAAAACCAAATTTCTTTTATTTTCACTACTTTTTGTAGATCAAAAGGAAATCAAACCTAATTTTTTATTCGAATCAAACATTCAAGAGAACACAACATAATTAATTTCAATAATCAAACAGAATAAAATCAAATTGATCTTTAACTAAATATAGTTCTTTCCGTTCAAGCCATGGTGTAAAAATGCGGTCGCGGTTGCGAATACGGTCGTGATCGCGGGAAAAACGCGATACATTACTTGATGTAGTTATTGCTTTTTGTAATTTATTTAAATGATTTTTTTTAAAAATTAATTGAGTTTTGTAATTGCAAAATTTGCATAATAAATATAATTTTTTTTTATTTATTTGTTATTAATTTGAGATAGATAATAGATTAATTAAAATGAGACAAATTTAGTGGGATAAAGGAATTAAAAATAATAAAGCTGTCTACATAACATTAATTAATTGAAATTGAATATACTCCCTCCGAATCAGTTTAGATGTCTCATTTATGATTTTACGGATTTTAAGGGTTGAATGAGGTCTATTAAAAAGGTAGTAGTTAGGGTATTGAAAAAGTGGGGTAAAGCTGGTAGTTGAGTTGTTATTAATTTGAGATAGATAATAGATTAATTAAAATGAGATAAATTTAGTGGGATAAAGGAATTAAAAATAATAAAGTTGTCTACATAACATTAATTAATTGAAATTGAATATACTCCCTCCGAATCAGTTTAGATGTCTCATTTGTGATTTTACGGATTTTAAGGGTTGAATGAGGTCTATTAAAAAGGTAGTAGTTAGGGTATTGGAAAAGTGGGGTAAAGCTGGTAGTTGAGTATCAGGAGTAGTAAAAATGGAGGTATTTAGGTAAAAAAAATGGATGGATAAAAAAGAAAATATGACATTTGGTATGGTTTTGCCAAATAAGAAAATAAGACATCCAACCTAATTCGGACGGAGTATTAAAAGTAAATGATAGACTATGGAATGGACCATTAAACAAAGCAGTAATAGTGTACAACTTGCATGTGCCGTCTGAATTCAGCAAAATTGGTTAAATTCTTTGGGTTTAGTAGTGCCCATGTGGCACAGAGGAGCTTAATGCCCTGAAATTGAAGAAAAATTTTTTGTCCCAAAACCATAAAAGGCTGATTTAAATGAGACTACCAGTACAGTGGACAGGGATATTGCAAGCTTGAATTTGGTTGATGCTGATGATACGTCGGGGCTAATTGAGGTGCCGCTAAGCCTAAAGTTATTTGTGCCGCTGGGGAGAATCTAACTTAAATGATGAGAGTAGTACTGTGGACCTGTGGTTATTAATGATACAAACCCCCCACATCATCCTATATTAAATGAGGATTTGCAATCTTTGGTGGAGAACCCATGCATGATTCTAATGCTTGCCCACCTTTGCAATCTTTTGTGCCGCCATCTTTAAAAAACCTACCAAAACCAAAAAAGTTAATGGTAGGTGATAAGTGTAATTATTTGCGTTTATCCGTGTTATTTTTATGCTCCTTATATCTAGTTTTAGTGGGTTTTAGGTAGTGTTTTTAATAATTTGTGATAATTTTGTCTTATAAGCTTTACATTGTGTTTTATGTGATATATGATATGAGGCAAAATTAGAGTTTTTGTTAGGCCCCGGAGTGATAAGAGGGTGAAGGCATGGAGAAATAGACTAAGACCCCTAAAATATGTGAAGAGATCGTTGCTCGTTCGAAGATATTTGACAATGAAGATGGACAAAAGAGAAAAGAATGGAAAAGTGCTTAAAAGACAACAGTTTGGAAGTGAAATTTGATACATGCTTACTCTTTTAGCCATAACTTCTTATAGAGAGATCACATTGATACAACGTTTGCGGCATTGAAAAGTAGATTTCAAGTGCTTTCCAACGGTATATTTTATGTCTATATCCAATAACCGTGCAAGAAATGGCGGCCATTCAAAGTTCGCTAGTCAGACCCTGTGCGACGACTCGTCGCCTGAAAAGTGACGCTCGTCGCTTTTCCGTCAGAATGCATTTTTGACGGTTTTTCTTCCTAATTTTTGGAGCCATTATGTATAGTGGCGATTACTATTTTATTTTCCTGTCTTAGAACCAACTTTATTTCAGTTTTTCTTTTAGTTTTCTTTCAATTTTCTTGCATTTTCATTATTGTAATTTCAATTCCCGCACCGTACTTTTGGATTTTCGAAACTTTCCTTGAAGAATTCATTGTTGCATTTGGATTTTGTATATCTATTTTATGTTATCTTTCGGATTTGTAAGTTTTCTTGCGTTATCATTTTGTTCTTCGTTTTTGTTCATCAATTGCTATATGCTTTCCATTAATATGCATAGTAAGTAGTTTTCTTATCTAGGGTTAGGGTAAAATCCGTAATTCGAAGCGTGGATTGAAATTTTATTGATTAATTGTGTGTGATTTGAGCCTATGATTGAACCTATTAACAAATAGAACGGAAGTTTGAGGATTAATACTAGTTGGCCTTAAATCGATATTATTCAATAGAGCGGAAGCTTGAGATTAATTAGATCACGTTCGATTATGTTAATGGCTCAATAGTCAATTTCATACAATCATGAGAGTGATTGAATTCCATACTAGAATTAGGTGATGCCCGACGCCCTAGTGTTTGTCATATCTTGTTTTAACACCATTTTTATACTTGTTTTAGTTTCTTGCACCCTAGGATTAGATACAAAACCCATTTTATTTGTTTTTTCCTTGTCTTGGTTATCATAAAACATACAATTTAGAATTATCTAGCCTCATTGTGTTCGACCCGCACTACGCGTACACCGTACCGTGCGTTTGCGGTTAATTAAAATTTGACGATCAGTAGGTCCATTAAAATATTACACAAGCTTGATAAGAGGAAATGTGGGGACACTGACGTGGAAATGGAGGATCTGAATTGGTACAGAAACGATCTTGCATGGTTCTGATAGTAGTGTGACTTTGTCTGACTCAGTAGCGGCAGTCGGAGATAACCAACCCCCGAACGACAATGAACATATTTAGTTGGAACTGTCAGGGTTTTAATAAATTTGATGAAAAAAATAAAAAAGCAATGGTATATGGTGAATTAATAATTACCACTAACGGCAGACTAACAGAATTTGTCATTAATGGTATTATGTGCTAACGGAATAAAACTCAATGGTATATGGTGATCTACAACATTTGATGTGGTATATGGTGAATTATAAAGAAACTCAGTGGTATATCATTTCCCTTTATTTTAAGTTCCACTATAAAGTGATTTAACGACAGTTAATTTGCACTTTAGTGTCATATGTAATTGTTACTATAATTTATAGTGACTATTATTTTAATTAGTTGTTAAATTACGTTAAATTCATTATTTTGTAGGTTTTTTCCACATGGTAGCATCTAGTTTTTGTTTAATTCATCATTTTAACATTTAATTCACCAATTTAACGTTTAATTTACCATTTAATTTATAAACGCCCATAAATATTGTAATAATTTTGTTTTCATTAAAAAATGACACGATCTATTTATATATATACATACATACATATTTATATATACATGCATACATACATACATGCATACATACATATATACATATATATACACAGCAAACACATATTAAATAGGCGACAAAGGTTTTTGGTAGCCTATTTTGTCTCATAAGCCCTTAGACGACAAAATAGGCGACCAAAACCTTTGTCGCCTAAAATTCTATCGCATAATGGCTTTTTTGTCGACTATTCTGATGCCTATTTATGCAATAAAATATGATTTGGTTGCCTATTTTATCACCTATTTAATTCTGAAGATATAAAAAATATGAATATTTGTTATTATTATATAGTAATAATAGTATAACTATTATTATTAAATAATAATAACAAATATTCATTTATTTTCAAAAAAAAATAACAAATGTTCATTTTATTATAAATAATAATAATAATAAACATATATATACAAAAACATGGACTAAATTTTAAATTTACATAAATAAATAAATAAAATTATACATTAATATTTATAGTACAATTAAAAATTGTAATTTACATAAATGTTAGAAGTATACATTAATATTCATTAATAAATGAAAAAATTATAGAAGTATAGTAGGTAAGCTTAATAACTTAACTAATACATATATATAAACAAAATATGGACAAAAAATTAAATTTACATTAATATATGACAAAATTATACATTAATATTTATAATACAATTAAAAATATTATTTACATAAATGTTGTAAATATAATAAAAGACTAAAAACTAAGCAAAAAATCATAAATCTCTAAATTTCTGAAAAAGCAGAAATTTTTTTAAAAAGCTAAGAAAATCTCTAAATTTTCGAACATTTTTAAAAAAAGTAGAAAGATTTCCATTAATCAGAAAATGCAAGACTAAAAACCCTAGTTTTCGAAATTCTCTAAATTTTTGAAAAAGCCAAAAATCAGAAAAATAACAAAGCTAAGATAATCAATAATATTCCATAAATCCATTAAACCAACCCTAAAAATCATAATTTTCGAAATCATCTAAAAAAAACCAAAAAAAAAATCCTAAAATTTTAAAACAAAAAAAAAACTCTAAATTCTCTAAATTTTAAATTAGTTTCATGTTCGAAAAATCAAAAAATAAAGGGAAAAACTGAATGAAAATAAGCAAAAATAATCGAAATTACTTTTAAATCAAAAGTTTGAAGGTCCACAAGTGAAATGCTCAAACAAAAGCTACCGAAAAATGGCCGGAAAAAATGTAAAAGCCGGCCAAAAAAATAGTTAGAAAAATGATGGAAGTATATAAGTAAAAATAATGAGGAGTTAGGAAAAATTAGGGTTAGAAGGGAGAGAAATACGAAGAAGAGAATGAAGAGTAAGGTGTTGAAAATATATTGAGAGAATGGGAGATGGAAGAAGAATGGAGAAGGAAGTATGGAGAGTATAAAAATAAACTGAATAAGTTTATGTGACAAAAAAGTTTTGTCACCAATTTTGTAGAATAAAAGTTTGGCTACAAAATAGGCTACAAAACTTTTTGTCACATAAAATTTTCCCAATTACAAAGACTAAACCGTTTAAAAATTTTGAACAACTATTTTGGCGACAAAAAAAGCCTTTTGTCGCTAGTTTTGTCGCCAAACTAAGAGGCAAAAGCTTTTTTTTTTGTCGCCAAACTTATTTTTTTTTTGTAGTGATATATAGAGGAGCAACCCTTAGCTTCTCTCTGAACTCCTAATTTTTAATCTTATCCATCATTGTTTTACCGCACATCCACCTCGGTATTTGTATCTCTGCTACTTCCATCTTTTGTTCTTGGATCTTCTTTACGAGCCAACACTGAGATCTTGGGACAATATGGACAATAAAATATATCCATGTGAGATCTTGTTAAATTCATCTCAATATCACTACAACATAATTTGCTTTTAGTGGGATATATTTAGCGGCATTTAATTTTAAATCTCGTTATTTCTAATTTCTACTGTATATATAGAAGTTTTAGTAATATTTATTACACCCTTTAGTAGCATTATAAAAAATTGCACAAATTTTTTTTGTAACATATGATCTAGCTAGTGACATTTCTCATAAATGTCACTATAGATATAATAACAATTACATATGCCACTAAAGACCAAACAAAGTGTCGTTAAATCACTCTATAAAGGAATTACTTAAAATAAAAACCAATGATTATTACACTAAAAATATAAATCAGTAATCAATGATATTTTTTTAATGCTACTAAATCCAATATAATGTCGTAAAACTGAAATTTGTTGTAGTGTATATACTTTTTAAGTATGTGTAATTTGATAAATTAAAGCTCAAACTTTGCTTTGAAAACTTTGTAAAAAGTAAATAAAAAGACCAAAAAAGAATGGAGGGAGTAGAATGAAAATACAAAGTATTATTTCATATAGAAATTATTCAACCATAGTAGAGGATTATGAAATAATACAAGATCACAAGAGTACAACATACACATAACTATTATATTCCTTATTTCAAGGCCTAACAAGCCAGGAATATTGGAACATAATTTATTTTAAGAATACATATATAACACAAAGCATTATAGATCGATACGATCAAACCCATGATTTCAGTACAGTTGAGCTTCATCAATATGCAAATGGTATTCCCTTACCGAATATGCCGCATTCTTGGCCAAGATCTTTACAATTTTTCTTACAGACCCCGCCTATGCAATTTGAACCCGAACAGCATATTCCTTTACCGAAGCCGCATTCTTGGTTCAGATCTACGCAATTTTTCTTACAGACCCCGCCTATGCAATTTGAGCCTGAGCAACATATTCCTTTACCGAATAAGCCGCATTCTTGGCTCAGATCTTTGCAATTTTTCTTACAGACCCCGCCTATGCAATTTGAACCCGAGCAACATATTCCTTTACCGAAGCCGCATTCTTGGGCCAGATCTATGCAATTTTTCTTACACACCCCGCCTATGCAATTTGAACCCGAGCAACATATTCCCTTTCCCCCTAGCTGGGCCGCCAGAGAAGCAGCTTCTTCTAGATTCTCCATCATCTCATATTCGATACCGCCGTCATTTGCACCTTCCAGAAAAGATGATTCTCCCACCATCACAAACCCAATTAATACAACAATTAAACCAATCCATAATTTATTCTCCATAATTATATTTATCTCACTAGCTAATTTGGGCAGATTAATATATATACTTAACTTTGTAGCTAGGTTTTTCTTTGCTTTTTCTTTGGATTGGTGGGTGCAACAATGGTGCGGCTCTCTATTTATAGACACGGACACTTTCAGATAATTACATATAATGGGTTATACCTTAAGGGTGTGTTTGGCAAGAGGGACTTGAGGTTGGGAAATGGGATTTTTGGGTAAAATTATAAAAAGTCCCTTGTTTGTTTAAGGGGAATGGGAATTTGGAAAGGATGAGACTTGAGATTTAAGAAGGGAAAGTCTCACTAAAAAAGTCTTGGGGGGAGGGTGGTAGTTTGAGATGAGACTTGAAAATTTATGAAAAGACAATTTTGCCATTAATGAAAGTAAAGAAATCTAAGAGTTTAAGGACAATTTTGTAAATATAATCAATTTTTATCTAATTCCTTATCTATTTTTATCATTTGCCAAACAAGGACATGAGACATTTATTTTCAAAGTCTCAACTCAAGTCTCATCCTAAAGTCTCATTCTAAGTCTCAACTAAAGTCTCACAATTCCCATTCCCACATGCCAAACACCCCCTAAGTACAATTTGCTTTTATCACCGCTTGTTTAGTAGGTGGTCATAAATGATGGTAATTGGAACGAAAAATTAGTGTAATTTTAGTTGAAAAATCTCTTGTCTACCTTAATGGTCATGCTTGTCCAACTCCGATCATCTCATTTTCTTCATAAAATTCATTCCACTAATTCATATTATTAGTGTAATAATTATTGATTTTTTTTAAAGTTCCACCATAAAGTTGGTATCTCCAAATAGGTTATAATACCAACTTTAATAGGTTATAACACCAATTAAATATCAATTTTAATAGGTTATAACACCAACTTCAATAAGTTGTAATACCAATTTCAAATCACTACAACAAATTTAGCTTTTTACGACATTAGATTTAGTGGCATTAAAAATTGCCACTAATTCATATTTTTAGTGTAATAATTATTGATTTTTATTTTAAGTTCCACCATAAAGTGATTTAGCGACATTTAATTTGGTCTTTAGTGGCATTTGTAATTGTCACTATAGTCTATAGTGACATTTGTGAGAAATGTCACTAGATTCTATGTCACTAAAAGCTTTAGCGTGACTTTTTAATATGCTGTTAAAGGGTCTAATAAATGTCACTAAATCCTCTATATACACTATAAAAAATTTGAAATAGCGACATTTAAATTAAATGTCGCTAAATATATCCCACTAAAAGCAAATTATGTTGTAGTGAATAGGGTCAAACACGCGCGTCAGCTTTTAGATTTTTCTCTTTTTTTTAATTGTTGGGTCTGGATCTGGAAAGCCGTTTCTTATAAAGACGGTCTCTCGGGAGAGACGCTAATTAAATACATATATATAATTTTTAAATACATACATTTAATTTTTTTTTCTAATAATTATAATTTTTTTGTCGGTAGAATTGCGACTTGAAATCAAAATCAGTTCCCCACATATTCAAATGGTCGCATAAAACGCGCGACTCCACTGTGTGATTATGTCCAAATTTTAACATATATGAAATATTATATGAACATATATGAAATTTTAAACATATATGAAATTTTATATGAACATATATGTCCAAATAAAAAGTTGTGCCCAAAAGATTGAAACATATATGAAATTTTAACACAATCAGATTTTAAACGATCATCATTTCTCGCGCGTTTATCTGAATTGGGCATGTAATTATTATTAATAAATTTAGTTTAGTAATAATAATGGTTGATTTTATAATAAAAAATAGATTTAAGGGCATTTTAGTAATTTCATTTAAAATAGAGGTGGCGATATAATAAAAAGGGTTGCGAAGTTTAAGGATTGAGTTATCAATAGCACACGCGTCGGAGTTGAAACTCTTAGCTTTTTAATGAAAATCCTTATTACCTTAAAACTGTTTTTTAATCTATTAGATTACCAATTGAGGTTTTATTTAATTAAAAAAATACTTTAATCTCATCTTGTAGTAAGACAAGGTCATATAATAATAATTGTTAAACAAAACTAGATTTACTAGACAAGATATTCAAGTTTAAGCCCTAAGAAAAATTAGGCTTTAGACTTGTTGCGTTATCACATCTGTACAAATTATTATGTGAACTGTTATTGATTTGTTCTTATTAGTTATGAGTGTCAAGCTTTTCTCTTCTTCCTTTATTTTTTACTCCTATAAACTTGGGACAAAATTATCAAACCATAAAATAAAGTAGAATTGTAGTTTATCGATATGAGTTTGTTTTTATAACTATACCAAAGAAGTTTGTGAATCTTCCTCAATTTCATAATACTTGCTAATACTTGCTACTGATTGTGACATATTTCCACAAAATATGTCACACTCAGTAGCAAGTATTATGGAACGGAGAAAGTATTAATTAAGAAATCGACTATCAACTCCATCCAATATTAACCTGATTAATATAGAAGCTATAATCGACCCTTATGCAAATATAAACCCCATACCTGATTTTTGTCCGGAAAAAGCAAATCAATTATAGATCGATGACAACCCGAGGCCGATTGACACTTGACTCGAATTTCAACGGGTAATTAATGAACTGGTGCAAACCCAATAATACGAATAACCGTTGTTAAATTGACACGTAACTAACCGATCTAACCCAAACATGACCCGTCGCGACATACTACCAGATCTTAATTATTTGATTCTACAATTCGAATCTACAATCCGATTCTGAGAGTTATTTTCGATTTGAGTTAAATTTACGCTTTTAACAACTTTGGGTATAACTCACCTGATCTCTCTTTTAATGTTTCAATTATAAAACAAAAAATATTGTGTTCTAAACTTTGAGTATTATAATTATATTCAATTCGGAGTCGGGTGTGGGGTCGGGTCGAGTCGGAGTTGAATTGGAGTCGGAGTCTAGTCGGAGTATCAAATTTTTTATTAGGTTCAACTCCGATCTGTCTCTAAATCGAACTCGAACTATATGATCGGATTTGAAGTTGAATATTATTTTTCTCGAACTCAAATCGGATTAAATTCCTCATATTTAGACGTGGAACTGAAATTCCATCTCAAAATACGACGTACAAATTCTCCACGTTTATCATGCTACATTTTAAATTTTGCCAGCTAATTAAATAATTTGTCCCCGAAGATATGGTCCACCATATAAGTCTATTATGTTAGTCATAAAGAAAAATATAAAGAAAAATATCTTTGAAACGGACGTAACATTTCATTACTATATACTCCTCTTATTTATAATTACTAGGTATTTACCCGTGCTATGCATATGATTATAAAATTATTTTATAAAAAAATATATAATATTAATTCAAACATTGTTTAAATTAATACAAATATTATTTTGAACAATTATATTTATACAATTTTAACATAACAAAAAAAAATCAACTAATTATATTACAAAACATCTTCAATTTATGTTAAGATTATCAAATAACCTAATATTGATATTTTTAATCAAAAATTTTTACTAACACTTAAAAAGGAGTAATACTTAAATTTAAAACTACTCATATGCTTACTAAACTTGATTATCATCATAATAACATATATTTGATTATTATGACATTCATAACTACACAACATATCAACATGAAAATAAATTAAACATCATCTTCATCAATATCTTCTTTCTCTTTGTTTCCATTTCATCTCCAATCAACTTTTCAAAATTTGATCTCATCAATTGATAAGCCTTGTTCCATCTCACATCTACACTCATAAAATTTTTGAGATAAAATTGCATATTCACATAGCAATGAAACAAAAACTCATATCTTTCTCCTGTTTTATCTCAATTTTCATATTAATTTAAATAATCAATAAACTCAACTCTCAATCTATGCTTTCTTAAGTATGCGGGATTCAAACTTTGAAATTCAATCATATAAATAAGACAAGCTATATATGTGACACTAAAAAAAATCTTAAAGTTTTGTCTATTCATCTTCAATATAATCAAATTTAAATCACAAAGAGTTTTATTTAAATTGATGAATTAAATTGGAGAACACTAAGAGTTTCAATATAATTATGTTTAATTGATATTTAAGAGTTTCAATGCAAAAAAAAAAGAAAAAAATAATTGTATTAATTTGGGTGGTGTATATGAATGGCACGTGGCACAAATTTTCCTGGATTATAATATGTATATATGATATGATGATATGATTGTCCCATTTATCATGCTACATTTTAAAAATTATGATATTTTTCTAACAATTTTGTATTTTTAAACACTTAACATATTCTACGTAATACAACATTGAGGCCCCAAATATTTCAAGGTCCTATGCGATCGAACATCTTGAACATGCTCAGAACCTCGCCTGCATGCGTGCAGAATCAAAGATTGTTAGTATTTTTTCTTTTTTGGAAGTACGATTGAATATTATTAAAATATTAAAATGAGGATGAACAGAGTTTAGTTTTGTCCAAAATTTATGATATAAATAGAAATATTCTTTATAGAAAGTGGTGGACTGATAAAAAAAGTCCGACTATCATCCGGAGCAAAGTCAGAATATGTATAATCGGAACCGATTCCGACCCATTGTCATCCCTAAAGTATAGAAAGGAAAGTTGGAAAGACATTCAGCACTTCACTGAAGCATTAAATAATCTATAACTATAATTAAAATAAAACACGCTTATATCATCATATCCCCCAAACTAATGAAGTGTCACTTTGTCGATTAAAATTTTCCCTCTAATGAAGGATGATGATGTCATCCTAATATGTTGTTTAATCCTAATGAATATATTATCATAATAATTAATAAATTGGAAATTGATTTATATAATCAATATATGTAAATGCATTAATGAAATTGGTTAATGTAATCTACCTTTCAATAAACTTTTAAATATTAAATTTATTTTAAACATATTTTGTTATTCTTACTTAGTAAATATTAAAATATTATCAAAATAACATTATTTAACATTGTACAAAACTTATAAAATATTATTTGTAAAATTAAAATTGAATCAAATATTAACTATTATATGCAATTATTAATTCATAATTATTAATTCATTGAAAATGAATAATCAATAATTTAGAATTCATTTTCTTTATTTTTTAAATATTATAAAAAACAATAAAATAAAATAATGGCACGAAAATTATCTAGTATGCCACTTTATTTGTCAGTATAATCAAGAATAGGATTAATTTAATTTTACTAAGTTAATATGTAGTTGGAGATAGAGTTTAGATGAGCGATCAACATCATTTGAATGTGGGGAATGGATTTTGATTAAAGCTGGTACCGACAATACAATTACAATTATTAGAAAAATTAAATATATGTATTTAATTTTACAATCATTTAAATGTGAGGAATGGAGATAGGGTCTAGATGAGTGATCAACAATCAAAGTGATCAACAACCATTTTTAATTACATGTGGGGAATGTGAAAACGAACGATGTTGATAACAATCTCCACGTTACATACTCTTAATCTCTTCATAACTTCAGAAATTAATCCATGTACTTCATCACATATTAACACACCAACTTAAAATACCCATTAAACATCCCATAGGATTCTAACACACTAATTCATAAGAGTTATTTGGGGGCACTCAAGTCACACCATTCATAACAAAATGGATTTTTGTATTGTTTCAACATAACAGATTCACATATTTGTAATATTTCTAGACATGAAATTTAAATATATGAAATACTTCTATGCATCCAAGTGAGAAATGTTATATATCTTTTAAGGTCTAGACACCCCAAATAATTTGAAAATAGTTAATTGGAAATTAGAGAACATTTGTTGTTGTCACCCACATGGGTTGTTATATTGGAATTGGGTACCCTTATAGGGTTGGTATTATTGAACTTTGGGCTCATGCAAGGGTCCTAATATTGGAATAAGGACCACCATGGACTACGCATACTTTTACCTTAACGATCCCGTTGAGATGTTAGGCATCGTATTGGTCAGAAAGATGCCTTGGGACTAGTTCTCCCATGTGTATTCTTTCAAAATTTACTTTGATGATCCGTACCGGTCGGACAACGTCATATGTTGGGAATTTGGATAGTGGAATATCAATACGTCGACTAGGGCCTTGCTATTAGGATGAACGCATTGCTTGTGTTTAACTAATCATTGTTCATATATTATGTCTCAAAGTTCATTGTTCTTTTAAATCAGCGATGATGTTGTCATGATGACAACTAGCTGAGTGATTGACTGGTTGGGTATAAAAGGCGAGTGAGATGACTCATTGGAAACCTCAACATGCACGGGCCTTTTGTTTATGTTTTTAGTTGAGAACACTATGAATAAGAACCCTTTTACAATAAACATTGGTTTTATTTTATCGAGGCTAGGTGGTTTTCAAGTTGTAAGACTTTAAGATTTTGCTGTAGTTTATTAACTTTTGTTGAATATTATTCCTCTATTTTTAGAACGTAATCAATCATTTGACTGGTTTGACTTTTATTTTGTTCGAGTTACGTAACTGGTTTGACTTTTATTTTGTTCGAGTTCAGGTTATAAGTGATTATAATAAATGTACGTAATAGTTTGAATACTGACGACCCGTATAATTACATAATAATATAAACTTTGAAGAGTATAAGTTGATCGTTGAGATAATATTATGACAAAAATTTAAGTTATGTGAATACTTTTAAATGACGTTTAGTTTATTTATCTAACAATCGCGGGGTTCGTACAATAGGAAACAACGAAGACACCAATATGATAAATCCAACACAAACAAGCCAATCAAGTAGTTCTTATTCAATCAATAGACAACAAAAAACAATGCCCATTTAAAAGGCATATTATTTTTTCTTCTTAATCAAGACTCTTAATTAATAATTTATTCATAAAATAGTACTAAAATTTCCTAAGTAAAATGGTAAGAGAATGGTTTGGAGCAGGATAACCAAGATCAAAATGCTGGAAAGCAAAGTAGACAAGTTTATCATAAAAAGGTTGCACAATTTGATCACCAAAATGATGTGAAATTAATGATCCTGAGAAAGCATAAGTAGATTTTGCCAAGATTTGTGCTTTTTCATGCTTGTTCTTGATTTCAGATGTAGGATCATGTATTGATGTTCTTTTTTCCTCAATAAAAAATGACCCTTCTTTTTTTACCACACTTTCAAGTTGATCCATGCTGGGGTGATACGCAGGGAAATTGAAATCATCTAGCTTCTCTTCTTTAACTAATCCCTGATATATTAACACTAATTGTGAGTTAACTATATTCTTACACGTAGAAATTTAAAACTTGAACAACATTATACTTTCTCCGTTCCATAATACTTCTACTGATAGTAACATTTTTCCACACAACCTGTCACACTCAGTAGCAAGTATTATGAAACGGTTTTTCCACACAACCTGTCACACTCAGTAGCAAGTATTATGAAACGGAGAAAGTATAACAATGATTTTATTAAGTAGCTCCACCAATACAGATTTTGGGAAGTTGAATTCAGACAATTTTACTCTAATTAGTGATGGCACTTAGATTGCATCGATAGTAAATATCATTAACAAATAATAAAATCACATCATATATAGAGTTGTTCATGGCAAGCTACCGCAAGGCTCGACCCATTCGAGTCAAAAAACAGACGGGCTTAAACAATAATTTTGGAAAAAATTTAATATTTGGACGACTGGTACGTACCACCTGCCAACTAAGTTAAACAGGCGGGTAGCGGCACAAAAATAATACTCGTGGGTAAACCTGTCGGATTCGTTATTTTACAAAATACTACAATTTTTCTAATTTAAGTATTTGTTTTTTGGGTTCTTTTGTCTGAGTTTTAATCAAATTTCATATTAGTTAGTCTTAATTTTCAATATTTTGTATATTGTTTAAGAGTGAATTTCTGTCTATTTTTCTTACGATATCAATTAACTTTGGATAATGAATTGTATTATTTTAATTATTGTTAAAAATTAATTTTAGACTTTGTATTATTTATTTAGTTTTATACTTCTATATAATGGTAATGACCATAATAAAATCACATTTCTAGTTGACAATGTCATTATTTCCATCGCATGTTATTAAGTAACAATTATAACATAAAAATATAGTTATTTACTTAATTATAAAATAAAAATATATTTTCTCGTAGGTCCCACCCACTAAGAAAGAGGATGAATAGCTACAAATAAAGAAAGCCCAGTAAAGCGACAAACTTTTGAAACTTTAAGTTCGCGACTGAGTTTTAAAGAACAAACTCAATCCGCTACTTCTTGATTCGCCCATTAACACTTCTTATGTGAAACACAAATTCTTACTTGAGATCATCTATATGATAGACGTCTTAAATTTTGGGGCTGTCACAATTTATAAATTAAAAAGAAACTAATAGATGGTTATGTAAGTTAAAAGGGAGATATGAGCTGGGCTTTTGAGAGATGTCTATACTATAGACGGTCTCTCAAGGACCTGTATATGAAATATATCTTTGTTGGGCCTACACATATATAAAAACGTTTACAGCTACTCTTGTGAGAGACCGTCTCTCAAAGAGACGACATCAAAATAAGAAGCTCACTTTCTTATTCTCTTAAATTTGTGTAAATTGAGCTATTTAGCCCATATTTTTAATACGTCTCTGGGAGAGACCGTCTCTCACAACAATTTGTATTGTTGTGAAACGTTTAACCACTAATAAATTTGGTTTGATAAGTTACAATTTGTGAAACGTTTAACCACTAATAAATTTGGTTTGATAAGTTACTATGGTTAAGTAATCTACTAAAATTAAATTATAATTTGGCCATACTCTCGAAATTTTTGATGTCACATCATAAAAATAGTATAATTTATTTATTAGTTTTAATTTGAAATTAGTTTTTAATCTATAGGTTAAAACATAGTCAAGTGATATCTTGTTTGATTCGTCCTATTGTAATGATTATTAATATTAAATTTTTGTAATTTTTTATTATACATAATTAGAGATTTAAGAATTAAATTAGTGCATTAAAATGCGTGAAAAAATAAACACTACAAGTAAATTGAAACGGAGAAAGTATATACAAAAAAATTTATTATAGTTATATGCTATAGCATTCATTTTAAATTTGATCTTTGAGTATTTCAAAACACAATTGTCAGTTATTCTGACATTTTTAGTTAAATTCTTACAGTATTTGTATATTTTATTATTCATTAATCATTTATTAAAAGTACATAAAATTAGTTTACTGATGTGGATCGTTATGATATTTTAATAACTAATTGATTTGAATTGACTCCTATTTTAATTCTAGTTTGATTTAATCTCAACTAAAACTTTAAAAAAAATTAATCGCTTTGAATTGTGAAAAATCAAACTAAAAATTAAACTTATAATCCTATACAAAACAATAAATATGAACAAAAATAGGAAAATATAAATAAGAGTTAAAGGAATAGTTATACCTCAGAAATAAGAGCAATAAGAGATTGGGTAATGATTTTATGCTCAACATTCCTCCAGGTGAAGAAATTTGAATCATTTGGTCGACCTAAAAGTGTAATAAGCATATAACCATTTGGCACAACTTCTTCAGATCGATGTTTGAGAAATTTAGTAAAGTCATTTTCAAATTTTGTCCAGTAAACATTTCCAACTGCCTTAGAACTTGTTTCGGACATGTAAATGTCTCCTTTATTCATAGGCATACCTTGCTCATTCCAAAGACCTGCTGGTACCTTGATATGACACAGACATGAAACAAAATTTTCCTTCTTCTAGCTTGTTATGTAATAAATAATTATTATATCACTAATTTTTAAATGAGACAGTTTCTTGGTAAGACTATTTTTATTGACTGATCTCAATACATTTAGTGTGTTAAAGTATTTTTTCAAAAACATGTCATTTCTTTAGATAGTCGTTGATGGTGTATGTAACGGATAACTAGATTATAATTTTAGTTTAAATTTTTAATAGAGTTAGTTTTTTGAAATATAAATTCAGATTTTCTATTTGAATTTTATCTATCCTCATCTAGTGAAATAGTAAGAGTCTAGTATGACATGAGTTTGTGTTGACCTCCACAATTCCAGGCTTCCAGCTAGCATAAATATCTATTGTGTGATTATGCAATACTCCCTTCTATTTATAGAGAATAAGACATTTTCTTATTAGGCCAATTCAATGAAAATGTCTCATTTTTTTTTTGTCATTCGTTTTACCCTTTTACCCTTATTACAAAAACACAACAAGACATCAATATCAAAATACCTTTTATGAAAAAAGAGAGTTTTCCACTCACTTTTAAATGGTCCCCACCCTTCCTTGGTTTTGATGCAAAACCAAATGTTTCATTCTCTATGAATAGGAGGGAGTATGTTATAATTGATTATTTGCTATTAATAACGAAAAATTGAAAAAAAAATAAGACAAAATTTTCAATTTTATATTCTTTTTTGACCGATTCAAATTCTATTCTCATCAGTATGCATCAAATAAAGACATAAAATATTTTTTCCAAAAGTCAAGCGATTTTAAGTCTCACAATCTTCATTCCCACGTAACAACTATTTAACATTGAAAATGATAAAGTTAAAATACCTGAGATAACCAGTGAAGAGCGTAATTAGCATGAACAAAGTCCAAAGTATTAGGATGAAAAAGTCTATCATAATAAGATCCAGGAGCACCCATCAAGAAGCATAAGGGATTACCATCATATTTTGTTTGTAATCCTTCTAAACTCATCAAATCTTTGAACAATGTACTGAAATCATTTGAAGGTAAATCATTCATGTAAATCTGGCATTTAAATCCTACTTCATCACATGATTCATACTCCTTAAGTTTTCCTTTAATAACATTTATTACCAATGATACTAAAGCTGGTGGAACTGGGCCCACTCCACATCCCAAATCAACAATATTACAGACTTTACCATTTCCATATGAAACTTTGAATAAAGATTCAAGTACACCCTCCAGTAATTGTTTGTTCAGTAACCACACTGTTTCCTGTTACATTAATTAATTAATTATTAATTATAATTATAATTATAATTATAATTGTTAGAGTATATAACATATGGCCTCAACTATTAGCTTAAGTTAATGGTTGAGGTCTCAGGATATGTTATACTCTAACACTCAAGAAACCAACTCAACCAAAAGCTTAAGCTAATGGTTGAGGCCTCAAGATATGTTATACTCTAACAATAATTATAATTATTTCTTCTGTTTCTTTTTGTTTGTCCATTAGAAAATTTTCAACTTTATGAGAAAGAAATTTAAATTTAATTTTTGAAGTATATATATTCATGTGTGTTCTTGTTAGATTCGTTTTGATGTAAAGAATTTTGATATGTAATTTTTACAATTTTTTATTATGCGTATTATGAGATTTCGAGACTCAAAATTTGCGTTGAAATTAATACGCGAAAAAGTAAAGTGAACAAAGAAAAATGAACGGAGGGAGTAAACTGCATATGGTTAATTACTCTTCATTCTTTGATAAAGTATCCTCAAAGAATGTTCAGGGGATTAAGAAAAATAAAATATTTAGATAGTGGATATATTATTCTTTCAATTATTAAAATTAAAATATTATTATAAGAAAGTTAGTGAAAAAAAATGGAGACTAGGACTAATAGAAGTTAGAAAAAATTACCATGAATAATACAACTTTTTGTTAATACGAACTTTTAATTAACCATGAATAATACCAACTTTGGGGGGTTTTTTCCTACAATAATACCAACTTTAGTTAATTAACTAATTTACTAAATTTTTTTGTCATATAATCACCTATAGTTTGATTTTTAACATCTGTGGTATATTGTTGGAAAACACCCCCATAAGTTGGTATTATTCATGGTTAATCAAAAGTTGGTATTATTATAGGAAAATAAGTAAAAGGTTGTGTTATTCCTGGTAATTTTTCCTAAAGGTTATTCTTAGGAAGTTAGCGACAAACATTTGGAGACTATAAGGATTATAAATATGTTACAATGAAAATTGCTGGAAAATATATGTGGACCATAAACTTTATTAAAATATATGTAGAGTATAAACTTAATCATTAAATTATTGTGATTTAGGGCATGTTTGTATTGGGTGTAAATATTTAAGAGAGAAATAAGGGCAAACTAATGAAATGAAAACAAATAGAGATGCATTTTAAGTAGCTGAGATAGTTATAAAGAAGGTAAAATGAGCGTAAAATAAAAACAATGAAGGAAAAAGAAGATGATTTCCCCTCTTATGGAGGTAATACATTCCCCCACCCTCCCCTAGGATAAATATTTACCCCACAAAATTGAGAGCTCCCTTCAATTTTCATTACTTTGCAACCATTTTTATACCTCTACAACAATTAAATTTCACTAATTTATCATTTATCAACTTCATTTTCTTACTTTGACTTTTTATACTCCCTTAAATATTTACACCCAATACAAGCATGCTCTTAGGATGAAAAATTTCACTAATGTGTTAATTATTTCCTTAAATATAAAGTCAATATAAAAAATTTCCATGTCAATGGTAGAAAATAGGCGGGAAAGTTTTTAATAAGAGTGTGACATATGTTTCAAGTCGTTTTTTCATTAGTATATTTTATTTTATTATATTGATTATTGATTATTGATTTTGAGTTGAAAAAAACACAAGTTTAGAGAGTTACCTGGAGAGAAGAGTTTCGGGAATAGCTTAGCTCTCCCTCACCTTTACTCATGTGGAAGTATTTGTTCATCCCCATTTTGCTCTATTTACTTCAATTCTTGTGCCTACCTTCTCATTTATTTTTCTTTCGTCTCCCTTCCTCTTATTTAAAAGGTTTTGTATTTTGACTTGTCTCCCTTCTTATGTGGAAGTATTGCGTGATTTTTAAACGAGTAATATTAATGTTGCTAAAATGATAATAGATGGTGTCATTTTTAAACGAGTAATATTAAATATCGCTAAATAAATTGTGTCATTTTGAATGAATATAAAATTATTACAATATTTATTTGCTTTAATGAATTAAACCGTGAATTAAACGTTAAATTGGTGAATTAAATGTTAAAATGACGAATTAAACAAAAATTGGATACTACCATGTGGGAAAAAACTTACAAAATTATAAATTTAACGAAATTCAACAAGAATTTAACGGAAAATGCTACGGCCATTAGTGTTAGAGTATATAACATATTCTAGGGCCTCAACCATCAGCTTAAGCTTTTGGTTGAGTTGGTTCCTTGACATGGTACCAAAAGCCAATGTGACAAGAAGTCATTGGCTCGAATATCAACCACCCCTAGGTAGAAAACGCTTAACAACATTTGTATAATATATAGATTGTTTTATTTAATTAATTAAAATTTAATAGGAGTATAAGTTATTTAATATAGAAGATTAATTTCTTACATGGGTGTATTTCTAGCTTTTTTTATTTTAAAGACCTAACCCTTTTGCATGAAAAATGAGCGTACACCAAGTCACCAACCACTCAATTTCAAACAATTATTCGTCATACTTGACTGTTTCTTAAATTCGACTTGTTTAGTGTTTTTTTTGTTGAAAGTCACTTGTTTAGTGGTTTGGTATTGGTTATCATTTTCAAAACCGACTGCGGTATAACGACAAATGAAGTAAAAATATTATTCCCTCTCTAAACGCTTTCAAAATGAGTGGATTATTTAGGTTTATCGATATAGAAACTCGTGCAATGTACGAATTTAAAAGTATCAAATATATCAAAGTATAACTTTAAAGAATAGTGCAGGTACATATTATCGTGATAAAATTTAACGAATACATGATTTTTTTAATGGTATATTTGGGAATGATGATTTCATTTGCAAATATGGATTTGACTTAAAGTTAGTGTTTAGCAATAACAAGAATTTAAATTTAGATTTAAGTCAAATCCACCAATGTTATAAAAGTAGTTAATTAAAATGAGGATTTGAGAATGACACTCCAATCCTTGTCATTTCAAATTCTTAATTATGATTTCATAATTGAAATCTACAATTTAAAATGAAATGAGTGTTTCCAAACGCATCCTAAAGGAAATGGGGTGTGTGTTTCACAAAATGTACGCTACTTGTTTTGAAAGTAGAATTATATTTATAAGCAAATGATGAAGGCCTATAAATATATTATATACTTTAACATTATTAAATATCTTAAAACACTATGCGACTTTTAGTTGAAAGTATCAAGGAACCGAAAGTATTATTACCTAGTGATTTGTTAATTTTTTTGGTATACTCTATTTAAATGGATATCTTTATTTTTTAACATCAACTTTAAAGTAATTAATTAATCACTTTACAATTTTATTATTTGTGATAAATAGATATTTAATGTTACAAATAGTATTAGAGTACTGATTAAATTTTTTTTTACTTGGAATAATAAAGCTAGCTGTTGAGATTTGATTATTATATGCTCGTCGTTTGAGAAACTATGATTTCTTCAAAAAAAAATATAGAATTACTGTCTTACAACTAATAAGCATAAACAAAACAATTGAACTTATTAGATTTTTGACGTTAAATAGTGATAATTGATGTTACATTTTCTCAACATTTTCAAAACTTCTTTTACATTGACTCATGATGCAGGTGGAGCATTATGAGTGGATTATTTGATATCAAGTTATAAGAGACGATGGTTGGTTGAAGACTTGTTGGGATGCTCGGTGGTTTATGCATGAGCTAAGCATAGGCAGGATATAGTAGTTTCATGCACTATGGTGTTGATGAATTTGTTGCTGAACATCAGTTTGTATTAAGGTGGAGATTGTTGATGTTTGGTGAGTTGAACTAAGTCTGGAACATGGGAAGAAAAAAGAGGGATGAACAAAGAAGTTTCCGTCAGCAACATGCATGCTATAATCTCAAGCGAGACTAATATTAATCTCGGTCGAAATCAAAATGGGAAAAGATAGTAATTTTTAGGCAATGGCGAGACTATGTTAGTCTTGGTCGATATTAATAATCTTGATTGAGACTATTGGCCAATTGGCCAATTCGGTCGAGATTAGAGTTCGACGGAAAACTGTAAACTTTGGACAAGACTGAGTCTCAAAGCGATTAGTTAAAATTAACTTAATCTTTGCCGAAAGTAGGCACGAGTACTACGACTCATTTTCCAATTCAAATTTCAGCTTTTAAGTGTTTTTTAATTAATTGTCTCTTAGGGGTCGCTTAGATTGAGAGTAAATATTTAAGGTAGTAAAAAAAGTCAAACTAATGTAACAAAGGTAATTATATATGCAAATGAAGTTATTTAAATAATTATGATAGAGGTAGAATAAGAGTAGATTAAAAATGATGAACAGAAAAAGAGTTTGATTTCACTCATTTAGAGGTAAAGAATTCCTTCACCTCTCTTTAGGGTAAATTTATAACCAAAATAAGGGAATTTATTGCTATTTTCTCTATTTTTTCATTACTTTCTAATGCATTCTTCCACCTCTCCAACAATCAAATTCCTTTAATCATCTACCTAACTAACCTTAAATTCCTACTTTGACTTTTATTACCCCTTAAATATTTACTCTCAATTCAAGCGACCCCTTAAACTTAATTTTCTTTGTAAATGAGGGTTAATATATAAACCCGTCATTGCTTAAGTTAATTACGGTTAAGAAGAAAGGATTAAAAATGTGAAAGCCACAAATTAAGAGTTGTTGGTGAGCAAACAAATGTATCATCTTGTTTCAAATATTCTCGGTGCCTGATGGATATAGCTCTCACACTCACATTGAAAGGTAAATCACATTAAATTTCTGGTGTCTTTTTTATTTATTTAATTTTTTTCTAGATTATTTTTGAGTAATTGTTTCTGTTGTCTGCACAACAAAAATGTTGCGAAATTGATAGAATGTTTCAACTCAAAAATTGCAGTTATTTAACTAAAAGTGGTGGAGTCATAATCTGTAATGATTTATTTACTCAATAAACAAAGTAGAAAAACATAAGGAAACAACTAACACATTACTATTAGACATATGATAATTCCAACACGATCAAGTCAAAGTAGTTCTTATTCAATAAATAGCATAACAACAAAAAAATGCCAATTAAAAGGCATATAATTATTTTTTTTCTTAATTATTAAAGACTACTCTTAATTAATAATTTTTAGTAAAAATTATCAGGAATAATACAAGTTTTTGCTTATTTCCTTACAATAATACCAACTTTTGAATAACCATGAATAATATCAATTTATGGGGTGTTTCCTTAGAATATACCTAACATATTAGAAATCAAACTATAGGTGATTATATGACCAAAAAAATAGTAAATTAGTTAATAAACTAAAATTGGTATTATTCTAGGAAAAAATAACCCAAAGTTGGTATTATTTATATGGTTAATCAAAAATTTGTATTATTATTGTATGGAAATTAACAAAAGGTTGTATTATTCACGATAATTTTTCCTAATTTTTATTCATAATATAATACTAAAATTTCCTAAGTAAAATGGTAAGAGAATGGTTTTGAGCAAGATAACCAAGATCCAAATGTTGGAAAGCAAAGTAGACAAGTTTATCATAAAAAGGTTGCAAAATTTGATTACCAAAATGATGTGAAATTAATGATCCTGAGAAGGCATAAGTAGATTTTGCCAAGACTTGTGCTCTTTCATGCTTGTTCTTGATCTCAGATGCAGAATCATGTATTACTATTCTTTTTTCCTCAATTAAGAATGACCCTTCTTTATTTACAACACTTTCAAGTTGATCCATGCTGGGGTGATACACAGGGACATTGAAATCATCTAGCTTCTCTTCTTTAACTAATCCCTATAAAACATTAATTGTGAGTTAGGTCCTCTTACATGTATTTGAAAATAATAAATATTCACAAATTCTTACTTGAGACCGTCTTTTGTAAAGACGCTTTTAAAAGCCCAGTCCAATTCTAAATATATATTGTTACAACTCTAAATATAGATTTGGGCTGGACTTTTATGGTAGTCGTCTTTACAAAAGACGGTCTCGAAAGAGAGCATCTGATATTTATTTTATGTTATTCAATCTTCAACAACATTTTATTACAATCAGGGCCTATCTTGACTAGTGGGCCAGGTCGGGGCGGTCGAGTCAAAATTTAAATGGACCGGGTTGGGATGAGTCATGTCAAATGTTAAAGGGCTGGGTCGGGTCGGGTCAAACCCGTTTAAATACGGCTCATTTTAAAAAATTTCATAAAATAATTTTTTATTATACTTTATGGCCCGTTAGGTCAATTCAACTATAAATATAACAATATCATATTAAAAATATTTTTAAAAAGTGGTAAAAATATTTTTTACAACCAATTTCTATAATTATCTGACCCGGCCCGCCCCGACCCGACCTCTTACACAAAGGTCCGTTAATGACTAGACCCGTTATTGACCTGACCCGGTAATGACCTGTTAAAATGTGACCCAACCCTTGATCAGTTGGGTCGACCCGCCCCGTTGAACACCTTTATTCTTGACCATAGGCAAGTTATGCATTTGCCTAGGGCTCAGAATTAGAAAGGGTTCCTATATCTGAAAATTTTGTTGATGACGTTGATACTAAAAATTTTCAATTTAGGATTAGTTTTTTTTATCAAAATTAAGAAGTATATCACATGTCTACATTAATAATGATGATTATTCTTTATTATTTTTTCATACACTCGTTAATGTTCAAAATCGACCCACTTCAAAAAGAACCTATTTTTTCAGTTTGCCTAAAATCCATAAAATATCAAAAAGACATTGTATTTAATAAGATCATTAAATAGCTACCACCTACGTTGAATTTGAAGAGTTGATATTCTTATTAATGATGACACATAGATTGCGTTAATGAGTGGTAAATATCACTGCAACTTCAACATAAATAAGTTCAAACTTCATGAAGATGCGTTATAATTTACCGGGTTACAAAATATGACTAACTAATAATAGAATCACATCATATAAAAGTATTTGTTGTTGGAAGTTTGACCATGAACTATTAATTAGTCATCAGACGGTCTCCTGAGAGACCGTCTTTCTGAGAGACATCTCTTAGGTCCAATCCATTAAAGCTTATTGTCTATATTTACTCTACATTTTACCTAAAGGGTCAACCCAATTAGAGATAGTCTCTCAAAGAGACCGTCTCTCACAAGAATTTGTGATTATAAATTGGTCATACTTTGTAAATTTTCGATGTCGGATCATAATTAGCTAGTCTCCTGAAAGACCGTTTTTCTGAGGGATGTCTCTCAGGCCCAATTCATTAAAACTTATTATAATAGAGTATTGTCTATATTTACTCTACATTTTCCCTAATGAGCCAACCCAATTAGAGAAGACCATCTCTCACAAGAATTTGTGGGTCATAATTAAGTGGGTAACTCTGGCTCTAAGATCGCATTAGAGATTTAGTACAAAGATATGAATGAGATATTTTAGTAAACTAAAATCTAAGGATGACAAATCAATCCAAAATGTTAATATTTTCTAAGTTTGTGTTTATGTTTGACTTTTTATTCAATTTAATGTACGTGTTATTTTGGATGATATATATTAAACTATACACGTTTAAAAATTATAAAATGTTAATATTATAAAAGTATGTAATTAGAAAATTTTAACAAAACCTCACTTGACTATATTTTTTTGTTATACATTAACTGCAATATGAAGTATAAAATAAACTAGAACGAAATATAGTGTAAATAAATTGTAATGCTGTAAGCATTACAGAACAAAAAAAGTATTTGTGAATTCCAAAAATTTTTTGCAGTTATATGCTAGCCTTTTTATTTTAAAATTGATATTTAGTATTTCAAAACACAATACACAATAGTTTGTTATTATAAAATAATTAACTAAATTCTTAGACTATTTGTATATTCTATTATACATTTATTAAAAGTTAATTAAACTAGCTATTTTATTGATTTTTAACGCTTTGATATTTTACTAATTGATTAAAATTGACTCCAATTTTAATTTTAGTTTGATTTAATTTCAAGCCAAAATGTTTAAACAAATTTAATCGATTTGAATTTCAACTCGTGAAAACCAAACTAAAAGTCAAACTTACATTTCTATAGAAAATAAATAAATATGAACAAAAATGGTAATATAATAGAAGTTGAAGGAAATAGTTCAACCTCATAAATAAGAGCAATCAGAGCTTGGTTAATGATTTTGAGCTCAACAGTCCTCCAAGTGAAGAAATCTGAATCATTGGGTCGACCTAAAAGTGTAATGAGCATACAACCATTTGACATAACTTCTTCAGATCGATATTTGAGAAATTTAGTAAAGTCATTTTGAAATTGTGACCAATAAGCATTTCCAACGGCGTTAGAACTTGTTTCAGACATGTAGACGTTTCCTTTATTTATAGGTATAGCTTGCTCATTCAAAAGATCTGTTGGTACCTTGATATCACAAAGTCATCAAATATAAAGTTCATTAATTTTCCCAATTTGTTATGTAATAAATAATTACTTAATACGTACAATTATTCAAACAAGATTTTGTTATTGTTTTTTTCTTTGTTGAGATTTAATTTTTAGGGGTTTTCATTAAATATTAGGACTTTTATGTTATTTGATAATGATAGTGTTGGTATTTAGATAAGATGATGAAAATTAAAATGAACACATAATATTAAACAAAGTTATTTTAATGGTGAATTTTGCATTTGTATTTGTAGGTTGTAGAAAATTATTTAACATAATTGGTCATTTAGTATATTAATTAGTTAGTCATTTGGATTATGCGTCGTTTTCAAAACATGAAAAATTCGCCGTGAACATTTGCCAAATCATTCATTGCCAAATCATTCAGTGAATGTAACCTTTTTCATTGTTTTTTTTTGAAATGCTTTTTCATTGTTGATTGTATGTTATATATTTAAATTATCGACATAATTTAATTTTTTTTTCCATGATCTGCCCTTGCATCCCAACAATAAATATTATTTAGTTTGATTTAATATTTACAACTCTTCATGCGAATTAATTATCAAGTGTTCTATAAGATAAAGGTATATATGAATAAAATAAAAAATGATAAGTGAAAAAATGAGTTTGTGAATGAGATTAAAAGGGAAAAAAATATAAAAAGAGTTTTTAAAACAAATAATAAAATAAAAAACAGTCAACAATAAAAAATAATTATTAAAAAATACTAGTTAAATTATCAATCAATTTCCATTCATTACACAAACATTGACTATTACGTTTGCCACCTAATAACTTGGAATTTTATTAAATTTGAATTATCAATAGCATTGCATTGTCTCTTTCGCCGATACTTTTAATGACTAAATTAAATTATTTATTTTTAAATAAAACTTAATTGACTTCCTTAAACAAAGTTGAATTTAGTTTGAGATAAATATTACCGAAGTTAATTAGTTTGAACTTGCTACACTATATTAAAAAAATTTATTTTGATTTTTATGTAAATTATAACAACTATAAACAGATACTTCTTTCGTTCCATAATATTTGCTACTGATAATGACATTTTCTCACACAACATGTCATGATCAATAGCAAATATTATGGAACAGAGGAAGTATAGACTTTTGTACATATAGCATATTTTTAAACACGTAGAAGATACTTGAAGCTTATAAACAATGTTTTAGTTGAAATAAACCGGAAAAATTTTCATAAAAAGGGTTATATTTAGGCAGGGTTGTTCCTGATGGTAGGCAAGGGATGTCGTCGCCTAGGACCCAACATATAATGGCCTAATTTTAATGTAATCTTTGAGTCTACAGACTACAGTAGACATTTTTTGGATTAATCATGTTTGAGAAAGGAGAAAGAAGATGAATCTTGAAAGACACAATTTATTTCAATAAATAACAATGTATTCGGTGTAATCGATCTTTTACAAGGAGGACCCATATTTATTATTTTTTCTACAAAATATCAGGAACGACACTGTATTTAGGAGAAGATGGTCGACACAAGTAAGATCTTACGAAGGTGAAGATGAAACTTTAGAGTTGAGACTGAAAATTCTCTCATTCGTATAGAGGAAATGAGACGTTGTAAAGGTTGTAGGATGAAAATTTTTAATTCCTTTTCGACCAATTCTCATTCTATTTTCATTATTATGCATCTTTTTTTCTTAAAGTCCAATCATAAGTCTCACAATTCTCAATTTCTCCAAACAACAACCCAACAGTGAACATGATAAACAAAAAAATAACTTATAAATACCTGAGATAACCAGTGAAGAGCGTAATTAGCATGAACAAAGTCCAAAGTATTAGGATGAAAAAGTCTATCATAATAAGATCCAGGAGCACCCATCAAGAAGCATAAGGGATTACCATCATATTTTGTTTGTAATCCTTCTAAACTCATCAAATCTTTGAACAATGTACTGAAATCATTTGAAGGTAAATCATTCATGTAAATCTGGCATTTAAATCCTACTTCATCACATGATTCACACTCTAATTCCTTAAGTTTTCCCTTAATAACATTGATTACCAATGACACTAATGCTGATGGAACTGGGCCCACACCACATCCCAAATCAACGATATTATAGATTTTATCATCCCCATATGAAATTTTGAATAAAGATTCAAGTACACTCTCCAGTAATTGTTTGTTCATTAACCACACTGTTTCCTGTTACATAAATTAATCATTAGTTATAATTATAATTACATTATATGGTTAAATATGTTTCATTTTATCAAAAAAAAATGTTAGCTCGTGACAGTTCGTTACTTGGTCATCCCATGTGTCCGCTTATGTGGATACACCCACGGGGAACTTGTGGGCTCGGGTCCACAAACTAATTCCCACGAGTAATGAGTGTTGATCGACTTGTATATACACTTGTTGAGATTCACTCTTTCCCATATCATAAAGTATTAGGAGAATTGTCAACCAAGTATTGGGCTGAACAAATTTTTGTTTAAACCGTAAACCAAACGGCACCAAGCCGTAATTTTAGTATTTGGTCTATTTACGGTCTAAACAATCCGATCTAATTTTTTTTCAAAAAGAATTATGGTTTAAGGTCTGGTCCCGGTTTTTTTATTTTTTTCAGACGAGACTAGACAACAAACCCATACTATGACCGAAAATCATAATTTTTTTCAATAGATTGATCTGATTTTAGTGTTAAACCAGACCAAAACCGAACTGTGTGCACCCCTAACCAAACATTATATGCAAGTCCACAATTTAATATTTTAGTGACGTGAAATCTTCCTCACATGTAAAGTTTTTCCCATACTCCTCCAGTCCTCCTCACATGTGAGCCACATCATATCCAAGAACCATTTTGGCTCTAATACCATGTTAGGCGTGACAATTTATCACGTAATCACCCCATGGGTCCATTTGTGTGGACATACCCACAAGACACTTGTGGTCTCGGTTCCATTAATTCAATTATAATGAACGTTGAATTGCGTATACACTTGATGAGGTTAACTCTTTAACAAAACCATATGGTATTAGAAGGCCGATTAATCACCAAACATTATATGTAACTTCACGACCCATTATTTTAGTTATATGAAATCTTCTTTACATGTGAAATATTTCCAATAGAAGAAGCTAAAAATAAAATTATCAAATTAATTTTTTAATTTTAAACAACTAATAATTAATAATTTATTGGAAAAATTATCAAGAATATTAAATTCTTTTGCTTATTTTCCTACAATAATATCAACTTTTGATTAACCATGAATAATACCAACTTATGGGGGAGTTTTCCTATAATATACTTAACATGTTAAAAAATCAAACTTTGAGTGATTATATGACAGAAAAATTTAGTAAATTAGTTAATAAAATAAAGTTGGTATTATTCTAGGAACCCTCCAAAGTTGGCATTATTCGTAGTTAATCAAAAGTTTGTATGAAAATTAACAAAAGGTTGTATTATTCACGATAATTTTTCCTAATTTATTTGGAGATACACTATAACATACTATATTTATATATATATATATATAAAAGAAGGATGAGAAGGATTTTGTTTGACTTTTTGTTACTATATATACATAAAAGGATACTATGTTATAAAAGAACTTTTAAAATTTATGTTATAGTTACTCTTCTCATTGGATCCTTATATATATATATATATATATATATATATATATATATATATATATATATATATATATATATATATATATATATATATATATATATATATATATATATATATATATAGACATCTTTTAAAATAAATGTCACTACTTCAAATTTCTAATGATATATATAGTGAATTTAGGGACATTTATTAGACTTTTAGTGAAAATTAAAATGAAAACCAACAATTATTACACTAAAATTATATATCACTAAATTATATATCGCAAAAAGTCAAAAAGTTAATTTTGTTTTATTGAGAAAAAGAGTACAAGTTTAGAATCACCTGGATAGAAGAGTTTCGGGAATAGCTTAGGTCTCCCTCACCTTTACTCATGTGGAAATATTTGTTCATCCCCATTTTGCTCTATTTCCTTCTTCTAGCTAGCTAATTTCTTATTTCATCTTTTTATACATAAATAAATAGAGGATATTTGTCATTTAGTCTTTGTGCTGTACTACGGTCAAAGCTCTTATAATAAATAATTATATATTAATGATAATATTTTATTTTTAAATTGTCTTTAGATAGCTTGTTTTGACTTAGTGCATATACCAATAAGCAAGTTTTATAAATTTTATATTACCTCCGTTCCATTTTACTTGCAACACTTACCATTTTTAGAAGTTTCATATTACTTGCAATATTACTATTTTTGGCAAAAGTAATCTACTTATTTTATCCTTACTTTATTCATACCCCACTATCACCATCAATCATACATCATCCCATTAATTATTTAATATACCCACAAGTCACAACCACTATCTACTTATAATATATTTTTTTTATTTCTACCCCACATATCACCATCAATCATACACCATCTCTACTTTTACCAAACTGATTTGACGATCCTTAAAAAACGTGCTAAATCCAATGGTGCAACTAAAACGGAACGGAGGAAGCACCGAAAAGAACGCCTAAGGTAAGAACGCCTAAGGTAAGAAATCATAAGCCAATCACTATAATGTACTTATCCTCTTATCTCTACCACAGTTTTTGCAATTTTTTTTTATTCGCTTTTATAATTATCCAGACATTTTTTTCCTCGTGTATTAATTATCCTTTCTCTTTTTTTTTGGATTATTTACAAATTTTTATTTTAGCAAAAATTATGAAACACAGTGTCATAGAGGCTAGGGAGTAAATTATATGATATGTTTACATTTTACTATAATTCACTTAAAATAAGTTTTGAGTTTTCTTTGGTCTTTTATTTTCATTTATCGGTCTTTATTCTCTATGTGGTACTATGATAAAGGTTTTTCGACGCCTAATCCTACATTGATCATAATCATAGTTTTATCAGCGGAAAATAATGTGAATGATGATCATGATAATAATGATTTGTGCTAAATATAAACATTTTTATGTATCTTATGTATAACTATTTTATTTCAATTTTTTTTTACTTAGGAGAAATAAATAACTTATTATTTTATATATACAACAATTAGTTTTGATTTGCTATTTATTTTCAAAACAAAAAAGTATAGTTATATATCGCTCCTATATCTAGTTTGTTGAGATGTTTAATACACCTATTATTAGCCATCTCACGCAGGTCACCCTTGTTTACAAATCTTTCGCAAACAAGACCCTTTTTGCAGGGGCGGAGCAAGGATTACTAGTAGCATAAATTTAATTTGCTGCTATTTATTTGCTATTTAAATTTCAAATATAGCAAATAATGTAATTATTGCTACCGTTTTGACAATTCACAGCAAAAAAATATTTTTTCTATTATTTTTAACATTATCAGCAAATAAAAAAATCTTATTATTATTTTTCTATTGAACAATAGAAAAAAACTATAATACAAGTCACCCACTTCACTCTCTTTTTTTCTCTCAGTTGAAAACCTCACACTGCTATTTACCCTGATTCTCTTCGCACATAGTAATTTTTATTTGTTGTGGTTCTTTAAGTAACAGAAAAAAGCTTTTAGTTAGTTATTGTCCCCTTATTTGTCGTAATTCCAAATTGATCAGCAAATAAGCACATTTGTATAGTAGCAAATGACGTTAATTCTATTAGTGTACGGTTTAGACCAAACTTTATTCAGCCCTAGAGTCGAGAGCAGAAGCCAGAAGGGGTGAATGCCCTAATTAATTTGAACATAAATATATTATTGATTTTTTTTATCACAAGCTAAGAGAAAAAGAAAAGTTATTAGCACATATTTGTATATGTACTTATTGTGATGAATTTGCGTCTAAAAATGGTAAAAAATTAGTGTATGTCACAATTAAATTAATATTTAGTACTAATCAAATGAAATTCAATATTCAATATACTATTTAAATTTCATGATTAAATTTTTGCATACGTTGCAATATTTTAATTTATTTTCTTTAATATTAAGGGGTCCACATTTAACGACATTAATGTAATAGAGTGTTTTATTTAACTAAAATTTAATATTAAGTTCGTTTATAAACCACTAAGATTTTATACATATTATAACATAGGTGTATTTCTAGTTTTTTTTTTTGTGTGTGTGAAAAATGAGCGTACACCAAGTCACCAACAACTCCATTACTTGACTGTTTCTTAATTTGACTTTTCTTTTTAGATAATTTCTTAATTTGATTTGTTCAGTGCTTGTTTTTTAATGTCACTTGTTTAGTGATTTGGTATTCGTTATCATTTACAAAACCAAATAAAGTAGAGGACAAAAATCCCCGTCTCCTTATTTTATATTTCCTCTCTAGAAAACCTTAATCTCTATAATTGGTTTGAAGCTATCATTAACCTTTTGGTTGATGGTAAGCTCCTAATATTTACGTTTTAAGTTTTTTGAATATGATTAGAATAAATATTTTACCCATATATTGAGTTTTAATCTCTCTCCTCATAAGAGTTTGGAGTTATGAATTTTGGTCTGTAGTTGATTTGTTGGTAGAGATTAATGCAATAATGCAGCAGACACCAAAATTGCAATTACCATCAACTACATTAAATTTAATTCTATCTCAAGACTACAACAGTTCGAAAGACCCCTCGTAAAGGCTGTATTAATCAGCGATGTGCAAGAAGATATTCAGAATTGTCAGATCTCATACACAACGATCGTAGTTTTGTTAATATTGAATTAGATTTGGTTAAAGTTTTATGTATTTGCTAACTTGTATGTCTGATGTAGATGTCGTGTGACTCTTTATTAATGAAACTCTTTATTAATAAATCAAGTATTTTGGAAAAAAAAAATAAAGTTAGAGGATTGCGGTAAAACGACAATTAAAGTAAAAATACTATTCCCTCTGTAAAGGCTTTTAAAATAAATATATTATTTAATATTTATCCAATTTTATAAATTTAATAATAAATTTATAATTATGTAAAAGCAATTCTGAACATAAGACTCAATTTCCACTCAAAAAATCTGCTCTAAAATCATTTCAAAGATTCGAATAAATATCTATATCTCTATCTTTAACTTTCTTTCTATCTGGAACTCGAGGAGGAACAAGAGTATAATAATGAGAGATATAGGAATGATTATTAATTCGAATCATACAATTTAATAAAAATCTGAAATATTCCACATGTAGGTCTCATTTACCTCTATCATACATTCAATTAATTTTATTGTAAAAATACTAAAGTAAAATGTTAGTATACATTTTGTAGATTAAGATTCGATCTTATCTCACCAGGTCTCACAAAATAAGGTTTTTACATAGGTCGAGTTTGAGGTTCAAAAGTCCAACTAGATATTGACCCATGAGTGTATGACTAGGGCCGACCCTAAAGGTGCGCAAGAAGGGCCTTCGCCTAGGGCCCCATGTCAGAAAAGCAAAATTAATGATTGTAGAAAGTCTATATAGGTTATAAATGCAAAGGAAAAGAACCCCAATATGCTATTTCGCCCAGGGCCCAAAAATATCTAAGACAGACCCTATGTTTGACCATATATCAATATCATGAGATTGAAGGAAAAATTTTCTGATATCAATATCATTAAACCACAAAAGTGTGATTTTCTTTACGGTTGTAGTTTTGCAAAAACTTAACAAAAGTTTCTTTTAAAAAAAAAATTCAAAAGAGTTTTGGTTTATATTCTTCTTTTTTTAACTAAAAAGTACAAAATATCATCGAAAAACCAATTTTTAAAATAGGAAAACAAAAGGTGCATAGTTGAACTGAATCATCGCTTCAAAACAATTTAATCAAATCCGATTTTGAGCCAAAAACGATTTGGTCGAATTCAATTGTCAAATCGCATTAAACCGATTTAGAACCCATGAGTGTATGTCAAGTTTAGAAAGCTACTACTTTTAACATTTTGTAAACAACTACCCTACTACTAAAAAAACTACTTAAATCGCTACTTTGCCGAATACTATTTTTCTTATAAAGCAACATTTAAAGCTTATAAAACTACTAAAAGCTACCTAAACATTACGCATAACACAATCAATATGAAAGTGGAACCTTATCCATATATCAAAATAATACTCCCTCTGGTTTTTAATAGTTGATACACTTCTATTCTTCACTCTATCTTGTGCATAATTTTAATCTTTAATATCTCTGATTTCAAACAACATAATATTATGAAAATATGCATTTTGACAAATCAAATAAAATCTCATAACATTATACATGTATAAATATATAAATAAGATCAATTGATGAACAGTAATTATTACGAAAACTATAGCAATTAATAAAATCCAGAGGAGGTATAAATGTATAAGTCCAAAATACGGCTTGGAACTTGGGAGCCTCACGAACCTAACCAAGACTATTGATCGTATACGAATCCACACAATTGGAATCGATCACTTGTCCTCTTCGTCGTCTACAATCTTATTCATTTCCTCTTCTCACCTTCTCTCTTTTCTCTTCGTATTCCTCATTTCTTCTACTTATAAACCCTAATATTTCCCCCTTTTTGGACAAAATCATTCCTATTTATACGCGCAAAAAAAATGGGTACCCTAGGAAGAGCTATTTACACCGTAGGGTTTTGGATCAGAGAAACTGGTCAAGCTATTGATCGTCTTGGATGTCGTCTTCAAGGCAATTACTATTTCCAGGAGCAATGTAAGTTTTATATCTTAAACTTCTTCATGTGTAGATCTGCTCTCGTTTTTCTTTTTGATTTGTTATTTTTTGAAGTTTTTAAAACTATATTGATGAATATAGTTGACTAGGCTGTCAAATTTTACATTGTGAAAAATTGGAAATTTGAGATGTATGTGTTAGTTTGTTGAATTTTTTGTTTGTACGGAGAAAATCACTTTAAATGTATTAATTTTTGCCAATTTTGGTGCTTTGAAATGGATGTTAGTTTTCCCCCTTTGCGGTAAATGTGTTTGGAACTTTGGTAGTATACGTTTTTTAATTGCATTTTAAGTTCCTTTATTGATCTCCATTTTACATTTATCTGTCCATGATAGTTTAAGAAGAGTCAGGAATTTCCTCATGTTTCAAGTTAAAAGGGTTTTTGGCTATTGGTCTTTGGTTGTTGGTTATTTGCCGATATAGTTGGCTACTTGGCTTGTTTAACTGGTGGGAAGCATTGGCTTTTTTGTTAGTGGGTACGGTTGCTGTATAACACAATTGCTAAGAAGATATTGGTTCAAATTAATGTTTGTTTGCACTTTATTAGAGAAAAAGTGGATCGCTTGAAAAGAAGAAACTCTTATACATAATTAATTCACACCAAAATAGTGTGCAGGAACCTTAAAATGTTATTGGGTTATTGGAGTGAAGAGTAAGAAAAGTGGGTTTGTGGAGTGGATACTGGATAGTAAAGGGTGTGAGTTTGTAGCATGGAGATTGAGGAGTTTGTGCTAGGTGTGTGTTAGACTTTATTATGGGGAAGATACTTTGGACCAGAGTAACATAATTCGTAGCTAATTCACATTTTTGTGTGCGCGATTCGCTTAAAATGGCTCAAAAATAGTAGAACACTATCCATAACACGTTTTTTCGATTCACAATTCTTGATGAAATTAGCAAATCACGTGACCTTGCTTTGGAAAAGCTTTTGTCTTTGACTTTATAGTCTGTTTTTCATTGGCTTATAAGCCATTTGCCGAAAACATTTTTCGACTGAATGATCAACTAACAAGTTAAAAGTCAAAAGTCAACCAACGAGCTTTACAAATAGCCATTTTCCAATTCCCACCGAAAGTTATGGTTTATGAAATTTGTTTCCATGATTAGGTTTTTAGTTGTTGCAATTTGGCCCGTTGGAGCTGGAATCTTGTGTTGAATAGCTGACTAGGCACTCAAAGTTACACGAAGACATTAATATAGTTGTGTTAAATGAGTGGTCGTTCAATAAGGACAAATTTTCCTTTCATATGTCAATAATGTGTTAGCATACCGAGCTAAGGAGCTGTCCGGTTACCTTCAGAAGCTGAGATTGTCAAGCAGGAATTTGATACTAAGCGAAGGAGAATTCTTTCACTGTTCTCCTAACCGGGAATTCATCTTCAGAGCTAAGTCCCAAGGAGAATGTACGGGCGTAGGTTAGCGTCTCGTCCTACGAATGATAGCCTTTGAAGGCCGCCCACGGGATGTGCTGTAATGCAGAGGTTGTTAGAAGGTATCACTGAAAAACGGAACATTCTTCAAGTTAATGATAGGAGGTCCCCTGTAGTGACAAATGAAGCAGAGTTTGATACTAGTGGTGGAGTGTCTTCTAGTTCAGATGAAGATAGCTATCATCACAAAAGGAGGTATAAGGATGAGTTAAGGGATCTTAACCTTGAGTTGCCTGAATATGATGGAAGTTTAGATCCTGAGGTCTTTCGTCAGTGGCTGACTAGGTGCAACAGAATCTTTGAGCAGAAAGAGAATTGCCTCTTATTCGTACTCGCTCACCTATGAACGAGGCAGGTGCTATAACCGTTCGTGAGCCATACCCATAGCTCTCTCACTCCTTCTAGTAAGGGAAAGTTATGATAAGGAAAGCAATCATAAAAGCATGTCCACACTAAGAAAAGCGTACTCCTAGACTAGTATATCCGTGTATTCCCTATCGAGAACAAGAAGAACAAAAAAGACACTATTAAGACAGACGAAAGAAAGAACTCCCTCTTACCGCCGGACGGATACGAAATAGATCCTATAACAATTGCCTCCAGGCGAACTTACTTCGGAAACTTAAACGAATCAATTCCCACTTGACCCATTCTTCTGACTGCGCTAGCATCATCGGATACTAACAAGGCCCATTCATATCTTATTAGCCAATTTTTAAAAAGTTTTCCAATCCATCGATTAATACTACCCGCATCGTATAGGCGTAAAACATTACGTTTTAGGCCGTTGAAGGGATATCTTATAGTTCCAGCTCATATTGGGCGGTACGAGAACCACATTACCCAAACTTGTTCATTACTATATCACCTTAACTACTTTTCTATCTGCTGTTTACACTATGTCTAGGGGTAAAGGAGAAGAGTAGAAGGAAAGGAAAGGCTATATTTCCAAAACTATTAGACGTATTTTGGCTAAAAAGGAAGGAAAATGGTTATATGATAATTCCTTCTCTTCAATCTCTAATCTATATATCATATCCAAGCACATGTTATTTAAAGTTTAGGACCAATGCTTTAGATTTTTGCAATGTATGGGTAATAACGCATTTCATTCTATTTGAAGTGTGGACTTCAAGTTTTAGGGGTGTTTTAAGTAGCCCTTCGGAAGGGCAATGACTATTTGTTAAAGATGTGTCAAATTTGGATTGAACTTTTCTTTGTTTTAGTTTCGCGATGATTACAAGAACTTTTTGCCATGTCTATTATTTGAAGTGGTCTTCTAGTCTGCATCAATGATAATTTTCAAAAAAGTTTGCTTGTGGTCGGTGAACTAAGCTATTTTTATCAATTAATCATATTGAATGGTGGAAAATTATAAATGTTTACTTGAATGGAAATGAAGTTGATGTAAAAGAAGAGGGGTTCAATGAGTTCTTCTCGTATTTGTGGATGAATTATGCAAGGATTGATGATATAAATGAGTTTAGCAACTAGTATAAATGTTTACCTTAGGTAGCATTTTGCATTCCCATGCCCGTCCCACATTTTGAGTTGTATTGTGTTCCAGTTAACAGTGGCTATGATGGTACCTAGTAGTGGCTGGGGAGAGCTTGAGAGATGTACTCATGCGTGCAAAGCATGGGAATGAAATTTACCTGCCATGGTTAGTGGGTATGAAAATTTTACATTGATATGGGCATGGAAAAGGGCTATTTACTCATTTTTCCATTTCTGCATGGGAAATGAGCCAATCTCAAAAAAATTATAAGAAATCCAAAAACATACTTTGTATTTTGGCACACGTTTTCTTTGAAAGCATATTAAGGCATGCCTAAGGCATGCACATTGGATTGGTGCATTCCCTTGCGCTTTTGTGTATCTCACGCTTTAATTAAGGTTAGATTATAGGGTAAAGAACTACAATTGTATGAATGTTTCAAGTATATGAGGTCTATCTTTCATAGAAACAAAGATATTGACCATGTACACATAATTATTGGTTTTGGAATTAAGGCACTGGTATCTGTTTAGAATGAAGAGTGATTGTTTGCATGGTATAGTCATGTACCGAAAACACAACAAAAATGCCAAAGCCTTAATCCCAAAAGATTGGAGTCGGCTACATGAACCAAATAGAAATGAAATTTTGTGACCGTGAAGGTTAATGTTTAAGTAGAAGGTTATATTGAAGCTTTTGTTTCAATCATCAAGGTAGTGGCAAAATTGGAGGTTCCTGGACTGACTGGTTCTAGTTTGTGCTGTTTAATCTGGATTTTGGTAGAAATCTAGGTTCTCTTTTTGTTTCACTTGCCTCCTTGATTTTTGCTGCAACATTTTGTTTTGCATATGTATATGGTATTAGGTGGATATTGGTCTGATAAAGTCCTGTTACATGAGTAACATGAGATTTGTAACTGTTTTTTTGACATCTTTTTTACTATGTATCATTTAATCCATTTAAATTTGGTTTACAATGATTGATATCTTGTCTCACGAATTTGTGACTCCTAATTATTTTTTTCTTTATCCAAGTATCTCGGCATCGGACCCTTATGAATGTTTTTGACAAGAGGCCCATTGTTGACAAGGAAGCATTTGTGGCACCTAGTGCATCCGTTATTGGCGATGTGCAGATTGGACATGGCTCTTCCATCTGGTATGGATGTGTCTTGAGAGGTAAGTTGTATTAAAACTTTAGCCAGTTGTAAATATTCTCATGATAATCATGTTTGTCAAGTTGGCAAAGGGCATGTTTGTCTTTGGGTGTCTATATGTATATGTTTTGCCAAGCTAATATATAAAAATGCTTTAATGTTTGTCTGTTGTGTGTGCATGCTTGATGACTGTGCTTGAAGCGTCTAATGCCTAATCTCTGCTCCTCCTTTCTCTTAAAAGAATTTCTAATCATTGTTCATTGCAATAAAGTGATTGTATTTTTCCTTGGCAAAGCTAGCAACCCTTGTGAACTTATGCTTCACTTTGTGCATATATTAGTCTATTTATGTTCGTATTTTCGTATGCTTTATGATTGAGGTATGAGTATCATATGGTGTTTAGAACAACTCTCTTATTTTCTTCTAGGTATACTAATAAAAGCTATTGATAAAAAAAAAATACTAATAAAAGCTACAATTATCTATCTTTAGACTTAAACCATGTGTTTAGATTGAAGAAATTGGAAGAAAAGGAAAGAGAGGGATTTGGAAGGATACAATGCCCTTTGTCCGATTAACAAAGTTGGAGGGAGCGATTTGGAAAGGATTTGAAATGATTAGTTCCCTTAATGTTGTTAGTCATCCATTCTCTCTAAAAGAGGAAAGATTTGGAAGGACTTTTTTTTCCTCTTCCTCTCCCTTCCTTTTCCTCCTAATCAAACAAGGGAAGCTTTTCTTATCATTCCCTCTACTTGCTTTTCCTTCCCTCCTTTCTCCTTTCATTCTTTTTCTTTCCCTCCTAAATTCTTATCCAAGCATAGTGTTTATTATTGCTAATAAAAGTTTATCCGCTCTTTGAAGAAGCGACGCTAATTTCTATTTTTTCGACCTATTAACAAGATATATATTTCTGGGTAAAAATTATGGATTTGTTGCTTTAGTGTTTGTGTTTCACAACGCCTTCATATTATTTCATTCCCATTTGCATGCTACTTTAATTGCAAAAGATATATTGTGACAAGAGGGTGAGTGAATCCTCTTGTGTTATCTATCTAGCTACCTTGCTGTCATCTTTTGATCTACTCCATCCAATTTAGTTTAGTTAACGTGTTAGGGTTTACAATTTACACTTTTTTCTTATGTAAAAACTTTGACAATTATTTAAGTTTGATAACATATTGACAATATGTATTTAATCAAATTTATTAAAATATAATATAACAATTTTTAACAAAGTATGAAAAATGTGCAATTATGAATAGTCTCAAATACAGAAACGTGTGAACTAATTTGGGAGAAAGGGAGTAAGTTAATTAATTCATTGGAAAGGTGGCTTCGTTCAGGTTAAAACATAATAAATTGTATTGAATTTTACTTAGGGTTTAGGATTTGTTACCTTTTCTGATCATATCTTAAGTGATGAGTGTCACTTGGAGACAACGGGTAATGTTATGAAATAAGAATTTGGATCGCACATTTGTTTCTCACCTGTGTCTACTTCAATTCTCTTTTTTGATTTTTAAGTACTCTTGTGCTTTTTAAGCAGTTTTGTCTGCTGCTGGCTCAGACTATAATTTGTGCTTCTGTAGCTCAGTTTAGGCTTTATACCTCTTTTCGTACAGGTGATGTGAACAGCATTAGCATTGGATCTGGGACCAACATTCAAGATAACTCTCTTGTTCATGTGGCAAAATCTAACTTAGCCGGGAAGGTATTGCCGACCATAGTTGGAGATAATGTTACTGTAGGTGAGTAACTAAAGACAAACCTATTATGCTATGTTTGGGAATGTTGATTTCATTTGAAAATGTGGATTTGACTCAAATTTAGTGTTTGGCAAGTAAAAAATTTTCAAATTTGGATTTGAGTCAAATCCACTAATGTTTTAAAAAATGGTTAAAGATAAGTATTTGAGAATCACTTCCCTAAGCTTGTGATTCTCAAATTCTTCTTTAATGAATTCATAATTGAAATCTACATTTCCAAATGAAATACTTGTTCCCAAACGCAACCTTACACTTTTTAACCATGTAACAAACTTTTGTGACCGTTAATGTGTCTTGAACAGGTCATAGTGCTATCTTGCATGGCTGTACTGTTGATGATGAGGCATTTGTGGGCATGGGTGCCACTTTACTCGATGGAGTAGTTGTTGAAAAACACGCTATGGTTGCTGCCGGTGCCCTTGTTAGACAGAACACTAGAATTCCTTCTGGACAGGTTGAGATTTTCTCCCTTTCTACTACAAGGCCATTATGCGTGGCGTTTTCTTTTAGTTGTGACCTATGTTACTCGGACTCTTCATTTTGCTTCACGTACCCATGTATGATCCTTGATACTATTTTGGGCTAAAATTGAATATTTAGTCGTATCTGACTCTTGGATACGTACCAGTATCCAACATCAGTACCCGAGTCAAGTAACATAGGTTGTGACATACTTTATATTTGATGACTGGCTAAATAGTCGTGTTTCCTCTGTTGGCAAGGAGTATTTGTTTAAGAAAACAGTTCGCTTTATGTCTCATAACTGTGCAACTTTCCTGAATGCAGGTTTGGGGTGGCAATCCAGCCAAATTTCTCAGGAACCTTACAGAGGAAGAGATAGCTTTCATTTCTGAATCTGCCTCTAATTATTCCAACCTTGCGCGGGTTCATGCAGCTGAGAATGACAAGGGTTTTGATGAGATTGAATTCGAGAAGGTGTTGCGTAAGAAATATGCCAAGAAAGATGAGGAATATGACTCAATGATCGGTATTGTGCGAGAAACACCCCCAGAACTCATCCTTCCCGATAACATTCTACCTGATAAAAGTGCGCAAAAGTCTTCATAAATCAGGCTTTCCAGCAACACTCGTACCATTGCTGGGGGTTGTTAGTGTTATTTAGTCAGCTATGCTCAAATATTACCAAGGATGGCTGCCTCACTTCCAATAATTCAATGTCCAGACAGTTGTTTACTTACAATTTTTGGTTTGATATCCGTTCGGTTTTTGCTGCAAGAGAAATTCGATTCGCGCTATGTAATTCTAATGTTAAGACACTATTCTTTTAGGATGTCAGTTCATCTACTTATCTTGCAGGCAACGAAAATAATTGTCATTTATTGACTTGTAAAACCCGAAATTGTACTGTAACGAAGTAGAACTAGAAACTTATTTGATTGCCATCATGAAAAAAGGTGACTCGGGTTAGGCTTGGTAAAAGCTGACTTGACTTGTTAACTAGATTTGAAATCAATAAGAAGTTAGTGGGATAGGGTGACATTTAACTAAGATTAATTGATCAACCAACATGATCTATTTACTAAATGTTATAGACTAAGGTTGAATTTCTAAATCTGAAAAAACTTGTAAAACTCATTTTTTTAAATTAATGAGTCATTTTAGGGTTGGATCGAGACCAGAAAAATTTGATATTAATAATTTAACCTAATTAATCCATTGTGAATGGATGAAATTTTTTAACAATCCAATTAAATCAAACTTAAAAAACCCATTCATCCAATGAAAATCATTAAATTTTGGAAGTTAATATATTCTCTTTTACTTGCCAAAAATAAGATTAAAACAATAAGTTATGTAGAGGCAGAGAAGCAACGGGCGACGGGTGACAGCAGGTCGATAGCTTATCATGGGAGAGAAGTGATTGACGCCGAAAGCACAATCAATAGAGGCTGATGATTGACGGCGACTGGTGAAGTTTTAGGTTTTTATAACAAAAAGAAAAGGGAGAATGGGAGAGAAGGGAAATAGCAATCAATCAAGTGATAAACATTGAATTCAAAATCAAATTAAATAATTAAATTATAAAAGAAAGGAAATAATTAAATTAGAAATTAATTGTACATTATAGTTATATTTCATTTTATTCTGAAGCACCGTATATATCATGTACATTGTATGATATTTTGTATTGTGCGTGTAGATGATTACAAGAAATAAATCACATTAAAAGACAAAAAGTTAATTATGCTTTAACCATCTCCAAATATCCAATATATGAAATAATACTCATTTAATAATTAGTTTCTAGCAAGTCAAAGATATGAAAATAATTTATAGGAATATTAACAACAGCTAGTCTCTTGAGAGACGTATCTCAAGCACATCCCATTACAAATTAATGCCTACTTACCGTGTTTATAATGCCTACTTACATAATTCTTAATGCTTACTTGCCGTATCCTTAATGTCTATTTTCAATATTTTAAATGTCTACTTAAATCATTCTTAATGCTTAGTTACAGTTTTCTTAAAATTATAAAACGGGTCGGCCTAATTAGAGATGCTCTCTCAAAAGAAATTGTGTAATAACAATGCCATCATAATCCAATCTTTTAGGAAAAACTTTTTATTGAGAAAGTGAGACTTAAGCAATTTCTTAAAATAATAATGTGAGTTGTGTTTTGTTTAAGTAATAGTTATAGATTAGCCAGTTTCCTGGGAGACCGTCTCTTTTATAGACGTCTTTTAAGCCTAACCCATTAAAGTTTAATGCGTACTTTTACCCTACATTTTCCTTTGAGCTGGCCGAATTTGAAACCGTCTTTTAAAGACACCATCTGTCACAAGAATTTGTGATAATATATATGGGTTTCAAATTCAATGGGCTTTTATAGCTTTTCTACAACTTTTGGATGGGCCCTTTGCACAGGCACAATTGCACTTGTATAGGGTTGGGCCTATCTCTTTGGACTTTTGAAATATTTGAGGACGATCCAAAGACGAGTTTTTTTCACATGAATATATTTTTATTTTTTTCAAATGCTCTTTTGAAAGACCATCTTTTGTAATGATGACTGTCAAAAGTCTAACCCAAATCTATATTTAGAGTTGTAACAATATATATTTAGAATTGGACTGGACTTTTGAGAGTGGTCTTTTCAATATAATGTAAAATCAATATCCTACTATAGAAGGCAACATAAAAAGTCTTCCTTCGGATCTTTACTATAAAGCTCATGCACGCACGACATTGAATTTTCTATGGATGATCTTACACGTATCTCAATGATGTCAATATATTACATTTAAAGAACTTGAGAGCTGAATAATTCTAATTTTTTACTTAGCCATCATTAAATAATTACAAGACATTTTTTGCAAGAAATGTTATTAAGGTATCAGTATACAACATATTTTAAAGTCTTTAATATTTGTAAGAAATGTTATTTATTATCTAAGTTAAAATAAAAATTTACATGTATATTATTTTTTTTGGTTATATAAGTAAATATAGCATTTGAATAGATCATCACATATAATTATAGTCAATCAACAAATATTATATGTTTTAATGAGTTAATTGTTTTCCTAATATAAAATCAAATATAAAAAATTTACCTGCCAGTAATAAAAAATATGAGAAAAGTTTTAATTAATAATAGTGTAACACGTGTCTCAAGTTGTTTCTTTATTAGTATATGCTAGTATAGAAACTCGTGCAATGCATGAATTTATGTGTATGAAATATATTAAAAGATAACTTCAAAACTTAGTGCAAGCATATATTATCATGATTAAATTTATCAAATAAATGATTTTTTAAATGCAAAAATTAAATACTGATTTTATTAAATTATTTATTGAACACATCATTTTTTCATTCAATTTAATTATATTAAATTTTATATGAGTTATATAGAAATGCTATAATAAATTTACTCCATACTATATCTAATTTAGCTCTAAATTTAAAAATAATTAAATTCTAATTTAGGAAAATATATTGTCATGTAATCAACTATCATTCACTAAAATAATTACATTTATCATGCCTCCTTAGAGAATGACACTTGTAATTTTTCGATGTTTTTATACTATTGTATGATTTGTTATGCCTCCTTAGAGAATAACACTTGTAATTTTCCGATATTTTTATAGTATTCTATGATTCTATGATGTATGATTGTATGATGATTTTATTGATTATTGATATGATAGACAAGGATCTAAAAGAAGTTTGACTTATTATAAATTCGTCCATAGCATCAATCATTGATGTACACCTAGTACAATTGTCAAAATTACAAAAAAAAAGATTAAAATATAAAAATACATAACATCTTACCTTGTTGAAGTGCCCATGTGTTACCCACATGTGAGTTGTCCCACATCGGAGGAAGAGAAGAGTATGCATCACTTTATATATTCAAGGAGTAACTCCTACTTTTACCAATTGGTTTTAGTAGTGAACCTTCTTTGGGTGTATGGGTGGACTACTTCTTCTTCTCCTTGTTTGGGTTACCCAGACCCATTTTCTAAATTTTATCATATCTCATAATCAATAACAATAATCTTATAAAAGGGCAAACAATACCCCACAATCCAAAACATAAAACTTACCTTCATAAAGCAAGCCAATACAAAAAAAAAAACAATGGAATTTTCTTGGATACTCTCACTCATAACAATAATTATTTCCCTTACTATTTTTGTAAACCATAAAATAAAAAAAGCACAAAAATTACCACCAGGACCACCAAAACTTCCTATAATAGGAAACCTCCATCAATTATCTTCCAAAAACAGCCTCCCACACCAGCGTCTAGCGGAGTTATCGCGGGTGTACGGTCCTATCATGCACCTTCAACTAGGACAAATTCCAACGGTGGTGATTTCATCATCAGAAATGGCAAAAGAAGTGTTGAAAACACATGATAATGTTATTTGTAGTAGGCCAAAGATGTTGATGCCAGAAGTTGTTTACTATGATTGTAGTGATATTGGATTAGCACCTTACGGTCAGTATTGGAGAGAAATACGGAAGATTGCTACGTTAGAATTGTTTACTGCTCGTCGTGTTGACGAGTTTCAGTCGTGTAGAGAACAAGCTGTTTTGGATTTCTTGCAGGGTTTGCTTCCTCAGGTTAAGGCTGGGTCTGTTATTAATCTTACACCCAAACTTTTTAGCCTTAGCTTTGATATTATTTTGAGGTATCATTTTTTGTTTCACTTTGTTGTTTATTTAGGTTGGGTTAATTTTATCAATTATTTTAAATTTGATTTTGGTTTTTGTTAGAGTTTATTAGATATCTAGGGCCTTAATTATCAGCTGAATTAAATTTTTGGTTGAGATGGTTCCTTGACATGGATACATTGTATTAGAAGCCAACGTGACATGAGGTCACGGGTTCAAATTTCAATCACCCCTCATTTAGAGTGGAATATTCAGCACTCGTGTGAGGGGACGTGTTAGAATATATAAAATATCCTAGGGCCTCAACCATCAGCTTAAACTTTTGGTTAAGTTGGTTCCTTGAAAGTTTTATACTCCCTCCGTTTTCAAATGTTCTTTCCATTTACTTTTTGCACAACTTTCAAAGTAAATTTTGAGTCTTAATATCTCTATATATGCATCATATAAAATTATAAAAAATATATAATAAAAAAGTATACATTAAAACGAATCTAACGAGATTTAACATGAATATATTTTATCATCTATATATGTCTTAAAAATCATAATTAAATTTAATATGGAAAAAACATTAAGAAACAGAGAGTATATCCTTATATGTTTGTTATTAAGGGAAATTTGGTCAGGGTCGGTCCTCAATTTTCTGACGCCCTGGGTCACATACACTATTGTATGCATTTTTTTCAAATTTTAAGTAGTTATTTTATAATTAACAAACATACAAATAAATTTTATCGTATATTACCCATAAGACCACAAATTTATTAAAAAAATGGATAAGTGATATAAAAAAATAATCACTTTGTCCATCCCAAATCCAAAATTAAGACAATTTTTATGCATAATTTTAATATTTTACCTAGTTGAAAATCTAAACAGTATCCCATTCTATATTTCTATGTCAACAACTCTTATAATAACATAAATATTACTCCCTCCTATTCACCTTAGCTTTCCCATTTACTTTTGGAACACTATTTATCTATCACTCTTAAATTGCATTTTATTATTAATTTATAAATTAAAACATAGTCACGTGAGATCTTATTTGATTCGTTTTGATGTAAAGATCATTAATATCAACTTTTTATAATTTTTAATTATACATAACTCGATATATTAAGGATCGAATGGGTGCATTGAATAGAGTGTATAAAGTAAAAGAGATACTTAAGATGAATAGGAGGGAGTATAAACTAAACCCGATCTCAGCGATAATAATAGAGAAATATAAGAACAAATATGATAGTTACTCCAATGAAAAAGATTGAGATATTGAGTGAATAAAAATAATGGAAGAAAAAAATGGCTAGGTTTTAAATATCATGGAAGAAAATTGAGAAATTAGTGGCTTAATCCTAAATCATCCGTCTTGTATTGAGACCATTTCACCATGAAACGAGCCCATATAATTATTCCATTTTTTTAATTGATTATTTTAAAATGTAATTTTCTTAAAGTTATAAGTAATCACTTTAAATTTATTATTTTAAAATTATAAATAATCACCTAAACTTTAATATTATAAGCAATCACTTTAATATAAAAATTATATATTAAGCCAGCATTATCTCACCTTGACGTCTCATTTAAAAAGTAGTGATATTAAATTTAGAAGATTAGACTAAGATAGAGAAAGATTGAAGGAGGTAGAGTATGCGGATATATTACTCTCAAAGTAAATACATGTTATTAATTTGCATTGGAATATAATATTTCTTCCAAAAACTATTACTTAATTTCCTAAAAGTTTTTTAGATTCCCAATTCAACCCACTTATTTCATTTAAGAGGCCCTTTCCCTCATTCAATTCCCACGTCAAGGCATTTTCAATTCATTTTTATTGGGCCCTTTGATTAGGCTAGTTATATTTTCTTGCCCAACTCCAGAGCCGGTCCTAAATTTAGTTTTATATATTTGAGAAGTAATTAATTCTTAATACTATCAATTGGTTTTAATAGTAAAACTCTTTTGAATTTGTACATAGATTACTTTGTTTTCTCCTTATTTGGATTGCTCAAATTCATTTTCTAAACTCTAACATTAAGTTACATAGAACATGATACTGGTAGAGTATATAACATATCTTGAGGCCTCAACCATCAGCTTAAACTTTTAGTAAGTTGGTTTCTTAACAAGGTATCAGAGTCAACGTGACAAAAAAGTCACGGATTTTCATTTATAGTGGAATATTTAACGCCAGGTATGAGGAGGGCATGTGCTGCATCCACACTTCTAGCCTAATAGGCTCTCGTGTGAACTGTGAGGAGACATGTTAAAGTATATAACATATCCTAAGACCTCAACCATCACCTTAAGCTTTTGGTTGAGTTGATTTCTTAACAGGTATTAGTAACAATTTCATACATTAAAGGGGTGCTTGGTATGAAAACATAAACCGTAATGGAAAAGAAAATGTAAAGAGGAGTAAGGGTGGTATAAAAATATAAGAGAAAACATATGAGTTGTAGTTATATATTGTTTGGTATAAAAATATAAGAGAAACATTGGGAATTTGTTACATGATATAAATAGGTGGTAACAAAAGATATTCATTATCCTCAAGAAAGGGATTAGATAAACCTAAAAATTATCCCAAACAAAAAATATAAAGTAATGGTAATTAAATCCCTTACTTGGTAATCCCTCCTATTCATAGAGAATTCATTGCTTTATTGGATCAATTTACTGAAAATGTCTTATTTCTATTTTTGTCATTGTTTTTACCATTCTACCTTTACTACAACAACACAACAACACATAAATATTAACACCCTTTATGGAAAAATAGAGTTTACCACTCACTTTTAAGTGGTTCCTCGCCCCTCCTTGGTTTTGGTGCAAAACTCATATGTTCCATTCTCTATAAATATGAAGGAGTTTTAAAAAGTTATTACCAAAACCCTAATGACTCGTTTGGTAGGTGGTAATAAACTGTGATAATGGGAATGAAAAATTAGTGTAATTTTAGTTGAAAAATCTTTTGGCTACCTTGATGGCCATGCTAGAGAACCTTCAATCATTTTATTTTGTTCATAATACTCATTCTAATGCATTACCGATAGGAGATGTGGTATTAGGTGATAATGAAAATTTGTGAATAAAAGAACTTTTTTGTGAATAAAGTTTCAATACCATGGGAATAACATGAAAGTTTTGATGAAATTTTACGCTATAAATTATTCCCATTACCATTATTTAGTACCACTGATCAAATTGGGCGGTTAAGAGTAGTGTTTGTTGAGTTCTTTCGGATGATCAGATACAGTTTGTCATAACAGATTAGCTTTGAATCAAAAAGGCAAAGATGGAGAATAATTTAGAAGACTAGTAGCGGACTCATCGGCGGCGGTCTCCGGCTTCTCGATCGGCGATCTGTATCCATCCCTAAAGTTCATAAGTTCAATTTCTGGTATGAAAGCAAACTTGCAAGCAATGGTGAAGAGGCTGGACAGACTAATGGATCCCATAATTGAGGAGCATTTGATTAAAAACAAACAACCCAAAGATAATAATGAACATTTGGTTGATATTCTTTTAAAATATTACAAGAATGATCACAATGCTTTTTCTCTCACAAAAGATAACATCAAGGCTATTGTTTTTGTAAGTATCTTCCAATTATACCTCCTGTCTTATCTCTACTTTTTGCTTGATCGAGGGAAAATTTTATAAAAATTCACCTATTTAATATAATTACTAATTAAATTCAACTATTGTTTATTTTTATTTCTTCATTTACAAAAAAGCTTTGTAGATGGACAGATGGTTATAATCAAAAGATGAGTTATTTTATGTAAGTCGGCCCATCTTGTATGATACAGTATCATGGTGAGACAGCCTCAAAATAAGAAGTTCATAAGCAAATGGTTTCTATTATTGCGCTATTTAATCCAAGTATGATGCATGTTTCACGTTGAGACCGTCTAATTCAAGAATTTGTGTAAGTAAATATACTTAATCGGTGAGTTATTTTAGCAGATCAAGCAAAAATTAGTTTATTAATGATAATTTCCCTAATTTAACATTGACCGCATTCTACTTATAATTCAAAATGTGTCAAGGTAAGCTTATGGTTGAGGCCCCAGGATATGTTATATACTCTAACAAAATGCAAGGTATCAGCATTTTAAAGTTTTAATTATTTTAAAATAAATTACTTAAAGTAGCATATCATGTGAAAGTATCAACTCAATCAAAATTTTAAACTAATGGTTAAAACTTCAGAATATATTATATAATACTCCAACATGCCTCCCTAACACATAAGCCTTTGAGTTTTAATTATTTTTCTATCTAAATAAAAGCAAAAACATTAATTAATATGTTAATTTTTGTGTAAATTTTATAGGAGTTGTTTGGTGCTGGAGGTGAGACATCTTCAACCATAATAGATTGGACAATCTCAGAATTATTGAAGAATCCAAGGGTAATGAAAAAAGTACAAAATGAGGTTAGACAAGTATTACAAGAGAACAAAATAATGGTGGACAAATCAAGTCTAGAAAAGCTTACATATTTAAAATGCATAATCAAGGAGACATTAAGGCTTCATCCTCCCCTCCCTTGTTTAATACCAAGAGAATCAATGAAGGATTGTGAAATAAATGGATATAATATACCATCAAAAACTCGAGTTTTCGTTAATGCATGGGCTATTGGAAGAGATCCCGAGTGTTGGAAAGACCCAGAAATGTTTTATCCCGAGAGATTTGATGGGTGTTCGATAGATTACAAAGGAAATAATTTTGAATTTATACCGTTTGGTGCTGGAAGAAGAATATGTCCCGGAATGGCACTTGGTATAGCTACTGTTGAACTAGTGTTAGCTATGTTGCTTTATCACTTTGATTGGAAATTGCCTAATGGGAGTAACCACCAAGATCTTGATATGAATGAAGCATTTGGTATAATTGGGAGGAGGAAAATGGATTTGAAAGTGATTCCTGTGATTCAATCATTTTCAGGATTCAAATAATTAATTTGTCTTTACTTAATTATGTAATTAATAATTAATAAAGAGTGATCTTTCATTGTTTGAATGTACTTTATTATATATTATTATATTGTACAATATTAATGCTTAACAATGAAATTTGTATATGTAACTATGGAATAATAATGAATGTTAGTTAATACATAAGTAACTAATGATTGCAAAGCTTAAATTTTGTTGACTATATTCATATCTAGGGCCACTACTAGGAGGGTTCACCAGTCTAAACCCAGACCGGACTGGAAGACCGAAATCTTGAATATTCTCGGTCTAACCCGGATTCCTTTCGGTTCGGTCCGGGTTTAGACCAGTTAGACTGGAAAATTTTTTAATATCAATAATAAATTAAAAATAAAAGATTTTAAAATAATTTGGCAAATTAATTATTATAAAATTAAAATATTTGAATTAAAAAATTATTTGTGTTGGAAATAAAATATTTAAAGCCCGTTAAATAAAAATATACATAATAATCGTAAATATTATTTCCTTTTAAAATCACTTTTATGTACATCCGGTCCAACCCAGATTTTTTCAGGATTTAGACCGGACCGGAAACCTGGAATTGTGAATAAGTAAGACCCGGAGACCGGACCAGATGCAACCGGTCTGGTTCAGTCTCAACCTGTTCCGGTTCGGACCGTCGGTCCGGTCTCATTATGCACACCCCTAAGTAGGGGGGTTCAACAGGTCGGGCTGCTATTTTGAGCCCTTATCCCGTTTAATTTTAGAAGGGTTTTGTAAGGATCGGATTGAAAATGATTGGGCAAAAAACAGACTCTACTATAATTAAAATGAACCGAGCTATAACAGTGCTTAATAAGAGTTTGAAACGAGCCTTTTTAAATAGCATAATTAATGGATAATTTAATTATTATAAAAGACAATGCATATATATATTAACATTTCTACAATTTAATTATCATGAATGATAATCTAATTATTATAAATTGATCAATGTGGATTATTATAATGTATGGGCCGGGTTGAATCGGGCCATACTTTCAGTGCCCAATCCATGTAAAGCCCATATTAAATTTAAAGGCCCTTATCAATTCAGTTCATATTTACGTAAGTTCGTCTCGACCTGACCCGACCCATTAAACACTTTATTTATATCGAACTACTTTAGTCATGTCGTATTAAGGAATGTGTCTAACATATTTCCGACAAAAACCAAATATAATTAGTAATATATTAGGATAGAAACCCGTGCAATGCATGAATTTTTAAATACGTAAATATTATAATGAAATTTTAGATTGCAAATCGTACTTCCACATTTTTTCCTAAATATCAAAATTGTAATATTGGTAGTCTAACTATATAAATAACTGATTTTAATTATCAATTAATTGAATTTTATGTTATTCTCGTTTTAAATAACAATTTATGGAAAAAAGGCTATTATGAACTTCAAGTAATTTCCTAAATTGTTAGATAATTTTATTCACAGAATTCGGTGTTTACAAAAGAGGTATACATCAAGCTTATATAAGAGAAGCAACCTACAACCTGTTAAGCAGGTAACAAACACCTATGAGTTAGTTATACTTGAGCACAGAAGCCCTTCAAGGAGGAACATTTTCTTCTTAACAACACTTAAGTCTTCATGTTGATGCAGCACCATCACAATTAGAGGTGTTCAACGGGGCGGGGCGGGTCAAAACTTAAATGGGCCGGGTCGGGGTGGGTCGTGTCAAATGTTAAATGAGGCGGGGTGGGTCAAGCCCGTTTAAATCCGACCCACTTTGACCCATTTTTTAAAAGTTAATAAAAACAATTTTTTTATTATATTTTATAACCCGTTGGGTCGATCCACTTATGTTTATAATAATATCATTTAAAAATAAAAAAAAAGTTGCAAATTTTTTTCCCAATTAATTCTATTATAATTATACGGCCCGACCCTTTCCACAAAGGCCCGCCAATGACCCGCCCCGTTATTAACCTAACCCGCTAATGATCCGTTAAAATGTGATACGACCATTGACCCGTTAGGTCGACACGCCCCATTGAACACCTCTAATCACAATCAACAGAAGGCACAAGCAAGAGCATGACAAAATGTCCTTGTAATCTTAACACTTTCTTTAATATTTAATTCCTTGTCATTTAATTTCTTATATTAGTTTAACTTAGTAAACTTTACATGTTCTTAGTAATCATCCTTGAATAATAAGTAGTCTTGTTCTTCATTATTTGTTTCTTAGCTTGAATCATTGTTTGTGTTTCTTATTGTTTGATTATCGCTTTCCTTGTAAGTTTCAATTATTATTATATTTATATATGTTTAGCATTTATCTTAGGGTTTTCTAGGGTTTGAACCTATAATTCAAGTATGATTTGATTATTGAAACTATTTGAAAGTGTTTATAAAATTAGGATTAAAGTAATTAAATTGTGTTAATAACCTTAAATTAAAGGGAAACTCCACATGGTACTATCCAGTTTCAATGAAATGCTAGTGGTAGCACGTTTTTATAAAAAATCCACATGTTAGCATCTAGTTTATACACTATCTCATTGTCGTAGCATTTTTCCGTTAAGTTCATGTTAAATTCCATTTACTTTATCATTTTGTAAGTTTTTTTCACATGGTAGCATCCAGTTTTTGTTTTTATTCACTATTTTAACATTTAATTCACCATTTTAATATTTAATTCATCGTTTAATTCATTAACTCTATAAATGTTTAATAATTTTATGGAAAAATAATAAGAAACTACCTAATCTATAGGTCTATTTGTAAAAAACTACCTTTATTTATTTTTTTCCAAAAACTACGTAATCTGCTGATATATTTCTCTGGAAATGACTACCATTTAACGGAAAACGTTAGTTGACTGTTAAGTTTGAGAGTTTGACCAATTTGGGAGATAAGTTGTCAATGTGGCAGTATCTCATTAGTCCTCGTATTTTTAAATAATTTAAAATTAAAACACATAAATTAAAAAAATAAAAATAAAAGATATTTGATGTCATTTTTACCTATCATAACGATCTTTTTTCAAAAAATGGATGTTGCAATTATCCTTCCGGGATAACTCTTTTGAAAATCCGGTCGAAACAAGTATTTATTCGCCTATTTTTCGATACGTAAACCGAAAAAGATATTTAATGTCATTTTTACCCATCATAACGACTTTTTTTTTTTGAAAAACGGACGTCGCGATAATACTTATGAGATAACTCTTTCGAAAATCCAATCGAAACAAGTATTTATTCGAAAGAGTACTTGTTTCGACCGGTGAATTAAATATTAAAATGGTGAATTAAACGTTAAAATTATTTTCCATTTATAATTTTTCCATAGAATTATTAAACATTTATGGGCGTAATGAATTAAACGGTGAATTAAACATTAAAATGGTGAATTGAAAGTTAAACTGATGACTTAAAGAAAAACTGGATGCTAACATGTGGAAAAAACTTACAAAATGATGAATTAAATGGAATTTAACATGAACTTAACGGAAAATGTTGTGGCAATCAGATTGTGCATAAACTGGATGCTACCATTTGAAATATTCTTAAAAAAATGCTACCAGTGGCATTTTATTAAAACTGGATGCTACCATGTGAAATTTTCCTAAATTAAATATGCTTTGTTGGACCAATTAATAGAACTAACATGTGAGGTTAAGATCAACTATATATGTTATAGGATAAATTTTGGTTCAATTCTTATTAATTTGTTTCATTAGACTTGCGTATGAGAATAAAATTAATAGGGTCTAAATCTAATTGTTAGTCAACAGAGCAAGAGTTTGAGATTAACAAGATCATATTTAATCACATAATTAATCTGAAATTTTATAGACACTAAAAGAAGTTTGATCATACGAGAATTTAGGGGATTTCCGACACCCTAGATTTCTTCATCATATAATTTCAATCCAGATTCTTATTGCATTTTAAGTTTATCAGGTCCTCGATTGAGAGACCGTCTATAGTATAGACGCCTTTCAAAAGAGTCCAGCCCAATCTCAATGATTAAAAAAAAGAAAAAAATCTAAAAATAGACGTCTGCGGTTGAGCTTTTTGAATTGGTGTTATAACTTATTGAAGTTGGTGTTATATCTATTAAAGTTGGTATTTGGAGTTGGTGTTATAACTAATTAAAGTTGGTATTATACCTATTTCGAGATACTAATTTTAATAGGTAATACTATCAACTCTAACAGGTTATAATATCAACCTCAATAGTCATATCACCAACTCCAAATAGGATTATACTACGCGTATTTTTTTAAAGATTTTTTTCTAAGTAATAATGGGCCGGCCCATTTGAGACGCGTCTCTCGTAAAGACGGTCTCAAGTAAGAATTTGTGTAAGTTTATTAGTTAATGATCAATCAAATTATGTTTTTCTTCACTAGTAGAAATTAGCAACTTTTTATCCTAACTTTCTTGTGTTCGACCCGAATCTACATATACATTGGACACTTTGGTTGAATAAAATTATTTTCAATCATTGGGCAATGTTTTTGTAATGAAATATATGATTTTGATGTTTTTTTTTTGTTTGATTGGAGTAAATAACATCACCCTACATCAATAAGTTCGCCTCATAAATCTTAGACGTATTGTATACTGTTCTATATTATATAAACAGCTAGTCTTTTGAAAGATCGTCTCTCTGAGAGTGAGAGACGTCTCTTAGAGTCTGAGAGATGTCTCTCAGGCTCAATCCATCAATATTTCATATTTTTTGTGGGCCAACCCAATAACAGATTGTCTCTTAAAGAGACCGCTTCTCACAAGAATTACTGATATCAATGGAAACACAACGTGGACGCTTGAAAGCTCTAAACAAGAACAATACCTTTATGGGTAGCTTGATCACTTGGTGTTTCAATATATCTGAGAGAAAATATAATTAAAGATTGTTGATTGTGATTGTATTAATTAGAATATGGATTTTTTAAGAAAATAATGAATATATATTTGATAATAAATGAAGAGCGGGTTATTGAATTGTATTGATGAAATTAAAACAAAATTAAAATATATAGATGAAATTAAAAGAAAGTAATTGGTTATTATCTAAAAATAAAAATAATGCAAAACCAGTAAAATAAACAAAAATAATAAATAATATTAAATAAGTAGATAGATAATTAAAGGATAATATAGCTCGTGCATGCACGATATTGATCATGTCAATAAGATTAATTAAATTAAATAACTTAATAGTTGAAGAAATATATAAATAAATTCTAATCTTATCGCCAGCTGGCCCTTAAACTTAATTAAAAGTATAATAATGTCATTAAATACACGAAATCCCAATCATATCATTAACAAGAAAGTTGACTATGACTAATTGTCTCATTCTAATAACGATTTGTCTAACTCATGTGACATGGGAAAGGCATTAGTTAAGAGTATAAATTGTCTTATTTAAGCTACTTTGTTTAAGACGAATGTTTTAAATAAACTTTGGGACATAATAATATATGGGAAATGATATATACAGTCCTAAGGGTTATAAATAAGAAAAAATCTTATATTTAATTTATATAATTTAATATTGTTTTTGCTATGAAAATATAAGTATTTAATAATACTTTATTATTTTATTATTTATCATTTTTTGGAAAGTTAAAATCATTATATATATAATATATTAATTGTCTTACAATTTCTATACTAAATTCTCTTGAAAATTTTGAAGTTATTAATGATAAAAAAATTTGTCAATTTTTATGTACAGCCTTAAGAGCTGTAAATATCATTGCCCATAATATATTACTTATATACTACTTATTAATGTAAATAAGAAAAATTTAAAAAAAATTTTTATAAGAATTTTTTCTAATAAAATTATTTAAATAATAAAATTGTTTAAAAAATTGTTTAAATAATAAAATTAATGACTTTTAAGTTTTAACCTATACCTTTGTGGCATAGATTATTAATTAAATAAATCCTTCCAAACATAACAACAATGGTAGTATGTATTTATGACACCGTCATAAGCATCTTTAATTTTAAATTATGCCAATGTACAGGTGGTGATGGTATATATTTAATAGGAAAAATTTATTTAATAAAAATTTGAACTTTCCATCTAAAAGTGTTGAAAGGATATAGGACGATTTAATATTTATCCAATATATTAATTAAATTGTCTTTGACTTACCTATAAAATAGATTTTCAATTACGTAAAAATGTATATGAATGTCATATTTAATTTTAAACCGACATTAAGTATTTGTTTTGAAATTAATTCAATGACCAAAACAAAATTGTTCATTAAAAAGACTTTGATTTGAAACACTCCGATTCTTGAATTAGAAAATATACTATATAATGATCAATTCTTATAAAAAATAAAAATAAAAGGTTGGATTTTTAGAACTTAATTGTACTACTGCTATATTTTTCTTATTTAACTATTTTGAATTACTTGCAACATTATAATTTTTGACAAAAAATAACTATATGTAAATTTCTATTTTGCATCTATTGTTTGTTATTTCATATTTAATTAATTTTTACGCACGTTAGAGATTATGATATTGTTGTTAATACAAAGATACACATTTTAAATTTTTTGTGCAAAGCCCTTCTAAACTAGTAAAACAGAACATAAAAAAGATCCTTAATATATTTTTTTTTGGACAATGACAGATACTCATTAATACCAAAACCAAACCATATACAAAACAAAGACCAGCAACCATTCTTAGGAAAGGCCAAGGAGCTTAATCAATCTCCAAGAGCCTTTTGCACCAAGTGAAGCTAAGATGAAAAACAAAAAAACTTAATAATTAATAATAAAAAAAGGTTGATTTATGAAAAGAAAAGAAAAATCAAAATTATTTAGTTGTTAACGACTTAACGAAGTGTTTCCTATATACTTCCGTCGTTCTGAATTGATCGCTACATAAGGGTTATTGAGTATTGACACTATTCATCATTTAAGATTATTTTATATATTGCGGCTAATAAAGGTTAAAAAAAATATAGCCAGTGGGATTTTATTTGAATCTTCTAGTTGCATACTTCCATAATATACTTCCTCCGTTCCATAATACTCGCTACATTTTCCATTTTGGAAAATTTCATATTACTTGCTATATTTCCTTTTTTAGTAAAAAAACAATCATTTAAAATTATACCTACTCCTATTTTTATCCTACTCTATATCTAATTACTCCTATTTTTCTTTTTCATTTTTCAACAAATAACATTAAAAAATTCTAAAAAAGCAATTTTCCACCTACTCCTCATCATTGCACAGTAACTTCTTAATCTTTTGCCCATGCAATGATAGCAAGTAGATTAGAACAGAGGAAGAACCTTTTTAAATTTCTTAGATTTGTATAGCTCAATATTTAAAAATTCAAAATAACGTTTTAGATCGTATTAAAAGTCAAAATAACGTGTTAAGGAACCAACTCAACCAAAAGCTTAAACTGATGGTTGAGGCTCCAGAATATGTTATATACTCTAACACGCCCCCTCACACAAGAGCCCTTTGGGCTAGAAGTGTGGATGCAACACAGGCTCTCCTCATGCCTGGTGCTAAATATTCCACTTAAATGAGGGGTAATTGAGATTCGAAACCGTGACCTCTTGTCACGTTGGCTCTGATACCATGTTAAGAAACCAACTCAACCAAAAGCTTAAGCTGATGGTTAAGGCTCCAGAATATGTTATATACTCTAACAACAAGTGTCCTTTATAAGTAAGAAAAATTGGTAACATAGAAGCAACCTAAAAATAGAAAAACAAAGAGAAAGCGTTCAAAAAACAAAAATCAATGGAATTTCCATGGATAATAACATTAACTATTTCCCTCACCATTACCATATTTATAAAGCTTATAAACAAAAACCCATCAAAAAACTTACCACCGGGACCTCAAAAACTACCATTACTAGGCAATCTCCATCAACTAGCTTCAAAAACCACCCTCCCACACCAGCGTCTAGCGGAGCTAGCGAGGGTGCACGGTCCTATCATGCACCTTCAGCTAGGTCAAGTTCCGACGGTCGTGATTTCGTCGTCGGAAATGGCGAAAGAAGCGTTGAAAAAAAATGATTCGGCTCTTTGTAGTCGGCCTAATTTGTTAACACCTGAAATACTTTTTTATAAATCAAGTGATATTGCATTAACGCCTTATGGTGATTATTGGCGACAAGTGCGTAAGATAGCAACACTGGAACTGTTTACGGCCCGTCGGGTTCATGGGTTTCATTCATGTAGAGAAGAAGCTGTTATGGATTTCTTTCAATCTATGCTCCCTCTGGTTAAGGCTGGCTCTGTTATTAATCTTACTAGCAAACTTTTCAACCTTAGCTTTGATATTATGTTGAGGTATGTATGAGGGACAAACGTAGTCCCTCCGTTTCTTAATATTCTTTCCATTTAGAATATTCTATTTTGAAGAGATAAATTTAATTATGAATTTTTAGACATATATACATGATAAAATATATCCATGTGGGATCTTGTTGGATTCGTTTTAAAGTATACTTTTTTATTATATATTTTTTTTATAGTTTTTTATGATGCATATTTAAAAATATTAAGACGTAAAATTTACTTTAAAACCTGTGCAAAACGTAAATGAGAAGAATATTAGGAAATAGAGGGAGTAATATAAGCATTTTTTTATTCCTAAGATCAATAAGAATCCATATTACTTAGAAAAATTAGTTTATATTTAAATTTAAGTAAAAATTGCCTAGAATAATCCAATCTATTTGTGAGTTTCCTACAATAATCTCACTTATTGATTAACCATGAATAATCCCAACTTTAAGGGGTATTTTCCTAGAGTAAATTTGGTGACCGGATGACTTACTATAACAAGTTTTATTTTTTTTATTAAAAACATAAATTAAAATAAAATTTCGAAAAACATGTTAAAAAAATGTTCAAAAAAATTTATGATTTTTTTTATTATTTAGAAAATTTTATGTAAAATTTCAATTTTTTTCTCGAATTTTAAATTAATTTTCAATTTAATTTTTTGTTGGATTACCTACTATAACAGGTCATCGGGTTATCTAAGTTTCCTACCCCTTAAAGTTGGGATTATTCGTGATTATTCAATAGGTGAGATTATTGTAAAAAAATCACAAATAGGTTGGATTATTCTAGATAAATTTTCCTAAATTTGATTATTTAGATAATAGCATTTTTTATTGTTGATAATCCCATTGATCGAATAATATTAAGCGTCAAAACACATGTTTAAAAACTTTGTATAAAGTAAATAGAAAATTCAAATAAAAAAACACAAAGCGAGAATATAAAAATTCATTGCTTAATTTAATTATAAGGGTAGATTCAAAAAAAAAAAAAATTAAATAAATAACTAATGTCATTAAGTAAAACATCTCTATTGGGTTTTAGATTTTGATTCCTAGTCACCTCGCATAAGTGAAAATCGTACGGCAATACATTAACTAGCAAATCATAAATGATACTCCCTCCTATTCTTCTAATTAGTCTCATTTGATTTGTCACCAATTTTTAGGTGGGTCAAATAGGACCACTTAGAAAGAAGAAAGAAAGAATAATAAGTGAATTGTTAATGATTTTTCATTAGATTTATTGTAATAAAATAATGTGATAAGGGTAATAAAGTCAAAAACACATACTATAAATAGAAATGAAACTAATAGAGTGAGTTAACCCTATTTGAAAATGAGACTAATAGGAAGAATAAGAGTTAGTATTTTTACGACATGTAATATTTCATTTGATTTGATGAAATTTAATTGATGTCTAGTACTAACCTCATTGACATTACGTTGAATCTGCGCGAAAACAGATTAGCAATAAATAAAAAAGCGAAAGACGGAGAAGCATTTAGAAAACTAGTTGCAGACGCGGCGGAACTGAGCTCTGGATTTTCAATCGGCGATCTGTATCCATCGCTAAAGTTCATAAGTAGTATTTCTGGTATGAAAGCCAAATTGCAAAGAATGGTGACAAGGATGGACAACGTAATGGATCCCATAATTGAGGAACATATGATTACAAGGATGGACAAACATAAGGAGGAAGATGGAGATTTGGTTGATATTCTTTTAAATTATTACAAGGATGACAACCATCTTCACAACAAGTTCCATCTCACAAAAGATAACATCAAGGCTATTGTTTTTGTAAGTATTGTTATATGATTATCAACTTCAAAAATTTAAGAATGAATTGCAAATTATTGCATTAAAGTTTATATTGTTCAGGTCAAATTGTAAAGTTTCGACTACTTAACTTGAAATTCTGATCACCAAAATGGTCGGAATCTGGTGATTTGGCCTGAATGGTATGAAAACTTTTTTTGTTCTAATTCGCAACTAATAAATATTAATTTCGTAATGTATAAAAGTCTAAAACTTTAATGTTGTAATTTACAAATTATTTAAAATTTAATTAATTTGCTATTTCTTGCTAAAATAATCTCAAACTAGGACTATTCTCAAAACAATTAAATTTAAATAGGTACTAATATTGGAATAACATTCCCATAATAATTTAATAAGTTTTTTTATCTTCTCAAAATACTCAAAACTTTTTAGTAAATACAACTTGTTGGAAAATTTACCTAGAATAATTCAACTTATTTGTGATTATCCTACAATAATTCCACTTATTGATTAACCATGAATAATCTCAACTTTAAGGGGTATTTGCCTACTGTAAACTTGGGTAACCCGATGACCTGCTATAGTAGGTAATTTACCAAAAAAATAAACAAAAAATTAATTTAAAATTCGAATTTAATTTTAAAAAATTCTAAATAATAAAAAAAAATCATAAATTTTTTTGAATAATTTTTTAACATTTTTATCGACATTTTATTTTAATTTATCTTTTTTTAATAAAAAAAACTTGCTATAACAAGTCATTCGGTCACCAAGTTTACTCTAGGAAAATACCAATCAAAGTTGAGATTATTCATGGTTAATCAATAAGGTTGGACTATTGTAGAAAAATCACGAATAGGTTGGATTATTCCAGGTAATTTTTCCTAGTTAACTTATTTAGATTGTTAAGAAAATGTTACTTTAATAGTATAGATTAATTTAAGTTTATCAATATTAAGTAGATGTGTCATAGATAAGATAATAATTTAAACAATATTTTTTTACATAAAATAACATTATTTTTAATTATAAGATATATACAATAATTATAACCAACTGATTAATAAAAATCAACATTAAGGAGATATAATATATTATTGGATAATTCCATGTGGTAACCCTAAGGTTTTGGGTTTTGCACGTGGTAAGTAAAACTAAAAAAATTCACGCGGTAACTCTGAGATTTACAAATTGTTCCACGGTGACCTTTTTTGCACATTAAACGTTAGCAAACTTTGATTTCGAAGCTTTAAGGCTGATGTACGCCTATATATGAGACTTACCATTTCAAATGCCATCAATTTCAACATTTTCCCTCAAAACATAAACCCTAACTCTACCATATTTGATCCAAATCATATTTCCCCCCCAAATCCAAAAATGGTAGTGTTAGAGTTTGAAAAGGTTGAAACTGATGACATTAAAAATGGTGAGTCACATAAATAGGCGTACAACAGCTTTAAAGCTTTGAAATTAACGCTTGCTAACGTTTTATGTTCAAAAAAGTCATGGTGGAACAATTTGGTAAACCTTAGGGTTATCGCGAGGATTTTTAAAAAGTTTTGGTCACTACGTAGAAAACCAAAACCTCATCATTTTAAATGAAATATTTAGCGTCATATATGAGTAAATATGTATTGCAACTAGGTGTGTTCAATGGGTCGGACCCCCATTTTGAGCCCTTATCGGGCCCGTTTTTAGAAGAGCTTTGTAAGGTCTGGACCGAAAACGGGTTATACTATAATTAAAATGAAGCGTATTATAAAAAGGCTCAATAAGGGCCGAAAACGGGCCTTTTTAAATATTATAAATGACAATGTCAATGAAATTATTAATATTTTTTCAATCTAATTATTATAAATGATAAATTTAATTGTTATAAATTGATAAGTGGGGATTAAAATAATTTTTAGTAGTAAAATTGGGTCGTGTTGGGCCGGATCGGGCTTTGAAAGCCCGGTCCATTTAAAGCCCATTCAAAGGGCCCTTAACCGGCCCGACCCATATTTACTTAAGCTCGGCCTTATCCGACCCCATTGAACACCCCTAATTGCAACTTGTATTCATGTTTTTAATCCAAAGGGCTCTTGGAGTGAAGTGCTTATTAAGTTATTAGAGTACAAAACATATGTTGAAGCCTTAACCATGAACAAGCCAAAAGCCAACCAAAAAGTCAATGTGGACGAAAATGTTATATATGATGCTAAAAGACAATTAGAATCACCATAGATTGAATTAATATATGTAACTTTTATAGGAGTTGTTTAGTGCTGGAGGAGAGACATCTTCAACCATCATAGATTGGACAATTGCAGAATTGTTGAAGAATCCAAGGATAATGAAAAAAGCACAAAATGAGGTTAGACAAGTATTACAAGAGAACAACATAATGGTGGACAAATCAAGTCTAGAAAAGCTTACATATTTAAAATGCATAATCAAGGAGACATTAAGGCTTCACCCACCCTTACCTTGCTTGGCTCCAAGGGAATCCATGAAGGAATGTAAAATAAATGGATATGATATACCTTTAAAAACTCGAGTTTTCGTTAATGCATGGGCTATCGGAAGAAATCCCGAGTGTTGGAAAGACCCTGAAAAGTTTGATCCTGAAAGATTTGTTAATTCTTCAATAGATTATAAAGGAAACAATTTTGAATTAATACCGTTTGGGGCTGGAAGAAGAATTTGTCCCGGAATGGGACTTGGTATAGCTACCGTTGAACTAGTTCTCGCTATGTTGCTTTACCATTTTGATTGGAAGTTGCCTCATGGGATTAAACAAGAAGATATTGATATGAATGAAGCATTTGGTATAATTGGGAGGAGGAAAATGGATTTGGAAGTAATTCCTGTGCTTCAGCCTTTCTCTGGTTTTAAATGATTAATTTATGTCACATGAATCGCTAATTGTCTCGTAAATTGCAATTTGTGAATTGGAAAAAGTTAGTTAAGGTCAGTTTTAGGTTATTTTTGAACCATTTTAAGCGAATCGTAAATTTAAAAGACGAACTAACTAGCGAATTATATTTCAATGATCTATCTATCTTTTACTCATTCATGTCAAAGTAATTTATATTTTGGAGGACTAACAATGATATTTGTAACACCATATGGTACTATATATCACGTGTGGATTATTATGTATTCTAAGGTTGCAATGCTTGAATAATGATATAATAATGTTTTTAAAATTTGTTTTGTTTAGTATTGCATTTATTTTATTTTTTTTGTTTGAGATAAGTATTGCATTTATATTCAATAGAAATATGCCAATAATATTTTACTACATAATTTTATGTTAAGACACAATAATAATCAATGTGGTTAACACAAATTCTTGTGAGAGACGGTCTTTTTGAGGGACCATCTCTTATTGGGTTGGCCCATTAGAAAAAATGTAGAGTAAATATAGGCAATAAGTTTTAATGAATTGGGCCTGAGAGACGTCACTCAAAAAGACGGTCTCTCAAGAGACTGACTGATAATCAATGTGGTTAAATGAAGGAATTAGCTAGTGAATCCAACGTCAATAGAAGAACTATCTCAAGGTTGTTGTCACTAGTAGTCTCAATATGGAAACAAATTAACGATCAAGTAAATTCAAAGATTGTCTAATTTCGTGCACAAGATGAAAAATTGTTCAACTTCACAAAAACAAAACATACTTATTACTTCGTACCAGAAGAAATTTGGCTACATCCAGAAATTCAATCAAAATACTATGTCCAAAAATAATATTTATGTGTTGAGTGGATAAACCTATTTATTCAACTGATGGAAATCATGCATAAATTTTTGCTTGAGACCGTCTTTATAAAAGATGTGCCTCAAATGGCTCAGCCTATTCACTACAAAAAAAAAATTCCGACTACTCGAAATAGTCGGAGTTTAGTCGGTATAGAGCTATACCGACTAAATTCCGACTTTTCTAGGTTAGTCGGCTCAGATTGGTCGGTAAATCATTTTAGTAGGAAAACAGTAGGAAATTTCTGACTACCCATTTGATCGGAAATTTCCGACTGCTCATATAGTCGGAATTTAGTCACTAGCACTATTTTAGAAATCAACCCAAAATGACAACAACAAAAAAAAATTCCGACCACCCATTAAAGAAAAAAAATTGTTGATGGAAACTGCCACATCATTGCCATGTCATGCCCACGTGGCACCACACGCGCCTACCAGTGCCACATCACCTACCAACTTCCCAACCAACCAAATGCGCTTGACTAGCATTGAACCTGAGACCTCAAGTATCAATGCACAACACCCTAGCCACTAGACCAAGTGTTATTTCATGATATGTTTTGTAATGTTATTGTATGTATTAGCTAATGACTTGTATCTTTATGCTTTATTGGTATAAAATATTATTAGTTTAATTAGTCGTATTTATTATTATTATTATTATTATTATTATTATTATTATTATTATTATTATTATTAGCATTACTATTATTATTATTAGTCTTTTTAGTGTATCATTAGTATAATATTAGAAAAAAAAAACTACCAAAAACAAGCGTTATGTTATCCTATTTGGAGTTGGTGTTATAACATTGTTATAACCCATTAAAGTTGATATTCTTTAGAGTTGGTATTATAACCTATTTGGAGTTGGTGTTAAAACTATTAATGTTGGTATTATAACTTATTAGAGTTGGTATTATAAGCTACTCCATTAAAGTTGATTATAATACCAACTCTACTATGTTATATAGGTTATAATATGTTAATATGCCAACTTGTCAAACACCAACTTTAATAGGTTATTAGGTTATAGTATCAACTCTAATAGGTTGTAATATCAACTTCAATAGGTTATAACACCAACTTCAAATAGGTTATAATACCAACTTTAATAGGTTATAGCACCAACTCTAAATACCAACTATAATAGGTTATGACCAGTGGCAGACGTAAGTTGGGGCACACGGGGACATGTGCCCCTAGGCGTTTTTTAAAACAAGATTTTAAATGAGACTTTTCCATTGGTAAGAGTAAAAATGTAAAATTAATACTAAAGTCTTTTATTGAAAAATACTCCCTTATTTTAGTAATTTTGTCTTATTTATTTATTTTATCCTGTTTTTTTATTAGGTCAGTTGATTTATTTGTTGCATTTTCTTTTATGATAATCGTATTTTGAATTTTAGTAAGTCTTGTATGAGACTGTCTCACCGTGAGATGGGCCCATACAAGCAACCCATGATTAAAAAACATAAAAAATAATGAAAAATAAATTCACGCTTGTACAAGAAATTGTTTTTTAAATAGTTTAGGCTGACTCAATTGAGTACTTCTTACGGTGAGATGACATTAATAAAGAACGTGCACTATAATAAAGAATGTGCACTATAATAGATCGATCCACTGACCCAATAAGGAAGAATGAATTTCATAAGTTCAAATTTTATTAATTCAAGCTCCACATATGACTAAAGATAGATCTTGATTACTAGCATTTTTTATTCGAAAACAATACTTAATTACGAGAAACTCTTTCAAGAATAAGATCATAGTTTTGATAAATTTAGTGTGCTTCCACTTGTCATTTTGCATAAATAAAAAATTAGTTGTTAATTTTACAAACGAAAACGCTACCGAAATTTTGTTCTTTAATTGGTGCCCCCTGAGGCTCGAAACTCTAGATCCGCTTCTGGTTATGACACCAACTCTAAATACAAACTTTAATAGATTATGACACCAACTTTAATAGATTATAATATCAACTCCAAATAAGGTCAAACATGCGCGTCAGTTTTTAGGTTTTTCTTTCTTTTTATTGCTTTAGTTTTTACAATTTATTTTTTATATTTTACCCGAGAATACAATCATTCTAACCAATTATATTTAAGTAGTGAATGATTATGCATAAGATAATGCATCTAGTGGGACACAAGGAGTATTTGTTTAAGGAGTGAATAATTAAGCATCAGGATAATGCATCTAATCATAACATTAGCCTGCAAATACATTCTCTTTACGACGTTGGATTACAACTTACGTTAACTACCATATTGATTATGCAAAATCATGATTGAGCTACCTAAAAAAAAGTTTGTATACGACCAAAAAGTAGGAATATTATATTCATTGATATATGATTCGATTAGTTGTGGGACCCATAAATGATACATCACCATATCTAGTGTATCCCGCTTATAGTAAACTATGGTTAGAGTTTGAGTGGAAAGAAAGACGGTAGTTCATACCCATAAAGAAGAGTGTGGTCAAAGAGTCTCTCAGCTCAAGACAGGTCTTCAAAAATAGAGAAAACTGCAACTTACAAATAAAATACGTACAAATAATTAAAATTAAAGATAAAAGTAAATATTGATGAGGTAGACTCGGTCATTGTATCCTGCATAAGTTAAGTCCGAAAACAAGACAGTAAACAGATAGTAATTAAACAAATAGTTGGATGTGTCAAAAACTTTAAAATTTGATTCAACTTAAAATAAATTTTGTCTTCCTTTAAATTATACTCTCTCCTATCCAGCTTAAATGTCCCATTTAATTTTTTCACACTTGCCAAGACAATATTTTAACCCTTAATATCTCAAATTATTCTTAATTAAACATTATAAAAATTTGATATTAATAATATTTGTATTGAAACGAATCCAACAAGATCCCACAGGACTATGTTTTAACTTATATATTAAAAGTAAAATATAAATTAAAAGTGATGAGTAAATAGTGCTGAAAAAGAAAATGGGACATTTAGGCTAAATAGGAGGCAGTAAAAGCTAACTAATTTACAAAATCAAATTTTCGAAATTCAATTTAGATTTGCCTTTTGGTATATGTCATTAAGCTTATAGTTTTTCTACATGTTTTAGTAGACTCATTGTTTTTTGATGGTTTAATTTATGTTACATTTTCAAAAAAAGGTTATTAGATATTCTTAATGTATTGCTTTTAATAAATTTACCTTATCTCCAAAGAAAAAAAATCCTTATAAATTTATATAATTTTGATACAATGCGATAATTAAAATTACTTTATATATTTGTAGCGCGATAATACATAAATTAGATGGAAAATATCAATCTTAAATGATAAACAACAAAAATAAAAGAAAAATATAAAAGAAAAATTAAATGTCTAATATCATAAGTTGATGAAATAAAAAAAAAAAGTGATAGATCTATCTCGAATATAAAAATATAAAATGAATATTGCAAATTAAGTGGGATAAAGAGAGTATATTCGTAACACATTATTACACTTTTCATTTAAATTAGTCCCTTTAACTTTATAATATTTTTATTTTAGTTTTATTCTTCAACTTTCGTTAGTTCTTATACACATATTCTTTTATTTCTCTAATCTTAATCTTACCAACATTATTTAATGGTGACTATCAACTCCGTCGTACTTATGTTATTAGTTAGGGATGTAGGGCCGGGATTACTAACAAATGAAAGCATTTGCTTTATTTGGATTTTAGACCAACATTCTTTTTCCTAGTTCTTTGTGCATGCTAAAATAGCCCTAGTCCAAGGGTTCGAGCATAATAGAAGTATACTTCATATATACTGATGAATATATACTTTATCCAGTGATCCAATCAATTTACTACATTAGTTTTTGACGTGCTAGTTGAGTATGGCGCGTATGATAAGTGGTAATAAACGGTTTAGCACTGATGTTCATGCTTGTCCAACTTCAATTATCTCATTTTCTTCACAAAATTTATTCCAATGCATTACCATTAGGAGAGGTGATATAAGGTAGTAATGGAATTATGGAAATTTGCAAACAAATAAATTATTTGGTGATTAAAGTTTAATTACCATGGGAATGACACAGAACTTCTGATGAAATTTTACACTACAAATCATTCTCATTTCTACCATTTAGTACCACTAACCAAAAGGGCCGTAAAAGATTAAGTCAGTGAAATACTTAGATTTCGACAAAGAATAAAAGAGGTGAGTAATATTCAAAATTATAAATAAAATGAAATCATTAGGTTAAAGTAAAATGAAAAATGAGATAAAATAAGTAGGCCACATAAGAGTATATTGGTAGGTTTTCTTTCATACCAAACGCGTCCCTTATTCTATTGAGACACTTGTTCCAGAACGCTTTAATAATGAAAACCTGCAGTACATTAAGTATCTAGTTACATGATTTGACAATTGAATTTTATTTCAATTAGAGCAAATATTACTTTTTCAGACAAAAATTCTAGTTCAATTCTCACTTTAACTCTTCACTTTCCAAGCTAATCTCCTTTGTATTTCAAAAACAAAACTATTTACATGATTTTATGAGCTTAGTTTACGTAAGGTACTAGGGATTATAGTAAAGATGATGATAATCATGGGCGGAGCATAAAAGTGAGGTGTCAGCATATCGTGTTTTCTCGATTATATATTGATATTGATAATTAATCTAGTTTAATTTAACATGTATTAGAGTTTAATGTTAGACTAAAGAAATGAATGGTGAATATGAAAAGAATACCCTAGTTGACTTAGCTTGAAATTGTAAAAAACTTGACCATTATAGTCTGAAACGAAACCTATTTGAATGAATTATGATGTATTGACATGTGAAGTGTAAACTAATAAAAGGATGCTCATCAATAATTACACAGATTTTTAAATGATACAATTTTATAGTAATATCGTTTTTATTGAGCTGACTTATAATTTTAAAGTGAACACTTATAAAATATATAAAGTGATGACTTATAATCTTAAAGTGATTAATTATAAATTCAAAGTGAATACTTACAATCTTAAAGTAATTCCTTGCAATATTAAAATCATCATTTAAAGAAATGAGTTGATCGTATTTGCCGTGTCATGACAAGACAAGACGGGATTGCTGAATTAATTAAAAGTGATGTAATTGTCCATCTCTCTTATGAAAATTGCTCCATTGATAATCGGTGAGAAAAGTAAGAAAATTGAATAAAGTAACAATACTTTATACGATAGTGGAAAAATGTGATAATGAAATGAAATTTATGTTAAATGTTTGAATAAGAATTAAAGAAGGATGAATTATGACAAAAAATAAAAATAAGATAAATTTAATAAGTTAAATTAAAAAATAGAGCAAAATTTTCTTATATAGAAGAGGAGGAATATGAGTATTTTTTTTTGAATAAAGGAGGAATATGATCAAATACTACCTCCGTTTCGAAATACTTGCTACATTTTGTTTTTGGGCAGTATTCATCGTTTTACCTTATTTTATATATTGTGGCTAATATGTAAGTAATAATATATAGTCAAGTGGGATCTTGTGTGAATCGTCTAATCGCATACATCCACTATATAAACTTTTTATAATTTGTAAATGTGTAAAATTCAACATATAAATAAACAAATAGTACATTAAATTTCGTAAAAAAGTTAAATATAGCAAGTTGCAACTATATCACATTCTAAATTCCTGCTCAAGAAAAATGATTGTTTTAGTTTAATATTATTTCCTCCGTTCTGATTTACTTGCTACCATTGCATGGGCACAAAGATTAAGATGTTACTGTGCAATGATGAGTAGTAGGTGGAAAGTTGTTTTTTTGGAATTTTTTAATATTAAAATAGGAGTAATTAGATATAGAGTAGGATAAAAATAGAAGTAGGTATAACTTTAAATGATTGATTTTTTACTAAAAAAGAAAATATAGCAAGTAATATAAAATTTCCCAAAATGAAAAATGTAGCAAGTATTATGAAACGGAGAAAGTATTTCGTTACTCTCTCTTCTACGGCTCTTCCATAACTGCCCTGGTCACCACTAAAAACAAAAAAACAAAAACAAATTTCTTTAATTTTTAATAATGCACGTCCTGTATGATGGTCTCAAGTCACCCACACGGCTACTTCCATGCCCTCCAGGCTCCAAACTCCACAATATTCGACCTCTACTCCTTTTTGTTTAGCAGCCTAGCAGTTGCTTTTTTGAGAAATTGTTTTTTTTAAAGACGATTTTCAAAAGGCTAGCCTAAATCTATATTTAGAGTTATAACAATACATATTTAGAATTGGACTGGGCATTTGAGAGCCGTCTACAAAAGATGATCTCAAGTAAGAATTTGTGTTTGTTTAGGAATACTTATTGTGAGGTAATTTTAAATTATGATAAATTTTTTAATTAAATTAGTAATTTTTAAAAATTATTTGATATTTAATATATTATTATTAAATTTTAAAATTAATACTTTAAATATTCAAAAGCCTAATTTTTAAACTTAAAATTTTTGTCTAAATTTGTTTCACCGTGATATAATATGAACAGTTGCTCACATTTCTCCTATTGATTATTTGATTATACCAACATTCTTAATATTGAGGATTAATCTAAAATTGTATAGTCAATTTAGGAGTATCCTTTTCGTTTTAGGAAAAATTGACATTAATAATCCAACCTTTCACTCATCCGCTATGAATAATCCCACCTTTGGATTATTTTCTAATAATCTAACCTTTGTAAAAAATTTGCCTACAACATACCCTATTACTAATAATAGGTAATAATAGGATATACTGCTAGCAAACTAAAATAAAGGTTGGATTATTAACAGCAAACTAAGGGCAAACATTGAAATATTAAAAAATAATCAAAAGGTTAGATTATTCACAGCGAATAATATTAATTAACCAATAAAAACAACTTTCTAACCGTTTGAATTGAGTCTAAAGATGTTGACTTATGATATACTATATACTAACCTCCAACTTATAGATAATTTCTTGGAGTTGAAACCAAAATTTTTGAACAAATTTAAAGCAATTCAATTTCTATATACTTGATAGTTTCAAAAAAACAAAAATTATAAGAATAAAATTAGGGTTCTTATGGTCTAGGATAGAGTTTTACACTTATATGGGTAAAAAAATATCGCAACACCTGTTTTTTTAAAAAATATCGTTATGATGAGTAAAAATAACGTCAAATATTTTTTTTTTTGTTAATTTATGTGTTTTAGTTTTTAATTATTTAAAAATACGACCAATGAGATACCGCAACATAGAAAACTTAAACTTTCAAATTAGTCAAACCTCAAAATTAACGGATAATTAACGTTTTCTGTTAAATGGTAGTCATTTGCAGAGAAATATATTACATTGGGTAGTTTTTTGCAAAAAAAAAAACATAAGATAGTTTTTTGCAAATACCTATCGATAAGGTAGTTTCTTATAATTTTTTCTTAAATAAATGCATTTGATACGACACATAAAGTAAGTGGACGCTTAAGATGAATATGAGGGATTGATATAAAAGTTTTATTTTTATATTAATAAATATAAATAGAAAAAATTACCTAAATTAATCCAACCTATTCGTGATTTTCCTACAACAATCCCACCTATTGATTAATCATGAATAATCCCAACTTTGAGTGGTATTTTGCTATAGTAAACCTGGTGACCGGATGACTTGCTATATCAAGTTTTTTTTCGTAAGAAAAAAGATAAATTAAATTAAAATGTCAAAAAAATGTTAAAAATTGTTCAAAAAATTTTCTAAATTTTCTTAGTTTTTTTTATGTAAATTTTCTAAATTTTTTTTTCTAATTTTAAAATAATTTTCTGTTTATTTTTTTGGTGAATTACCTACTATAGCAGGTTATCGGGTTACCCAAATTTACTCAAGGCAAATACCCTCAAAAGTTGGGATTATTCATGGTTGATAAATAAGTGGAATTATTGTAGGAAAATCACGGATAAATTGAATTATTTTTGGTAAATTTTGCATAAATATAAAATGAGATTTTTATATTTCATTTGAAAGGAATTTTAATTTTAAAAAGGAAAATTTACTTTTAAAAAATCAACCTTTTGATTGTTCTCTTTTAAAAATCTGACCTTTTACCTCCGTTTTCTTTTATAGTACATACCTCCCTTATTTTACCTGAACAACAGGTTAATTTCGAATTTTTTAAAAATGAGCATAGGAAAATTTAATTTTAAATCTCCGACCTTTTGGTTGTTCAATTGTTTTCTTTTAAAATCCCACGTTTTGCTTGTTTTCATTTAAAAATCTAACCTTTTACTTGTTCTCTTTTAAAAAAATGATGAAATTTTAAATTTATCCGATCACCAGTAAAGATGTTCTATGAAAGAAAACAAAGACAAAAGATCAGATTTTTAAAAATAATCCAAAGATGAAATTTTTAGTAGAGAACAAGTAAAAGTTGTATTTTTTACTGTAAATTTTCTTTTTAAAATGATCACTTGTTGTCTTGTGGTGGCCTAATTCCCATGATACCCTTCTCCACTTCACCAATCCACCTCCCTCCTCTTCTCCTAGTCCCCACCATCTGAGCCCTGCCTGCTCCCTGTAAACATCAACATTCAACAACACTAAACACTTTTAAAAGCACGATCTTAAACAAAACAACACAATTACTATTACTCATTTGATCATTTTTACTCATTTTTTACAATACAGCCAAAACCCTTACTCTCTCTCTCTCTAAATCTTCCATGGAAAGACCTTACTCTCTTTCTAGACCTCCTCAATTTTCCAAACCTAAACCTCCACCATTTTCATCCTCAACGTCTTCTTCCTTCCACAACAATGGCGGATTATTTTCCACCTCTTCATACGACGACGTTTTTGGAGGTCCTCCGAAATTCGCTTCGGCCTCTTATTTAGCTCCTCGAGATGAAGATTACTCTGAAATTTTTGGAGGTTTTAGGTTGTCTTCTTCCTTTTCGTCCACCTCGTATGCTTCTTCCTCTATTCCTGTCCTTGATCTTCCTGCTGTTCCCGATGATCTTCATACTGCTGCTGCATTCTTTGATTACTCTGATGTTTTTGGAGGTTTTAATGCTGTTGATTTCGCTGTTTGTTTTGATGAACTCTTTCGTCCATGTGATGACTCCTTTTGCGACGATGATGGCGATGGCGATGACTTCTCTGATGAAGCTTGGTATATTTTCTTCCCCTTTAGATAGTTTTATTTTTAAGCTTTTTTGTTAAACCGATTTTAAGCTTTGAAATGCCTTTTTTTTCTTTTTTCTTTTTTGTTTTCCGGTGAGTATTGAAAATTTCAGTTGGAAACTCACTCAAATTGGATGTAAATTGTAATTTTCCTTTTTGTCTTTTGGTTAACCTGAAATTTGAGTTTAAATTTCAGATTTCTTTATTAGTTTTTTCCTTTTTAATTTTATTTTTGGCAACAACTAAATTTTTTCCTGTAAGTGGGAATTCCTATTTTTTTTACTTGCAAGTTGCAACCACCAAAGCAACTTTTATGCTTCTCATTGCATATTTTAGTATTTTAATATTAAGTTTTTATAATGTTTAATTGCGTAGAAACACACTGTAATAGTAAAAAGTCGCTTGGGTTTAAGAAAAAATCGGAAGTAGTAGTCTAATTTTCGTACTTTTCTTTAGTTTTTTTCTTCCATAAAAAAATGAGTTCTCTAAAAATTTGTTTTATTACAAACAACGAAAATATTGAAGGTAGCTGCTTATTAATTTAATAAAACCAATAGCATAAGATCACACGTGACTATATAGATAAATAATATTCCAAAATAAATTGTTAATTAAGGTGAACAGGAGGGTGTACTTTTTCCCCCTAATTTCTATTTTTGCTTGGTTAGAACTTTGATTTACTGTTTCTATTCATGGTGGTTATTACTATTTCAGTTTCAGTTTTTATTTTTGGTTTAGTACAGAGAGTAATTTGTATACTTGTTGAATAAAAAATATTACTCGTTTTAGAGAATCGCATGTGGTGGGGAAGGAGGGAATGGTTGAGACTTGAGAGGTGTTGTGGGCTTGTGGCCTATTAAGTCATATGCCTTAAATTTTGAATTTTGCCTGCTTTATTGCTTGATTTGAAGACAGCTTGATTTTTGGGGTCTTTTCAATGTCATGCCTGGTAGCGAATAGTCGACATACAAAATCAGTAGCTTAAGATTGAGTCAAACAGGGACGGTGGAGGAATTGTAAATGTATGCTTTTGGTCCTCTTGGAATTTGGTTTTGCATTTTGTAGATTTTACTTTTGGACCATTTGGTGTCGTCAAGTATTATTATTGTAATAGTAACGAGAGCATGAGACTGAACATGTTTAATGATGGACAATGAAGTAACTAAACAGAATAAAACAGGTTGTCCTACGGATAGTTTTGTGGCTTTGTTTTACTCCTTTTGACCTGAAATATAGGCTACATTTCTGTTTTTGACACCTCAAAAATCACGAGACTTTAGTAGCAAAGCTTGAATTTGAGGCTTTCTGTATTTTGAATAGAGTATGTATGGCTTTAACTTGGGTCTGCTCAAAAATCAGAAAGAAAGATTAGTCTGAAGAAGTAAAAATCAAAACTTTGAAAAAAAAATTCAGTAAAAACAAATTAAACCCGTATTGCATCATCCCATCGGCTGTGTTGTAAGGTTTTCAAATCAAATGAAAATTTTCACTTTTGTAAAAAACTGTGTTTGGGCTATATCAAGAGATACTTATGATTCGACTGATTTTTAGGCATTACGGTAACCATATGACTCCTATTACCGTATCGCCTATCCGTTACCGTGATTGCAACTATTACCGTATTTTTACTCTATGATTGAGATCCTCATGATTCATAAATGACCCCTACCTGAAGGGGCTAAAGATCTAGAAAGAAGGAGGTATAGGTTTCCGTGATTAATTAATGGTTTACATTGCTGCTGCTTTATATTGACGCGGAAAAAACAATTTAAAAACCAAATCAAGTTTGAAAAACTATTTGTGATGGTCATGAGCTGTGAAGGATAATTTCTGAGATGGAAGAGTATTTGTTGTAATAGCAAAGTTAAATGTATCCTTATGTGGTGGAGCTAAGGGTGTCGAGGTCGGCCATAGCCCCCCTTAATTTTTGAATTTTCCCTTTTATGATGATTGAGGTACATAACTTTTGTGAGTTTGACCCCTCGAAGTACTATAGTTTGGTCTTTTTGACCAACCATTACCTTAAGTTTTGGTAAAACCACTAAAAATGGATCATTTGTTTGTGACAGGACTTGGATGATCTATGCTAGCTTTTCATGGTTTGAACCTTGACTAAAACTGAAATGAACCTATGTTATCTTTGCACTTCTCAGGATACCTCAATGTCTTAGGAAACCACTGAGTAATTATTTTACAGGCCTTGTGCAGTTAGTATAGGAGAATCGTTAGTGCTTTGATAATGAAGCGCTTGTCAATCCACTAATTTTTTTTCTGAGGTGAAGCACATTAACTAGTTTTTGAGATGGTTTGGTTTTTATTTTATTTTATTTTTGGTTATGCAAGTCCATATGACAGTCTGCAGATTGCAAATATTGCTTTGTCTGATCTTTGATTTCATTTATATTTTCTGTTGTTGTCCTTGTTTTCCTATGTGTTCTCACAAATACAAATAGTATAGTGAGTCATTTTCTTTTTCTTTTTACGGACAGGACCCCAGCTGGCTCAGAGTCTCATTCTGATGATTCAGATCCATTTGCCTATTCCGAAAAGTGTGAAAGCTTGTTTGATGAAAATGCTCATCAACCAACAGAAAGCAAACAATTTAATGTTTCTTACCATAAAGTCAATCCAGGGACCAGCACGTATTTGCCAAACAGTATGCATGTAACTCAACTTAACGACGTGCCAGGATATACTTTTGTTGTTGATGAAGACATGACTAGTGACATATGCGCTCCAGTTGTTGATGACATTGTTCTTACCATGGGTTCTCCATCTCACATCACCCAGAATCATACTAGAAAAACTAGGTCTCATGCTTCATGTCATGATTTTGGTTTGAGATCTGGAAAAGCATGTAGGGCTAGTACATCTAGTATGAATTCTACTTTTGCATCTGTGTCTAACATCAATCTCAGAACAGAACCATCTAATTTTCCGCCTCCATCAAGACCTCCACTTATAGTGGAAGACAGGAGCGGAGATTTTTGTGAACAGAATTCTGGCCCTATAGCTTCTGAAAGAAATGAATTGGAAGCAATTGTTGATGGTGGCTTACCATCATTCTTTGACATGGAGGTGGATGCAAATTCTTCTGCTGCAGTTTCTGCCGCTGCTACGAAGAATGCGATGGTGGGGGCTCAAGTAAAACTTAGATCTTTAAAAGAGTTGAGAAACAGAAAGGATAGAGTTCAGAGCAGTGTCAAGCTGCACTTAGAGACTGGCGTAAATGATGGGGAGAAATTTCAAGGGCTATGTGATGAAAGCCTTTCTGGAGTGACTGGGGTGCACACAAACAATGATAGAGGTCCTGCTAAGATCAAAGTTTATTCTAAAGCTATCCATTCAAAATCTACCTCTCAGAATTTACTAGATATTCTGGGTGCTGAACAGTGTACTGGTGTATCTGGGAAACCTGCTGCAGCAAAGCAAGGGAAGAAAAGTTGTTTGTCCAAGGATACTGCGGTTACTGATGAAGCTGCTCAATGGAAAGAAGCTAGGCAATGTTATGAATTTGTAAGTGGTGATAACACTCGGTTAGATCCTCATCTACATAAGAGTAATGGTGATGCAAAGACAGCAATCATGCAGCAGGGTGATGATGATCACAACTCAGATTCTGCTGAAGAGACTTTTGTAATAGGGGGAAATAGGAGAAGGTTGAAAGCAACAAAAGTAGTATCTAGACAAGAATACTATGAGAAAATGGTCAAGGTGGCACAAGAAGTTCATGACAATATGACTTGTGGGCATGTGGATCCCGGCAAGAGAAAGAAGCACATGTCTCAGGGAAATTTAAAGCAGGAAAAACCTGAGCCAGTCTATGGACCAGAGAATCTTCAAATTCCACTTTGCAAAGCTCGAGAAATAGAGGAAACCTTCGGTGTTGGTGTCAGAGAAGAGGAAGCTTGGAAGAAGTCTAATAATTTACTTGATAAAGATGATAATATGAAGAAAAGTGGCTACAGAAATGCAGAAGGCCGTCCTCAGAGGTTGCTTAATGAGGCATCTACCATCAAGCAAGCAGAACTGGGAAGATCAGGTGACAGTAAAAGATATGAGGATGGCTATCATGCTCAAGAAACTGCAAGGAGAGAATTCCATGAGATGGGAGTGGAAGAGTCTTTTGAAAGACAAAGGACTGAGAGCAGAGTCGCAGAGTCTCCTAAGCACAAAAGGAACATGGAGACTAGGGGAATGGTGGACAAGAATTCGAAGGAATCTTCTAAAGGCCTGTTGACTGGAGACAAAGTGCAATCAGCTTGTGAAAGTGAAGAAAAGGACAACAAGAATGATCTACAAAGAATGGAAGTAACTGATACGAGGTTAGAGGAATCTTCTGAGAATGTTTCGGGCAGAAATAGACTGCAAGCATGTGAAAACCAAGATGATAATGAGTCGAGAGATATGCTGCATAGAGAGGAATTTGAAAATCATCTTGAGGAAGCAGTTCAAATGAAAGAATCTAAGAAAACGCTCAAAAAGGGTGCTGAGCTGGATGAGGGCCAGAAAATCAAAGAATTTGGAAAGCAATCAATAGAGGTCCAGAGGCTCTATGAATCTTGCAATCTGACAGCTCAAAACGACAAGTCAGAAGAGGGTCAGAGACAAAGTGATAATAAGGAGAAGCTTGTGAAGACTTCTGAACTGGAGCATGTGGTGCATGTGTCATTGCAGGAATGTAAGCTGGAAAAGGTCAATTGCAATTATGATCAAGCAATTGATGATCAAGGATTGAAGACTATGCTAGAAAAGTGTGATGAGCTGGAAAAATCCGAGAAAACTAATGAAGTTTCAAAGCAAACAATAGAATTGCCGAGACTTGCCGAGGCTAGTAATCTGATAATTAAAAACAAGAACACAGAAGACGTTCTAAAAGAAAATAAGGAGAGGCTTGAGAAGGCTACTGAACCAACGCACAAGTCTTTGCATAAATGTGAGCTTGAAAAACCTAGGAAAATCAATGGAAACACTGAGAGTAAAGAAGATTGGAGGGATGCAGACAGACGCCACGTAAACATCGATTGGGATGAGGACCTGTGGCCTAATAGCTCCCCAGATATTGAAATTCTTATACAGGACAATAATTTGAACTCTTCAAATGGGACTAATGTCCCTAAGGATACTTCACTCGAAGTTTCCTGTAAACTCAAAAGGCCACTGATGAAGACTGATGACTCCAAGGAAGTGTCTCAGAAAGAAAACAATGAGATTCATACATTGATTTCAGACAGAACAAGCACGTCGGAAGCAGCAAAAACATCAGATTCGGTCATTAATGAAAAGAAAATAGAACCTGAAGCAGTTCGTCTGGGTCCTGAATGCAGTGAACTAGAGGAAAGAACTTTTAATGTCTCAAACACACTTGGCTTGCATAAAAATAACATTGAGACAGGTAGTACCAGTACTGGATACGATCACACTGTGAAAGATGAGATAAAGAAAGTTTCTCAATTAACCTCCGAGCCTAGTTTGGAGAAGGATCTCAGGAATGAAGTTGAAGGAAAGAGGAATGTGGTTGGAGAGGGTCAAGTTCTTTATGACAAGGAAGAAAAGAATAGATCTAATCTTGCAGAAGGAATCAGTGGATCCTTTGAGCATGCAAGTACTGAAGAAGTAACTTGTAATTTACTGCTTGAAGGAAATAGAGGTCCCCAGAAAGTCTCTCACCCTCCCAGTTGTGACCAAAGTCTTCAGAGAAAAGGCATGCTTAACAATAGTTTCTCATCAGAAGTGAAAGATATCGACATAGTGATAGATATGGAGAAGGAATGTCTTAGGAAGCTCGAGGAAGAAAGGGAGAGACTGAGAGAAAGGGAAAAGGATAGAATGGCAGTTGAACTGGCAGTACATGAAGCCCGTGATAGGTCTTATGTTGATGCTCGAGACAGCGCTGAAAGGGCTGCGCTTGAAAGAGCAACAAATAAAGCTCGACAGAGAGAATTGGCACATGCCCGGGAGAGATTAGAGAAGGCCTGTGCAGAGGCTAGGGAAAAGTCCTTAGCTGATAAGACATCAGAGGCCAGGTTAAGAGCAGAGCGTGCTGCAGTAGAACGTGCAACTGCTGAGGCTCGCCAACGTGCCATGGAGAAAGCAAAGGCGGAGAGGACTACTTTTGTTACACGAGACCGTATGCAAAGATGTATTTCTGAAATATATTTTTCTGAAAGAGAAACGATGATCAGACAAGGCTCTTTCCCCACGGTGAGTATGCAAGTTTGTTGAAGTGCCCATGTGTTACCCACATGTGAGTTGTCCCACATCGGAGAAAGAGAAGAGTATGCATCACTTTATATACTCAAGGGGTAACTTCTACTATTACCAATTGGTTTTAGTAGTAAACCTTCTTTGGGTTTATGAGTAGACTACTTCTTCTCCTCCTTGTTTGGGTTGCCCAGGCCCATTTTCTAAATTCTATCAAAGTTTGACAGGGTGTAAAAATTCTTGTGGCGGACATTCAAAAATTTATAAGAAGTCTGGGTGACTTTTCTATTTTTTCTTTTAAATTTCAATTGATTGTTAGGAGTATAAAGTTTCTTAGATGACTTTTTCACTCATCACACTACTGAAATTGCAGATAATTGAGAGGTTTGAAGCATCGAATGGTGAACCAGCCCAGAGGTGTCAGGCCAGATTAGAGAGACACCGCCGAACAGTGGAACGTGTGGTATGTGTTTGTTTCTATGCTCTCTATGATCGCATTTCCAGTTTAGCTGTTTGCTAAAAATTTGTTTGGACGTATTTCAGGCAAAAGCGCTTGCAGAGAAAAATATGCGTGATATTCTTGTACAAAGGGAGCAAGAAGAGAGAACTGTGAGCATTTTATTTCCCACTGTAAAATACTCTCAATTTTTGATAATTACAATTCATAATTCCGATATCCTGATTTTTATATTCTCTTCCAGAGATTAGCTGAAACTCTTGATGTTGATATCAGAAGATGGTCAAGTGGCAAAGAAGGCAACTTGCGAGCTTTGTTATCAACATTGCAATATGTACGTACAGCAATTTACAATTCATGTAGTGTGAAATGGGCCTTGAACTTTTTCTTCAATGTTTTCTATTATTTTGCTTTTATGCTTTTAATCAATTTTGACCAGTACTAGAAATTTTGTTATTCTTGAGCTACCGTGCTCTTCAGTTAATCAAGACAGAAATCAAATGCATTGATTCTCCGTTTGCACAAAATACTTCTTGTTGTTTATTTATTCCAAGTACCTCAATTCCTTTTGTTTTGGCTCCATATTGTATTATTACTTTGTTTCTTCTGTATTGGCTCAATTTTCTCTATCGTACGAGAGATTTGGATCTCAAATTTTGGTTTTTTAATAGATGTGCACGTTTGGTGTGTCTTGTTGACTTTGATATGTTTATTAGCTCAAAAGAACACTTGTGTCTACTAATTTCGTGTTTTTAAACTGTATCTCTACTGTTTTCTTATTGACAACTGATATTTCAACTGTTCTTTTGAATGTTCATTTGTACCCACTTGTTTGTTCCAATGTGTTACTCATGGAGTTGGGTCTTCACCTTAGTCTACACAAATGAATTAAGGTTGTGTTTGGGAACAAGTATTTCATTTGCCAAACACCAAGTTTGTATCAATTTTACATTTCCAAATGAAATCATCGTTCCCAAACATAACATAAGGAAATTTGTTTTATAGAACAATAAATGACGTACCAAAATATTTGCAATACTAAATAAGTTGTTAGAATTGGTAATAGTCTTAAGTTTGTTAGAAGAGTGGAGAGTAGCCTATAAAAAGCCGGGGAACGGGAAAGAAAGGGATCTCAGAAATGTTATGCGAGTTTATATTCTTCAGAGAAAACAAGCCTCTCGAACATCTAGTAATACTGTTTCTACTTTCTGCCTCTATTACTTCTATCTTCAATTTCGTTATCTTTCTATTATTGCTAGTTCATACTCAGCCGTGGCTTACCCAAGTCATAACACATTGCTTCTCCTTTTTAAGTTGCCTGTGGGGAAGATTAGTGTCTCAGTCAAGTTACTCGAAACAGCTGAAACTTAGATATCTTTTCTGTTTTGGCAGATCCTTGGGCCTGATAGCGGCTGGCAGCCTATTCCATTGACAGAAGTCATAACTGCTGCTGCAGTCAAAAAAGCTTACAGGAAAGCCACTCTCTGTGTGCATCCCGACAAATTACAACAACGCGGTGCAAGTATCCAACAGAAGTATATATGTGAAAAGGTTTTTGATCTCCTAAAGGTGTGTTTCTACTTTCTAATGCTGTCTATCTCATCTCATCTCTGATTATCATACTTGTGCTAGAGTACTCGTTAATTGTCTGCTTGGCTTGTCAAGTGCTTTTATATTTACAAACTTGGATATGTCAGCTAAATTTCCCAAGGCTCATGATCTTTATAGAAACATTTGTGTGCATTTCATGTTTTGTCTTTCACTTGTTGCTAAACTATGGATATCTTCCTCGTGCAACATGAGGAAACTCGAACTTCTCAGGTTTTTGCTCTTATCATATTTAATCAAATGGCATTAATATCTTTATATTTCTTTTTTTTTCCCTTATGGCACAGGAAGCTTGGAACCGATTTAATTCAGAGGAAAAATAGTTTAGTCTATTAAAGCCCAGCATTGGATTTTGCATTTCATAGTTAGCAATGGGAAAAGAACTGTATATATTTTTTGTCTTCTTCTAGTGATGATGTGCTTGGAATGTAGAAGCTCCTCTGTGCTGTTTCACAGAAGGAAAAGATGCTCAAGTTTAAGGTGCTTCTGCTACTAATTTTTGCCAGGTTTGAAATTGGATCACACAAAAAGCTTCAGGTGATTTATGGTTATGATTTCTTATATATTTATTCAATATGTAAGTAGTTAAAGTTCTTGCTATATGCTAATGCTAATGCTAATGCTAATGCTTATCAGACTAGAGAAAATTTCAGAGTATCTTCGTCTCCCGGTCAACCCCTTTCACTGTAATGTAGAGTCGTGTAGAATCTTTGAAAAACTTGAAAAAAAAAAAAAGGCTGATTAGAAAATTATCAAATAAGGTTCAACAAATTTTTAATTTCCAAAATAAGCGGCTCCATACAAAAGTTGAGGTTAGGTATGTTCGCTGTTACTAACAACGTATCAAGAAACTGCTCAAAAAGTCAAATTTCTTTGATGGTTGTTATTCAAAGCGAACAAAAAGGAGATAATATCATAGCATTAGAAATGACAAAAGAATTAAAACAAAGTTTGTTTGTTGTTGCCAATAGCGAACAACTTGTTTTCATTATTTTGTCCCTTGACATTCTCTCTCTTTTGCTCGTTGTTAGTAATAATGAACAAATAATTGACTTTTTGATCAGCTTCTTTGTTCACCGTTAGTAACGTACAACGAATATATCTGACCTCGAAATCGGACACGAAAACACTTATTTTTTGGAATTAAAATTTCCCAAAACTTATTTTAAGAATTTTTGTTAATAAAAAACTTATTTCTTTCAATCTTTCTAGGATCTTGTAGAGAGTCTTAAATATGGGCCTTATTGTTATAGGACAAACATGATAGCTCACCAAAAGACTAGCTTGGTGGATGAGATAGTCTATTTCCTATAAATCTCACATAAATTGCATACACAACTGATAAGGGAGAAGTATCATACATTATAATGGACCGTAACAATCGACCCCCATAAGTCCAATGTCCACGGGCATAGGCTCACAGCTACAGTATGTCACGAATTGCTCTTCTAAGCCAAACACTTCGCAAGCCACCTACTCCGAGTTCGTCTCTGATACTATTGTTATAGGACAAACATGAGAGCTTATTCAAAAGGCCAGTCTGGTGGGTGAGAGGGTCTATTTGCCTATAAACTCTACACCAATTACTTACATAACCGATGTGAGACAAGTCTCATACCTTGCAATGGACCGACCGTTCCTTTGAGATATCTTAGGATTATCACCGCAGCTTCTATTTGTTGTATTTGCGGAATATGTATGATGCTCCTTACAATTCCTACAACATATACAATATTTGGTCTTGTATGAGAAATATAGATATATAAACTAGTATACGAACCTGTGCAAATGCACATATTTTTAAATATTGACATGTTAAAAAAGCACTTTAAATTCCCCTTTTAATCTTAGAACTTTATAAAGTACTTTAAATTTCCTTGGTCTCTCATTTCAAACTCTTGAAATAATTTTCTCCTTTGAATACTAATCTCGCTTTTAATCCCTATAATAATTATTTCATCAAAAAAGGTAATCAAACATGTAATATGATTGTTGCATGTTTTAAGGAATAGAGTATGATAAAATTTTATTTTGTTGATGGCTAAATTTTTCTTCATAGTTATAGTGAACTTTTCGAATCATGTTCTAAGAGATTATTTTAATTTTTAAATTACAGAGCCTTTTTTCAATTTACAACCTTCTCCTTGTTCAAAACAAAGTATTACTTCATGAAAAAACACAGATATGGATGTGCTCAAACGATTGCACTATGTAGTTTAGCATTTAAGAATATTTTGCCTCACAAAATTGGTCATTGTTTGAACGGGTGTCATTGCTCAAACGAGCACTCTAGTTGTTCGAACAACCTTTTTGCTCTAGAGCTATGATTTTTGTTTTGATCATTTTGCTCTTATGAGTGTTCTACTATTTCGTAGTTGTCACAAACTGATAAGTGTAGCATTTAATGCGTGGTTGCATCTATCTCAAGGTCACATCGAAGGAAATTAAGAGGTCCGACGTAATAAAAGAATTTAATAAAAATTAACTATGTGTTCCCGTATTCAACCCATTAACTACTTATCTACCATGTATACCGTACGCTTACGTAAAATATAAGTTCCCCATTATAAACTAACTTTCCTAACATAGTCTTTATGTTTTAACTCTATTAAGATTTAAAATTTAAAATGGTACGGATAATAAGAATAATAAAAGAGAAGTAAATGAGTGGATAGAAATGTTAAAAACTAGTGGAAACATTTTCATGATAATGTTGCAAGATTATGTGGACATCTCAAACAAAAAGTTTTGCAAAATTAAAGGAATAAAGGGATTATTGTAGATAACACTTCTACTCCTCGTGGCATTTGCCACTAGTATAACTTGTGCAAAAAAAAAAAATGAGAAAGGGTAAAAAAAAAAAAAGTCCCTCTCTTAAAAAACCGTCTATAGTTTAGACGTTTTTTAAGAGTTCAGCCTATATTTTCCTTTTAACTTATAAAACCACCAATAAGTTTTTTTTAAAAAATTTATAAATTGAGTCAGCTCAAAACTTGAGATGTCTATAAACGATCTCAAATAAGAATTTGTGAAAAAAATTAAAAAAAACTATATTTTAAAGGATATTAATAAAAATGGGTAAATGAGATTTAAAAAAAATTAGAAAGTTAAATATGTTGCAAATTAAAGCAATAGTATGATTCATGGGAAAAGAAAAAGAAGTAACAAAAAAACTAAGGATAAAAATACCCACGAGCTAAATAGGGAAATTTTGAAATGAATAAGATTATAAAACAAAAAAAATCATCAATCAAGAGCCAAAACAAACTATTCCAAAAACTAAGCGTCTACTAGGTTTGGACAAAGGTTTGGAGCTGTTCGCAGTTCCTAAGTGCGAACAGAAGAGAAGATTTCAAAAAAAAGCCTGGGCTGTTCGCAGTTAGTAACTGCGAACAGGTCAAAATCAGTCAACAGGCTGTTCCCACTTAGTAAGTGGGAACAGCCTGTTGACTCATTTTGACCTGTTCGCAGTTACTAACTGCGAACAGGTCAAAAAGTCAGCTCACCTGTTCGCACTTAGTAACTGCGAACAGCTCCAAACCTATGCTTTGGGAATTTGACGCTTATTTTTGGATATAGTTTGATTTGGGTCTTATTTTTTTATATTAAAACTCTTATTTGTTTCAAATTTTCCTAAATAGGTGGGATATACTACTCCATCCATTTGAAATATATATACAAATATTTTTTAAGAAATAAAGAAATACACCGAAAATGATAATGATAATGATGATGATGCATGAGAGGAGTATTTAAATTAATAATTTTTGTACCTCTTCCAAAGGTTAAGGAAAATCCCTAATAATTAATAAATCCTTTTCCGTACTTTCCCTCTCCTGGGTGGTCATTACTCTTTTCTGTTCCTCCATATCTCTCTCTTCACCTCGAAGGTAATAACTATTTTCTTTTCAATTTCTAAATGCATCGGTTGAATTCACATTCAATTTCATATTCTGATTTAAATTTTGTTTTCATTGATGAAATTGCAGAGATTGAATTATAGAGTGGCTAGACGATGTCAACCTTTTCAGCAATACTACTAGATCGGTTTCTAGAACCAAAATCGACGTCGTCATATTTCAACAACACCAATAAGAAGATTCCAGATGTAATTCCGCCATATCCGAAGCTCGAGAGTCGTAATTCGGCGACGCACGATGTCAAATCTGCTAGAAGACAAGAGATACCACCACCATACACTCAGTTACATCGCCGGAATTCAACATCGTCACCTTCCGAGAGGATGCATATTCACCCGGAGCTCTACACCACACCAGAACCTACACCTCTTCCTGATTCTCCAACATCTTCGTTTCCTCCTTCTTCTCCTTACGTTATCAACCACAAACGTAGGGGCCCACGCCTTCTCAAGAGTTTATCTGACCAAAATGTTGCGGTGGCGGAGGTTGGTAATGAAAAATTGAAGGATGAGGTTTTGGTGAATGAAATTGAGGTTGCTGAAATTGGTATTCGTGTTAATGGTGATTGTTTGGAGAGAGAGAATGGTGAGGATGAACATTTCTTTGATCCGCCGGAATCTTTGAGTTTCTCAAGTACTGTTGACAGCGAGGACTTCGGCGGTGAGAGGTCGGCGAAAGCTGATATTTCTGTGGGAGAGTTTTATGATGCTTGGGAAGGTATGCTTTTATGTTTTTGTTTAAGATTTTGCTTCTAATTATGGTATGTCATCTTGTTTTAAGATATATTTGAGTTTATGGGTTGTTTTTTTGCACTGAGAACACCGTTTACTTCAAGTTTATTAAGTAGAAAAACTGAAGAGGATAACAGATATTGATATGAAAATCAATGTCCAAAAACACTGATGGTGGAAATGCTGTTGCTGATAGCGGTTTATCATTACATGTCCTCATATTAATTTGCTAAGCCGTATTTGGTATCAAGGTAGAGTTTCTCGCTTAGGAATTAAGCATTGTAATTGAAATGCAAGGGTTTAGGAGTTTTGGTGAAGAAGAATAACACATAGAAAGCACAAAAGCAGAGCACAAATAACAATGGACAATAACACAAGATATATGAGGTGTCCCCTCAAAATAAGTTTCTTATCATTAATATACTCAACAATACATCAATGACAAGCCTCCCAACCTTTGAAAACACTCTTTCGAAGTAAAGACCTCATCTTTAATGGTGGTCTCACTCAGGGGCGGATTTAGACCATAGCAATGCTGTCACTTGACAGCATTTGTTCTTAGCAGAGTTGGTGATATAGCTTATCTTTTACCCAGTTGACCAGTGTTCGAACCCTTTATAATGCGAAGTTTTTTTTAACTTGAATTTATCGACATCATTTGATTTTTTTCTGGGTTCGCCACTGGTCTCACTCAAACACACTAATACAAGAAGATCTCTAATAAATGAACCCTAATTGCCTCTTGTGTATTAGTCTCTCTGCATGCTCCTAATAATGTTCTAAGACCCTTATATATAGCCTAAGACATATTAGAAACCCTACGACCAAAGGCCTTGAAGCCCAAGCAATTTTTGCAACAAAACATAAACTTGTTAATTTTGTCCTGTACCTCGCTCGATCGAGCGGCTGTTTGCTTGACCAGGTTGAGCGGCACTGCTAGTTGCTCCCTGGACTCGATTGAGGTGCGGTGCTTCCCTCGAGTCTTGCACTAATCAAGGCACTTCATGCCTTGCCCAAAGCTCTCCAAATCATCATCATTAATCATTTCATCAAGTGATCCAAAGCTAATTCTCCCATACTCCATTGCACACACTTCATCGCTCTCAAGTGTGCATGCCATTGAATATGCTACAAGATGATCAAAACCATTCCATTATCGTGAGAGTTGGCTCTTGCTCTAACAGTAATTCTATAATGTTTCATCTTGATAAAGATAATATTATACTTGCTGCTTTGGAGAGTGGTTTCTGAATGATTGTGATAACCAGGGTATGCAGATTATGGGCTGAAAGAGGGGCACAGTTTCTGAATGCTTGTTAGTTGTTGTAGTTGCAGTTAGGGTGATTTCAGTGGTAAGAGGTTGGCTCAAGCTAACAATCCCATGAGAGTTCTTTTATGCGGAGGAAATGAAATAGGGTTGTATTTTTAAAGTTATCTTTTGTTTTTTTTTTTTGTTTTTTTGTATAGGATTCTTTTTCTCGATCCTGTTGTAGTATAGTTGCAGTATCATAGTATCACTGTTGGAATATTTTCTGAATGAGGAGTGGAAAAAAATGTTAATATTGGTCTTACTGGTCTGGTTTATCTTTGGGGCATTGAGAACATGATCCACTGTTAAGTAAGGACTTATGGGGAGTATTTATTTGTTGGGCATATTTATTTTTTGGGCATAGAGAACAAAATCTGCTCCAAAGTAAGAATTTATCATCAAAATAAGCTCTTCACGCTATTATACTATAGTACATAGTGAAATGAAAGGTTTCTTTTGGAGCTATTGGATGCATTTTACTTAACCATCCACCATATTGAGTTAGTACCTTCCGCTGACTAAGCTTTTGGCTGAATTCAGAATTAATTGATATTCTGTGCCTGGTCTTATTCAAGCTGTTACATGCAACCGTATTTGACAAATCCGTGAATGATAGAGACTTCAAATTGTGGAATGAGAGTTCAGTCAAGTATCAAAATGCGTGTAACTGTAGTTCACCATTCACATCCCCCAACAAATAAGTTATTACGACATCTGATATTGGGTTATGAAATTAGATAGTACGGAATGGCTGATTTTAGCATAATCACGGATCAGTCTCGGAAGTTGAAAATGTGTTGAAGGAGAATTAATTCTAAGTTCTAGTGCATTTTGAACACGTGCCTCCTGATATGTAACATTTGGATGTTGAAAGATCAATGCAGAAAATCATAATGCGGAATTTGGTTTGGGTTTAATCTGGTGAATACTTGATTTGTATTCAATAATAATGAGAGGTACTACCTCTATTTATACAAGAGATTAGAACTAAATTAAGGAAACAAAATATTACAGAATGTTGAAATATTGGAAACTAAATCAGAGTGTTTATGTGTCACACCCGGCCCAACTCATCACCTGCAAAGGGCATAACAGATAAGCTGAGAAAAGAGGAATGAGCCAATTTGTTATGCCAGCTGGCTGGACAAGAGCAAAACCAATTCTGTTATGAGTGGGTCACATTTTGTTATGAGGTCATTCAAGAATAACATTCTAATCTGGTTGTTAGACTTGTTTACTATAAATACCTATTATGTAATAAGGAATGACAGATTATGAATTGAATGGACTATTATCTTGGAGAGTAGCAGTTGCTCGAATTCTTCTGCTGCCTTACTTTCTTTATATTCTTGCTTGTTCGTTTCAGATACTGGTTTAATCTACCCCATAATGATGACTATGAGGCAATATTATGTTATGTTTATCTTGTTTATAACAAAATTATCCTCCTTATTAAAAGATGGATTATTAACCTTGTGGTATGAGCCTAACTTGTTACTGTAGCTATTTATTTGCTGAAGTCTTTTGGGTTTGATTTTTAGATTGTAGTTTCCACTTAATTGATCACTTTATCTCTAGATTTTCTGCATTTGCCACTATGGTATTGAGATTGCTCACTCCTTTCGTTTGCTTTAGAGCTCTCCTCTGTTGGTGGGGTACAAGCACATCGTTCACTTAATGATGTTGAGACTGAGTTACGAGAAATGAGACTGAGCTTGATGATGGAGATTGAAAAGAGAAAGGAAGCAGAAGAATCTCTACAAAGTATGCAACAACAATGGCAGATGTTAAGAGAGAAGCTATGGGCAGTAGGGTTGAGACTTCCAGCAGATTTTACTATTTTACCAGAGGATAGCCAATCAGAGTCTGATCCTGCGGAGGACATTTGTCGACAAATTGAACTGACACGTTTTGTGTCAGAATCAATTGGGAGAGGGATTGCGAAAGCTGAAGCTGCGGCGGAGATGGAAGCTCAGCTAAAAGCGAAGAACTTTGAGATAGCTCGCTTATGTGACAGATTGCACTATTATGAGACTATGAATCAAGAAATGTCTTCTCGGAACCAAGAAACCATTGGTGAGTAATTTTCCAATTCTCTTACGGTAAGTTTTATTAAGCTTGGAACAATTGCAATCATCTGATCAAGCTATGCTTGTTTATACCGTTTGCTTTCACTCTGTAGTCATTTGCTCTTACCGATTTGCTTGCTTAACTTTAACTCTCAACTGCCTATTTCTTGAATATTTTATATGTGGCTTGTGAAAAACAAAGGACTTGTTTGGTACATATCACTTTATATGTTTAAATTATTTTACCTATCATCTGTCATATATACTTCAACAATCATTTCTTGTAATCTATTAATCAAGCATCATTGAATCTCTATGGGTTAGGTCTAAAGATAAAGATCCAATTAATTTTTTATATGACCTACATCTAATATGGAACCATTATACCTGTAACATATGGTTCCTATCCTGAAATTATCTTCTTATCCAGGTCCAAAATGGGGCATTGGTCTGTTCAAGTCTCTTGAGTTAGGTCCTAAGTCGGGTTGATATGAAAATATTATACCCAAAACTGGTTTTTTTATTGGACCAAGATCTACCTTGACCACTTGGTTGTCATAAAATAAGATTCGGAACTTTAGTTCAAAGTGGGGCATTGGTTGAGTTTGGTCCGAGTCTATGGGTTAGGTATAAGTCAAGTCTCTTTGATGAGTTGATTCTGGTATGGAAAAAAAGATTTAGAAGTGATTATTGGAACAAGATCTCATCCTAATGTCTCAACAAATATGACTCATACACTTAAATCATTGTTAGGTTTGGAGCGAGTCTTATTAGGTCTTGAACCCATGACCAATACTTAGTTATCATGATGTGATTGAAAGGAATTTCAACAAAGCCAAAGCTATAAAACCACAAAAAATGGTTTCTAATTTTTTGTTTTTTTCCAAAAAATATCTTGCTAAATTAGTTTCACTTTATTTTTAAAAGAACTAAAAGAAACCACGACGATACCAACAACACCATTGCTTTAAGTTGTGTTGCTTTGCTTCAAATTATGAATTATCAAGAAATATGGTATTCTTTTGTTTCTTATCTCCTGTGTGTTGATCTGATGTTGATTAGTCTGGTTAAGATTAATGACTATTCATTTATGGTTCATTGGATTACTATATGTGTTGATTGCACCAAAAGTTTGTGATGAGCTTATATATGAAGTATTATAAAATTTTACTATTTTATGTCGTTGTGGAGACTGGAGGACTGTGCCTTTTCGCGTTTTTATGCATGTTGTTTGCTTTCCTATGATTTATTGTTTGTTCTTTGTATGTTATTTCTTTGTATGCTGCTTCCATATTCTTTCATGGAGAAATTTGTTGATACAATTTCTTTACTTATGTTATTTTTGCAGAGCTTGCACGCCGTGAGAGACAGAAGAAGATGAGAAGACAAAATTGGGTTTGGGGAACAATTGGCTCAGCAGCCATTGTGCTTGGCACAACCTTGTTATGGTCTTACCTTCCAAATAATGAAGGATCATCTTTGAAAAATGATTTTAATGTTCATAAGAATTGATGAAGCTTGTGGTCAAACCTAGCGCTAATAAATAACAGTTAGATACGATTTTACAATTTGTAAACAGCCTTTTTTCTCCCCTGAAATTCATAATTTTGTGCTACGCACAGTGTATAGTTCTGTGAAATAATGTGTCCTTGAAGCTCAGCCTGTTTTGGGCTCACTCTGTACCAGCGATTAGAGGTATTCCCGCATTCTTTGTATTCGGAGATTCGTAGAGAAGAATTCTGGCCAATGATTATATTTTTTGAGGCACATTTCGAAATTAAAAAAAAAAAAGAAAAAAGATGAAGAACTCCCTCATTCTTTGTATTCGTAGAGAGAATTCTGGCCAATGATCATATCTACCATTTTTTGAAGGACAAAGATCGTCTGCGTTGCTTGTATGAAAATTTGAAATAAACAAGATTATTTATAAAAAAAAGCATACAATAAGATCATAATCAAACTTATTTCAAATATAAGCGTCTGATACCCCGTAGCACAGGTTTGGGGCTGTTTCGCACTTAGTAAGTGCGAACAGTAATAAACTAGTTAAAAAAAATCAAGTGTCTGTGCGAACAGGCCAAACAGGGTCAAACAGCGGGCCTTTACAAAGGATGAGTCAACAAAAATCAGCCAAGTAATCGGCCGCTCTTACGAACAGCGGCCGATTGCGTTGACTTTTTGACCTAAAACAGGTTGTTCGCTGTTAACAGCGAACAACCTGTTTCAATTTTTCAGTCTGTTTGCACTTACTAAGTGCGAACGGCCCGAACCTAAGGTTTGCGGATCACACGCTTAGTTTTGAAATAAGTTTGATTATGATCTTATTGTATGCTTTTTTTTTTATAAATAATCTTATTTATTTCAAATTTTCTTGCTTGTATGGCCTTGGGCCTATGAGCTTATGCTATCTGATTATGTAGGTTTTGACTTTTGATCGTCTGAGTTGGTTTTGTTGCATATGCTGCATAATTACTTGGTTGATGACTGAAATTGATGACCTGATTTATCTTTGTCTTGTGCTTGATGAGCTCAAATATTTAAAATCATGGACATATACTTCAATATCTCTTTGAGTTTGCCTAATGACATGTTAATAACTTAATATGTTGTGTAGAGAAATATCGTTTCAATAGCAAATTCAAAGAGATAGATAGATTATATACACACATATAGATACAGGTGTTGGAGGGGATTTCCTTTGACCTTTATGTACTGGGTAAATAATTATTAGGTGCGTTAGCAGTTGGATTTTTGTTTTTTAATTGGTCAAATAACCTCAAAAACTGTTTGATTAATGAATTTTGAAATCAATTGATAAACTTACTTTTAAGTCCAAATAAAAAAATTACGGTCAAGGCTTTTTATACTATTAACTTTAGATCTTAGGATTTTTAAACCCATCAAACTTTAATAAACAATTGCTCCTAATAATCAACGACTATTTTTTATCAAACATGTCTTTGAAAATTGACTTAAACAACATATTTAAACAGTTGATATAATAACTTATTTACTTCTAGTTCATGCTATCAGTTGGTCACAATCAACGGTTCCCCTCATTCAAATGTGGTATAAGGCCATAATGATATAATGTTTTAATAAGTATGATATTATCTACAATTATCTAAATTCTCTATTTTTTACTCATTCCATTAACTACTCTTATTAGTGGAATTGAGTATTTGACTTAAGAAACATCTAAATGAAATTATGAATTAACAAAGATAGAAATATTTTATGAGAGAAAGTGAAAAGAAATCTGTCAACTAGATAAAAAAAATAAGTTAATTGAGAAGAAGAAAATTAATGCAAGAATATGACCATGGACTCGTGGCAAAAAATGACACTCTTTATTTATTGAGTTTGCCGACATTTTTATTTTTTCCTATCTCCTTTACAATATTTTTATTTTGATAATTCTTTGCCACTTTCTCTAACTCTTATCTACATATATTATTTTATTTTCTCCTACTTTTAATTATATCAACACAATATATTTGTTGCATAATTCAAAACCCATAAGGAAAAAAAAGATTTTGTGTTAGTTGAATTGTGAATACCGCTAATTTTTAGGTAGATACTCCCTCTGTTTCTTAATGAAGTTCCCACAAAGAATGTCAAGGGAATTAAGAAAAATCGAATCTTTTAGATGGTCGATGTATTATTTTATTGAATAATAAATTAAATGGAGGAAAAAGAGTATCATAAACATTAAAAAAATATTAAAAGGAAGTTAGTAAAAAAAATAAGGAAAATTACATTAAAAACTCCCAACTATTCGCGATTTAAATATAAAACTTCCAACAATTGATTATTTTTTAAAACTCCCAACTTTAGGCTCATTTTATATTTAAAGTCCAAGATGACTTATAACGGATAAATTGGTTTTATTTGAGAAGTAGTGGGACCCAATTGTATTTATTAATCACCTTACTTTCTTTGACCTTACACGGCCCTTCACGTACCCTCTCATTTCAACAAAAGGTAACCTGTTAAAACAGGTTATAAAATGTATTGGTGCTTTATATTTAAGATGGGCCTATAGTTGGGAGTTTTGAATAATAATCAATAGTTGGGAGTTTTATATCTAAACCGCGAATAGTTGGGAGTTTTTAAAGTAATTTTCCCAAAAAAATATAGGGACAACATCTAATGAAAATATATTTTTAAAAAGTTAGTGGAAAACATGTGAAGACGAATATAAAAATATTGAAATAAAGTTAATGAAATATATGAGGCGATCATATGCATTGTTAAAAAATATTAGAATAAGGATGAATAAAGTTATTTTTATCCAAAATTTATAATTTAAATTATTTTTTTAATGAGAATAACAAATCAAACACCTCAAAATAACAATTCAAAACTTTTTAAAGAAGAGTACTAGCTTTGAATGTAGTGTGTGAGAACAAGTATTTCATTTTAAATTATGGTTTTCAATTATGAAATAAGAGAATGACAAAATTTAGATAGTCATTCTCAAATTCTGAACTTTCACTACTTTAAAAACAATGGTGAAAATTGATTCAAATCTAAATTTGAAAATGTTTAATTTGCCTAACAATAAATTTGAGTCGATTCTAAATTTTTAAATAAAATTATTGTTTTTAAGATAATTTATTTTCCCAATTCATATAAAACGCCACCCTTTTCATTTTAACGTCACCCCTATTTTAAATTAATATATAAAATGACGAAAATGCCCTTGGACTTAAAACTACTATAAAACACTTCGAACTCACTCTATAACACTTTTATCACTCTAAAACTCACTAAAATCACACAAAAAATTTTACTTGCTAGAGGATCGGCATTCGAATCATTACTATATTAATATATAAAATGACGAAAATGCCCTTGGACTTAAAACTACTATAATTGTTGTTAATATTTTATTATTATTGATTATTGTGATTATTATTAGTATTTTATTTTTAATAATAATTGTTTAATTTTTTATTTATTTTTTAAGTTTAATTATTTTATATTGTTTATAATAATTTATTAATTATGAAAATTGTAGTAAATTATTTTATATTGTTTATAATAATTTAATAATCATGTCCCAACCAAATACCGCACGACCCTTTTGTTCCGTGTTGACCAAGTAGATTCAATCGCTGACCATCTTTTCTCGAATTCATCAGTGGTCAAACTGTTAACCAAAGGATTCCACTTCGTTTGTCTGAAAACCTGTCCCTGTTGGTTTTTCTTCCCACCGCATAATTTGTCTACCATGTTCTCTACATCATTTCCAATATGCCATACGCATAGTAAATGACGTACCTCTACATTATACAAAAGATTAAAATTAATATATATATATATATATATATATATATATATATATATATATATATATATATATATATATATATATGGTAAGTAAATCAATCGAATTAACATATCAATATGTAGAAGTTTACCGATAGACATCACTTAATAGTCGGACAAACCCACATCCCTATCTTACATAATAACATTAGGCACTCATCGTACTCAAATATATCCCTTAGTCTCCAAAACCCAAGAATAAGAAATGGCAGCTCATCTCAAGATCAGCGTAACGCAACCAAGAAGTTTGATTGGTTGGCGTCATTCCTATTATTTCACAAAGAGGCCACTTAGGCTTATTCGTCTTATATGTTGTGTCTATCAGCACAACATGGGGCCACGTACGTATCATTTGAATGGATATAGGGTTTGCAATTAATAGCCTACACAACTGCCCCTCACCATCCAAATCTGTCCAAACAACATAATTATTTTCTGTGGCCAAATAGAGACATTGTTGAAGAGGAGTCCGACCATCCATCTCTTCCCTCCTCAATGCCTGTCTTATATTATAAATTTGACTCATACTAGGATAAAAATCAGGGAAGTTCCTTCTAATTGACGTCATAATGAAGGCTGGTTTCATGCCAATTGTTCTTACATAGCCTTCTCTATATACAAAAAACTGGTGGTTATGTCTGCCTTTTTCGCCTGGACACACTCTTATCGTCCAAGGTCTTTCTTCTGGATTACGGCTAGTTCCTACAATCATAAATTTGCAACCACACGCACTACTTCTAGAACCGGGTCTAGCAGCATTATCTAGGCTACTCACATCACCCCTAAGTCTACCATGTCTATGACACCGTAAGTATACACTAACTCTTGTGCGTCCTTCCTTACGTTTATAAGAAGTACGTGCGAATTGAAAACCAATTTCTATTGCTATCTCATCAGCCCATCTATGTAATTCATTTACGGAATCAAATTCTCTATCCGTAACAAATCTATGAGAATAATCTATGTTATCACCTAAGTTTTCAAAGTCCTGCAAATATAAATTACAACTTCAAAATAATTACATAAGTACATATAAAATAACACAATTAATAATTTAAAACACATAAAACAAATATATAATTTAATTAATAATAACAAAATAATAAACAAATAATTTACTTAATAATAATAACAAATCAATAAATAATTAATTAATACAAAAAAAATAAGTAAATAATTTAAAACACATAAATTAAATAAATATTTTAATTAATAATAACATATTAACAATTATATAATTTAATTAATTATAACAAAATTAATATAATAAAATAATAATAATAACAATTATTAATATTAATAAATATCAAAATTAAAAAAAAAAAATGCCACTCGCACAAATTAGGTCAAGTGAACCATGGTTCACTCGCGCAAATTAGGTCAGTCCAACCATGGTTCACTCGCGCATTTCAGGTCAGGTGAACCATGGTCCACTCGCGCAGTTTAGGTAGGTTGTGCCATGGTACCCTCGCGCATTTTAGGTCAGTGCTACCATGGTCACCAGACCTAAATTGTGCGAGTGGGCCCTTTTGTACGAATTTTATTTTATTTTTTATTTTGAAAAAATTCGAATCGATTAATAACTTACCGAGTCGTTTTCACGATCGTTTTGGTTCGTCATTGTTGTTCGATTGTAAAATTTAGGTTCTTTTACTTCAGAGATTTTTTTAGCATTTTTTAGAGAGATGTTAGAGTTTTTGAGTTCGAAAATAATAAGGGGCAATAAAGTAAATTCAATATATAAGGGTGGCGTTAAAAATGAAAAAGATGGCGTTTTATAACAATTCTCTTTATTTTCACCTTATCTCATACTAATCCCAACAAATCAAAAACTAAAATCGAAGAGAACATTTACTAGGGAGTAGGGAGTAGCATTTATCTTAAGAGGAGGAAAATTAAAAAGAAAAAGGAAAAGCATAGAAAAGAAATCCGGAGTGGGGAAGAGGATAACATTACAACAGGTTGCAAGAGTATTGTGGGTGTTCTAAAAATGGAGGTCATAGGAGTTCGCATAAACCCCATGGGAGGAGATAAATTCTTGTCTCATTCCTCTAATTTCGTTACTCTCGCTCCTTCTCCTTCGAAATTCCCTGGATTTTCGTCCATTCAATTCAAGTTCAGAAGCCATAGAGTGAGAAATCATTGTTGCGTCACCTTGCGGGATAAACCTCCTTCGATAGAAGAAGTAGCTTCAGAAAAAGAAGAAGAAGAAGAAGCAGCTTTAGAAGAAGAGGAAGACTACGAAGACGATTCGTCGTTGTTTCTTTCTCTAAGCGAGAAGCCAGACAGAAATTTAGCTTTACTTGATGAGTATGAGATTGAAGAGAATGATTTTGACTCTAATCATCGAAGTGGTTAGTTCCTTATTAACTTCTTGATTGTTTTAGTACACATTGAAATTTTGTGCATTTTTTGTGTAGAAATGCCTGTTGTAAATGCTAATGTTACTGATATGTGTTTTATTTATTTTCAATTGTGTTTTAATTGCATGTCAACATTAGGTAAAGACTTGTGTTTATTGGTCATCTCTGTTAGATGTTTGTTCGTCAATGACTGTTAAGCGTTTAATTGCTTGTTTATTTCTGCTGCGGCCTGCGAGGTTTTTCTGTTAGTTAATTAGGTAAAGTGATCCAGAAAATGCTATTAGGTTAAACTGCAGAAATGTATGGACAATCTATTTTCATCTGAAGCTAAAGATTTGAATTGACCTTAATGCTTACCATAGGTGGAATAGCACAATTCATTTTCAGTGTAGTGATTTTATATTGGTAATACATGAAGCAATTATATATATATAATTAGCAAGTCATGGAATATGAGCGTAGTATGTTAACGAGTTTCTCTTTATTCCCTTGAAGTATTTTTTATTAAGATTAATCAAATTGACAAGAAAAACATTTCAAATTGGTTATTTGGTGAATACCGAAAGTTGATTTAATTATTTTTTTAGTAGTGAGTGATCTACTTATGGAGTAGTGGGTAAAAAAATAGTGGGATTATGCATTTATATTTTTAGTTAGTTGTAGTTGTTTTCTAGTACTATAAATAGGATTGTAATCATGATTTAATTAACCCTCACCATATTTGCAATGCACTCATTAAGTTTTATCTCTAAATTTCCCCTTCTTTATTTGATCTTGCACACATTGATGAGCAGGGTTCTATTGGGTAAGTGACAAAAGTATTTCTTTTTAGTGTAGGTTTTAATGGAAGGATACGAATGTTTTGAATATAAGGTTTTTAAAGAGAAAAGCGAAAGCCTTTTGACAATACTAGGGATGAATGAAGGATGATGGATAGAAAATGTTACGCAGAAGAAAATGGTAAAGATTGGATCTTTGATAATTCGGTGTTTATGAGGTTGAGTAGGGTTTGGCTTATGGTGGTGTTTGTGAAGATGGAATAAGATCAAAAATTTGAATCTTCATGAGGGTTATAATAGGTAAATCATAAATGGTAAATGTCGATGATGATGGATGAATGCTGATAATGATGGATGATATTGGATGAATGTTTAAAGACGTCGTATGATATCGATAATGACTTGTGAGGGTTAATATATTGCAAACTTAGACTAAAACTTTGATATAAATTTCACCACGAAATTTAATTTCTGCTTTAAGAACACATTCAGTTTGTTAAAGGTTGGAAATCATGGACACCATTTCTTTACTTCCTCTCCTGAAAGAGAAAACTTGAAGCCAAGGGAAAGAACAAAGTTCTCACTGATTGTTAATCAACAAAACGTGGAATTTTATTCAATAAACATGCCAGTTTATATAGGCAAACAAAAGATAGAATTTCACAAGAGACAATTTCCTCAATAGTAGGAACTAATTGAGTAACTACTAGTCTACGAACAAGGAAAAGATGTATTTCTAGCTTTGACTTGGGTTTGGACGTGTGGAAGGGAAGCTTGTTTGACTCCTTCAGATGTTTTCCTCCTCGTGTCTTGGTCCATTTGACTTCAAGTCAACTTAGTATTTTTGCATATGGCCATTTGGAATTTTGATGAATCTTCAAATTGCTCAAAATTATGCCTATCTTTCATCTAGGCGTCAAAGTGACTTTAAATCTTTCATAGTAAGATCAAAAGAAACGTTTTGAATCTGATTCATGCTAAAACAGATCACAACAGACCTTGGAATCATGTTCCTTGAAAATAGGAGCTATTGGTTAAGTTGCGTCATTTATGAGCTTCTGCCTTCTAGGAATTAAACTTGTCTTGAACGTTGATCTTGGGCTCGAAATCATGTTGGACTTGTATGAACTCGAACTTATCATCTGAATCTTTAAAAAGAACGAACTGTACCATGAGCTTAGATGGTTTATACTCTATACAGGCCCCTTCCTCCATTAGTGGATCTTGTTGACTTGGACCTTAACTTGGGCTTAATACTTTTAGGCGCATGGACATGGTTGCTAGTTCATGGGCTCCTTCCTTTACTCTTTACTTACGGTACAAGACTTTGTGCAAAAATTTTAAAACTTAACTTTGACTTGACTTGTCTTTTTTAAATTAGCCTCATATGACTTAAACAATTAAAAAAGGCTTAACAACAAATCAAAATAACTTAAATGAAAACAACAAGCTACTATAGATTGAATGAATTCAATCCTAATGTTTTACAGTGACGAAATTAATGAACACCAAGAACATCATTATCGACATACACCATTGATGTGAAGACCTTTCTTCCTTTGCAATGGTTTAGGGGAAGCTTTACTGTTGGGGATGGATTTACATCATTTTACCCCTAAACCCCACTTGAGTTGAGCTAATAATGACATTAGGGTAATGAAATGTTGTTTAAGTGGTGCTGAAGTGATGTTACCCAACCCTAGTTGACATTCAGTGGTTATAGCTTATAGAAGTCAAGTTATGGCGTATTTTAGCATTATCTTCAACTTGTTGGACTTGGGCTTTTCATAGAGACTCTACTCCAACGTATGTGGAAACTTACCATGATAGTTTCGTCTTGACATTACATCTTCACGAAATATGCAGGATATGTGGCTGTGGTGGGCAAACCGAATGTTGGAAAGAGCACTCTTTTGAACCAAATGATTGGTCAGAAACTATCTATTGTCACAGACAAACCTCAAACTACCAGACATCGAATCCTTGGTATATGCTCTGGCCCAGATTATCAGGTTTGAACTTTCTTTTATATGACAACTTTGCGACATTTGTCTTTAATATTATAAATGACAGACCTACTCTATCCAAAATAATATTTTCTATAACATATTTTTTGATGGTTTAAAAATTTGATCAAGTTTGGTGGTGTTTCTATACCATCACGCTTTTCATGTGCTATATGTGTATTATCATGTGATATTTGATTGGTTACTTTCCTTTCGATTTTATCTTCCTTGAACAGTCTAACCTATGTCCATTCTCACTGGGGCCAAAGAGTTATACTCCCTCCGTCCCATTAGAATTGCAACATTTACTCTTAAAAGCTCTCACATAAAGTTACGTAATGCTACAATCTGAATGGGACAAATGAATAGTATTTTGGTTTTGACTATATTGAACTATATTAAATGGCTTAATATTTCATGTGCACCACTTATGTGAAGTTGCATATGATGTTTGGTACATGGGTCAATTAAAACATCTTTGTTATCACTAATAAGGGTAAAGTTTTATATATCCGACACTTAAACCTTGCGTATGGTGATTAGGTGGGAGCTACTTATTTGCATTTGGATAATGAAATATTGTAGTTGGACATATTTTAACCTATTCTGATATTTTTAAGGGATACCTCATTCCTATCCTTGCTCTATATTTAACAATATAATTTTCCTTGCAGAAAGAAGTAGTTTTCCCATGCGAATCTTTTCCTTGAGAGAATGAAACTGTTATGAATGCATTGTGCACTCTCATATGATTATGTCACAGTAGAGTGTAAACACTAATTATTTGATGGTCACATCATTATCTAAGGTTCTGCGCAAACTTGTTGTGATAACATCATTAACATAAATTTGTTGAGTCCAGCTGTTTATAGCTTGCAGATGATACTTTATGATACACCTGGAGTTATTGAGAAGAAAATGCACAAATTGGACTCTATGATGATGAAGAATGTCCGGAGTGCTGCAGTCAATGCAGATTGTGTAGTTGTGGTGGTTGATGCATGTAAGATGCCTGAAAAGGTTTGCTCCTTGGCACTTATGGTTTCTCTGCGTCTTCGAATTCTGTTGACTGACATAGTTGCCTACATTTCAGTTGGATGGAGTGCTTGAGGGTGTAGGGGACCTGAAGGACAAGCTGCCCACCTTGCTTGTTCTAAATAAAAAGGATCTCATTAAACCTGGTGAAATTGCTAAGAAAATTGAGGTTTGTTTATGTCTAACTAGTAAATACAATGTTTCTAATCTTGTATTATTTCTTCATTGAACAGTCACTTGTATTATGCCGTGGTGAAAATTTTACATCTTTTTTCTAGCATGTTGGCCACTTAAGAAAGACTTTAAATTGTAAGGGTCGACTAATTTACCATTTAGCTTGGCTTGCCTCTTCAGCCTTTCAAGGAACATTTTGTTAGCTAAAACCCCCTTTTCAAGAATGTGTCCCAATCAATATAATTAGTAAAATAGGAGAAAAGCATGTTGATTGGAGTAAATGGGAAAAAAAACTGTTATATTCCCGCACAAGATGTTGTAGCTCATGAATATGGAGGAAAAGCAAAATTTTTGAAATTGCCTGGCAAGCTGCTCATTTAGGCAGCGTTGCTGAGGGTAGTCAAGTCCTTGATGCTCCTATGATTGGCGATGCCTTGGGCATTTCTTCTAAAGGTAAGCTTTGCTAGATAAAATTTTGCTGCATTGCACACCTCCTATGATATTCCAATAGTTTGCCTCTTGGTCAAAATCAAATTAGTTTTATGATTTACTGACAGGGCACATGTATCACTCTGAAATTGTTGTTTATAGCTATATACAGGACTGCTCAGTTTTCCCTTACGTTTTTTCCATCTTGATTACATCACAATTCAATAGATAGATGGTCATCTGAAAAGAATTGCATTCTAGACATGAGGCAGATTGAAGTTGCAAATTGTCGGGAGAGGAAAAGGTCTAATCCTACGGAAAGAAGTTGGAGATTGTTGTGATTTGATTCTATTTTTGTGATCCATGCAAACATAAAGTAGATTTGATTACATCACAACTAGCTCATTTTATTGCATGTTTCCTCCTTTCATTGGCAAGATCGATATCTGTATCCTGGAGTTTGAAGGAAATTTGTACTGGTACCGTAACTGTAGGGTGTTTTAAAATTTTATGCATATACAAACACTCTGTTGTAATTACAATATAAGGTCAATTGAAAAAGAGGCAACTTGTTCTTGCCTTGAGATAATGCTAGCTTGTATAGCTAAATTAAGGATCATTGGCATCATAGAAAGAAAAAGTATGCATTCTGTGTTTCTTTTGTTATATCCCTCACTCCATAACATTGAGTATGCATAAGTTTTGATACTGTCACAACTTGATACTTGTTTGACACCCTTATTCTCCTTGTTGCAGTGGTACGAAAAGTTCACCGATGCAGATGAGGTTATACCTGTTAGTGCTAAATATGGCCATGGAGTTGACGATGTCAAAGATTGGATTCTATCAAAAATTCCTCTTGGTCCACCATATTATCCAAAAGTATTACCTTATACCTTCTTGTGAGATGATCTATTGCTTCCTGTATCTTATGTTTTCTATGCTTAAGTCCACATCACTGTGGTGGACAAGTCACTTGCTCTCTGTTAATATTATTATGATTTTTCTTATTTGACTTTTTAAATTCAGCAAAGTAAAGGGTTCGTTGTTTTTCGAGTTCTCAAGCTCTTTTATTACTTTGTGTCTCAGGACATAGCCAGTGAACATCCTGAAAGATTCTTCGTGGGAGAAATTGTTAGAGAGAAGATCTTTTTGCAATACAAGAATGAAGTTCCATATGCATGCCAGGTTAATGTGGTGAGTTACAAGACAAGGCCAGCGGCTAAAGATTTCATTCAAGTGGAGATTCTTGTTGAGAAGAACTCACAAAAGATCATCCTTATTGGAAAGGTAAAGGAATCATGGTATTACTAGTTTAAGTGATTTTAATTTGTGTTACATAGAGCCTTGATTATGATGACATAATCTCCTTTTTTGTAATTTAATTTCTCGATAGTTGATGGGAGTTGGTTTGAATTTCTACAATATTATGGCAGTCTTCCTATCAAAATTATAGAAATACCAATAAAGAATGAGACACAAACATATGGTTCAAACCAGTCTACGAATCACGTTGTCTATAGTTTTTATGGATGGCAATTATTCCGGTGATTTGCTTTAATTCCGTAAGTAATAGTTACAATTGGACTACTTTCTTCATTTGTAATTGTTTACTAAATTGTTGCAACTACTGATGTCTAAATGTGCTGCATTCTGAAAACTGTGCTGATTTGGTTGTGTACTTTTTTGTTTATTGAAGTCTAGATTTCTGATTGTAGAGTTATTATTTGCTTTTTGATAAGATATGAAATGATATGGTGCACTATTTCTCATTATCTCTCAGATGTCTGCTATAAAATTTTGCATTAATTATCATTCCTCATTGGATGGTGTTCTCTATTAGAAGTTCACTTTCCTTCCGAAATTTTGTAGGAGGGACGAGCTCTAAAGTTACTAGCAACTGCTGCACGCCTTGACATTGAAGATTTTCTGCAGAAGAAAGTGTATTTAGAGGTGACTGATCCAGCATATTCTTCTACTTCTGCCCCCTCTCCCACACCCACACGTACACCACACCCACATGCACAGGCAAAATTGCTCTTATCTTATTGCCATCTAAATAAAGTTGAGTCTCTAGGTTTTTAGTTTTCAATACCATTATAAATAGAGACTACATTGTTCTCTACTACAAGAGTTAGTGGACGAGTGATGTGTTTTCAGTTTAGTGTGCTTTCAATCAACCGCAGATATTAATGTAGGTGAAACCCCTTGCATTATGTTCATTTTCTTATAAGACTATTACTTGGTGCCTCAGTGAGTAAATTTAAATGTGAAACCTAGTGACTTGGAGATAAGTAAAAGAAATGTTACATTTAAAGATCAATGACTCATATAGAATGAGTAGTAACTAGTAAAATAAATTATGAGAACAAAAATACGAAGAGGAAAAAAGTTGAATATGAATTTGTTTTGATCAAAAAGTACCTTCAGCTTCAAAATGAACTATAATACTCCTCTTTTAGACATCCTAAAATAAATGACACAATTGAGATACTTTTTTTTTTTTCCATATTTACCATTTCTCCTAAAATATGTTGAATTGTTGATTTCCAATCAGGGTAATCAGAATCAGTTTCTTTGCTTTTACAAGGAAAAGATTGCGTACAATGGTACACGAACCTTCTTTAGGGGCAGAATTAAGGGATGGGTAGTGGCTTCAACACCCCTCAATTTCAGAATGTTTGTGAATTTTAAAGGTTAAATGTGTTATATGTGAAGTATATATTACGTTAAAATGTGTATTTGGTCCCGCTTAATATCAGGAAAATTTTTCTTTAGCCCTGTTATAATATTTATAACTCCTCTCTTGCGGCCTCTTCACGCCGCCTAGGTAGAAGCCCCGTAACAACACTTGGGAAATGCAATGCTGTGTATATTTACTGTTTTTGAGTTAGGCCAACTAATATTAACATTGAGTCAGTTGAATTCATTGAGCAGGTGGAAGTCAAGGTAAAAGAAAATTGGAGACAAGATGAAGGGCTTCTCCAACGCTATGGTTATGGTGGTAAAATACAAGTTTTGTAGTAACAGGATTCATGTTCATCTCAAGTACACATTTCGCATGGGAACGACCAGGTGGATATTTTTTTGTATCTGATCTGTTATTTAAACTGTAGTTATGAAGCAATGTTTCCTTAATAGTCATGAAGTTACTTCTACATCTCTGAGTCTCTGTCATACGTTCTGTTTCTTGCATGCTGTTTCTTTTCGTTCTTTCCTCCTTCACACATACTCACTCGGTAGAGGCAACTAATCATAGCAAACATATTTGTATGTATTTTGCATGCTATGCATCTCTAAACGTTCAGGTACGTATGTTTTTTCTAACAGTTTTGTGGCAGCATAATTATATAATGGTACAACATACACAATAGTGAAAATACCCATCATTTTCTGCTTGTGGGCTTTTCTTCCATCTGAATGCAAGTCATTCTTAGTAGGCCTTGAACGGTAAGTTAAGGGTGTAAACATTGAAGTATTGTTAGTTTGTTACTAACTCAATTCGATCTTGGGCTACGATGGAGCCAAATATGTATAGTTTTTAGGTTTCTGATTATAATGGACTTGAAGTTGTACATGATCACTAACTAAAGTAAGATTGTTCTTGTGTTTAATGTGATAGTGTAATTTGTACTTTGGTTACAATTGATTTCTGAAATGTTCCTTATTTTGGAGTTTCCTTTTTTTCTTTTTCTCTGGTGTTTGTACAATGATATGTTGAAGTTACCTGGACTCGTAATTGAGAACTTGATTTCTTTCAATAACTCAAAAACTTATCCTCTGACTCCGAAATATTATTCTACAGATTTTGTGGTTAAGTCGGTAGATAGCAATTAGCTAGTATACTTGTTCAAGGAACATGAAGAAGAATAATTGTCTTAAAGTTGGGTTGCGCAAAAGTTTCTTATAATGTATTCATGTCCATACCTCACTAGCCTGCTAAGGAGATTATAAACAGAGTGAAGAGAGCTTATGGGTTGCTTGTGACTTGTGAGTGTAGGTTTTGGATATAAGGTGAAATACAAGGCTAATAGATTATTAGATGAAAGTATTGCCACAACTTTTGGGATTTATGTACATGTTCTTAACCATACATCCCTTATAAGCTTAGTAGAGATTGTGATTGACCCTCTTAGGTAAGATGCTCTTTCCAAGGATACACATGTTTTGAGGGATTGAAGCTAGCATTGTTAGACCTTGTTTAGTGTACCTTAAAAAAATAATTAATCAGTAAAAAATAATTATTTTTTGAATTAAGTGAAAAATAGTTTTTTAATAAATAAAAATAAATTTTAATTAGCAAAAATCGGTTATAATTATTAAAATTAGTTATAATCAGTAAAAGTCAGGTTCTAATCAATACAACTCAGTTATAATAGTGATAATGTTTTCATCATTTTTATATGGACACAAGTTAACATTAACATGCACATTTGATTAGTTACATGTTAATACAAACATTTTCACCCTAACATGTGTTAATTGTTATATGTAATTCAATTGTAAATTGTGTAGCAAAACAAAGACATTGTGCTACACATATTTATGCAAACTTCCACAAGTCCTTTGAAAGTTGATTAATTAAAGATACAAGTCCTCTCTTGAGAGACCGTCTATAGTATAGACGTCTCTCAAGAACTCAGCCCATATGTCCCTTTCAACTTACAAAATCATCAATCGATTTTTTTTTTAATTTATAAATTGGCTCAGTCTCAAAAATTAAAACGTCTAATGTATAGATGGTCTCAAGTAAAAATTTGTGTTAAAGATATTATTTTTGAGGGAAAAGGGTACAATATGGATGATTATGAGTAGGCATTAGCAGATATGGCCAAGATTGACCAAGATATGGATTTGGATCATATGCAAGTCTCGATTGCAGTTATGTTTGTCAATTGATTCAACGAATATTGAATGCTCTTGGAAATGATTAAAATTTTAAGACTGCTTTTTATAAAAAATTTCAATGTTAAAAACAATCAATTAACACCTTAAAGTGATCAATTATAATCAGTTATAGCTTATTAAAAATCACTTTTGACTTTAAAAGTATCAATTATGACGTTAAATAGATCAAGTACTGAGCTCATATTGAGAAAAAAAATATTATAAGGCTGATTAGACTATCCATCTCATATTGAGACCTTCGCTCGCAAAAGCTACTTAACGGATTTAGATCCTCTCTTGAAAGACCGTCTATAGTATAGACGTCTCTCAAAAGCCCAACCCATATCTCCTTTTAACTTACAAAACTACCAATTAGTTTTTTTAATTTATAAATTGAGCCAGCCTCAAAACTTGAGACGTCTATTGTATAGATGGCCTTAAGTAAGAATTTGTGTAACGGATTTTGTGGTCATCTTTAAAGAATACGTTGTTCAAAAATTTGATCCGAATGATTAAATTAGTATTTATTTGACTATTGTTTGCTTGCCAATAAGATAGAGTTACGATGAGGAAAAACGAATTATGCCATTCAGACTTCAGAGTAAACCCATTGAACAATAAGTCATTATCATTTTTTTTTTAATAAGTCATTATCATTGATAATTGTTTGCAAGCATCAATTACGTAAGAAAGCATACATCATGTATTCATGTAAATTTCACACTTGATTTTACGTCTGAACTGCAATCTAATTAACAATTTCATCATAATTTATAACCATTGGAAATGTCCACTTAATCATACTACATCATATCCCTTGTAGATGATTACAACTATTACGTGTGTATCGTAAATTTGTCTTTTTTTTTCCATCAAATTTACTCCATTTATTTTAATTATTCACAATGATTCATATTTTTTACTTTGATTTTATCTTTGTTATTATTCTTTGCCTTTTGTCGCAATTTACCTTTTCTTTGATCTTATCTTTGTATTTGTGCGTATGTTTTTATCCTTTTGTCAACCGCAGGTTTCTCTCTCTGGAAGATCGTTCTCGAGCCGAGGGACTCTTTGATCGCACTCTCCTCATGGGTATGAGTCTGCCATCGTTCTTCCCTCCCAGATCCTGATCATAGTTTTCTATGAATGGGATACACTGGGTATGATGATGAGGATGATGATGATTCATATTTTTTACTTGATTATCTTTATGCATTAATCTATATTTTTATCTCATCCATACATCTACTATTCCACAATATTTATTTGGAAAATTTACCTAGAATAATCCAATCTATTCGTGATTTTTCTACAATAATCACATCTATTGATTAACCATGAATAATACCAACTTTGAGGGGTATTTTCCTAGAGTAAACCCAATGACCGGATGATTTGCTATAGCAAGTTTTATTTATTTTAAAAAAAAGATAAATTAAAAAAAATGTCGAAAAAGATATTAAAAAATTGTTCAAAAAAAATTTATGATTTTTTTTTTATTATTTAGATTTTTTAATGTAAAATTTCAAAATTTTACTCTAATTTTAAATTAATTTTCAGTTTATTTTTTTGGGAATTAACTACTATAACAGGTCATCGGGTTACCCAAGTTTACTCTAGGCAAATATCCCTTAAAGTTGGGATCATTCATGGTTAATCAATAGGTGGAATTATTGTAGGAAAATCACGAATAGATTGGATTATTCAAGATAAATTTTCCTATTTATTTTTGTCTTACTTTTTTACATTAAATATTTATAGAGCGAATTTGATGTATATAAAAAGAAGATACTACAAGCCAACTTTTTATCACCAGGAGCTCTACTAGCAAAGGGTCAGAGATTGCATTTTTAGGAGACCTATAATGTTTTGTTCACATATAAAAAATATATTAATAAATAATTTGATGTTGAGGCATTTTGCAAAATCACAATTTTATAGCTTTTTACGAATTACAATTATTAAAGTATCAATGTTTATAACATTTAGGTCAATTATAGAATTCCAACCAGTTAGTAACCTGAACTGTACCGACTCTAAAATAGAATTTTGTGATTTTGCCTGCAACTGCAAGTTATAGACATAGATATTTTGGTTGCTACAATTGGCATAAAGAACCATTGAGATATTATTCGCAAAAGCCCTAAATTTAATGACTATAATCCGTAAATAATTTTATATTAATTTATTTCTAAACTTTTTTTTTTGAAGATATTTATTTCTAAACTTTTGATGATGCACGTCAGTAATATGCATAATTTTCTATTTTTTTCTATATAAATTATTAAATCTGAATTATAAAATTATAAATCTTGTTCATTTGTTATCATTTTTTGTTAATTGGGTTAATTGAACCGTTCAAAGCTCAACCATATTTCAAAAGTTAGTAGTTTTATCAATTGTTACTTAAAAAATAATGAGACACATACCTTTGGTAAGAGCTCATGTCTTTTATTTTTTTCACGAAGAGACCTAAAATATCTGAAACGGCCTTGCTTAACTTATAAATTGAACTTATAATTTACAAAGGACTTCGTCAAACCCACAATTGTTTGATTTTCATGCAAAATAAAAAGTTTTTTCTCAACATCACCATATTTATATATAACCAGTGTAGAACTCCGTACAATGCACAATGTTTTTAACATCGACACATATAAACATATGATATTAAAAAAATCTAGAAATATTATGCCGTAGAAACACTCAATTTTGACAGTTATATGTATGAATCAACTTTGTAATTTTGAAAATTGTCAACAACATATTAAGCAGTATATTATATTCTTTAATTAACTCAAATTAACTATAAATAAATGTTAGTCTAAAGATACTTTAATAGTAGATATATTGTTCAAGATCAATTGCCATGTCATTAGTTTTTAGTCGATAAGTGAATTATGGCAAGTTCTTTTAAAAATTAACACTTAAAAATTTTCAAGCTTTTTATTATAATGTATGATCGCTTTCATTTTTGCCATTGGCATAATATTTAATCTATGCATATCCGTTTGGTAAGCTCCTGAATTGACCATTCCTCTATATATTAAGCACACAATTTCTTAACAAAACGTAATAATTTAATTTAGCTTATATGTAATGCATTTATAGTATAAATAAATATATCACTACTACACTTCAAATTAGTAGTCATCCAAGTATAAAAAATTAGCTAATATATATTATTTGGTACTCCCTCATTTCCATACTATATGCCCATAAGAAATTTTTAATTTTAGTGAGAGAAACCTCAACATTATTTTTTATATGTATATTTAAATGTTAAGATATAAATATTTATGTGTTGAAATGCCCATGTGTTACCCACATGTGAGTTGTCCCACATCGGAGAAAGAGAAGAGTATGCATCACTTTATATATTCAAAGAGTAACTCCTAGTATTACCAATTGGTTTTAGTAGTGAACCTTCTTTGGGTTTATGAGTGGACTACTTCCTCCTTCATGTTTGGGTTGCCCAGACCCATTTTCTAAATTCTATCATCACGTAAGATTATATTGGATTCATCTCGACGTATGTATTTATTGTATAACTTTTTTGAAATTAATTTATAAATATTTAGCTTCGAATACATTGATTGAAAACTATGAAAAAAACATGAAAATATCAAACGTAAACAAATTCGAAAGTGATATATAATAAATTATTCATTTACTTAATTACCAAAAGCACTTGTGGCTCAATGGGTAGAGCATCTACATGTGAAGTAGAAGGTTTGGGGTTCGACCCGTACTGTGCTTTCGGTTTACTTCCTCCTTAGGGTACGGCTATGATTTAACCGCATCTTTCAGGAAAAAGAAAAACCCCCACCCGAACCCTTCCTTATGCAAAATACTGAAAGCGTCCTTAATCCATTTACTTAATTGAAAAATAAAGATCGATTATAATAAATTAATTGTTAGTTTAATCAACTAGAGTCACCAATTGACCAAAAAAATATATAGGAAGAAGCCTCTAAGAAGAAGTAATGCAATTTATTTATAAAATATAAAGGTTGGTATGAGGTTGTTGGGGTTTATTGATTGTCTTTTAAATATAATTACAATAATTAGCAAAGTTAAAAGATTATTGTCGTACTAACTAAGATTGTGGTTTTTAGCATTTGGATATATCGTTGAAGAAATTTTTGAAGCAAAAAAATGGTGCACAAAACGGTTTTGAAGGTGGATCTTTCTTGTGACAAGTGCAAAAAAGAGCTCTTTGGAATTGTGTCCAAGTTAGAAGGTACCATACCTTTTTTATTTAAACAATTCTTTTTTTAATAGTTTTAACTTTAATTTAAATTCTTATATTTCATCCATTTTTGAGAATGTATATAAAATGGGGTGTTTATTTAAATGGAAATATATTTAAAAGAAATTGATAGATTGATTTTCTTATATTTAATTTTGTATCAAAATGAGCCATGTGAAATTAATTAAAAGGATTTCTTTCTCTTTATGTTTCAAAAATCTAAATTGAGATATGTTTAGAAAAAGAATGTGAGATAGATTAATGGGAGAAGGAATCGAGTATACTCAAGGCCAATTTTTAAAATTTTCATTTTTGAAAGTTTGTCAAGTATGTATTTGGTTTTAGGACTAATTCTAATCAAAAGTTTAAGTTGATAATTAAATTTTGTGGGATATTTTATATATTCTATCACGTCCTCCCACACAAAATTCCTTTGGCAAGAAGTGTATGTGCACGTAATACATGACTTTCTTAAGCATGTTGCTAAATATTCCACTTGAAATATTAAGGGGTGCATGGATGAGAACTATATTGAACATGTGACCTTCTTATCATGTTGGCTTCTGATACCATGTTAAAAAATTCTTTCAACTAAAAGCTTAAATTTTTAGTTGACTTAATTCCTCGATATGATACTAGAGCTAATCGTTCTTTTATTGCATACTTCCCATCCTAACCATTGACATCAAGTAGTGTTAGTGATTAATGATTATGTCACTACTAACTCAAACATTTTCTCCAATTCAATATAATGTTTAACCGCTTGACTCTCTCCCATAGTAGTTGTTGAGATTATTTCATAAGCTTTTAATTGAGTTAGTTTCTTGACAGTATTTTGGTGGATTGAGTTTGGAGTGTCATTTTATGAAATTAATTGTAATAAATATGGTTTTATTTCTAGTTAATATGGTAGTTGAATATTTTTTAGAATTTTTGTTAGCATAATGGTTGAGAATTTTCTCTATCACCCTTACGATATAGGTTCAATTTCCATCATCTAAATGATGGATTGACTTCTTTTTGCTTTTTTCTGTAGAGAATCTCTAATCTATCTCAAATACATGTTAGTTCAAATATCTATGTTCAAGTCATTTCGCTTTAAATACTTCCAAATAAGATTATGAAAATGTTTCAATAAATATGGAGTGTTTTTTCCATAGAATAGTGAGGAATTTAGATGATCACTCACTTCTATATGTTTGTTGAATCAAATCGATTTGTCTTATATATTAGGAGTATATTATTTAATATTAATACAATTTTTATTCAAATGACTTTAAGTGATGGCTAGGTTGGCTTGGACCTAGATTTCCCTCTCATAGAGTATACATAACTTTAATTATTCCAAAAAAAAAACTAGGTACCTAAGTAATTTTGGTGCATATCTACTATGGAGATACAAAAATTATTAAGACTTCCATCAAATTGTTCGAACACAAGATAGATGGTCAACTATATACAAGACGACCATCATTCAAAATATACGTAATATTTTTGTATATAGTTGAATGATGGTCGTCTTGTATATAGTTGACCATCTATCTTGTGTTCCAACAATTTGATGGAAGTCTTAATAAGTTTTGTATCTCCATAGTAGATACTAGATAGTTCCCGTACCATGCACGACTTTAAAAAAATTTTGATATATTTTTACAAATGAAAAAATTAAAAATTTAAGAAATAAATATTAAATTATAGTTATATTTCATTTCACTCTAAACAGTTGTATATATTATGTACATTGTATGATATTTTGTATTATGCGCGCATGTGATTGTGAAAATTTTTTAATAACAAATAAATCACAATAAAAAACAAAAAGTTTTAATCATCTCAAAATATCTAATATATCAAATAATACTCTTTTAATAAATAAAATTGAAAAGATTTTATAAATAATTGATAAAATAAAATATATGATTATCTAATACATTAAAGGGAAATTATCATTGGTGCCCCTGAGGTATGCGTTTTTATCAATGGTGTCTAAACTTATTTTTTTTTCCAATGGCACCCCTGAGGTTTAGTGGTAATTACAACCGTGACCTTTTTAAGTATTTTTCGTTAAAATTCCGTTAAGTTTCGAAATTAATCTAACTAGGGTTAGTTTCTTCTTCTTCTCCTTCTTCACTCCTTCCATGGCTGCCATTTACTCTTTCACTCTCCTTCTTCACTCCTTCGATGCTCCTTTCCTGATTTTATTTTCCATTTCCATTTACTCTTTCACTCTTTTCCACTATCTTTCCTCTTTCGATTTCCCATCTCCTTTTTCACCCTCTCAATCCAATCAAATCTTTCATTTTCTTCAATTTTAACAATTACCTACTTCAATTTTTCATTGAAGAACAACAAGATTATTCACTAGTTTAAGGTAAAGTTTCAAAATTTTCTGTTTTAATCTATTTTTTTCACTTTTCTGGTTCTTGGGTATTTTCAAATATTAATCTAAATACTAAATTCTTTGATTTTACCCATTTCAAATTATAAATAGACTTCTTTGATTTTAATCTATTTTTTTCACTTTTCTGGTTCTTGGGTGTTTTACATAAAATACTAAAATTTTCATCTTTTTTTTTGTCTTTTTAAAATTTTGTTTTTACCCATTTCAAATTATAAATAGACTTCTTCAAATTTTATTTTTGTTGTTAGAATATATAATTGTAATAAGTTTTCATGTTGGTAATTGTTAAAATTGAAGAAAATGGAAGAATTAAAGTGGGTAATTGTTAAAATTGAAGAAAATGAAAAATTTGATTGGATTGAGAGGGTGAAAAAGAAGACGGGAAATTGAAAGAGGAAAGATAGTGGAAAAGAGTGAAAGAGTAAATGGGAATGGAAAATAAAATCTGAAAAGGAGTATGGAAGGAGTGAAGGAGAGTGAAAGAGTAAATGGTAGCCATGGAAGACAGCCATGGAAGGAGTGAAGAAGGAGAAGGAGAAGAAGAAGAAACTAACCCTAGTTAGGTTAATTTCGAAACTTAACGGAATTTTAACGGAAAATACTTAAAAAGGTCACGGTTGTAATTACCATTAAACCTCAGGGGTGCCATTGGAAAAAAAAATAAGTTTAGACACCATTGATATAAACGCATACCTCAGGGGCACCAATGATAATTTTCCTACATTAAATGATGTAACATAGAATATAAAAAATAATAGTTAGATAGTAGTAAGTCAAAGATATGAAAATAATTTATGGGAGTCATAATGATGACATCATCATCCAATTTTAGAGGAAAAACTTTTATTAAGAGAGTGACACTTAAGCAATTTTTTACAATGATGATGTCAGTTGTGTTTTGTTTTAGTAATAGTTATAGATGTACCAAAATTATTTAGGTACCTATATCTCCATAGTAGATATAGGTTCAATTTCCATCATCTAATTGATGGATTGACTTCCATCAAATTATTCGAACACAAGATAGATGGTCAACTATATACAAGACGACCATCATTCAAAATATATATAATATTTGGCTTTTTATGAAACCTAACACACCTCTCTAATTAATATCTTTAAATGCATATAGAAGTTACAAATTTAATAGTTAAAATAAAAAGTATGTCATCACATAAATTTTATAAACTTTCACCTAATTATATATTTAATTATATACTAGATTATGCATGTGCGATGCACGACTTAATTAAAATTTCTGACATATTTGTATAAACAAAAAAATAAAAAATTTACGGCTTTATATTTTAACCATCTCAAAATATCCTATACTCATTTAATAAAAAACATTATAAATATTTTATAAAAAAACTTGAAAAAAATAAAATAAAATATATTTTTATGACTTTCTAATACATTAAATGATGTGACATAAAAAGTAAAAAATTTAAAATTAGTAAAGTCAAAGATATTAATAGTAGTCATCTATACTATATACTAAATGCATTCTTCAGTATGACACGTGTCGCTTTCATGTTCATTGTTTTCCCTCCAAAATTTTTCATTTAGCTAAACTAGGTAAGTAAAATAATTAAACTTAAATGCCCTATTATTTAAATCAATTAACATGTCAAATGGCAATAAAAAATTGGACAATGTATGGTCAAATTCTTTTTTATATCTTCTTTATTCTTTATTTATGTTATTTATGTTATATACATATATTGGTTTATATCATTCTATAAAAATAGCAATAAAAAATTGGGCAACAACTCAAAATTTATGTTATTGATCATTCTACAAGTTTATTTAAAATAATTCAAGCCCAAAGTTTAATTTTAGAGTTTTAAAATTTGAAAGAATTAAAATAATTTAAAATAATTTTATTTATATTTAAGAGATCATTTAAATATTTTTTGATTATCCGTGCTTGGCACGAGATTCAAGCTAGTTATACAATGACACCATCTTTAAGTTTTTGAGGGAAATTTTTTATTGAGAGAGTGACACGTAAACAATTTTGATAAGTGATGACATCAGCAGTGTTTTTTTTTAGTAATAGTTAAGATTTATATTGTTTTTATCACATAATGATATCGAAGAGTCTATATTTATCAGTGTAAATGCGAATTTTGTCTATGTAGCATTTTTAAAACAAACATAGAGGTATAACGAGGTTAATAATAACAATATTTGAAAATTAAGTCTTGTTTTAACTGAATTAATTATTATTATTATATTTAGCTTAAAATTCTGTGTTCGATTCTCACCTAGCTATCCATTAACCTTCTCTATAATAAAAAAACTAACAATAATATTCCACTTTGGGCTAATAGTTGAAGCCCTAGGATATGTTATGTACTCTAATACGCCCCCTTCTACGAGAGCCTTTTGGGCTAGAAGTGTGGATGCGACACAGACTGTCCTCATACCTGTCGTTGAATATTCCATTTTAATTGAGGGGTGGTTGAGATTCGAACCCGTGACCTCATGTCACGTTGGCTCAATACCATGTTAAGGAATCAACTCAACCAAAAGCTTAAGCTAATAGTTGAAGCCCTAGGATATGTTATGTACTCTAACAATCCTAATATCAAATTGATATTAGACTATAAAACCACTCAATGGATGAAGACAATTGTATTGATTAGTTCTTGATTACACACACTAATCAATTCTAACAATGGAGATTAAAAACTATAGAGATTACAAGAGTAACTGTAAAACCACAATTCACTCAAGAATCCTAATTATGTGGCACTTTCTCTATCTAATTCAATCTCACTGGTGTTTATCTCTCTTGGTTACAATATTATTATCACACACCATAAATAATGAGATTAATGGGTATTTATAAGCGTCACCCAATATTGAGATTATGAGCCACAATCTAACATTATATTTATTTTACATTTTATAATTCAACCAGTCTCCTGGGAGACCGTCTCTTTGAGAGACACCTCTCAGGCCAAACCCATTATAGCTTAATTCCTACTTTTACTTTATATTTTCTTTTTTGGGCCGATCCAATTAGAGATGATCTCTCAAAGAGACCGCCTCTCACAAGAATTTGTATTTATAATTTGTAAACTAAGGTTATTATGTGATAGGTGTGAATAAAATTGAAGCAGATTCAGAGAAAGGAACATTAGCGGTGATAGGGGATGCTGATCCGTATAATGTCGTTACATCCATAAGGAAAGCAGGAAAGAAAGCCCATATTGTAACTATTGGGCCGCCCCCTAAGCCCGATGAGAAAAAGGTTGAAGAGAAGTGTAAAGAGCTTGCAAAGTTGTGCCCATGCTTGTATCCGGCCCATTGTTGGGCTTGTAGGCCCATACCTATCATGACTATGGAATTTGAAGATCCAACTCCACCTTGCTCCATTATGTGACTCTTATTCATTCTCCATTCCTTGTAATTAGTTCAACCATCTTATTTCAGATGCTCTTTTGAGAGACCGTCTTTTGTAAAGATGACTCTCAAAAGTCCAGCCCAAATCTATATTTAGAGTTATAACAATATATATTTAAAATTAGATTGGGCTTTTGAGACCCGTATTTATAAAAGACGGTCTCAAGTAAGAATTTGTGATCTTATTTTGACTATTTCAATTTTTATTAATACTTTTATACCAAATTTAAGACTTAAAAAATCAAATTCAAAGCTTAAAAGAAAATAATTAAGACTTAAAAGACCAATTTCAAAACTTAAGTCGATTTGGTTTTTATTCTTAAATTTGGTATTATAATTTTTTAATAAATTTTCAATTTCAAGACTTAAAGATCAAATCAAAGACTTAAAAGACAAATTTCAATGTTATCTTAGATGATTTGGCCTTTCTCAAATTTGAATTGAAAAAATACAACAACAAGTCTTGTATGAGACCGTCTTACCGTAGAACGGGCCCATACAAGTAGCTCATTGGTAAAAAAAAACAAAACATAACTGTAAAAAAACAATGAAATCTGAATTCACACTTGTACAAAAAGTAGTTTTTTTTGTAGACCCATTTGAAGTCGTCAGGTAAGACGACCAATAAAAAATTAGTGAAAATAAAATTATATGTATGTAAAAAATAATAATAAATTATTTGTTGGACCTTTGTTGAGGTATGCTTGATACTGATTATATAGAAAATTTGAAACAAATAAGAGTTTTAATATAAAAAAATAAAAAAATAAGACCCAAATCAAACTATATTCAAAAATAAGCGTCAAATTCCCAAAGCATAGGTTTGGAGTTGTTCGCATTTAGAAAATTTGGAACTCGTTGATGATTTTGACCTCGTTCTAGCATTAACAAGTACCGGCTTTTGAAATCTTCTTCGTCGCATTAGGAACGCAACGACTCTAAACCTTTGTCCAAACCTAGTAGACGCTTAGTTTTTGGAATAGTTTGTTTTGGCTCTTGATTGATGATTTTTTTTGTTTTATAATCTTATTCATTTCAAAATTTCTAATAAAAAATTAGTGATTATATAATAATAACCTTTGTCCAAACCTTTGTACATAAAAAATTATGTACAAAAAGTAGTTTTTTTTTAGACCCATTTGAAGTCGTCAGGTAAGACGACCAATAAAAAATTAGTGAAAATAAAATTATATGTATGTAAAAAATAATAATAAATTATTTGTTGGACCTTTGTTGAGGTATGCTTGACACTGATTATATAATTATTGAAATTGACTTTTTGAGTTTTAAAATGGGCTTTTTTAAGGTTAGGCCTAACCGCCTAAGGCATATATCATTATAATTTTTGAATAAGAAGTAGGTTTGGGCTATTTGTTTTGGTCACACACAAATGGCAGTCTCATTGGAGATTTGTTGTACTTCTACGTTTATACATAAATTATTGTGAGAGACGGTCTTTTTGAACGACCAACTCTAATTGATTTGGCTCATTAAAGAAAATTCTACGCTTTTCTCTTACACATGGATCTCATCTGACCACTTAAAATATAGCGAAAAGTCAAATACGACACATGAGAAAAATAGAAAGACTAGAATTTTGGATTGGAGAAATACTTGTTCATCGTGGCAAACAAGTGATGAGTCATATCAGTAATGTTGGTTGCTTTTGATGTACAAAAAATAATTGACAGATAATGGACCAAAAATTTGGGTTAATTGGGTATGAAGTGTATTTTGTCTTTTGGATTTTTGTGAGGTAAGGTGGTACTTTTTTTAGTCACCAAAATTAATTTTCAATTTCACATTTTATTTTAATAATATAAGGAAAGTTCGTGAAATTTGTGTCGTCCTGTTCATCTTTATATTGTTTGTCTTTAATTCAATTTTTCAATTTTTTTATTACAACGTCGTGGAAAAAGAGAATAATTAGATAAAAATCGAATTTGTAGTATTTGTTCATCCAGTTTATTTGCTTTGTGCAAGTTAAATAATATTGCAAGTATGTATTTGTACTAGAGTCTAGAAAAACATATTAGTATTACTACTGCCTTTATTCTGATTTTATTGCTATATTTGTATGGACACGAAAACTAAAAAAAGATGGACAACATATAAAGTATAATCATATCCTTCACTTTTTCTTAGTTGAAGAGGAAAAAAGTTAGTGAGGTATAGAGTAGGATAAAACAAGGGATAAAGTAGATATTTTTATGATTGTTTTATTATTAAAAATAGAAATATAGCAAGTAATATGAAATTGTCAAAAATAGAAAATGTAGCAAGTATTATGAAATGGAGAATGGAGAAACTATATGATTGAGCTTCCAAATTTATAAGGATAGGATGAACATAAAAATGATTGAAATAACATCTTTTACTATATATTCTTTATTTTTGTAAAAACATACACTTCTAAAAAACTCACCTTTTTAGGTTATTGTCTAGGATTCTAAATATTTTGGGCTAATTTTTTTTTTCCACCCACGAGGTGTGTAATTTAGATTAAATTTAAATACTTTATAATTTACACTTTTTGCTATGTAATATAAGATATTAGGGCATTTTATATAAAATAGTTAAAATATCAAGGATACAAAACAGAAGGAATATTATACCCAATATGTTTCGTTCCTTAAAAAAATTCTTATTTATCATTTTGGGTTGTTTTATTTATTTTTTTAATAAAAAATCTTTCTATTTATATATCACAAATTTTGGACAAACTTAACCATGTTCATCCTCATTTTAATATTTTAATAATGCTTATGGTCCTCTTATATATTTCACTAACTTCATTTTATTTATATTGCTTATGATCCCAACATATTTTCCACTAACTTGATTAAAACATTTTTTAATAGTTTTGATCTCCATATTTTTTCTTACTAACTTCTTTAATATTTTTTGTTGTTTATGGTCCCCATTTTTCCACCATTAAATTTATTATTTAATAAAATAATATATTCACTATCTAAAAGATTTTATTCTTTTCAATTTTCATGAATATTTCTTATAGGAACTTATTAAGAAGTAGAGAAAGTATTATTTATTACGCCTTAAGTTTTTAAGACCATTTTTATCTTTTATTTTAAAGCCTAAAAATAAACGAGATAGAGCCTATGCTAAAGTAAACAACAATCCAATCTTATAAGTAAATAACAATTACTCCTATATTTTTCTAATAGTATGGATTTCATATTTTTGGAAGATATATTAGTAGTGCGAGACATAAAGTAATTACTTGTTTTGCCCATGAGCATAGAATATTTTTGTTTTGATATGTTATTTTTATTACAATTTTTTTATTTTGGATATTATTATTTTTTTAATTAAATTTAAACAATTTTAATTAAATTCCCCAAGAATTTCTTAATTTTTAACCAATGATGGGTTGGGACTTGAGACATGAGTATTCAGATTAGAATGGACCTACTATACACACACTACAACATAATTTGCTACACACACTACAACATAATTTGCTTTTAGTGGGATATATTTAGCGATATTTAATTAAAATGTCGCTATTTTAAATTTCTTATAGTGTATATAGAGAATTTAGTGACATTTATTAGAGTCTTTAGCAGCATATTAAAAAGTCACACTAAAGCTTTTAGCGACATAGGATCTAGTAACATTCCTCACAAATGAGACTATAGTGACAATTACATATGCTGCTAAAGATCAAATTAAGTGTCGCTAAATCACTTTATGGTGGAACTTTATATAAAAACCAATAATTAGTACACTAAAAAATATGAATCAGTGGCATTTTTTTTAATGCCACTAAATCCAATGTCGCAAAAAGCTAAATTTGTTAGAGTGACAATTCAACGGTAAACAGTACTAGTATTCTTCCACCGTTCTATAATACTTGCTATTGATAGCGACATATTTCTATATAACATGTCAAATTAAGTAGCAACTATTATTCTATTATGGAATGGAAAAAGTATAACATATCCATTTAAATTGCTTATTAGCCACGTGTATGAATAATTGGCTTATTCATCAACTTTACTTGGTTGCTAAGTTCTCTTTAACAAACACCGCCATTGTCAAAAGTAGCGGCAAACCACCTAACAACAATGCCCGTTAGATTTGCCTTTTTCGTTTGGACAAATAATTATCAAACAAAGAGCGAATAACATTGAGCTCAATTATTAATGGGTAATTTTTTTCGTATTAAAACCAGTGAAATAAAAGTAATACTTTTTAGTAGCATCTAGAATTTTATAAATCTAATTTTTTTTGTTTCTAAATGAAAAAAATAATGTAACTCAAGCCAATTAGAAATCTTTATTTCATATTTTTAATACTTTTATCACTATATATACTCACATATAATAATTCTTTATTCAGGTTCAGACCATCAGGGTCGGTGCTGAGATTTAAGAGGATCGGTACGAAAAATTAAATTATGGACCCTAATTATAGTATATAAATTTTGTTTTAATACAAAATTTATAATATCAAAAAAATTACACATTAATAATTGAGCTCAATATTATTAGTTTTTTGTTTGATAATTATGCATTTAGAACCTAAAATGAGCCATTTTCATGGGCCCTAGACACAGAGTCTTCATGCCCTTGTCTAGGGCCGGCCTGTGAACCATATTGGTCGGATGAACCTAAAATGAGCTATTTTTGAATTGAATAACTTTCAATTTCAATTTGAATTTGACGATCCAACAATTCTAATATTGAGAAAGTATATAATGTAAAGAATTTGAGAAAAGACGATTTCAATCATAAATTAATTAACAATACATAGACTATGTTAGTCTTAATACACAGTCAAATATCATTACTATACTAGGCTATAATTAAATTAATGAAAGTCACAAGTGAATTACAAATATGGACGGAAATCACGGAATACAAACAAACTTATGACACTATGACTAATCAATAATATTCATCATCATCCTACCCAGTGTTTCCCGTCCATAGAGAACTATAGACAGGATTTGGGGAGGAAAGGACGGCGGCAACTCATACCTATAAAGGAGAGCACGACCAAAAGGAGTCCCACGGCTCGAGAAAAGATGAGGAGATGAACCCCAGAATATACTCGCAAGGAATCAGTAATCTAAAACATGAATAAGACGCCTCCAACTACCCCTGTCCCTAGTCAGGTCCTTAGTGAGGTTTAACTCGTGCATGTCAATTTTAATTTGCTCATCCCATGTTCTCTTAGGCCTTCCCCGACTCCTCTTACCCTCTACTATAATGCTTTCAACCCTCCGAACAGAGGCGTCAAGTGTCTTTCGTTGCACATGTCCAAACCATCTCAATCTACTTTCGCACAATTTTCCAGAGATAGAGGCAATCCCTAGTTTGTCTCTAAACTCTTGGTTCCTAATTCGATCCATCAATGTGTGCCCGCACATCCACCTTAACATGCGCATTTCTGTGACTTCCATTTTATGCTCAAAAATCTTCTTCACAGGCCAACATTCTGCTCCATACAACATAGCAGGATTGATTGCCATCCTGTAAAATTTTCCTTTTAACTTACTTGGGAACTTCCTATCACAAAGCACCGTGGTCGCTGCCCTCCACTTGAGCTAACCCGCTTGGATACGGTGAGTTACATCTCCGTTAATCTCCCCATCCCTTTGGATGATCGAACCCAAATACTTGTACTTGGTCGTACTTTTAACAACTTCTTCACCAATGGACACCTCTGGCTCACCTACCGGTGATGTCCCACTGAAGTCACAACGCAAATACTTGATCTTCGCACGACTAATGTGCAACCCTCTACCCTTTAAAGCTTCTCTCCACTCAGCTAATTTATTATTAATCTCCTCTTTAGTCTCGGCCACCAGCATGATATCGTCCGCAAAAAGCATGCACCATGGTACCGTCTCCCAGATAGATTTAGAAATCTCATCTATAATAACCGCAAAAATGAAAGGACTTAGAGACGAGCCTTGGTGCAATCCGACTCTTACCGGAAAAGGCTCCGTTATCCCCACCGGTGTTTGGATTTTGGTTGACACCCTGTCATACATATCCCTTATAGCCTCAATGTACACTGAAGAAATACCTTTGGCCTTTAAGCTATTCCAAATGACACCTCGTGGTATGCTATCATATGCTTTCTCCAAGTCGATGAACACCATGCAGATCCTTCTTTTGCTCCCGGTATTTTTCCATCAGTCTCCTTATAACATGAATTGCCTCCATGGTTGACCTTCCGGGCATGAAACCGAATTGGTTCTCTCTAATCATTGTTTCCTGTCTAATTCTCCTTTCGATCACCCTTTCCCACAATTTCATTGTGTGACTTAGAAGTTTTATACCTTTATAGTTTCCACATATTTGCGCATCGCCTTTGTTTTTAAATAGAGGTATTAGAGTGCTATTCCTCCATTCTTCAGGCATCTTATGTGCCCTCAGGATAACATTAAAGAGGCTAGTCAGCCAACTAATGCCCTCCTCACCTAACCCCGTCCATACCTCAATCTGGACCAACTGTCTTTGTTCTTCCCATCTTTTTGAGAGCTTGTTTTACTTCCTCACCTGTTGACCCAGATTCACGTGGTCTTTGGGCGTCAAAAGGTTGACTAATCAACAATATTATTAAATTATTATTTTCTCTGTTTCAAAATACTTGTATAAATTATATTTTTGCACAATTCAGTGTATTTGTCGGGTCGCTTATATCTAGAATTATACATAACTAAAAATTATAAAAATTTGATATGATGAAAATATGCAAAATAAGATTTCATATGACTATGTCTTTTTCTCATATAGTAGCCGAAATATGTAAATAACCATTAAATAATGAATAATGCAAAATTAATTTGGTGCAAGTAATATGAAATACTCGCTAAATTTCGATTTTGTGCACTACTCATCGTTTAAATAATGATATTGCGACTAATGAGTAGGTAAAAATATAGTCAAGTGGGATCTTGTTTGAATTGTCTAATCACATACTTTCATAATATTAACTTTTTATTAATTTTAAATTTGTATAATTCAACATATAAATTATAAACAAATAACACATTAAAATACGTAAAAAAATAAAATGTTGGAAGTATAATATAACCACCAAGGCAAGTATATACTAGTGTTATTTCAAAAAAAAAAGAAAAAGTAAGTAGTTCCTTAATTGAAAAGCATTGAAGGAGCTTTGGTACACGTGAATATCAAAATATTACTGTAAAGTTTATAGTCCATCCATCACATTCATAATCCACACTACCCTAGCTAAGTAGCTATATTGCACTTTATTCTGTTTCTTAATGAAATTTTCATTTGTTATTTTAAGGTGTTTTATTTGTTGTTTTTATAGAGAATTTTTATATTTATGTGATATGTCATAAATTTTGGATAAAAATAACCTTATTTATATTCACTTTAATATTTTTAAATTGCTTATGTACCCTACATATCCTCCACTAACTTCAATTTAATTTAATATTCCTTATGGTCTCCACATATTTTCTATTAACTTTATGAAAAAATTTATTAGTTGTGGCCCCCATATTTTTTCCAAAAACTTTCTTTTAATATTTTGTTAATGTTTGTGGTCCCTACTTTTCTTCAATCAAATTTATTATTCAATTAAATAATATATCTACTATCTAAAAAAATTCAATTTTTATTAATTTCCATAAACATTCCTTTTGGGAACTTCATTATGAAACGAAGGGAGTATCTGACAAGAGAATTCATAATCTCCTACATAATTAATCAAATATAAACACTTAATACTTGTCATCCTTGTATTTGTTATATTCCAGTGTTAGCCTCCATTCCAAAAGCAAGCATCCAAAGTCCTAATTTCCAAAACATCCCAAAAATAGGCCCCTCCCTACCTTTTCCTGTTTCTAAACCTTAAAAATAAAGGTAACTCTCCCTAATCAAATTACGCTCCTCAATCTCTTTAAATAATTTCCTTGAAAGTATTTCTATTTCATTACTCGGTCGTATTCTGCTGTCGATTCTGGTTCTACTGCTGCTGGTACTTCCCGAGAGGCAAGTTTCTGCATTGATCTGGTATTTTATGTACTATTGTTTATTATTACTTAAAGCTAGTTAGGTGGATTAGCAAGGGCATAACGAGTTATTAGGTATAAGTTACATTTTTTTTGCTATGTGATGAAGTTATTAGGGCTTTTTTTAAGAAAACTAATTATAAAATATCAACAATGCAAAATAAAAAAATAATATTATTTTTATATCTTAAATCTTTAAACTCATTTTTATCTTTTGCTCTAATGCCTAGTTAAATTCTCGTTACTTTTGTCTGATGGAAAAAAAAAGCTATTATTAAAAAAAAATGTAACAATTCCATAAAGTATAATGTTTTAGGGCATGCTAATATATGAATTAAGTAGGTTGGGGCATTTTAGGGCTTGCACTATTCACTAGTAGAATTAACGTCATTTGCTATTATACAAATGTGCTTATTTGCTGTTCAATTTCAAATTGCGGCAAATGAAGGGGCATCAAATAACCAAAAGCTTTTTGCTGTTAGTTAAAGAACCACAGCAAATAAAAATTATTATGTGCGAAGAGAATCAAAGTAAATAGATTAGTAATAACAGTGTAAAGTTTTTCAACTGAGAGAGAAAAGAAAACTTGACGTGGGTGACTTGTGTTATAGCTTTTTGCTATTGTTCAATAAAAAATAACAATAAGATTTTTTATTTGCTATTAATGTTTAAATATAGTAGCAAAAAATATTTTTTTGCTGTGAAATAATCAAAACAGTAGCAATAATTACATTATTTGCTATGTTTGAGATTTAAGTAGCAAATAAATAGCAGCAAATTAGATTTAGATTATACTAGAATACTTCTATATGTATTTATTTAATTAAAACCCATTACTCCTTTGTCTTTCTATATTTACCATATATAAAATTTAAAGTATTTTAATTTGATTTGCATATACATATATAGAAAATTAAAAAGACCGAGAAATACAAATTTGTATATAAGAATATATTAAATGTTATTTCTCAAAATATGTTATATATTCAAGCAGTCTTCTTAAAATAACTGGATAAAAAAAACTATATTTATATATTCGATTCTCTAATTTATTTATTTTTTATCTATTATTTATTCAACTATTCTTACTAAACATTAGATAATGTGTTATTGTTATCAGATCAAGACTGAAGCGGTCATGTAAACCGAAAACGACAAAGGATATATTTATATATGAAGGTTATTTTAACAGAAGGAAAATCATTATCATTAGCAATGTTTTCAGTATCATCATTATTCTCTGTATACGCCTCATTAATCACATTAATTACATTAATCCAACAATTGTACCATCAAATAATACCAACCCAAATACGTGAATACATAACCCTCAAAATCCAACAATGTTTCACCCAATCACTCACATCCTCCCCCACAAAATTTACTCTCGTCGTCGAACAATTAGATGAATCTGATAATTACCATTGTTTAAACCAAGTATTCTACGCTTGTGAAGCGTATGTTTCTACCAAACTCAAATCTTGTTCGACTCGTCTTAAAGTCACCAGAAAAACAACAAAAGATAACTTGTTATACAAGCTATCTCAAGGAGAAAAATACTATGAAGTTTATGAGGGTGTACAACTTGAATGGAACTTTATCTATAATGGCAAATCGTCTCAAAATGAAATCAATCATTCTAAACCTTTTAAAACTCAGTTTTCAAATAAACGTTATTTCGAGCTTATATTTGATCAAAAACACAAAAATAAAATATTTGATTCATATTTACCTTATATTCTCAAATTCTATGATGAAATTATAGAGAAAAAAAAGGAATTAAATCTATATACCTTAGATTGTGGGGGTGGAAAACACCAAAGAGGATGGAAATCAGTTAAATTTAAACACCCATTTACATTTGATGCACTAGCAATGGATCCTGAGGTGAAAAAATCAATAATTAATGATTTAAATAAATTTATAAAAAGAAAAGAATTTTATAAAAAAATAGGAAGAGCATGAAAAGAGGGTATTTATTGTATGGCCCACCAGGAACAGGAAAATCAAGTTTAATTGCAGCAATGGCTAATTATCTTAAATTTGATATTTATGATCTTCAACTTTCTTCAGTGGATAATGATTCTGCATTAAGAAGATTATTGCTTTCTACTACCAATAAATCTATACTTGCTATTGAAGATATTGATTGTAGTTTGGGATCCACGGATCGCCAAGTTATTAGTAGTAATCTTGCTAATCAACTCAAAGTTAAGGATATGTTAGGAAATCATCATGAGCTTCAGATGGATTCGGATTCAAAGGTTAGTATTCTTTTTTTTATATTAAAGGTTAAATATTTTTTAATGATTGATTAATTCTAATTTTAGATTATATTTTTGTTGTTGTCTTTGTCGGTTACTATATTAAGTAGCTAGTCATCGATTATAATTTACAGATTTGATTTTTTTTTTTTTTATTCATCGTTTAAGCTTATTTAGTTATTTTATATATTGCAATTAATGTGTAATAACAGAAAAATATTATTATATATATATATATATATATATATATATATATATATATATATATATATATATATATATATATATATAGGAAGAAGTTCCAGCGAGAACCATCCTTATATAAGAAGCATGAGAACCAATCTGCTTTACAAAAAAGTGTTACTTTTTACTAAAAATGTGTTACTTTTAGGCAAAAAGGTGTTAGTATTTTTTATGATACTATTAGGCATAAAAGTGTTACTTAAAGAAAAAAAATTCTGAAAAAAAACCCATAAAAAGTGTTTACTTTTTACATAAAAATGTGTTACTTTTCGAAAAAAACGTGTTACTTTTTATTATTTTTGTTTTTTTGAAAAAAATTCGTCTATAAGGTAACCATTATAAAAGTAAGTGCTAAAGCTACGTAGACAATAGTGGGTTCAATTGATTATTGATCCCACTCACTACATTCATGTTAAATTATTTGTCAATGGATATTTATGGGGCCTTATGAATTAGTACTTCCTCTGTTCTAAATTGGTAGAACAGGCCTGTTTCTGAATTTTTGGTAGCTCATGTGCGAGATTTGAAATAGGGGCTTTATCGACATCGTTAAAAAATTTTCATGATAATGTTTTTTCTCGGATCCACGAAAAGATAAGTTACTTTGTGATTCTTTTATTTGTTGAATTCATCTTGTTTCTTTTGTCACAACAAGATACATATTTTCGTGGCAATATTATTATAATATGTTATTAAAATTCTTAAATGAGACGGTCTAACTGTGAAACAGTCTCATACAAGACAGACTGATTAATAATATAAGTAAAATTAAGATGGAGTGATATGACCTCATTCTTAAATACTGAGTACCAAACTCTCCAAATTACAATCCTTTTAATTCAATGAATAGTGAACATTACATGCTAATAATATTCCACAATCACTCTTAATTCTTTATTTTTTTTACTTTTTTTAATATTTAAGCATAAATTTAAACCTATCGAAATTTTGAAGTATGGGGCCCTGGGCATTTGCCCCACCCGCCCTAGGTCAAATACGGCCCTGGTTCTGAATTACTCGTTACATTTTGATTATAAGCACTATTTATCGTTTAAGCTTATTTTATATATTGCGACTAATATGTAAGTAAAAATATAGTCAAGTGAGATCTTGTTTGAATCATCTAATCGCATACTTTCATAATATTAACTTTTTATAATTTTTAAATTTGTATAATTCAACATATAAATAAACAAAATAATGCAATTAATATGTAAAAAATAAAATGTAGAGAAAACACTTATGTTGGTAAAGCCACTTTTATATAGTCAAGTGAAATCTTGTTTGAATCATCTAATCGCATACTTTCATAATATTAACTTTTTATAATTTTTAAATTTGTATAATTGAACATATAAATAAACAAAATAATGCAATTAATATGTAAAAAATAAAATGTAGAGAAAACACTTTTGTTGGTAAAGCCACTTTTCAAATTAAGAGTTATTTCAAATAATGGAAGTACGTTCACTTCAAAAAAAAATAATGGAAGTACGTCCAACACGTTACACGTGTGGTCCATATTTGAAAGTTGGAATGCCTGGAAATAAACTGTGGCGTGCAGGGATCGTCAGCTTGTTCTTATCATCAAGCATAAAATTTATACTGCTTCCACTCATTCTATTTAATTTTTTCACGAAATTTAATTAATTTATTTAATACTTAATATTATTTACAGTACATAACGAAATATTATAAAAAGTAAATATTAATAATTTATAAACTGAGACGAATTAAACAAAATTTTAATTAACTGTATTTTAGTTTATAAATTAAAATAAAAATAAAAATTAAGAGTACTAAGTTAATACTGTCAAAAAGTAAATTGGGATACTTTTAGTGGCATGAAGGGTGTATTTAGATACCAAACCGGGTATATATTAGTTTAGTTGGTCTTGTATGAACCGTTTGACCATGAGACAAACTATTATGATTAATTAATTTTTCTAATTGTTTACCCTAAAATTATTGAAGATTACTTTAATAATAAAATTAAAAAATGAATAACGTAATATTTTATTCATTAATGGAAAATTTTTTGGCCAGTTAAAAATATTAAAATAATATATGAGAAAATCATAAAGATTATTAAAATTGTTAAAATTAGGATGAATAATGTTCTCATATAATAAAAACCATATTATATGTAATAATAGGGCGAAAAATAATTTATCAAGTTGAACTTTAAGCATTGTAATCATTTGAATGAATTTGATTTTTTTATTCTATCAACAGATTTTTACTTGTCAGTTTTTAACATGGCTTTTTATAAACTCGTCTATTTTTTTTTTGTTGAAACGTACCCAAATCAAATACGACATATCCTAAGATTAGAGGCAAGCTTAAGGGGGTGTTTGGCAAATTATCTTATTGAGCAATTTTAACTTATTTGGATATATATAGAGGGTTGGGTGGTCAAACCAGCTAAAGATAGTGTTTGGTGAATTAGCTGGTTGAAACAGCTTATTGATACGAATAAACTGTGTTTTGAACAAGCTGCTTATAGCAGCGGGTTTAAAATCAGCTGGTCAAATCAGCCACTATAATTAGCTATCAGTTACCAGCTATCAATCATTTGCCAAATACCCTCTAAGACTACTCTAGTAATCAGAATCAATGACCACATGAGGTTATCAATCATTCTTATCAACTTATAATTCTTATAATAATAGAATATTGACCATAATAATAGCATTAATTTTAGCAAGTCTCCACGAATAGGAATAATTTGCATTATTATTCGCGTAGAACTTTATTATCTATTTCTGTGATTATTGACATGCATCATGTGATCTGGTGTTATTATTTAGTTAATGTTTCTCGATGAAATAAAGAAAAACTTTATTGGAGAACATGTATGATTCATCCGTATTTTTTAAGAAAAAGAAAAATTCTCCACCCGTATTTTGCCTTGTGCGAGATAATAGGAGTGTTATTTACCTTACCTTTTTTATTTCTCGATGAAATAAAATTTATATTTTCAAAATTTGTATTGTGGGATTATTTAACATTTTAACTTATAATCTAAAACACGTTTTAAAATAAAACCGCATTATTCAATATCATAAGAAAGTTAAAACCCTTATTTAGCGTCCAAATGACCAGATCACGTGTTTTCGCCTTTTTTGCTTTTTATTGTAGTGTCTATGTATCTTCTCTAGCAGTATTGGTGATATGAGTTTTATCATTAATCGAGTTATATTTTTTTATTTATTATTAAAAGCAGACCATTTTGATTGTACATTAATATAGGTAATGAATAATAATTTTTTAATATATATTTATTGTACGGATGGTGCTGAAAAGTTAAATTTTTGCTTAGGACCCTAAAAACGTGTACATGTATGCTTATTTACTCCTACTCTGAATAGACTACACATCAAAGTTTTTGTTTTGTTTTGTTTTGTCATGTGGTTTGAGCTAACCAAAAATTAAATTTGAACTTTGTCACTAACCTATGAATACAGATGTCATTATCTGGTTTGCTGAACTTAGACGGATTATGGTCAAGTTGTGGGGACGAAAGAATATTCATTTTCACAACAAACCATAAAGAAAAGCTCGATCCAGCATTATTAAGACCGGGTCGAATGGATATGCACATACACATGTCTTACCTAACCATGCCTTCTTTCAAGATCCTTGCATTTAATTACCTTAACATTTTAGACGATCATCATCTTTTTAAAGAGATTGAACAACTTTTACAATCGGTTCAAGTTACCCCGGCTCAAGTTGCGGAAGAACTTATAAGAAGTGATGATCCCGAAATCGCTCTTTCTAGTGTTGTTCAAATGCTTAAAAAACATGATCTAGGGTTACAGCAATCGAAGATAATTAATTTTCCGAAATGGAATTATAAGAATGTTGAAAATGGTCTACAAAATTTTACTAATGATATCGATGATTTATCTAGATGATGATTATTCTAGTGATTAATAATCATGTATGGGTTGACTTATTCTTGAATAATTTATTGTTTATGGGATGTGATTTATTATAGTTTCATATTCAATTGACTTTGATATATTGTTTTTTTTTTTTATTATTAGTTAAGACCTATTGTCAAAAACTTACACAAACAGCATATATTTTCAAAGTCTCATAGTCAGGCCGAGTAAAGATCTTGAAAGCCCTATTTATTTTTGTGATGTCTTATAAAATGGGGCCCTTTAATATATATTAAAAGATAAATGTTTTTTCACTTTAAGAAAAATAGTTCTAGACAAAATATATTGTAACATTATATATATTACTTCAAATATAAAAGATGTTTACAAACAAGTCACTCAAAAAATGTTGCCCAAAACCAAGCCTAATTAAACAGCACCATTTAATATTTGAGGCCCCTTATTTCTGGGGTCCCTAGACGGCTACCTCGGATGGCCAAAGAACCGCCCATGCTCATATTATATATGAGATGAGCTAATGCCCAATGTATGAGGTGTGTCTTTCGGTGAGACAAGCTCATCATACAATAATTTGTGTAGATAATTAATTAAAATAGTAGATTGAAGTTTTAGAGTTGGATAATAGTTGGGTTTGTATTTCTCAAACATGCAAAATCTTGGGTGAGATCGTCTTCTTCATGCATGAGACACATTTTATTAGATCGATTCTTACAAATTTTAAGATTTATAAGGTCAATTCTAAGATTTAAAGATCAATTTCAAGACTTATTAGACCAATTTTAAGGCTTTGAAATTGACATTTTGAGTCATTAAATTTGACTATTTAAACACTTAAAAGGCCAATTCTAATGTTTAAAAGACCTGTTTTAAGACTTACAAGACCAATTTCTTAAAGTTCACATTTCAACTACCTTGTAGGATGACTTAAATATTGAGATTGGTGTTAAAACTTTGAAACTGATCTTTTAAGTATAAAAATTTGTCATTTAAGTCTTAGAATTGAAATCTTAAGTTTTGAATTAGTGGAGTATGTCAAAAATTCAAAATCAAAAATAATTTACTGGACATGGACTAGTCACACGGTTTAGACCGTCTTAGTGAAGAGTTACTTGGCCTTGTTATTTTATATTGAATATTTTCCTATTAGATAAAAATTAAAATAGATGTTTTAGAATTTTAAAATAATTAGCTAGGTTTGTATTTCTCTATCATTAATTTACAACCTTGGTTATTTTTTTATTTATATATAAGGCAAAAACTAAATAACAATTCTAGAGCGCTCGTTATTTGGTGATAAAAGATAAAAATAATTTACATATTGTGTGGAAAAATGTCACTAACAGTAGTAGTAAGCATTATGGAAACGTGTTTGGTAATAAATTCTAAAATATATTTTAGTTTACTACTGAAGTTAATTTTAATCTTTATTAATGAACTGAGGCATACATTAGCAACATCCTATCCTATTTATAATAAAATGGATGGATTTGATAAATTTTTCTAAAGTAAGGGAGGGAGATCTCATTCCCCCTCTTCATTTATTACCACATCCTTAAAAACTATCATTTTTTTCTTTGATGCAAATCAAAAGGAAGGGAGGAAGTAATTTATTTGATCATGTTGTACTGAATTTTTATAGATACTTATTGATCACTTTATTCCATATTATTAGTTTATTTATAGCTATTTTTAATACAAATGCATGAGCTTTATAGGCCATAACTTTGACAGTGGTAGAGATTTTAGATTTGTTCCGTTACATAATACTTACTATATTTAACTTTTTTACGCAATCCAATGTACTATTTTGTTCATTTATATGTCAAATTATACAGATTTAAAAATTATAAAAAGTTAGATGAAAAAAATATATAAAAAGTTTATATTATGAAAGTATGCGATTAGACGATTCAAACAAGATCTCACTTGACTATATTATTACTTACATATGAGCCGCAATATATAAAATAAGCTTAAACGATAAATAGTGTCCAAAAACAAAATGTAGCAAGTATTTCAGAACGGAAGAAGTATATACTTTGATCAATTTTGGATACCTTCACTAAAAAACAAGTTTCAATGACATAATATTTTTTACACTTTATCGAAATGTCACTATTCTTAGAGTATTAAACGACAATTATAAATGTTACTACATTTTAATTGAAGACACTTAAAAATGTAATATCATTAAATGGTAAAAATAAAACCTAACACAATTACAATTATTATTAAAAAAAATTAAATTTTTTGTAAAATTATAACTTTTTAATTTATATTATAATTTTCTATGTATTTTATCATATTTTATTATTATATCATTCTTATATTTTGGTAAAATAACCTTTTGAATATACGGAGTATTTAATATGTACATATTTCTTTTTATTGGAAAAAGAAAGCTTTTCATAAATGTAAACAACTTGTAAAAATAGTTAGAGCAACCAATCACCCTAGTTTGCATTAACATGGAGAGAGGAGTTCACCTTCTAAAAAGGATTTCTCCCCTTCTAGTCTTCATGTGCATACAGAAAGGACGAAAGCCCAAACATTACAAGAATCAATGACATAAGTCATAACTAAAGAAGTTCCACAAATCAAAACAAAAATTAACGTGGCTTTTCGCATTTCACTTCACGTGTGCGTGTCAGTTTTTATTTTAAATTCACATGTGCATGTCAGTTTTTATTTTAAATTAACGTAAATTATATTTGGGCCAGGTTTTCGAGAATCGTCTTTACAAAATACGATCTCAAGTAAGAATTTGTGATTAGTAGGCACTACATTAGATTATTTATATTTACCTCTTCCGTTCTATAATATTTGCTACATTTAATTTTTTATGTTACCTGATGTGTTATTTTAATTATTTATATATTGCAGTATGCATAACTACAAATTATAAAAAGTTAATATCATGAAAGTATGATATTAGACAATTCAAACAAGATCTTATTAATTATATATTTTTTTATTTTAGCCGCAATATATAAAATAAGCGTGGAAAACACTTATAGTATCAATAATGTAATGTAGCAAGTATTTCGGATAATGACATGTGGGACCTAATTGGAATGGTTAGAATTTTAGAACAAGTAAATGAACCGTTAGTTTGCCACTAACAAAGTTGGTTCCCGCGCTGTCGTTCCTCTGTGATTCTCAGTTATTATCTGTAACTTTGTAAGGCTGTAACCATGGCGAAGGGAGAGGGGGAGCAAGGATTTCGTCATGATTTCTCACCATTTTCGGACATTTATACTCTTCCCTCTCCCAAGTTTTGCAAAGATTATTCAATTCTCTTTTTGCCAGAGGTATCTCTCTCTCTCCTCATTTTCCCTCTTATTGAAACCCTAAATCCCATGTTCTTAATATTGTTGTTCTCCCATCATGATTAGATTGTATGAACCCATTCAATTATGGTATTTCGTCTGATTACTTTGATTTTGGTCTAATCTAGATTGTCGGATTTATAAGGATGTGTAATAAATAATTTAGGATTAGTTCAATTCATGTTGTGGATAAATATGTGATGCATTAACTGATAATGAATTGTATCAATAATATTATCGAATTAATTGTTGTTTTTTAAAACCTTTTTTATATTATAGGAATTTGTAGCAGCTTCTAAATCTACCAGAATTACTTAACACCTCTGCATTTTCCTCCTCTTCTACTGTTCCTCCTGAATCGTTCTCATTCTTAAAACCATGGCTGATGCTTTAACGAATGACAGAGGTATTTGTTTATTTATTTGAGTTGGGTTTTGGAGGAAGGTTTAACAAGGATTATATAAAATTTATTGAGGCGTAAACATTAGCATAAACTTTTGGTTGAGTTGGTTATAATTAAGAGTTTTTTCCTTTGGGGTAAAAAAGACAACTTTTCTCTAGTCCTTCGCTAAAGGGAGAACGGGTATGGGTTGTTTGTCACCTTACCTCACCCAGACCCCGCCTTTGAGCGGTATATTGGGTATGAATATGATGATGGTGATGATAGTTAAAAGTTTTTTCATTTAGTTCGATTTCTGGTTTGATTATTTTCAAGTAACTTTTTGCCATCTTTGTTCTGTTTGAATGTTATTCGTTTTATCAACAAGTAGCTGGTAGCAATTTAAACTGTTTGATTTAACAAATGAAGATTGAGTTAATGGTTTGCAAAAAGAAGCTTGATTAAAATTTGTTATTTTAATTGGGCTGAATCATTTTTGAAGATTTTTATTAATGCTTGGCAAAGTTGCAAATCTTGGCATGTATTGGGAAGTTTGTGTTTGAGTCCCACATTTGCAATGTTTCTCAACAAAAAACCTCATCCTCTCATGATTATATGATTTAAGGATATATGCTTAAACCTTTCTTTAACAACTTGTTTCGATTGAGGAAATTGGTGCTACAAGCTTGATATTGATGAATCCACAAATCCACAAATCCACAAATTCATTTCGAACAATTGAACCTTCTCGAACAGTCAAACTATATTTCTTTTTAAGAACCAAAATGATTTGTGCCAAGATAACAGATGCAAAGAAGAACAAAAGACATTGTTCGCACAGTGGGTCTAAAGGGGAGGGACTTGGAGGGTGTTAAAGTGCTCATGTGTTACCCACATGTGAGTTGTCCCACATCGGAGAAAGAGAAAAGTATGCATAACTTTATATACTCAAGGAGTAACTCCTACTATTACCAATTGGTTTTAGTAGTGAACCTTCTTTGGGTTTATGAGTGAAATACTTCTTCTCCTCCTTGTTTGGGTTGCCCAGACCCATTTTCTAAATTCTATCAGAGAGGTATAAATTCTTTTGTTTGGGTATCAATTTTAGAGTGAAAGGATTCAAAATGAAGGGATTTGAAGAGATTAAGCCATGTTTCGAGTTAACCTTAGATTATACTTCTTTATGCGTTGAAGAACAATTGTGAACTTGGTACATAGTGAGCACATTGTTGCTAGCCCAAGAATCAAGAGTGTTACCCAAGAAAGTCCCTAATTCTTAGGTCAGCATTCAAAAGGCATATAAAAGATTGTAGAGAGAAAAGTGAGTTGGGAATCTATAGCGACTATTCAAAAAATTCTCTTTTGGCTTACCCTAATTTGCAAATATCGAGGGTATTTATAGTGATTGAATGATGTTAGCAGATGACGTCGTTGGGACAAAATAATTCAATGGGTTTAGCCCAAGTGCATGAAGATGGTGTTGCTTAGAGTTTTAGAGCTTTGGATTGCTAATTGATAGTAGCCCAATCAATTGGGATCCCTAGTGTCACGGGTCTCCTTTTTATGCCGTCAAGCATTGAGCATGATGTTCTGAAAGATTCTCGAAAAGACTAAAATGCTTCGGAAATATCTTGATGTATCAAGAATGTTCTAGAGGAGACTGGGACATTCTGGGACATTCTGGAAACTTATAGTTTGTCTCGAATGTTCTAATAGAGTCTTAAACACTCTAAAAGTATCATGTAAATACTAGTTGGTGTATTTGCTCATTCTGGAGCCACGCTCTTTGATCAAAGGAAAATCTGAGTAAATTTCCTACAAGGAATACATTTTGGTGCATAATGAACCTGCTGTGTTGGAAGGATTGGCCAGCAAAGACAAGGAGAGTGTAGCCATGACCGAGGGTGAAGAGGAAGCAGTTCAAGGAGATAGCTCTTGCTGACCTCAAAGATAGAGTGGAAGAAGTGGAGGAACAAGTCGAAATTTTAGAAAACTTTGAGTCCCGCTGGACCTAATAGAAATAAGGGTAGGGACCCTTGAGGATCCCTCCATTTCCTACCTAACACAGGGGTTTCAAGGTAATATGAATGACATAGTCGAGAAACTTAAGTTGGAGATGGAGGCCATAATGGATTCGTTTGAGGGCAACTAAAGGCAGTCTATGAGGTAATATATGCTCCCAAATGTGATATGGCCCTATGTAAATCGGCCCTGGTTGGAGTGCCATGGTCCTAGAGGGACCAAAGGTAAAGGTCCTAGGGCCAAGTAAGTTCAAAGGGAAAAGGGTTGTCAAGGAGAATTACAATTTTCTTTTGAGCATTTTGAAATAATTCGACGCACTTTGTTTGGATAATGATGCATCCAAAATAAGGACTGCCATCATGTATCTTATGAAGGATGCTATGTTATGGTGGTGAATAAGGGAGAAAAAGACCATCATCAAAACATGGGAAGAATTCGAAGTCGGCTTCAAGACGCAAATCTACCCAAAGAATGCCAAGGAGACGACTATGAAGAGGTTGCGTGGACACAAACACATCAGGAGTCTTCGGAAGTACATCCGTCAATTTTCCTCGCTCATGTTGTAAGTAAATGACTTAACATAAGATGGAAAACTGATATATTTCAAGGATTGTCTCAAATGGTTGGCCTAACATAATATACAAGTCTTGTAAAAACATTCTCATAAGTAATTAAAGCAATCTTCTTACATAAGGAAAATGATATGTTCTTACATACTTTCTAACCCACATTACTTGAGTTACACTGAATGCCTAGCAAGCAAACTTGGGAAGGCTTAGTTTATCTTACAACGGGAGTGTGACCATGTAACCCGCGTGTTAAGACTAGGAAAAGAGTCCACACATGAAACTATACTCCAAAATAAGTCCCTTGTTTGTTTTGTTAATAACCAAATCTATCCAAAGATGAAATTTCTGAAAGGAAAATGATATTTTCTTTCCTCTCGCTTGGTAGACTTCCCCTATTATTCGCTCCTCTTCCTTTCTCTTCCCTCCATTTCCTCCGTTTCCATCCCGTCCCTCCTAAATCTTTAGTCTAACACGGTGTTGACCTTTAAAGTGATGATTGTCATTTTGCAAAGATGAGGTTTTGCCTAAGTTTGGGAAATTCATTTTTCTAATTATTAGTTAAGCATCTATAGAGAAACTGGAGCAAAGTATCTAATCAAATATATGATGGAGTTATTTTTGAATTTGTTTATTATTTCAAGTTTTTTGTTGTTGATTTTTGCAATGATTTCGTGTGATTAATTTCAATTAGTATACGATGCATAGTTTTGAGACACATATATTTGCATTGTTTGCTTTAAGATTGTAAATTGGTGGCAATAGAACTCAATAAAGTGAATATTATGGTTGAATAAATGTTCTATAATGTTTTATTTATGTTTCATGACATGAAGCTGCTGAATTGAACGGCTTAGATGATGAGAAGAAGAATGCCGATGTGGGCTCTTTCAAAAAGAAGGCAATGAGTGCTTCTAACAAGTTCAAGAGCTCATTTTCAAGGAGGAGGAGGAGCAGTAAGGTCATGTCTGTCGATTTTATTGATGTTCATGATGCTGAGGAGGCCCAGGCTGTCGAATCTCTCCGTCAGACTCTTATGTCAGAAGATCTTTTGCCTTCAAAGTTTGATGATTATCATATGATGCTCAGGTTTTAATATTTCTCCTCTTCGATAACCGTATCTTCCAGTACGTACTTGGTTTCTTTATTCACCTGTCATACAACTTAGGCAGGCTCCAACTGTCACTAAACCTGTTCGTCAGTTTGATGAGCATGAACTGAAGAAGGCGCTGCACCTTGAAATTGTGACTTCATACATTGTTATTAAACTTAATTTTCTTGCCCTTCATTCAGCAATAAGTACCAACTTTGTTGTGTCATTTTTTGGACTAAACTATTTATTAAATAAGGAGTGTCTGATCATTACATGTTGAGCCTTCTTCCCTAGCAGCCACAAGGGTGTGTTTAGCCCTGTTTTCTAGACTTTTGACCACGAATCTTAATATGAATCTATATATACAACAAGCTTTAACTAAATACCTGGCGTTCTTAGCGTGGTCTTAAATTGTTTTACAGATTTCTAAGGGCAAGGAAATTTGATCTTGAGAAGACAAAACAAATGTGGAGTGACATGCTACAGTGGAGGAAGGAATTTGGTGTGGACACTATCATGGAGGTGAAAATGTATTCTACTTTAGTAGTAACATGGTGATGACAAAATCTTTTTGTTTTAAAACGTTCATAACAACTAAATATTTAAGAGTCAGTTCTTGTTCTCCTGCTGTAGGATTTTGATTTCAATGAGCTCAATGAAGTCATGGAGCATTACCCTCAAGGACATCATGGAGTAGATAAGGACGGTCAACCTGTTTACATAGAGCTTCTTGGCAAAGTTGATGCTACCAAGCTGATGCAAGCCACTACCATTGACAGATACATTAAGTATCATGTTATGGAATTTGAGAGGACTTTTGCAGTCAAGTTTACATCTTGCTCAATAGCTGCCAAGAAACACATAGATCAAAGTACAACCATATTGGATGTTTCTGGAGTGGTACGTAACTATTTTCTATGAGGGAAAGTAATTTTTCATTATGATTTGCTGTGAATTTGTTTTAATCTGCAATATTACTTTCATAATAACTTCAGTTCAGTAATAAAACTGGACCTTTGTCATAGGGACTGAAGCAATTCAACAAAGCTGCTAGAGACCTGATTGGCCGTCTTCAAAAAATCGACGGTGACAACTATCCTGAGGTACAGACAATACATCATGCCATTTAGTCGTTTTCATTGCCTTAAACCTTTTGAAGTATCAACTCTCGGCAAATATTCATATGGATTTTGAATGCTATGAGAAAATTTGTCGATCTTACGCAGACTCTAAATCGCATGTTCATCATTAATGCTGGTTCCGGATTCAGACTTCTGTGGAATACTGTCAAGAGTTTTCTTGACCCAAAGACCACTGCAAAGATAACAGTTCTTGGCAACAAATACCAGAGCAAGTTACTTGAAATAATAGATCCAAGGCAAGTCTTGGATTTATATTTATGATGTTTTAATTAATAATTACCCTAAGGCAATGCCTTTTGCCCCTTCTAACATGGTTCTTTAATGGCACTCTGTGATACTTTTATATGGTTGTCATCCAGTGAACTGCCTGATTTTTTTGGAGGCACCTGCACTTGCGCAGACAATGGAGGTTGTATGCGTTCGGACAAGGGGCCATGGAAAGACCCAGAAATATTACAGGTCAACTTTTGGTTTTCCTTTTTTTTTTTCTGTTACCCAATCATTTGTTTATGCTACTACAACAACTATGGCTTTAATGTTTGTTTACCTGGAAAAGAAATCTCTCCTCGGCCCTTGTTTAACCAATTTACGCTTAGTAAGGAATTTAATATGATTACATATTCTCAAGGAAATATTGTGAATGTTGGGTACATAGGGAGTGTATTGGGGAGAATGAATGGAGATAGCGAGTCTAATTAGGGAGTAGGGGAGAAATATTAATTGAAGTGATGCATAAGTGTTGTTCCTCACATATAGTGATCGACAGACAGAAATTTGAGAGTTCCTCTGTGTTTAGTTGTGAATTCAACTTGGGTAACCTTAATCTAATCTTACCGACTCCTAATTTTTCCTGCATTTTTTCATTTTAAGGTGTATAGAATTTTCTTTTTAAGGTTTAAAGAACAAATTTCATTGAATTTTATTCTTTGACATGAGTTTAGTCATACACAGCGCTCAAAAACTTTGTTGTTTATGGTGTAAGAACCAAGTGAGTTGCTCTTTGATTCTTTAACATGTCTGAGCATCTGCTTTTAAGGTGTATAGAACAAGTAAATTGTAGTATTTTGATTTTTTTTGACATGAATCCAGTTCATAAACAGCGCTATACTTAATCATTTTGATTTACAGAAGATTCAGAATTTTGGAGCAATATGTAAGCAAATTGGAAACAACCACAAGTGTGAGGAGAAGACAATAATAGTTGATGATTTGTCCAACAAGGTCTGACAATTTTCTCCTCGAGTTTCATTCTGAAATTCCCTGTACTTCTGCCACCACAGATTTCTATTAGTATAGCAATGAGATCATGACAATATTATTTGTTGATATTGTATCCGTGGTACAGGATGATGAAGAAGCCCCAAAACCTAATGTTGATCGTCATCAACTCCCTCCCATTAGTGAAGAAGTATGAACATGGTTTTTAATAGCACTATGTGTTTCTTTTATATAATAAACTTATTGTTTATTGATCTATCCTGTTTGCAATGCCTGCCAGGAGTCTAGTAAAGTAGTGAGCCCTAACAGCTTAGTTCCCGTGGCTGCTAAACCTGTAATAGATAATAATGCTTGGCATAAGATGAGTAATAATGACAAATATGCTCTTGTTGAAGGTACTAGCTCCTAATCTCCAGATGTAATGTAGTTTTTTTTTTTTGCTTCAACACAAATTGGAGGTTTTTTAGAATCAAATGTACACAGTACACTATTGGAAAGAAACTGAAGAACTGTAAGATAATGAATGTTTCCCTGAGAAAACGGACAACTGGTTATTACAAATGTACATACGTACTAAATAGAAAGAAAGTGGTTTTACTTCAAATTCGGTTGTAAACACATTCTACTTTTCCACTATCCCGATATCCCCAAAGATAAACTCTTCTGGAACTGAGATAGTGGGATCGTGTTTATAGAGCTCTATCCTTACGTTGCTAAGAGATTTATTGATTAGCTTCGTAATCCATGGTAACCCCAATGTATTCTTCATTGTGAAAGCGATAATTGAGATTGTACTAATGAAAGAATTTAGACTAATTGTCGTTTTTCACTAGTATTGTACATATATGCGTTCTTCACTAATTGTCGTTTTTCACTAGTATTCTAAATTTTAGTGTCGAAAGCTTCGTACTTTTTGGAGGAAGACCCCTTGATTTAAACTCATAAGCCCTTATGTAGAGTTGATATGGTTGTGAAATGAACTTTAATGCCCTTTTTCATATTACTATTCTATGAAAGGAACAAAGCCTAAATGTCATTTTCTGCATTTGCAGCAGCTGATTGCTACAGCTTGAACAATGGTTTCAAGCCACCAGATGGAATTAGCAATCAGATAGTGGCTGGTTTAATGGCCTTTATTATGGGCATAGTCACAATGGTGAGATTGACTCGCAACATGCCCAAGAAGATGACGGATGTTAATCTTTATGCCACACCCATGTATTGTTATGACTCAATTGCTAAAAATCAAGGCTGTGAGTTAACTATTCCAAGCATCTCCAACGATGAATTCATGACAGTTATGAAACGCATGGCAGCCATGGAAGAGAAACTTCTGGCAATTGCTGTGAAACCTGATGCTATCACCGAGAAAGAGGAGATGCTCCAGGTTGCTTCCAATCGTGTTGATGCCCTTGAACAAGAGCTTACATCGACTAAGAAGGTATTTCAGTTCTATAATTACTATGAATCATGAATGTCTTGGCTCATTACCAGAATATGATGCACCTTCCTTTTTATGTTCTCCATTCAAGGCTTTGGAAGACGCCCTCGCAAAGCAAGAGGAGCTCTTAGCTTTCATGGAGAAGAAAAAGAAAAAGAAGAAGATGTTCGGCTGGTAGAAGAAGCTCGCTCTTTTTTTCTTTCTTATGTATTGCGCTCACGCTGTACCCAAATATTTGTCCCAATGCACCATCTTATGCAAGAGCTTTTTTGGGGAAATTCGAGACGAACATTTGGGAGCAAAGGTAGTATCTCCAAAATGCGAAAAGCGTGTAGGTGACTTCTTAAGAAATTTGTTGTAAAACTAAGTTTGCCCCATATAATAGGAATTTTAGACTATCTGTTTGATTGTGATTAGAAATGCAGTCACAGAGGGTTTATGTCCAATGTCCACAATTGACTATAAGCTGATTTCCTTAGTTGTTTGAGATAACAAAGTGAGAAATCAGAAATTTTGGGGTTTGGTTCGTTAGAAGATAAAGGTAAGGAATTATTTCACGAAGGGATAATAAGTATTTGGTATGGCATAGAAATAGAGTTTCTTTTTTTTTTAGATTTATAGAAGTTCATAAACAAAATATTGCCAATGAAAAATTAATACAAAAAGTTACCATTAAAATTCAAAAAAAGGACTAAACCTTAAAGGAGGAAATTAAATTATAATCAATAGGTCTTATGGGAAAAGGTTTCCATAAAAGTTTCTATATCTAAGGATGGCAAAATGGGTTGCAAAATGCAGTATGTCATCGCTCATGCTCCACCTAAAATTTTCACACCCACCACATATCAATTATAAAATTTTCATATCTATGTATGTCCATTTGAATATATGCAATTAAATTCATCTCTTGGCCATCTAATTAGATAAGTTACCTTAACTCATCCCACATACACTTCATGTCTGTGTTATATGTACCTCATACAATTGCAATTTGGCACAATTTGAGTGTATATCTAATTTTAATAAGATGAATTAATATCCTTTAAAAATTTTCTAGTAGTTCTAATAAAAATATACAAAATTAATAAAGTTGAAAGTAGTACATCGTAGATATGACGCAGGCCGGTCATATTGATATAGGGCGATAGGAGTGTATGTACCGTGGTAATATTTTATACCCACCACCTACCTATCGCCACCTATCTATCTATTACCCATCAAATTCATGCTCATACGCACCCTATTGGAACAAAAACAGTGCCAAAACCCATATAATTTAGACGATATAACACTCTTAATGTAAACTCTTGTTTATTGGAAAATATTATTAGACCTGCCCCACCCCTCGGACACCTTATGCCAACCCGATTTCAACTCCCGCCCCACATATTCAACCCGCTGCAATCCGCCCATTAACCAAGTCTACTGTGGGGGTTAATGGTGAATACTTGTAGAGGTTGACGACATAAGGTGAGCCAATGATTATTAAGGATGATCAAAACTAAAGTTTTGTGGAATTAGAGGTAGTGGCGGATCCAAAACTCAAAATTATGGGTGGCACCAATGTATTGAAGTAAACTAATAAAACAATTCCACAAAGTCTTATTTGTAAAATAAACAACCCATAAATTTTTATAACTCCTAATTGACTTCTAAGTAAAACATCGCAATAATAATCTCATGTTACTACCACTATAAACTAAAAATGGCGATATATGTTATCCACGCCGTATCGTACAAAGTTATAAATTACAATTTACAACGAGATCAAAGATTGACTTAGTGAAATACTTCCTCAGTTCTAAAATACTCGCTGCTACTGACACTATTTATCGTTCAAGTTTATTTTATATATTACGAATTATATGTAAGAAAAAAAATGCAAGTGGGATTTTATTTAATTAAATCGCCTAAGCGCGTATTTTCATAAAATTAATTTTTTTATAATTTTTAGAAGTTCATATTTCAATATATAATTTATTAAAATAGCATCTTAGATTGCGTAAATAATCAAACAAAGCAAGTAAGTGAAATGGAGGAAGACTAGGTAAAAAAAATCACAAATTCTTGTGAGACGGTCTCTTTGAGAGACCAACTCTGTTGAGTCGGCCCATAAAGGAAAATATAGAGGAAGAGTAAGCATTAAATTCTAATGAACTGGGCCTGAGAGGCATCTCTCAAAAAGACAGTTTCTCAGGAGACTTGCTAAAAAAAATATAAACTAACCTACCCATTGTTACCATGTACATCCGCCTGTGATTGGAGGGCGCCAAAAAAACAAAATGGGTTAAGAATTTTGAAATCAACACGATCTGATTTCTGTGGCGGGACAAATAACACAAAATTTAATGTATATACGTCGATTGTTTATTACACCTTCTCTAATTCCTACGCAGCCACACCCCTTTAATACGACTCTAATTATGACAACTGACAAGTTTTGAATATCAACACGCAGCAAAACAAAAAAACATCGACACAAATTTAACAAAAATTCAAAACTTCAAACACCAACACGTAAATTATCCAACACAAACACATGACAATTAATTACCAAAACAATACTCCTCTAATATTGAACTAGCCTCTACCAAACAAGATGGCTATTGGCAACAAGACTGAGAAACCCAGAGGCATTTACAAGAAAACCAAATCTCACGAGGTATTGAAAAATGATATTATTGACGTAATTTGTAAGTGTAAATTTCCAGGGAAGAAATACAACTTGAGTAACCACCACGGATATAAAAGCACCTAACCATGGCTATCAATGTCGATGAAACTAATGTCATCGACACCAGCAAGAAAAGCTTCACATGATACAGTTAGTGGGAAATGCGACTATACATGTAGCAAGTTATTAACTTATTATTATTATACATTCTAATATTTATTGTTTCCATATAATTAGTTATTTACAGTTATTCACATTACTTTATGAGATTGACATAAGAGTCGAGAGCACCCCCGGGCCACAGAACTGCATACAAACATGAGTACAAGGTTTTTCTGCCAGCAGCAGGCTCAATAGATATGACCCTGCAAAGAACCATATAAGCTATTTATGTGAATAAGAACTGCAAATAATCCATATGCTGATATGCATGTACTTGAGACTTGAGCATGGCTATGACAGTATGGTCGGAAGCCAGGGAGTGGAGGGCCGTGGAGATTGAATGGGTTATGTTCTCACCTCATTTTGCAATATTCAGATTTGACAAGTTTCAGAAAATATATTCGGATAAGTTCAAGGCTAGCCAAGTAGAGGTATAATTTACAACTATAAGGTAAGGTCAAATAAGTTCAATTGATTTAAGGTCAAATAAGTTCAATTGATTTAAGCTCAAATAAGTTCAGTAAAGTGGAATTCAGTTGAGAAAAACGCACCAAATGTGAGATGGAACTTGTCATGTCCACTTTTGTTGTTTGGACCTGAACTGTTTGAGTAAATCCTTCCATTGGGCTGCCATAACAAGACATTGAAAAATGAACATTCGCATATTTGAAACAACTATTGGTGATGTGTAAGGACCAAAACAACAAAAAATATAAAAGGCAGTTGTGTTTGATGATTACACCAGCACATTTACTACTTTTCTAGGGCATTAACGTAAGCCAATCAGAAGCGGTTTTTAGTCAAGCTCCATGATTTAATTAAAGATACAAACCAACTTTCTGTGATCTCGTTTTCGGAGACGAAAAAGTGAATTTGGTTATCCACGAAAGGTAAAATGAAAACTTTAGGCATCAAGAATAGACTTGTTCATGAAAGTTTAGGTCTTCCACATACCCTGTCATATATCAACGGGGGGCAAGGTTCCATTAAGGTAAATACTAGTTTTGTAATGGATTTTAATTTGGTGGAATGTCTCTTGACAAATTTAATGGACATGCTTATTCTCCTTCAACATTCTCATTTCCTTCACAAACTGCATTCCGATGTAGTAACTTTTAAAATGTGGTATTAGGTGGTAATTAAAAATTGTGAGCAAAAAACATTTTTATGATCCAAGTTTCATTACCATAGGAGTGACATGATACATATCAAGAAATTTTACACTACAAATCCAGTCGATTACCAACAATTAGTACCGATAACTAAATGGACCGTTAAGGTTACTTTTTAGCTTTTGACTCCTGGCTAAGATGAAGTTAAGTAAATGGCTTTCCATGTGGATGAGCAAAACATTTCAGCCAAACTGAAATTAATGATTGGAGCATGTATTGCTCAAATTTGATAATTTGCAGCTAAGCTTAATGAAAACAGCCACTAAAGTAAACATCTAATAGCCAAACAAGACCACTATGTCTTTCAACAAGCCATGTCCTAGAGGATGAGATCTTGATCCATTTTCAGCAAAGAGAAAAGGGAACATGTCAAAGATCACACTAATTATCAGTAAAAGATAAGCTGCTACCTGCATCATGATAACGTTCCTCTATTGCAGCAATCAACATGTTGCGTAGAAGAACAAATTCTTCACTCTCAGGACAGGGCTGCCCATCTGGTCTGCATTATAAATTAGTCGAAATCAGCAAAACAGGGCCTTTAACCAAAATCAACCTGTTTAGTAGAACGATATAAATATCTGAAACACAAAAGGTCGTCAGTTGTAAGGTGGACGAAAATTCACCTTGCTTATCTAGATTAGTCAGAAATTGATCATCCAGGATGGGCGCATAAGAAGCTTTTAAGATAAAATGATACAAAGAATTCACCACTCAAAAAAGCTTTTCATGGTACGAGAGCTTTGGATATGGGAGAAGAAATGACCAAGTAAAGGCCATTATGAACATTGCTCTTGTTGACTACAGTCAACACTTTGTTTAAGAAGCAATCAAGCAAGAGAGTGACTTGGTAACTTAACAGGAATCGAGCTAATGCCATTTAAATTGACTTCTCGCCACACAACATACTCCTAACACATGAATAATAAGATCAAAATAATAAGTGAAATTATTTGCACTTATTCCTATCCCTTTAGACTCCTTTTGGTGTTTAAATGGCATATAATAAGCATATTTAGCCACATTTATCTTACATCTCATTTTTATAATGTTTTTAGGCAATGGGCCATTTTATTGGATTTTGAGGTGAAAGTTGTAATGGTGTCGGTGGCATTATCATTTTGAAGTGATAAAAGAGTGAAGGCAAAGAGAAAATGCCTTGGACAGCTCCTATTCGGTGAAGAGGTGAAGAAAAGTGAAGGAGGTAGAACTTAGAAGCCTCCTGAGACTCGTAGCTATGGTCTGCCAAGCATGAAAAGTTGTTGCATTATCAAAGACACGAGCATTTGGACGGTGACTCATGACGAGTCCTTACACCTCTCAAACCTACAGACTCACCTGAACGTCTGAAAGGGCATATTATTGAGTTAATTTTATGATTGTTATACCTAGGGATGGGGTAACAATCGACTTAGACTAGGAGTAATTCCCCATCGGTTTAGTAATTACTGCATTGTTGTCAAACCTATCTAGCGTGCCCTCTTTTGCTATATATAAATTTAAATGAAATTAGTGATTTAGATATTTACTCAATCATGTAACTGATACAGCCTTGAATTAGGGGGAAAAAAACTACATTTGTGTCGCTTCTTTGTGGTTCGATCCGAACTCTTTCATAAGATACCAATAGGAGAGTCAAATTTGATGTTTGTAGTAGTCCAAAGAGTTGATGCAAAAGCATATTGGAAACCAAGATCTTCCCCAACTCAATTTAGATTAGGGTTAAATAGTACATCACCTGTGTGAAAGGTTTTAGGAGAACCAATTGGATACAAAAACAATTAAAAGCACAAATGTACATCATGGTAAAATGACAAAGTGAAGGCAAGAGTAAGAAAAAGAAATACAAGGTGGCTAGATGGAAAGAACGTGCAGTAGAACTAGTTAACCATGAATTTGTGAGACTTCTAATCAGTGAAAAGAAACGGTTAAGGTATAACATCAAAGATCCTAAACACCTAACCTTATAAATCGAATAGGAAATTCTGCAAGACAACCATCAAAAATGGTTAGAATGCCGAGAATATAAAAGGGCGCATAACAAAAAAGTAAGAGAGGCTGATACGCCTATGTCAATGTGGATGTGTGGCATATGCTAAAGGATAATATTTGAAATGAAAATTCTGAATGAAGTTAGGTATGGAAGATATTGCTAATAAGCTAAAGGAGAATGTACTCCTTTAATTAGGGGCTTTCGTGCAAGGGCGAAAACCACCAAAAGATGTTAACTCGTACGACATTTAGAAGTTGGACAAATGAAAACTAAACAAGAGGTCGAGGGTGACCAAAGATAAGGAAGATGGAAAGAATAAATAAGGATACAAAAAAATAAGGCATAAGGTAACGGGACCATATAGAATTAAAGCGGAATGAACAAAAGAGCAATAATTAGAAAGATCTTTACTTTGATTTTGTTTTCATGTAGCCAACCCCATATGTTACGATTAAGGTATTGGCATAGACGTTACATGGTAAAATGGTTCATTCAAACATGTGGACTTCTTATCATGCTAAGCTTCTAATGAGGTTTACAATCACGGGTCACTCATTAACAATCTCTTCGTTATTACAAGGGTAAGGTTGAGTACATCCAATCATTAGGGTATTGAAATGTTGACATTAGGGTATTAGGGTATTGAAATCGTTATTACAATCCCTTCCCATACTATTTAAACGAGAGCTACTTGGTGACATTAGGGTATTGAAATGTTGATGTCCCAATTACACACTTAAATTTCTTAGAAATCAACTATTATCAAACTTAAAAAATGATTTGAGGCAAACAAATCATTTCATACTAAAATGATTAATGTAATGTTCCCTTATCTGCAAGCCCTCACCCTTCACTCTAATCCATACTCTCACAAAGCAAAGCAATAACATTCCAAACGTTTAGAAAAAGAGAAAAAAAATCATCAAAATTAAATATATTTCAAGCACAAAGCAGCATAGCAGAAGATTAACTGGTAAGGTGACGCAGAATATTTACCTATCCATTTCTGCCAGCAAAGAGCCATCAGAGTGTGGAGGTCTAAATGGAGGATTTGATGGCTCAACAATTTTGAGTCCATCTTTGAGTGCTAAAGACTTGTTGACTTGTATTGGTGCCTAAGCGAAAAGGGAAAAATGCAAGTATATGATAAATAGAACAAAATAACAAGAATGAAAAGCTGAAATACACAGAATGTAATCATACAGTATATCAGTGTCTCATGATACAAATAGTCCAGAAAAATTTGTATCAATAAGTACAGAAGTAGCATCCTCTTGTTGAGACAGACAAATATTGATAGATACTTAGGCTTAGGTAAAAGAAACTTTCAAAAATTAGAACCCACCACTGCACAGAATACGGTGGAAGTCTCGTAAACATGTGTCCAGTATCCCTACGTCGCATTTATTTGATGTTATACCTTAACCGTTCTTTTCACTGATTAGAAGTCTCACATTTCTATATAAGTTTGTCCCATTTATTTTGCTATCTTTCTTTATTCAAAAATGGTCTCCACATTTCTCTTTTAATCTCATCTACAAGTTCATCCTCCTATAGTCTCATCCACTTTTTTTCTTTTTTTTTTCATCCAGCAGTTTTTTAGTCTTATTCATCAACTAAAAACTGATAAAACAATTCTTATAAAAGGGGTGCAAGTTCATAGGGTTTGAGGGAGTAAATTTTTTATAGTTTACAGTGAACAGAAGTCCAGTGGCATTTTAACATGCTCCATTTCTCACACTAACCTTCATCTAATATAAAGAGGACAAAGCAAATACCTTGCATCTCACAGCAATGTTGATGGCATCTGAGGGCCGAAGATCAAAACTAAGGGACTCTGTTTGAGAATCCATCTGTAAGATGAGTAAGTAAAGATTAATCAGTCCGACAATTGATGAAGACGGACAAAGAAAAGAGAGGCAAGAATAAGTAAATTACTTTCATGACACAAAGTTCTGCATAATAAGCTTCTTGCACCCTCTTGGTTACTCGAACATATTTAACCTTCAACAAAGAAAATTAAACGGTCATAAGATTACACTTTTGCATTAAAACAGAAACCAACTGAATATATAGAGAGTTAAACTATGGAACTCAAAATAAGAAAGTGAACTTCAGAGAAATCTTTACCATGTATCCCATTGTTTCAATCATTTCCTTCACTATTTGATACACAGTTGGCCTAGCCTACCAAGTTAAAACACCACAAGAAAGAATTGACATAAATGTTTATAAGACAGTATAAGAAAACTGGAGTAGTTGACAAATAGAAGTATAAAAAACGGCTGAGCAAGACTATCATACCATCTCCACATTGCGTAAAGCAGCCATCAACATTGCACTTGGCATCTCCACTGAAAAAAAATGGCAGGTTCAATGTCACAAAGAACCATATAAAGGTATGATATATGTGCACAACATAAAATATAAATTCAAAGAATTTACTCACAAACAATAATTGGAAGTAGTATATCACTTCCATCTTCCAGCTTCAGCACAATAGCTGGGTGCGAAATATAATCAGGTGCATACCCCCCTTTGGGATGATTATATGCACATCTTAGGTATCTTCCATCCCTCATCTTAATCACAAAGCCCTCTGATCCATTTTTCACCTCAGCTAAACAGAAAACAATAAATAAGATTATGACAAATCACACACCATAGACCTACGGGTTGGTCATAAATCGTGCCAATTTTTATTTATGTGAAATTCAAATGATTTTAGTAATCAAGGGTTAATTGCTCTTTGGTAACATCCTCTTTGAATTAATAGAATTGAATTAGGCCAAGCACATTAGATCTCCCTCAACCCTATCTAGGCTGGAGCCACTTAGTGGATTTGGACAATGCAATGTTGGAACTGTATACTTACAGATTCATAAAAGATTGTTTTGAGTATAAATCCCTTATTCTATTGCATCAAAAATAGATATATGATGAGTAACACATGAGAGCACAACTCTATCCTATGTATTGGATTTGGATGCAACCAAGTGAACACACATGGGACCATTTCCTCACTGCTTCATTCCCCTTCTCCAAAAGCATCCATATAATATAGAATCTACATAACGAAGGATGGAGTGTTTGAAGTTTATTTGAAACTGTCTCGAGTTTTCAACCTTAGTCAAAAAAAACTCTTCATCTATAATAGAAAATACAAGGAAGAGATTTCAGCACAAACTATCACGCCTAACACACAAAAGTAACAATAAAGAGGAAATTTTCCTACATTTGGCATTTGAACTTTGAATTAGCATGAGCTCTGGAAATCTACATGCCTACTTTTATTTCTAAGTCTGTAGCCAAACTACTAAAAACAAATGTATTTCTCAGAAGACCTACCAATTGATTACAGATCTACAAATGTTGTGTGTACAGAACAATGAGAGCTAACTAGCAATAATTATTTCATGATACTACTGGAAATATCATTCCTACCTCCATCCTTCTTGCCAATCGAAGTATGAAAGTATTATAAAACTCAATGCTTACATATGTTAAATTAGATACTTGAAAATGAACATTACAAGATTCTTTCCATTTTTAGTCACACATGTTCACCTGCCTATATAATCCTCATCTGCCTAAGAGCTAATTTTTAAGAACATCACATGGCTTTCACATGTCTTTGCCTAATTCCAAACTTTCATACTAAAACAAGCTATCTATAAATCCATTCACCAAAATCAGGCTATTGGAGGCAATCACTTATAAAATGGCGACATATATCATTGTATCAACAGTCAACACGCACCAAATAAATTGCAACAGGGTTTCCAAACGCGGACCACAACCAGTCATTGATTGAATTAATAAATAACACAATCTAAATCTTAAACAAGAATAGTAAACCACAATTTCAAGTTCGTCAATCATATTTAAGCAAACCAGATCATAATTATTAACGATAACAGTATGGCCATAAATTCATCAACTCAACATCAATCCAGAACTGAACATAACTAAATAGTAACCACCTAAATTTCAACTTACAGTCAACCAAAAATCAAATTGATAGATAGGTAATTAACAGAATAAATCAAAAAAAATTTAAAAATTAGATATGGATAAAAAGAGACAAAATAATACCAGCTTCAATGACAGTAGAGTTAACATAATCACCATCCCCGCCTTCAAAATTGCTAGTAACACTGTCACCATCATTAGGAGAACTAGAACGACACCGAATTTTGGCAGAACTTCGACTACGAGGGAAATTGCGAGCCCTCACAGCAGCACCACCGCCACAGTTGGTGATACTACTGCAACAACTTCGATTCAAAACCGCTGTAAGTTGAGAATTGATCAACATCGCATTAGCAGATAGTTGTTTGGCGATCAAATTGGAGCAAAATCCAGGTTGCTTGTCAGCGATGATTCTAGAAGCAATTGATGGTTGTAGTGTGGCCATAATCAGCGATTGAGGGGAGAGGAGATAAATCGGTGCGGTGGATAGAGAAATTGATAAGGATGGATGGAAAGAAGAGAGAGGGAAGACTTGTAACAGAGGGAAAATGTCAGAAAGAAAGAAAGGGTGATTGAAGAAGACACTTAAACCGGAATGGGTGAGAAAGCAAGCCGGTGGGAAATATTAACAGATTGGAATGCCTTTGAAACAAAGAATTCTAGAATTGCAAATCACAATCTATCTATAATTTATATTTATACTTATATTACTAAACACAGTTCATGTCATCATTTTTTTAAATTACTTACGTGTCCTTTTCTTAATAAAAATTTGCCTTTAAAACATTATGATGATGTCATTGTATTTATTACTAATGTTATAGCTTTGACCTTTTTATTTTCTAATTATGACTAATATTATCAATATTGATTAATTTTTTACTTTTTAGGTCATACTATTTAATATATGAGATAATCATATATTTTATTTTATTTTTTTCAATTATTTATAAAATCTTTATAATGTTATTTATCAAATGAGTATAGGATATTTTGAGATAGTTAAAACATAAAACCATCAATTTTATTTCAAAAAAAAAAAGCCATCAATTTTTAATTTTTCTATTTAAATAAATATATCAAAAAAATTAATTAAATCGTGCATCGCATGGGCATTATCTAGTTATATACCAATACCAAACACCAATTTATTTCAATTTGGGGGTGTTTTTTTCTAGAATAATACCAACTTTAGTTTATTAACTAATTTACTAATTTTTTTGGTCATATAATCACCTATACTTTGATTTTTAACATGTTAGGGATATTCTAGGAAAACACCCCCATAAGTTGGTATTATTCATTGTTAATCAAAAGTTAGTATTATTGTAGGGAAATAAGAAAAAGATTCCTATAATTTTTCCTTTATTTTTTGCGTTCACCTTTGACTTCTTATTTACTCATTTCTTATCTATTCCTCCTTCACAACACCAAAAATCACCACCATTGCTACGTATTTCTCCTCTCTTATAATCAACCACTATTGTCACTTATTTCTTCTATATGCTCCCTCCACAACACCAACAACCACCACCAAAGGTGCAAGTGCAACCACCATGAACGCACACAACTATTACTGATCCTAACGAACATTAAAAAATAACAATCATCCGATTAAATTTCTCACGGAGACAATTCCCATATATGACTCTATTCTTCTTACTCTTTCACTCCATCCAACATTTTCCTTGTAGCCACCACCACCAGCCCTAACCCTTCCATACCAAATATAGTTCTCGAATACCACGAGGGTTTCATTACTCGAACCAAGAAGTAATACAAGGTTACTTGAATTGGACACCATGGCGTAGGAAGTATGTGAAATAGTAGACAATGGAGATTCAGGAGCATTGGTTCTTTGGCCATTTTTGTGACATAATTGTTGGGAAGTTGAGAGTTAGTGGACATTATCCTTCAACCACAATGGAAGTGTGTTCCCTTATTTCTTGCCCATCATAACACATGCAAGAACCATGGGTATCCCATCATAAAACCTCTTCATATATCAGTTCAATCATGCAAACAACATTACAAAAATGCATCTAATAAAATCACCCATCGCCTTATTTATCATCAGAGAAAGCATCTAGGTGGCAGATGCTGATCTCGCGTGTACTACATGTAATTATCTTCGTGCATACGATGACTATTTTACCGACGCCCAAGGCACTCCCGCTGCCATTCATCGCATCAAGCATGTCCAAGTTGGTCTCAGCGTCATCTCAGGGTTACTCAAGCTCAAATACAAGGCAGACCTTATCGCCAGTTCTTCCATCAGCAAAAGGAGAAGTGTATATCCAGCATCAACACCAAACTCGACCGGAGAACTTAGTGAGGGAAGATGATTATGGGTATTGGAATCCAGTACCTTACTCTAAAGGAGATGCTGGTCCAATTCCACATGATGAAGTAGCCAACTAAACCTCCATGATCAATTTCTAGAGTGTTCAGTTGATTCAGAAGTTATGTAAGTGAGTATATAATATACATAGAGTTTTCAGTTATACAGCAATATAATCGTTTCACAAAAACACAAGCATAGAGTTTTGATTCAAGTAATCAGCAACTTCCTGAACTATTTTGTGCCGATTTCAGCTTAAGCACCTCGGCTGAAAGATGGTTCACATTTCTTGCTCAGAATGAAGAAAACATAACATCTCTAAGTATCTGTAGTGTAAGAAAGAAAATTACAATACAAACTAACAAAATTTGAGATATTAGTTCGCAACTCCAACACTTATCACCAGGAGGGCAAGTGTATATCACAGCTTCTATGTGCTCATCAGAATACACGAGGTAGTATAGGCACTGCAGGTCTTAAAAACTTGATTGAGGATGTCAATCTAACCTGAAGAACGTCATTACACCTAATATAAGATAATCACATACTACTAGGGTTTTAATTGTTGTAGCAATCAGTAGAATGTAAAGAGTTGTATCAAAATTATAGAATATAAGATATGATTCACAAAGTGGCATAGATGAATGAAGTGACACATCACATTATGATAGCAATGATCTGCAAGCATCAATGCAACATTTAAAAATGGTACACGATTACACGGACTTGATTCAGATTTCCATAAAGGTTGATTTGTCGCTCAACATAAGACATTCAAGATTCAAGTCCGTAATTTAACATAATTCAATCAAATAACACTTCAGGAAAATATTTATCCTGCTGCAGTAGAAGTTTATAGACTGTAGAGTGGAACAAAACAAACCATAGCTTGAATGACAACACCACTCAATGAATCAATACAACCAGAAGAATAAAGGTGGATAATTCTTAATGATTTAGGATAAGTAGACAACAGATTTACATGTTGCTCCAAATTACACTCCTCTTATAATAAGAGTAGCAACAATGTCTAATTTCCTCTTATTAAAAGTTCAAATGATTTCACCCAGATGTTGTGTATCATCTCCATCCTCACTATTTCTTTTAATTAGAGTAAGGGTATGATTCTTAACCAACTTACTTCAATACAAAGTATTATCAACTTTTAAAAAGATAATCAACCTATCAGAAGAACATGCTTTTGACTAATGTAAACTCTTTTGTTAATAACCTTGAAAATCAAGTTGATTGCAGTAGTACAAGATGAAGGTAATCCTGACAAAAAATGGCAGAACAGACCTATGTGATATGGAATGATGATGGGCCGGACACAGCAGCCACTTTCTGAGCACGTTTGGCTTCATTGCGATAGATCTCCTTCATTTCTTTCTTTAGACGTCTGGCTTCTCGCCTTTCCTCCTTTACAGCAGCCTGTTTATATACATAAATTGTTTAGTCCTCTAAGAGCAAACTTGACTCTTTTGTTCAGGGATGGGGCGTGAGAAAGACAAGAAAACATAATTAAGAGTTGGCATGCATTATGATACAACAATATTCAAATAACTGTATGAATAGAATCCTCAAACTAGGTGCGGTGATGTTAAAAAATTAAATGATTGCTCCACGAAAAGGAAAATACCTTCCGTTCTTTTTTCTCTTCCTTAGACTCCTGAACATGTGATTTTCTTTCTGGCTGTTCGATTTTGGTTACTGCTTTCACCTTCTCTTTAGATACCTTCTTTCCATTTGGCAAATAATCCATAGGAAGCCTCTCCCTTCCTCCAAGAGATATAATTTTGTCACTACTGTTTTTCAGAGCCCCTGAGATTGTCTCGGCCAATCTCTTTTTTCTAGATGGTCCTGGAGCTCCAATTCTTCCTGGGTGATTGTCGAGATTCGAGTATGTAGATACAATGGTCTCACAGTCCCAAACTTCTGACTCATCGCTACTTTCTTCCACAATCACCACTTCTTTATCAACACCATCCTCTTCCTCATATTTCTCTGCATATTCCACACAACGGCGAAGTATTTCAGCTGGAGCTTTGTAGTTTCCATCAAGCTCTAAATCATCTTTGTCATGACCCTTCAAAGCACTATTGAGTTTTTCTGCAAGCGACGTCACATCGTCTTCAGCTACATAATCATCAAATTCATCGCTATCTGACCCATACTCTTGTCGCTCAAGCTGCCATGAATACACAAGGATGTTGATATTAGCTATTTCAAGTCTGGCTTATGTCAAGCATGATACAAATTCTCTGTGAAACCTTTTTTAGGATTCATCAGGAAGCGTTGTAAAACAATGAGAACTCAACACACTTGTAGTATGACTAAGTATAGTCACACACCTGAGAAACTCATACTAATAGAGCAGAATCTCTACAGAGGAAAACTTACCATATCAAACTGTTCATCTAACAGACGTTGACATCTTGGCTTTTCATCAACACTTCCAACCATCTCCACCATGGAGTTGCTCATTACTTCATGTGAGTCAAACGCATCAAATTCATTTGGCACCTCTTTTTGGGTATTCTCGACCGAAGATATACTTTTGTCTTCATATATGTCTCCCATTTCACCCGCACAATTCGCCAGAAGTACAAAATCCTCCTCCAAGTTTTCAACATCTGAACCAAACTCTGAATTACTTTCTTCAAGTATTTGAGCAATTTCAGGATCTAAAGCTTTTTGCACTCTCACATTCACAGTGGACTCTGCAACATTGTACAGTGTTTCAGGACTTGTATCTTCACCAACTTCACGCACCCTCACCCTGGAAGCATCATATGCCTGAGATTTATAGAAATCCCCACCAAAATTAGCACTCCTCTACTAACGGTACGTTTGGTTATTCGTATCAAATTATGAGAATGATAATGAAGATGCAATATAATATAGCCAAAAAAGTACTTAACAGAGTTTATGATCAAACTTCTCCTATTCTAATTATTTTTTTCTCCACAAAATCCATTATCATTCATTATCATAGATGATAATGTAAAATCATGAAGAAAAAACACGTGTGAGGATGAGCCCTTCAATGACAATAAATATTATTTGAAAACTAAAACTGAATCTCGCTACCATCATTTGTTACCAAAAACCAGACTATCCGTTAAAGAGTTTCTACAAATGAGCATCACTACTCCATTATGGCAGTGAATGGGGTAAATGGGATGGGACAAAATACAAATGTCAAAATGGGATAATGGAGAGATAAATACCTAGATGAGAATGTGAGCATGTGTTGGTCCATGTTCAAAAAAGAAACTAGCAAATTCAGTAATACAACGAATGAAATACTGAATTCCTGGATAACACATTAATATTCTAATATGTCTACTTTGATGCAAGTTAACAAGACCATCATAATCAGAACGGACAGCGTAAAGATTATCAACAAAAACAATAGTTTCCAGGCTAACACTTATGAGTTAGAAGAATTTCAATTCATCCATAAATAATTGTCGAGAATTCTAATGCTGCATTATTAAGGATCCGACCATGTGAACCAATTTCCCAAAATAACCGATTATACTAGCTAAATCATAATCACTCATTCCTACAATTCCACTAGCATCATCAAAAGAAATTCAATCACAAACCGTTAGTCCATTACAGGTTCAAAAGACGTAGATTTTCCCCCGAGTATTCAAAAACAGTTCATGCAAACATTGTGCAAAGCATATAATTAAGGAGACAACAAAAAAAGAAGTATGACCTTAATATCATGAGTAAGCTGTTGAAGATCAGCCTTAGGATTATGGAAATACGCTGAACCGCCACCAGTATTCCGAATCTCCCTCAAATGAGTTAGATAATTATAACCATCATCTGGGAATCCAAGCTCCAATATCTCTCTTCTAACTTTATCAGGCAAAGGTGCTGAGCCACTAAAATCCTCATAAACTCCATCTTCAGGAGCATCAGCATAAATTGAATCATCAGGGTCCTCATCTAGCCCATTAATCGAAACCGGATTATTATCAACACGAACAAAAACCCTATCATTTTCTGGATCTTCATTGTACACAGGATCAGAAGTGTCCCGCGCAAGAAGCTGAAATGTTACTGATTTTTTCTTGTCTATAAACTTCTTCTTCCCCATTTGTTAAAACTACCAACAGCCAAACAAAACGCAAATTAATACAGTAAAAAAATTTAAGAGCACTCTAAAAAGAAAATACAGCATTATGCATAGTACATGTCACATTAACCAAGTAGAAATCATATTAACATCATCTTCACACTATAGCTTTTCCAATCAAAAATAAAATCAATGAATTTACAATCAACATTGATAAACCTTCTGCCAACGGAAAACAATTAAAAAATTAAATATAAATAAAAACATCTAAAAACTGATAAAATAACAAAATTTACAAGAAGCCATAAATGATGAATTCAACACCCAATTAAAAAATTATATATATAATTTAAATACAGATAAATTTAAACTCTTTGAATTTATATACCTGAGGAAAAGGCAGTGGCCGGCGGTGAGGAAGAAATGGCAGTAGTCGTACTGAAGAACGACAGAGACTGTCGAATGACGGAAAAGATTCCGGTGAGTGACGGACTTCAAAGGATAGAGAGCGACGGAAGAGGCGAATAGGTTTTAAGAGTCAGGATTGAAGAGCAACCAAGTAGGGTTTTTGATTTAAATGTTTTTTGATTATCAAAATAACGAATTTCCGGATCCGACTCGCAAAACCCGGTATTTTCAATTACAATTTACAAAAACGGATTTTGGCTTGACCCGTATTATATGGGTTTAAAATATTTTTTTTTAGTTAGACCAGCTCAACCTAAATCTAATACATGTTAATTTAAAAAAAAATTGATGCATTCGTGAAGAAGAATGTGAAAAGTCACATAATATATTTGGATTTATAATATTTATTTTGAGTTATAACATAATATATTTGGTGTTATACTAGTATATATTTGGGGTTATAATATAATTCATTTGGTGTTATACCAGCATATATTTGAGGGTTATAATATAATTTATTTGGTGTTATAACATAATATATTTGAAGTTATAACAATATATATATTTGAGGTTATAACATAATATATGGGGTTATAACAACATATATTTGTGGTTATAACATAACATATTTGGGTTTATAACATAATATATTGAGAGTTGTAACAATATATATTTGAGGTTATAATATAACAGGGTTATAACAACATATATTTGAGATTATAACATAATATATTTAGTGTTATAGAAATACTATACCATCAACACAGACCTTTATGTACCCCGCTACATGATTTTAAAACCTTCTAATACGTAATACTATAACCCTAAATACAGACCATTATATACCCAAGTATATAATGTTATAATTTCAAACACAAACCATTATCTACCCACTATATATCATTGCATAACCCTAAACATAGATCATTTAATACCCAAATATATCTATAACTATTACTAAAACAAAACACTACTGACATCATCACCTTTTAAAATCGCTTACGTGTCAATCTCTCATTGAAAATTTTCCCTCCAAAATGCATTGATGATGTCATTGCTATTATGATTATCTTTGACTTTACTATTTTCAAATTTTGAGGATAATAATTTATATTATTGATTATATTTTTACTTTTTAGGTCCAATCATTTAATGTATTAGAAAAATATATATTATATTCAATTATAAAATCTTTCAATTTTATTATTATAGGAGTATTATTTAGTGTATTGGATATTTTGAGATAATTAAAGCCTAATATACTTTTATTAGGATTTGTTTTTTTATATATACCCAATTGGTTACATAAATGCGATGCTTAATTCTAATATGATTTATGTTGTGACTATCTTCATATAAGTCACTTATATTTTTATGAAAAAATTTCTTTTTCGTTTGAACTACTATAAAATAATTTAACATATTTCTTTGTTATAATATTTGTTTTTAAAATGTCTTATTAATAGTAGTAATATTTAATATAAATTAATGTACTTATTTTTGTTAGCAAAAATTAGTATGTTATTTTTTATTAAAAAACTTATAATTTCGTATTTTATACTCCATGTACAAACCATTTGCTCTTTAATTCAAAATAAAAATAGAAAAGTATAAATATAATTATATTAAATGTATAATTAATTTTTTTTATCTTTGTTGTGATTTTTTTTGTCGTGAATTATATTTCACAACCACCTGGGCGCATTATATAAAATATGATACAGTGTACGTTACATATATGTTTAGAGTAAAATGAGATATGAGTATAAGTATAATGAAAAATTTATTTCTTAAAATTTTAATTTCTTAATTTATAAATAATATATTAGAAAATTTGATAAATCCGTGCATCGCACGGGGATTATCTAGTAATACTATAACCCCAAACACATAATATTATAACCGCATACAAAAACCATTATATAGACTACATAATGTTATAACCCCAAGCACTTATCATTATATACCCAACTATACGTGCGTGTTTAGAAAGTTTAATTATTTTTTTAAAATTAAAAATTGGGGCGGCCAAACTTGAGACGTCTTTACGAAAGACGGTCTCAAGTAAGAGTTTGTATATTGTTTTTCGGTGAGACAAAATTTCAAACAAGGAGGTCATATGCTAATAGTTGTACGCAAATTATTATATGAGACGGTCTCACCAAGAGACTTGTCCTATACATATGTTAAATGGTCCATCTCATACATATTATGAGAATATAAACTCCATGTTTGAAGACAATCTGTCACAAGAGTAGCTCATAATTGAATTAGTTGGGCTATTCAACTCATATATGGTTAGCGTATTACCGTGAGACCGTGTCACACGAGATTTTGTGTAAAATTTGAGATTCAGACCCTCATAACGGATTTAAATTCACTTATTCATATCGGTTCGGGTCCAATACCATCAGTAAGATTTTGATATAAATATTTATAGGGTAATGATTTTACAATCCTCAGGCTTGTAAATATATAAATTAACAAATTCTATTTATCATCAATAAGTTTAACTTTTCAAGACAATCTAATCTAGAAATTGAAAAACAATTAATAGTTTATATAATTATTTTATGCCATGTTTGGGAACTATGATTTTATTTGGAAATATGGAATTGGCTAAAATCTATTGTTTGGCAAATCAAAAATTTTAAAATTTGGATTTGGATCAAATTCCACCATTGTTTTCAAAGTAGTTAAAGTTAAGGATTTGAGAATGACTACCCAAACCTTGTCATTCTCAATTCTTCATTTATGATTTCATAATTGAAATCCATAATTTAAAATGAAATACTTGTTTCCAAACACTACATTAAGGAATACTCTACATGGTAGGCACAAAGTATTATTACAAAAGGCTAGCGGTAGCAATTCTTAAAAAAATTTCCACAAAATAACACTCTACTTTTGAACATTGACCTACCGTAACATTATAAAGAAAAAAGGTTTATTTTTCTGTTATGATGTGAAATTATCATTTTACCCTCTTTTGTCTTTCATTCATCTTCTTCTACCTCAACTACTCAAGTCATATCAAGATTTAAGAAGCTTCATGAATGGGCATGGCATGTAAGTTACTTTAGGGCATGACTAATAGAGTGTTCAGATGCTGAAATCTACAAATCTCAAGTTTCTTTAGTTATTTCCTCCGTTCCACTATACTTGTTACATTTCACTTTTTTAACGCACTCCAATGTGTTATTTTAATCGTTTATATATTAAATTATACAAATCTAAAAAATATTTAAAAATTGATATTATGTAAGTATGCGATTAGACGATTCAAACAAGATCTCGTTTGACTAAATTTTTTCTTATACATTAGCCGCAATATGTAAAATAAGTTTGAACGATAAATAGTGTCCAAAACAAAAATGCAACGAGTATTTCAAAACGGAGGAAGTATTAAACAAGGTAAAAAGTACAGTGATTCTTCATTTTAGCAGATTTGAGTTTTCCTTCCCACACAATAATTCGTACTTTCTAGAATATTTATTATTTTAACTTCCCAAGAAAAAATACATGGTAAAATAATAAAATACAACCAAATATTTATATCCTTAAAGCAAAAATAATATAAAATTACATAAATAAAATATAAGATTCTTTCTTATATACGTATACTAGTGTAGAACCCCGTGCAATGCACGATTTTTTTACTACCATTGTTTACTACCACCTACCAAACGGGTAAGAGAATATTCGTCGATAGGAACCCAGGAAACTTATATCAATCTTGTTCTACGGTTGTATACGAGAAATAAAAACTCGTCTAAACAACAAAAAATACATTTCTCTAACATCTAAATCTTAAATTTCACATGAATTGGGCTGCCAACAACTCTACAAGTCTATAATAGTTGGCAATCCTGTTCCTATTCCTTTCCCTACACAATTCTCCATCCCCAATACAAATCCTATATCTCCTGTTACTATCATTGATTAGTCAATAGCATAACCTCATTCTCCAGATTGTTACCTGATTGTTTGATGTCAAATGACTTCTTTGGAGTGCACACCACATTCTTAATGATTGAGAAGTACAAATCAAATTCAGATTTCAATTTCGCGCAGCTAGCATCTATCCATTTCTCTGCTACACTTGTTGGTACACTGTCTTGGGTGTCTCTTTCGTGTTCTTCAATAGTCGGTCGAATTTCATTGTATAAGGTTTCAAGGTTAGAGCTCGCATCGTTTTTGATTTCCTACACAATATAAATAAACCGTGAGACCCAAAAAAAAATTCACCGATAGGTAAGAATTTTTATTGGCTAATAGATAGAAGCAAGTGTTTCATTTCCAATAATACCGAAATGTCAGTTCAACTAAAAAGCAGATATGAAAGTTTTTGTTAACTTCATGATAGTAAAAAATTCATTCCCATGACATACGGCAAACATAAGCCTAGTGGTTTCTGTACTCTGGTGATTCTCAATGACAATTTACGAGCACCTCTCCTCTTTGATACTCTACCGATTACTTGATGTAAAACAAATTGTACACAAGAAACAAAAAAGAAAATAAAACTAGAATAGAGTCAATGATAACAAATGGGGTGAAATGCAATGCTGATCCCCTATGATTCTTTTGACATGTCTTAGGCTAAGGGACTCAATGGGGTTGTTGCACAAGGGAATATATTTTCTCGTCTAAAAGCTCATTCATGTCTGAGGCTATTGATAAAGCCATTAAGGAACTCTGAAACTAATTTTAATATAATCACCATGGTTAGGAAGTTTCCATGGCCCGTAGGAAGGCAAAGATGAGTACCTTGACATTCACCCCCAACCAAATGCAGATAAACGGAGAAATACTTGGGAATGCCCTACAGAAGCCTCTTTTTGATGGGGATGATGGAGGGCGGAGGCAGTATAATGTATCAGATACAAAAGTAGCAAACATACTGTTTTGGAAATTTCCTTTTTTTTTAAAAAAAAATTATAACATATTAACTGTAGAAGTATTTCACATATGATTTATTCAAACCTAGGAACTACAGCAAATGTTATTTGTACTTCACCAAACATGTTACACAGATATGACAAGAAACCTTTAAGGGACAAAGATCAAAGAAAAGATCATGTCAAATCTATAGCCATACAACATTAATAAGCCATAGGCAGATGCAAAAAATAGAAAATAAAATTTATGGAATTCTGGTCACACCAATCAGAAGTCAGAATTCCAGTTTGTACCTCATATGTCAGAATCTCTTGTTGTGCTTCTTTTGTTTCTAAAAGTGAGACAACATATTTAGCATTTAATTCCCTTTGTTCGAGATTTTTTGACTTTCCCTTGGGCAAACGTTTTAACTTTTTCTTAGGTCTAATGGAAGATGAAACACCATTAGCTGGAACAGAAACAAGTGGATCAACATTCATCCGAGTAGAATTGATCTTATGATCAACCTCCATCATATCCTTCTCATCATAAGTGAAGTCAGCGCTTGTAGCTGTTTGCTGCGAAAGCTCATCTTCAGCGGAGTCATAGAGAGGTATTTTCTCTACAGAATATCTGTAAATGAAAGATAGGTTTATGTCTAAATACAAGACGCCACACAGTAAAATTAAAAGAAAAGCAAAAAGGAAGAAGCACAACACAAACTAGTTGGAAGAAATTCATTGAAAAAAAGGTGGATTTGAGGACAGAGGAAAGATATTGAATCAAATGAATACCAATTCAAATTCCAAAAATCCAGAAATCAAAGCTAAAATTCATGTTTGGTAGAAATTTATTTAGTATTGGATCGTGTGTACATAAAGTCACATGTTGGTTCCTGATCTAGAAAATAGAAGGAAAGAAAGGCGTAGCTCAAGAAAAAGGGTAAAAAGAAACTTCAACCAAGAAAAGGAAACATGACACAGATCACTGAAGAACACCTTGAAAAATCATGAGCATATTGGATTAGGTATAAATTGCAAATAAAACTAGAAAAGGAAAGTTAGAAGTTTCATATTGATGTCTTATTAGTATATGCAATTAGATGTTACCTGTCATCATCATCTTCCCACAGATACGTGTCCTCCTGTGCAATCAAGAGGAGAGTGTGTAAAGAGAAAAATTACAAAACGTGCAAGCACAGCTGTATATGAAAGCTGAATTCCACACAGGTGAAACACATATAAGATTTGTGATGGCCTACAATGCCAAATTACACCTTTTTGTTGAATTTTGATTACAAAAATTCGCAATGTAAGTACAGCAACAAAAATCCATGTATCACTGAAAATTTACATCTCCTGTCTGTATTTGTTGCATTTAACAATGACAAATGTCTTGATATTTATATCTATGAACATAAAATACATACCTGATAGTGATAACAATTTGAAGATAATACTCAATATTAACTTGTGCATTATACCACGACATTTAGGCAAAAGATATTACTCAAACTTTTCGATCTTAATCGATAACAATTACTTAATTTACCTGGAAACCACGTGATTTTGCCCCAAGAAATCCAGAACAACTAGAAGCACCGCAGAGACACCGAACCTTTGCACCACCATACCATTCAAAGTTGTAATCATATGCCAATTCTGTCCCAGCAGAAATATCTTGCTTTGCAAATATACCAACCCGTATCTCTCCTAACACTGTCCATTTTCTTGTCTCACAATTAGGATTACTGCAAATTCAAAATAAAACAAGAGCAAAATAGTCAGAGGAGCAAGTGGAAAGCACAAGTTACCAAAGAATCTGTCGAAGTCTTACCATGAATGATTAATGAACCTGGCCAAGCTTCCCTTCCTAGTTGCATCAATTGATTCATAGGCATTGAGAGATATTATAAAAGCATCCTTAAGACCTTGAAGCAGGCAGTTTTCAGATTAATAAGTCACATTCGGTCAACAACAGTAGCTTTTCAAGATGAACCTTGGGTAAAGAACCTACCTTGGGTTTCATAAGCGTGAGATCTTCTCTTAGCTTCTTTCCAAGAGATGACTTCACCACAATATTCAATAATGAACTGCCCAGCCTGAAGATCGAATGGAAGTCAAAAGTTGGCAAAAAGAAATGGAAAATGAAACATGACATTCTTATGGCACTTCATTTACTTATAATTACAAAAATTAAAATCAAACTAAAACATGCCACATTTTTCAAAGAACTTTTCCCTAGATTATATATAAAATTTTGGAAGGATTGTTGGTTAGGGGCAACGTTCACCAATCACTCTTAGTTTGTATATTATTCTAAATTTATAAGTTGAAACATAGTCAAGAGGGATCTTGTTTGATTTGTCTCAATGTAAATTATATTAATAATCAACTTTTCATTAATAGTGCTAACAAAAAATAGGACATTTGATCAAGTGTATGGATTTTTATTCCGGGGATGGAGATAACAATCAGGTTGCCTAGAGTTTAATTTTCAAGCATGATTCATTAAAGAGGAAGTCAGTGGTTGAGCTATTAGATATCCTTCAAACTTTTCGGTCGTCCTTTGAATCAAATTTGAGAATTTAGATAGACCTGTGCTTCATCAAAATCCTTCTCTTGCGCTAATTTTTATGCAGACTTGTTTCTCATCCCCATGGATCTTTTCATTGGCTAAGTATACTTAAAAAGCTCAGGTTCCTAAAATGATCAAGGCTTTTGTGTGGTGAGTTGCCAAAGGGAGGTTAAACATAATGGAGAAGCTTAAATTAACGAGACCTTACAAGTTATAACACATTAAATCTTTATTGGTATATTTTATGTTTCGAGAATGGAGGAGATAATGTTCATTTATTCCTTCATTGGAAGATAACAAGAGAATAATGGCAAAAATTATTCAAGATTAGCATGGAAGAATAAGTTGCTTTGAGAAGGAATAGACTTTCTTTTGATTAACCGTTGTGGTACCGATGAGGAATAGTGATAGTGGTCTTACAAAGATGTAGGTGATTTGTTCTTTCGCCATTCTATGGTCTATATGGTTAGAGAGCAATAGTAGAAATTTGATTTCAACATGTGAAGGTGTTATGGGAGAAGGTGCTTTTTTGGAGTCACTTTGGGCAAAGGCGCATGGATTATTTCATCATTACTCCCTAAATTAATTATGTAGATATAATTGGAATGTAATATTGTAGTTATTTCTATTTAGTTTGGAATTCCTCATCCCATTAATGTACGACTTTATTTCTTTATTAATAAATATTTTCTTTTTCAAAAAAATATGTTGCACCATTTTCCATTATCAAATCGGAATTTTCAACATAGATCAACATTGAAGGATAAATTATGCGGTTATCTCTTGAATCAAGTCAAATCGGATTAGAATTGAAGTCAAATTGCTAAGGCACATGGAAAAGAGGAAAATCACAACACAATAATACACATACTGGGGTGGATATTAGAAATGCTAGATAATTGTAGAAACTCTAAAAGGGTTTTTTTTTTTTTTAATAGAACTACTAGTGCAATTTGAATATCGTAAAGAAGCCTATAAATAGAGGAGAGAATGAAGGGAATCATCTCAAAGTTTTTGTAATGAGTTTTGCACTCTTGAGAACAAGCTTCTTGAATAGCTTTTATATACCTATTTTTATTTACTACGTTCAACAACATTTCTTTTCTTTTGGTTACTTTTAAGCTCTTTTGAATCATTCAAAGCCATGACTAACCCACTGTTACAAATTTATAGAAAGAAGTCAATTATAGAAATAAATCCTTCAAGACTTGTTGCACAAAAGATCATCTAGAAACCCCATAAAATATATTGGCAACTAAAGCACGCACCTTGCTAACACAAAGCATAATATAAGAAATTGTCATCTAATTATTTACCTTTATCTCCTCATCTGCTAGAAGACCCCATCCACGACCACTGGTTTTAAATAACTTGGTTTTCGCATATTCACTTTTTTGAAATTTCTGTAAAGCACATGTATATCAAGAATTAAAAGAAAATTTTGAATTAGTTATACAACAATAATGACGGAACAAATAAAGCCACAAAGATTTGGCACCAACATTTCATTATTTAGATACCACTAAAAAACTCTCGCCTATCCTTATCGGGGTTGGATATACGCAACCTTATGCTTGTTAGTGATAACAAAGAGATTGTTTCTGATTGACCCTTGATAGCAAACATCATCCACAATTTCACATAAATAAGAAATGCACATAATTTAATGAGTCAATTTAATATAGCCCGTTATAATGCAAAACCTAAAAAAAATAAATTATTGGCCTCATAAACATAAACTAGGCACAGGATCAAGAAAAATGCAGTCTTATCCCAGCAATAACAGATTTTATTTTACAAGCCCGTAATCAATAAAAGCATTTGAGCATAATGGTTCGATAAATTCTAGAAAACACTAGGAGGACATAAAAGCTTTGTGTAAAATGTTATTGTAGAGTTAAAGACTTTAGAAATATCATGGAAAAACTAATTGGGTGTATGATGTTCGAGGAGGACCTTAAACATTGAAGTAAAGTCTTGTATGTACTAGAAAGTGTAGAGCCTCTAGAGCATCTTTCCCTAGAATGTTGTACACAGTTCTAGATTTGTATAGAACTTTCTAGATTAGTAACATGTGGCTTAACTCTAGCCACTAGTTAAGGAGGTGGTAGGAATAAAATTTCCTAGAGCACTTAAGTATAGTTTCAATACCTTTAAGGGGTACGCCATATGTACATAATACACAAGCTTAATAAAGCACTCTCATACGCAATCAAAGCACTCTTCTTACAAACTTTCCAAGCTCACTTTGTTAATCTACTAGCTTTACATTACAACCCACATCAAGTATCCAACACGTAGTGCCTAATAAGCAAACTTGGGAAGGCTTGGCTTAGCTTACAACGAGAGTGTGAGCCATAGAATAAAGACGAGGTCGGTAAAGCATTGCATCGACCAAATTGCCAAGGTTTTCAAAATAAACAAACAAATATGCGTTGAAATGTACAGGTGTAAAAACCCACATTTTGGGTCATATCAAAGGATATCTTAACTGATATTTTGGCAATACGAAAATTGCATCTACTGCATCACCATTGTGTTACCGCGATCGCAACCAATATCACATCTTTACATTATGGTGTGAGCAAACAAGCTACGTGTAACGACTAGGGAAAGAGTCACACGTGACATTTCGCATTCATCATAACTAACGAAGTTCTAAATGATGGAGTATTTCACAAGTGAAACTCAAATTTAGTAAAATACGTAAGTTGTCGATTACAATGCATATATCATCCTTTTCTTTCCCCCTTTTGAGCTAGATTTCATATCAATCGTCCAAATGTGAAAGTTCATATGGTAGAAAGATCAAGAAAATTATCCATGAGCAATACAAAACATTGGCAAGACTACAATGATAAGATATCATCCTTTTCTTTCCCCCTTTTGAGCTAGATTTCATATCAATCGTCCAAATGTAAAAGTTCATATGGTAGAAAGATCAAGAAAATTATCCATCAGCAATACAAAACATTGGCAAGACTACAATGATAAGATTTTACATAATGGAAAAAGGCATCATTCCAACTATTGTTCACATGAAGAAAAGTAACTCACAAAAGATAAACTATTATGTTGCACTAAATGGAAGCATGTCCAGCAGTTTGGTTAATAAAAAAAGCAAAAGAAATTTGTCAAGAAAGAATGTCAAAAGTTTAAAAACCAGAAAGGCCAAAAAAGAATGTCACGCTCAGATCACGAAATTCACGACAATAAAACATATATAATCGGATTAGTTAGCTCTTAAATAAAGAAATACCAAGCATATTTTAGATTCACTCAAAATTCAAGAGCCAAATTATTTTCTTTCCTTTATCGTTTTCTCCAACTTCCTTTTGTAAATGATGAGTAGTAGAATGTATAGCAGATTAGAACCCCATCTGAAGAGAAGGTGAATAGATACTGTAACAAGAAAATGCTAACAACTATTAAACTAAAGATGGGAAGCTCATCAAGTTACCTGATTCTTACAAAAATCATTACAAGGACAGTAACCGGGAGTACACTCCGTACTTGTGTATACATTCAGGCACCCATCACCACAGGCACTCTCAGGATCAGCGGGATCGTATTTGCATTCACAAATGACAATATCTTCTTCTTTCTGTCTCTTGTGCCTTGGAAATGACATTATTGGTCAAATTGATAACCAAATAAACAAGACTTATAGCACACATACACAAAACAACTATAACAACAATAACAAGTGACAACAGCAACACGATAAGAAACAATAAAATCTACCCCTAATTTATCAAATGAGAATCTTAAGAAGGAATAATTTGCAAAAAGGTTAGCAGCATAGAATAAGAAAGGTTTACCAAAGGGTATGAGACTAGTGGTCCTTAACAATTAACACCATGACTTGAAATGGCACTTTATAAAGCAAATGTGAAAATAGTGCAATAGTGTACAAAATAACTCAAAAAGGGGAAAGGTAAAATGTACAAGTCAATTGAGGAATTCACTTAGAAGCTTATGTGTCATGCAATGCTAAAATCTACATTATTGTAAGTCAATTATTCCACTCCATATAGCAAATGGTTGACACTTCCAGTATTTACAAAATGTGTGTGATCAATAATCATAGTCTATAGTTCGGTGCAGTGTGCACCTTGGTTTATCTTGGATCAAGCACATATGCTTTTCACCCTTGTAATCCGAAAGAACATTTGATTCGACATGGGGGACGAAAAACACGACCCAGTATGATTAGGGAACAATTGGGTACGAGATAAATATGTATAATAAAAACATTTAATAATAAAAAAATAAATTGATTTTCTGCTTTAAAATTTTGTTTTAAAGTGGTTTTTAGTTTTCTAGATTCTATATCCTGATTTCCTCTCTTCTTTCTTCTCTTTTTTGTAATTGGAGGCCATAATACCTTTAAAAGGGATCTGCTAAACCAAGACGACACCTTGAGCAATTTTGGGTCACGTTTCAGGCGACTTGGGAAGGACGTTTTAGAGGGGCAGAATGTGCCTACATACGACGTCCCATGTTTCTATGATTTTCACTTTCATGTGCGTCATGCGGTCAAGTTGGGAAGTCACTTACAAAGGCGTGAGTCAACTACATCTTTTAGAATTGAAGCTTTCACATTATTGTTGTGGAGCCACCACTATATAGAAAGTTGTACACGAATAGATTTCCTATATTCAATGACCTAAATGTAAGATACTTTTACAAATCAGATAACTATAATACCATCTACTCTAAAAGTTCATGTTTATTTACACTTGATATCTTGACTTCCAAGATTATAAATGAAATCCACATCTAAATTACTGGAACATGATAATGAAAACCCATGTTAAACATATAAAACTCATCACAACACCTAAGTTGAACAAGACATGACAAAATTCATCTTCGGCGTATCAAGGAAAAAAAAAAAGAAAGCCCATCTAGGTAACAGTCGAATTCCCTTAAATGACACTCTACAATAGTTATGACATTAATTACATTTTTTTACTTCATAAGATAAGATACAAACTAAGCTCCGATATTAGATCATTCATCTAAGTTTTCATTAAGTTTTTTAAAAAAGGTTGCACTGTATTGTATCGTATGAATCGTAAAGATTAATAGATAATAAATCTACCAAATCTATGTTACCCACGTTGTAAAGTTGTAAAACAACTGATTTATGTCGGTTAAAGCATATATTATGGTCTAGGGAAATATACAAGGGCATGAACTTGCATCATCTCTTAACCATGACAGCAACAAAAACTCATTTACAAACCATACTTCACAATCAAATCCACCAGAAGTGAGAAATAAAGAAGTAAAGGGTCTCTTCCCCACAACGTATAATAATTCACTCCAATTCAGTTCTGAGTTTAGGTTTTCCCATATCAGTTACAGTAAGTTCAATTTGATTTTAATAAGTTTAGTTAAAAGCAAAAATTGAACGAGTAAACAAGAAATCTTACTTCCTATACGAAAATTCATTCTGATTGATGTGTATATATTTGATGTCTTTGTCAAAATGTTCATCCTACAAGACAAAAAACAAGAAATTCATTAACAGAGGGGACTAATCAAATTCACTGAATACACCCCATAAGTCTATACCCATGGATAACCTAAAGATAAAAGCACAAAACTGTTCCATAAATGTGACCACATCAACACTAAACAACAATGTTGGAAATAATTGACTTGAAAAAACAAAAGCACAACTACAAAATTGATTAATAGGACTTTAACAAGCAATTGAAGTAACCTTAATTTATGTAGAAGTTATGACTTCTGATACCAAATTGAAATTTACAGAAGGCCAATTAGAATATACGTTATTCTGGCATTTCCTTCCCTCAAACGAAACAAGGGCATCTAATCAATTTTACGAGTTCTCCTTGAATGTTCATCACTAGTCCAATATAAATTAGGGTTTACGGAAGAAACTGAAAACATGAATTTGAATTAATCAAGAGAGTGAAGCATGCGTACCTTGGGAATTTTGCTCGGGAAAATGAAACGAATAGAAGGATGAGCTTTGACGGAAGTAACAGGCTCGTTGTGGCTTAGCCGTCGGCTTTCTTCCCCGGACTCCATTGCTCAAGCAGTTTTACCACGTACTTCTTCTTTGACAGGCTCCAACTAGATATTCTACATGGTAGAATATATCTTATTCTAATCATTTCTTAATTACAATGTTCATAAACTTCATCAACAAGATCCAACAAACTTAACCCAACATCCAAGAATTTGTCCAATTCAACGGCTAAAACAATTATAATCAATAAATTGGTCCTTTTTGATGAATTCTCTTTGTTAGAAAAATGCAATAAAATAGATATAAAGATATAATTGAGCAAGGAGAATGTATACATAAAACTTTAGAATTTCTCAATTACATAAGAATTTAAGTAGGTAAAAGTTACTCCACCTAATTAGAGCAAGATCTTGTTGTTGTTTTCCCCTTTCCTGTTTCGAATACTAAAGCTGCTGGTTTTATACGCGGCACAAAACAATCAAGGGAGTAGCAAGATGAGGTTGTTGTTCGAAGGGTACAGGACGGACAGTTGCTGCCGTACCATTCCAAGACTCCGGTGAGGAGGTACAAGAACACAATGATAATGCTTATGCAGATTTCAGGCTAAAGTGGCCGTCGATGCTTTTCGTCACCCAGGGAAGGAGATGAAAGAAAGAAAAGGGAAGGAAAACAAAGGAAAACTACTGTTCAATACTCGAATTCTGAGGTGAACTTTGGGGAAAGCTGCGGAAATTCAAAGGAAGAAGGTGTTGTCGCTGGGATTCGATTTCCAGGAAGAATTTGACAAGAGATTTGGGAGGATGAAGAAAAATTCGACTTCTAGCTTCAATTTCTTGCTAAACCATGAAAGGTTTGGGAAAAGAGGGATTTGAGGAAAAAATTATAATATTAACCTAATAAATTTTTTTCACAAATTGTTACTTAAAACCGTGTATACAACAGGCGTCTCAAATTTTGGTCCGGTCCAATTGATAAATTAAAAAAAAAAACTAATTGGTGATTTTGTAAGTTAAAAGGGAGATATGGATTGGGCTCTTGAGTGACGTCTATAGTATAGACGATCTCTCAAGAGAGGGTCTGAAATTTTTTAGTACCTAATAAAAAAATTGTTGAGGATAATTCAATTTATTTTTAATTACATGTCCATAATTATTTTTTGAAATTTTTTAATAATTCAATCTTTTTTTTAGTTTGTTGCAAATGGTCCCTTTAAAAAAAGGAAAAATTACCAGAAATAATACAACATTTTGCTTATTTCCCTACAATAATATCAACTTTTGATTAATCATGAATAACACCAACTTATGGGGGTGATTTCCTACAATATACCTAATATGTTAAAAATCAAACAATAGGTGATTATATGCCAAAAAAATTTAGTAAATTAGTTAATAAACTAAAGTTGGTATTATTCTAGGGAAAAAACCTCCAAAGTTTGTATTATTCATGGTTAATTAAAAATTCGTATTATTGTAGAGAAATTAACAAAAGGTTGTATTATTCACGGTAATTTTTCCTTAAAGAAATGACCTGCTATATTAAGTTACCTTTTATCTTTTTCCTTCTTTATAAATTTCCAATCTACTTTTCATTACATGTCAATAATCTCACCTCTAAATTTTTGTTCAAGAATTCAAACTTTACTTTTTGTTTGTTGCCGATTGGCCCTTCAAAAAACTAAATCAAATTACTATTATTTCCCAAGCTTATGAAGTTGATCATTTCATAAATAATAGTTTACATACATATCCCATCAACTAGGGGTGTTCAAAAATCTAACTCGCTTGACTCGACCCGCCGACCCACTTGACATGACTTGTTGAGTGATGACCCACATCCTAATGGCAGGTCAATTTTTTTTAAAAATAATATAATATAAGTCGAGTACCCGACCCGCCTTAACCGGGTTGTGTTATGGGCCACAAAATACATTGAGTCGGGTACTCGCCCACCCGTTATATTATCTTTATTAAGTTGAAATTTACACGTTAAAATTTTAAATCAATATAATTATAAAAAACTAGTAATAGTCTTAAGTTTTTCACTTCCCTTCAAAGTAAAATACCCCTTTAATCAGTGGTAAAGAAAAATGGAGAATTTTAAAAATTGAGGACTTTTTGATAATAGTTGAAGAGAGAATGTGTTAAAGAAATTAAAAGAAACTTAACATATATCATGACAAATGTTAGATTATTATAAATTAGTGACAAAGAGAAATTGAGTATTTAGTTTCTTGAAGAGTCCATTGGCAACAAACTGAAAAATTTAACTTTGGGATTATGAGTAAGTAATGTTGAACATTTAGTGACTAATAATCCTAAGTATATAATCACCAAGTACTACAAATAGTAGCGGGACAATATGTATTAAAATACAAGGTCCTTTGAGTTGATTGCATTGGATTCTCTTACTTATTACATATTAATTTTGGAGTTACAAAGGAGTAATTGGGAGGAATAATGCTCATGAATACCTTGTTAATGGTATTGATTGGAGGCCATTAATATGAAGGAATAATGCTCATGAATACCTTGTTAATGGTATTGATTGGAGACCCATTAATGTTGGTCATCAATGGGTGATTGAATGGCCATGACCCTTATCTATACTTGGAGTAGTATAAATAGGACTTGGTGATGAATGGAATAACACACCTTTTCTCATTCTCATTCTCTAACTCTCATTTGCTTGTGTTCTTTCCAAGAGAGTAATTAACTCTTGTTTAGAACTTCCAAACCTTATAGTTTTCTAAACACATTGTTATTAAGTGACATACTCTAAATATTAAGAGTGTGTTGTGTTGTTTGTATCTCGTTGTGAATTTCCAAGATCAAACCCAAGTACCTTTGTGGGGGAAATATCACAAAAGGAAAGTGATCACACGCCTACAACAAGTATCAAGCTTCCGGGTAACGGTTGTCGTTACAAAACAATCTTCAAGGTGTTCTTAGTGTTATTTGTAATTTTATTTTGTCATCAACAAAGGGATAAATACAAATTCCCATTTGTAATTTGTATATGCATTATTAAAGTCTTAATAATCTTTTGTGATATCTTCTTCGGGATGACAACTATTAAGGATTTTACATCTAACTTTGCTAAGTTAGAAAAGTTTGTCGGTGTCAACTTTCGACGTTGGCAAAAGAAGATGTTGTTCCTCCTAACTATTTTGAGCGTGAATTACGTGATAAGTACCCCTAAGCCGGAGGAAACGGAAGATGAAACTCATGATCAAACAAGAAAGAGGAGTAAGTGGGAAAATGATGATTTTATTTGCCGGGGCCATATTCTCAATGGAATGCAAGACTCGTTATTTGACATCTACCAATACCATGAGTCCGCTAAGGAATTATGGGATGCCTTGGAGAACAAATACATGGCGGAGGATGCAAGTTCCAAAAAGTTTCTTGTAAGTAATTTTAATTCTTATAAGATGGTAAAAAATCGCCCTATAATTGATCAATTTCATGAATTGCAAAAAATGTATGCTAATCTTGAATTACATAAAATTGAGATAGATGAAGTTTTTTTTGTTTCAAGCATTATAGACAAGTTGCCTCTCTCATGGAGGGATGTTAGACATGCTTTAAAGCATAAAAGAGAGGAGATTACACTCTCCGATCTTGGACAACATATTGTTGTTGAGTCTAGCATAAGGATTCATGAGAATCGGAAGGATGATAATCCTAATGTTGGAACCATTAACATGGTTGCGGAAGGGAGACCATCCCATTCCGGAGAGAAAAGGAAGAAAATTGATTCTTCAAAGGGGAAGACCATTGTCTCAAATACCGAAAAGGTATGTTCCGAATGTGGCAAGCCCGGACAACGAAAGAAAAATTGCTTTGTTTTCAAGAACAAGCAAAAGAAGGCAAAGGGGAGTGGTCAAGCTTCTACAACAAAGACCCTTCAACTCAAGGTAATCTTGTAATTTTGAATGAAACTTCTTCTTTGAATCTTTCTTCAATGAATACTAATTTAAGTGTTGTGCAGGATGATACTTTGTCTTAGTGGATCGATTCGGGGGCATTGAGACATGTGTGCAATTCTACAAAATGGTTCAAAACCTTTCACAAGGTGGTTGATGGGGAGCATCTCTTTATGGGAAACAACGCACCTATCATGGTCCAAGGCAAAGGACAAATTGAGCTATTGTTCACTTCGGGGAATCTCTTAGTTTTAAGGGATGTTTATTATGCACCCGAAATTAGTAGAAATCTTATCTCGGGTCCAATTTTGAATCGATTGGGCTACAAATTAGTATTTGAAGCCGATAGGTGTATCATTTCTAAAAATAACTTGTTTGTATGACGTGCTTTCTTATGTAATAGTTTGTTTAAATTGTCTTTGGAATTAAATAAGAACTTTATTTGTAATATTTCAAGCATGAATGATAAAGATGATTTGCATAACTTGTGGCATATTAGATTAGGACATGTAAATTTTGATAAAATTTCTTTTATGTCCAAGCATGAATTAATTCCTATGTGTGTTAAAATGTCAAAAAATTGCAAAACGTGCATGTTAAATAAGATCACAAGAACACCTTTTAAAAGTGTTGAACGGAAATCCGAAATTTTGGAATTAATCCATAGTGATCTTTGTGACTTTCATAGTACACCATCATTGGGAAATAAGAAATATGTCATAACTTTATTGATGATTTTTCCAAGTTTTGTTATGTATATCTTTTACATGCAAAAGATGAGGCTCTTGATCATTTTAAGATTTACAAAAATGAAGTAGAAATACAAATTGGAAGTAAACCTAAAAGGTTAATGACCGATAAAGGAGGTGAATAGTATGATCCAAACTATTTTAATTCAATGGGCATTATACATGAAACCACCGCCGGATACCAAATGGTGTGGCGGAGAGGAAAAACCGTACTCTACAAGAGATGGTTAATTCCATGTTATCCTACTCGGGTTTGAGTGATGGATTTTGGGGTGAAGCAATGTTGACGGCTTGTCACATTCTTAACCGAGTTCTAATGAGAACAAATAAGGAGACTCCTTATGAACTTTGGTACAAAAAGAAACCAAACTTTAGCTATCTTAAGGTTTGGGGTTGTAGGGCTATTGTAAGATTGCCCGGTAACAAAAGAAAGAAACTCCGTGAACGAGGGATTGAATACATTTTCATAGGTTATGCTATTCATAGCAAAACTTATAGGTTCTATGTTATAGAACAAAATGACTATATGTCGATTCATTCGATCATAGAGTCAAGAGATGCAATTTTTGATGAAAATAGATTTTCATCATTGAGTAGACAAAGAACTCTACAAGTTTGTACCAATGAAAATGTTGATGATAATCAACAAGGTTCACCTCTAGGTGTTGATGAAAATCAACAACTAGATGAACAAGAATTAGTTGATCCTATTCCCAAAAGGAGTAAGAGACAACGGAAAGCTAAAAGCTTTGGACCAGACTTCCAAGTTTACTTGGTTGAAGGTAATAGAAGTGAAGTATCTTCTAGTGTTCCATATTTATATAATGTGGAAGGTGACCCATTGACTTATAGTGATGCTATGGCATCACATGATAGCGCCTTTTGGAAAGAAGCTATTGATGATGAGATGCAATCCATCATGGGTAATAACACTTGGGTGTTAGTGGATCTTCCTCCTACTTGTAAACCAATAGGTTGCAAGTGGATTTTTCGAAAGAAAATGAAGATTGATGGTACTATTGACAAGTTCAAGGCCCGTTTAGTGGCACAAGGCTTTAGACAAAAGCATGGTATCGATCATTTCGATACATATGCACCAGTTGCAAGAATAACCACTATTCGGTTATTGGTAGCTTTAGCTACGGTCTATCATCTAGAAATACATCAAATGGATGTTAAAACCGCATTTCTATATAGGGAATTAGATGAGGAGGTATATATGAAACAACCCGAAGGGTTTGTTTTGAAAGGACAAGAGCAAAAGGTGTGTAAACTTGTTAAATCCTTATATGGACTTAAACAAGCACCTAAGCAATGGCATCAAACATTTGATGAAGCAATTTTGTCCTTTGAATTCAAATTGAATCAAGCCGATAAGTGCGTTTATAGCAAATTTGATAGCCATGGTAATGGAGTTATCATTTGTCTATATGTAGATGACATGCTCATCTTTGGTACTAGTTTAGTACAAGTCCAAGAGACAAAAGATTTTTTGTCTAGATCCTTTCAGATGAAGGATATGGGGGAGGCCGATGTGATCTTAGGTATTAAGATCATGAGACAAGGTAATCGTATTAAGCTAAGTCAATCTCACTATGTTGAGAAGATACTTAAGCGGTTTAGTATGCTTGATAAAGCACCGGTCTCTACTCCCATGGAACCAGGTATGAAATTTGCCAAACATACCGGTCAACCAATTTCTCAATTGGAGTATTCAAAGGTCATAGGATCTTTGATGTATGCCATGACCTGTACTAGGCCAGACATAGCTTTTGCGGTTAGTAAACTTATTAGATTTACAAGCAACCCGGGTCCCCATCATTGGATGACGATAAGGAGAGTATTAAGATACTTGTTGCGTACCAAGGATTATGGTATAGCTTATAGCGGTGAACCTCCTATTTTAGAAGGTTATTCCGATGCTAGTTGGATCACTAATGAAGAGGATAGTTCTTCTACAAGTGGTTGGGTGTTTGTTTACGGGGGAGGTGCCATTTCATGGTCCTCTAAGAAACAAACATGTATAGCTGATTCTACTATGTCAGCTGAGTTTATAGCTCTTGCTTTAGCATCTAGTGAAGCGGAGTGGTTGAGGAATCTCATGTTTGAGATACCTTTGTTACCTAAGCCAATCTCACCGGTGGCGATTCATGCGGATTGCATGACGACTTTAGGTAGGGCTTATAGTCAAGTGTATAATGGTAAGTCTCGTCATATTGCTCTTAGGCATAGCCTAGTGCAAGGACTTATCATTAACGGGGTCATAACTTTTGACTATGTGAACACCAAGTTCAATGTGGCGAATTCGTTTACGAAAGCCATGAGTAGGGCTTCAATTGAACAAGCTTCAATTGAAATCGGTTTATGTCAATAAAATCATTTGGGAAAGCCCAATTCACGCATGAGTAACATCGTGTCTGAATTCAATGTGGTAAAGTCCTTTTGATTTTTGTAAGTAACAAGTTTAATGACCCATCGTTGCTTTTGACCGTGATGAACGAGGTAGTCGTCCATTGAAAGTTCTCAAGATCAAGGGTTGAAGAGCTCTTGGTGTTGGATCCGGATCACGGGGATATGTTTTATACGTATTGAGAACCTACCTATATAAGTTTGAAGTGTGGCCGCTTCAAGTAGTCGAGATTGGCATACTGACTATGATAAACTTATGAATAAGATACGGACACGGCCTTATAATGTGTCAAGTTAATGACTTTGTGTTATTGGTTTTGTGTGTACTTCATCTTCAAGTGGTTGGAAGGGTCATTTGATTCAAATCCGAATGGATATCAACTCTGGCTAGATCACTTGTGAAGTGTGTTGTACTAGGCGTTAATTCAATCCGCAGGGATATTAGCGTTGATGCATGCAATGGAATTATAAGTTTGTTTTGTAAATGAGAGGCTTATCATACCCTAAATGGGGGAGGATTGTTGAACATTTAGTGACTAATAATCCTAAGTATATAATCACCAAGTACTACAAATAGTAGTGGGACAATATGTATTAAAATACAAGGTCCTTTGAGTTGATTGCATTGGATTCCCTTACTTATTCCATATTAATTTTGGAGTTACAAAGGAGTAATTGGGAGGAATAATGCTCATGAATACCTTGTTAATGGTATTGATTGGAGGCCATTAATATGAAGGAATAATGCACATGAATACCTTGTTAATGGTATTGATTAGAGACCATTAATATTGGTCATCAATGGGTGATTGAATGGCCATGACCCTTAGCTATACTTGGAGTAGTATAAATAGGACTTGGTGATGAATGGAATAACACACCTTTTCTCATTCTCATTCTCTAACTCTCATTTGCTTGTGTTCTTTCTAAGAGAGTAATTAACTCTTGTTTAGAACTTCTAAACCTTATAGTTTTCTAAACACATTGTTATTAAGTGACATACTCTAAGTACTAAGAGTGTGTTGTGTTGTTTGTATCTCGTTGTGAATTTCCAAGATCAAACCCAAGTACCTTTGTGGGGGAAATATCACAAAAGAAAAGTGATCACACGCCTACAACAAGTATCAAGCTTCCGGGTAAAGGTTGTCGTTACAAAACAATCTTCAAGGTGTTCTTAGTGTTATTTGTAATTTTATTTTGTCATCAACAAAGGGATAAATACAAATTCTCATTTGTAATTTGTATGTGCATTATTAAAGTCTTAATAAGTAATGGATAATAGGTTGGATTATTGTAAAGAGGGAGAAGATGAGAGGTAATCTGATATAGCAGGTCATTTTCTAAAGGATCCATTGGCAATAAACTGAAAGTAAAGGTTGAATTATTAATAAATTTTCAAAAGATCAGATTATTGAAAATAGGTTGAATTCTTCACAACAATTTTTACTTAAAAAACGTGCCAAAAAATACCTAACAAAATTTTTTCTTTTCCAAAGAATACCAAGTAGCTTTCTTTCAGTTGACCGTCAAATATAACGGTTGACTGGTCAAAATTGAAAATTATTCTTCCTCATCTTCAATTTCTTTTCCAATATAATTTCGATTTAAAAAAAATGTAGAGGAAGAAGATAGCGAGGAAATTGAATAGGAAAAGAAATCGAAGATGAGAAAGAAGAATTTTCGATCTTGACCAATCAACCGTTATCGTTAAAGGAAAACGTTAATTTTAGTACTCTTTGTAAAAGAAAAATTTTGTTAGATATTTTTTGACAAAACTTTTTTTATTAGGTACTTTTTGAGAAAAAAAATTATTAGGTACTTGTTGACATTTTTACCTTACATACTACTCCCTCCGTTCTTAAATGCTTGTCCACTATGGGTTTTTCATACAAATTATGAAAACTCAAATCTTTGTAGTAAGTGGGTATTTTAATTAAATAGTAGTGTGAAGTAATTGTTGTATTGATATTATGAGAGAGAAAAGATATTTAAATTAAAGATAAAATAAAAAAAGAAAATTATCATTATGAGATGGATTATGGTGGTATATTTAGGAAAAAAAGATTTCCAAAAATGGAAAATATTCTAAAATGGACAAACATTTGAAACTACTAGATAAACATAAAAGAATATTCAATGCAATAAAAAAATAACATTAAAATAACAAGGTAAATAGTTTTCATTAACAAGCAGATAAAAATAAGAATAAGTTGCGAATGACAATCTTAATGTTTAACTTTTTTGCGAATTAAATTCTCAATTTGTATTAAGATTTACAACATCTAGGTTAGATCACAGAATTCTGACCATTAACTTTGATAATTTGGTGACTATAATTTCGCAAAAAATAAATATTAAGGTTATAACTAGCAAAATTCTAAAATTCAAAGGTCATAATTCGCAAATTATTCTAAAAATAATAATAAAAGGTATTAGTATATTGGTTGTCCTTGGGTATTATACCAATTTCCTAATTCTTTCTATATTTAATCCAAATAGCTTCTATTATTAAATTTATTTTAAATTTTCTAATTCTAAAATATTAATTTCTCAAATGTTACTCGTCTGATGACATAGCATGGGAGGAAGAAGGCAAAATTGACGAAGAGCAACCGAAGAGAAGCTTTTTTTTAATTTTTGTAAACGACCCAAACCGCCAAATAAGATGGTGGTTACCTTTGTATTATTTTACTCCCTCCGTTCCCTATTAATGTTCCCATAGAGAATGTTCACGGGATTTAAGAAAAGTAGAATCTTTTAGATAGTGGAGATATTATTTTATTGAATAACAAATTTGATGGAGGAAAAGTGGGGACCACAAATAATAAAAAAGTATTTAAAAAAAGTTAGTGGAAAAAATATGGGGACCACAACTAATTAAAAAATGTTTTTATGAAGTTAGTGGGAAACATGTGGGAACCATAAGGAATATAAAAATGTTAAAATAAAGTTAGTGGAAGATATGTGGGCCCATAATCATTATTAAAATATTAAAATGAGGATGGATGGGGTTATTTTTGTCCAAAATTTATGATATAAATGGAAAGATTCCTTATGGGAACAACAATTGAAACACCAAAAAATGAAAAGTGGGAACTTCTTTAAGGAAAGGAGGGAGTATTTCTTTTTTTCCATGTTTGGCAAAACGCTTTTTCAAGTAACAGTTTTATTTCATTTTACAAGTAAACCGCTGTTTTAAAAAGCGATTTTTTTAAAAAAAAGGAAAAAAAAAACTAATCCCCAGCTGTCCTACGTGGACAGTGATATGAGAATTATTTTACTGAACAACGTAGGGTTGGAAATACTTTTACAATTAGCATCAATTTGGGAATAGACTACATTTATGAGATAAATCTCACATTTTATTTGTCGCTATTCTTTTTCTTAAAATTTCAATTTTGTCCCTTGTTCCAAAATACCTTTAATTTTTGTCAATTTATCAAACTCAAAGCTTATTCAACAGAGATGTAACTAATGATATTTAAAATATTGTAGATATAATTTTAAATTTTATGTTCATTAGCTTTCAATAAATTTCATTAAAAAATTTAAAATATTGAAGAGCGCCAAATCGCACTAAAACGTACAGTCACACAATGTGCGACTTTTTATAAAAAAATAAAAAATTTGATAAAATTAAGATAATAGAAGTATTAGTTAAAAGTTTGATAAATTTAAAAATTTAATAATAATAAATTAAAAGTTTAGAGCTCTGCCTTTGAGCATTTGTGAAGTGAGTTTAATTTAGGAAAATATTCTAAATGTTGCATAAAATTATTATTTTTTTTTTTTTTGAAGATTGCATAAAATTAGTTATCTTGACATCAATGTTGAGTTTAACTTTAATATTGTTTTAACACAAATTCGTGTGAGAGACGGTCTCTTTGAAAGATCATCTCTAATTGAGTTGACCCATTAGGAAAAATGTAGAGTAAATATAAACAATAAGTTTTAAAGCATTGGGCTTGAGAAACGTATCTCAGAAAGACGGTCTCTTAAGAGACTGCCTGTTGTTTTAATTTGATACACAAATAACTAGTTGAAATTGAATTGAGAGAGATAAAGTCTTGATAAAAAAGCAAGAAAAGGTGGTGATACAATCAACAAACGTGAAATCTAAACATATATTAAAACCTAAGATTACTAACAACAAAGTGGCTGTAGTTTAGTGGTGAGAATTCCACGTTGTGGCCGTGGAGACCTGGGCTCGAATCCCAGCAGCCACATAGTTTTTAACATTTTTAATTATAGTCTTTTTAATGTTTTATTTTACAAAAATTTTTGTGTGAGACAATTTTACCATGAGACTCTTTATATATATATGCCGAAAAGTCTAATTAATACAATTATGCATATTAACTCCTAATTTAAAGGTTATCTTACTGAAAAATAATCTCTCACAAGAATAACCTTTTTTTTTAGCATTTTAGTAGTCACTAGGTACATACCCGTGCTAAGCACAAAATCATAAAAAAATATATGAGAAAAAAATTGGTTATTAAAGACAATTGTAGAAGTGAAAAGAAGCATCAATGGAAAAAAAATATAAGGCAAAATCAAATATAGGTTAAATTAATTAAGGAAATCAATGGAATAAAATTAAATTTAATAAAAACTACCAAAAATAACTTAAGTAGAATTAGGCGAGAAAATAACTCTTAAAATTGCAATACTTATCACATTCTTGTAGAATTTATCATGATGTTTGATCAAAATAATTTCCGATAATCAGAGTCCATTCTATTAGCAAAGCCCGCTTAATATAATGTGGTACGATCGACGATGGCTTGTGTAGACTAGGTCACAAATTCTAGCAAAATCAATTATTCATCTTCTCCTCTTATCTATAACGGATTCGTATAAAGTTCACGTATTCTTCTTAAAAATGGACTTAAAAAGGGACTGACATATTATTCAACTGACTTAATCACATTTTATAGTAAAAAAGATAAATAATAAAGATTGTAATTGATTCAAAAACATGATTTACGTTCTCCTAAAAATAAAAAAGTTGTTCATTCAAAAAAAATAAATAATTGAGAGCACTTTCACAAATTCCATTTATATTAAATAATTATTTATATATTTATGCGATCACAATTTTGTGACAATAAATGTACATCGGTTAAAAATTGGAAACAATTAAATAAATGGGTACCTTCGGGTGAATGTGGTGGTAAAACGGTAGTTGATCGTGAAATCATTGTATATCTGAAAATAAACACCAACAACCCAGGGGTGATCCCGGGGCCGGTGCCTCCAACGCCCAAGTTAATACCCACGTATAAGCTATATAATGCAGAGTAGTATTTTTAGAAAAATAAAATGTAATTTTGCTTAAAGAAAAATATCCTCATCCTCAGGACCTCAGCTTTTTATTATAAAGAGTATATATATATATATATATATATATATATATATATATATATATATATATATATATATATATATATATATATATATATATATATATATATATATATATATATATATATATATATATATATATATATATATATGAAAAAATATATTAAACTACCTATTCTATACATCATTTTTCAAAAAACTACCTGATATAAAAATTTTTTCAAAAAACTACCTTGTATAATATTAAAGTTTGCAAAAGACTACCTTGTTATGAAATTCCGTCATTGACCGTTATCTTTCACGTTGACTGGCACGCCCAAAGCACGTGCAACCTTTAAAGCTTTCCTTCTTTTATAAACCAGATTCATCTTCCTCCAAAACCCCATTCTTTCTTCATCTACCTTCCAAACCCAATGCCCTAAACTCAAAAGCTCTTAATTCATAATCTAGATTGTTCCAAATCCCCATTCTTTCTTCTTCTATCTTTCCTAATGTATTCATCTTCTTCAACTTCAATTTCAAAACCCGAAAAATGTGGTTGTGGAGTTCCCTTTGCAAGGAGGGTTTCATGGACCAAGGAAAATCCTGGAAGGAGGTTCAAGTGTTGTGCTTTTTATGATCCAGACACAAATTGGAGGGGTTGCAAAAAATTTAAGTGGATCGATGTACCTGAAATGGTTGATTGGCAAAGAGTAGTAACAAATACACTTGTGGAGGAGAAGCGACAATTAGCAATGGAAATCAAAATTCTGAATTCAAGATTATGTTGCTTGGAAAATGAAAAGGAACACTTAATTTCAGAAGTTAAAAGGATCAAGAAGAAATTGGTGAATGAGAGGAAGCATGAAAATCAGATTAAGAGCTTTTTATTAGGGTTTTTATGTTGTTTCTTGTTGGTGTTGCTTGTGCTAAAGTTTATGAAGTAGTTGAGTTGTAACTTCTTTATGATAAATGATATGGATATTTTGTATTTTGCTCTAATCAAAGATGTTTTGTTCCAATTAATTGGGTTATTTTGATGTTGTTTGCAGAGTTTGTATACTGATTTTGTTGGAATCCATATACTGATTTTGCTTGAATCAGAACAGTGTATATAGTACTTGCTTGAAACTGATTTTCAATGGAATAAAAATGTATACTGCTACACTTGAAAATACAGCAAGCAACAACACTGATTTTGCTTGAAAATCAGAACACAACACTGATTTTGCTTGAAAATTAGAACACAGCAACCCATTCGTATAGTGCACAGCAAATCAGAACACAGCAATCCATTGAAAATTACACAGCAATCCATTAAAATCAGAACATGAGTTGAAAATTACAATCAAATTAGAACACTACTACACTTGACTAATTTGATTGATTACACATGAAGCGGATTGTGGTTGACTGCTGGTGCTTGGCATATCATTTGTTGTTGTTGTTGATTGCTGAGTTGAAGAAGACCCCTTTTTAGGCCTACCACCTTTTGATTTCTCCTTAGTCGTAGGCGGTTTGGGTGGATTCTTACATTTCTTTTTGTAGTGACCAAGATCACCGCAGTTGCTACATTTTCGTGGTTTGTATTCTCTAACAACAGTGGCAGCTTTATTCCCTCCCTTTCCTTCGTCAGCCTCCTTCTTTCTTTTCCTCTTATTAGATCTTCCAGGCATTTTGCGGAATGGAGGCGGAAGTGGTTTGGCGAAAGTGGTTGTGGGCCACATTTTATGCCCCGGCATACCATGAAACTTAGGACCATAGGTCCTCGCATACCTTTCTATATGATAGGCCTCATGCACAAATTCATTGGCGTCTAATTTCCTAAGAACAATACAAGCCATTGCATGTTTGCAAGGTATCCCAATTAGTGTCCAACTTCCGCAATGGCAAGTCTTGTTGGTTAGGTTGACAACGTATGACTCTTCACCATCATCCACCTCAAACTCAAATACATCCACGGGGATTACCCTCAAACCGTATATGTCCCTTGCATTTTTTTCTATCAATTTCCTAACGGATGGCATTAAAACACCCTCAAAGTTACTCAATCCTTCCCTTTTTGCCGCACTTCTTTGCATCACATATCTCCTAATCCATTCCATCAGAGAAATAATAGGCTTCCCTCTAGCTTCCCTTAAAACGTTATTGAATGACTCACAACAATTATTTAACAACATCCCAGACCTACTCCTAGTAGAAAATGCATGCCTAGACCAATGTTTTGTAGGTATGGAAGCTAGATATTCATATGCTTCAACAGAAATCTTCTTAATTTCATTCATTTCTATATCAAAATTGCACTGTGAAAACAAATTGTTAGTAGGTTTCTTAAAATTTATTTCACTCAATTCATTCATAAAATTAGACTTAATTTAGAAATACTACCTTATTGTATGCCCTGGCCGCTTTCCAAAAGTGTTGTTTAAACAACTCTCCGGGAAACTTGATCTTGAAATTCGCCAATATATGCCTGCAACAGAACCTGATTTCAGCTTCAGGAATAATTGAGTTGAAAGCTTCTAGCAATCCCTACAGTAAAAACAAATTAGTATTAGTTAGCCTTATATGCCCATATAGTATTAGTAAACACAAATCAGGAATAACATACATACCTTTTGTCTGTCGCTCATGAAGGTGAAAGCATCACCTCCCTCTTGTACCCAACTGTTAGATGCATTAACTGACCTAAGGTCTTCGACAAGCAGATTTAAAAACCAAGTCCATGTTTCCACGTTTTCTGTTTCTACAACAGCCCAGGCAATGGGGAAGATATTGTTGTTCCCATCTTTACCCACAGCAGTCAACAAAAAGCCTGGGAATTGTCCCTTCAAATGTGCCCCATCAACACCTATAATAGGCCTACAACCAGCAACAAAACCCTCCTTGCAAGCTGGCAAGCATATGTACATCCTTTGGAATAAAGGTGGCGGATTCTCAATTCCAATGCATTTAACAATTGCGGTGCTTCCTGGATTGAACCTTCTTATTGCCTCCGCATAGTCCCATACCCTGCTATACTCATCACTAGCATCACCAAATATCATTCTCAAGGCAATTCTTTTTGCCATATAACACTTAGAATACTTCACTTCGCAACCTAACTCCCGATTAACCCGTTTCACAAATGCCTTTACCCCCCAATTTGGATTATCCCTCCAATCCTCTATGTATTTCTCAGCTAAATACAAAGCAGTGACTTTATTGTTTTGGTGTTGGTGACCACAAGTATGCTTTGAAAAATAACTCCGAATTTGAAGTGTCTCCTCATCTTTCAACTTCACAGCATGAACCTTAAAGTAACACTTCTTATCCTTGCCACACATACACTTCACAATCCTTGCCTTTGATTTACTACAATTACATCTATTGTAACAATACACACTAATCCTACTACTACCATTATGCAAGTAATAGTAATTGTAACCACATTCAATAGCATGGTACCTTAGTGCTTTTCTAAAAACATGTGTTGATGGAAATTTAAGGCCTAGAGATAAATTTATCTTACCCTTGAAATCAACCTCTGGATTGAATGTGGGATAGCTACTTATACCTTCCTCATCATCATTCAATGCACCCAAATCATCATCATCGGACTCCAATTCATCCCCTTCCCCATTATAGTAAATGTCTCTACTATTTTCTTCATCAATCTCCTTATCTACCGCCAATCTTAAATCATCATCTCCAATATATACATCATCAAGACCATAAACTACATTTTCAGCAAACAAATCAGCATCATCCTCAGATTCATCTTCATCACCTACACTATAATCTTCATCAGAACTATCATCAAATTCAGAAATCTCCTCTATGTGGGATGTGTTTTTTCCTGAGATGGTTATGGATGGTAAAGAAGCTGATTTTTCTGATGTAGATCTAGGGTTAGCACTCAAACTTTCTTTAATACCCATATTTTTGCCTAGTGGTCCCATATCCTCATCATGTACATGTGCACTAGCACTTTCCAACTCAACAACATCAACATGTGCCACATCAGCTATACCAATTTCCACCTCATCTACACTAACACTACCCACATTACCCACCTCAGCAGACTCTTTCACTTTCACAGTTTTTCTCATGATTTTCAATTTCTTCATTAATTGATATATGTAATTAAGTCTAACCCTAACCAATTCATAATAAACAGAAAACCAATATTAACAAAGAGGCAATTGATACAAAAGAAAACAAAATCAGTGTTTAAAACGCAGCAAATTCACATCAAATTGAAACAGCCGAAAAAACCCTAAAAAAACTAAACACCCATAATTGAGAAGATATACATACCTATGTTTGGTAAATGACCGATTCTTCAATGATGTAAAGAAATGGAGCAGCAAATGTTAGGGAGAGTGAAAGGAGAGAGGATATGGAGTAAATGATTTGAGCTTTGGTAGGTGAGAACATGGAGTAAATTCGAACAAGAAGTGAAATGAAGGAGAAAGAGGTTTTGTAAAGGACATCACGTGACCCAAGCATGCTGGTCAACGTTAGTATAAGCGGTCAATGACGGAATTTCATAACAAGGTAGTCTTTTGCAAACTTTAATATTATACAAGGTAGTTTTTTGAAAATTTTTTTATATCAGGTAGTTTTTTGAAAAATGATGTATAGAATGTAGTTTAATATATTTTTCCTATATATATATATATATATATATATATATATATATATATATATATATATATATATATATATATATATATATATATATATATATATATATATAGTATAGAGAAGAAGTAGAGTAGAGAGAGAGTAGAGAGTAGAAGAGAAGAGAGAGAGAGAGAGAGAGAGAGAGAGAGAGAGAGAGAGAGAGAGAGAGAGAGAGAGAGAGAGAGAGAGAGAGAGAGGCTCTTAATGGAATTATTTTAGTTGTGGATTTTAGTCCATAATAAAAGTGGGCTTATATTTTATTCACAAACATATCAATTCTTACATAATAGTATAGAAACTCGTGCAATGTACGAATTTATAAGTATGAAATATATAAAAATATAACTTTAAAGAATAATGCAAGCATATATTATCATGATTAATATATCGAATATATGATTTTTGAAAAGCAAAAATTAAATTGATTTTTTTAATTTTTTTTAGTGAAATGCATCACTTTTTCATTCAATTAAATATATTAAATTTAAGGTTAGTTATATAGAAATGTCATAATAAAATATACTCTATACTATACCTAATTTAGCTCTAAATTTAAAAATAATTAAATTCTAATTAAGTAAATATTGGTATTTAATCAACAATCATTCACTAAAATAATTACATATTTCATGCCTCCTTAAAAAAATAACACTTGTAATTTTCCAACATTTTTATAGTATTGTATGATTATCAAAAATAAATTTGATGAGGATAACATATATATACATCTTTTTTTTTTTTTGAAAATTTTCATATATTTATATACTAATAACTCTGTGCATTGATATTTTACTATTCATTTCAACAACTGTAAAATGCAAGCATTCGCGAATTTTGGTTTTTAAATTTTAGTCTTTTTTGTTGTGTTGTCAAGGATTTGAGACAATGTTTGTATTTTCTAATATGCATGAGGGATTGTTTTAAATTTTTTTTTTTATACATAAAAAAAAATTATATATATATATTATATATATATATATATATATATATATATATATATATATTATATATATATATATATATATATATATATATATATATATATATTATATATATATATATATATATATATATATATATATATATATATATATATATATATATATATATATATATATATATATATATATATATATATATATATATATATATATATATATATAAAAAAGAAAAAAAAGGAATTAAAAAAAATAAAAAAAATAAAAAAGAAAAAAGTTTATACATATTGACTATTGTTTCAAAAAGAAAGTAAAACCAAAAAAAAGAAAAATCTGACTGAGTTGAAAGATCAAAAAGACATTTAATGCAAAAAGAATGGAATGTAATGGGGCGAGTGGCTTTTATAAAACCCAAGAATGAATTTCGAGGTAAAATGAGAGATAAATAAAGGAATATTTATGATTTTTGCATCTCATATTTTTGCTTGGTGACATAAGAAGTGAGATTTATAAGGTACAAATTTGGGTAGGCTTTCATTGGAGTAATAAGTGTAACTTTTTACTTTTTTATTCTCTTTGTGAGTTACCGGAGAGTCGAGTAGAGGGTGGGGGTTAAGGTGGCTTAATATAAGATATGGGTGAGTTTTTAAAATTTATTTTTCAATTAAACATAAAAAAAAGAAAAATAAATAGTTAACTTGTTAAGAAAAAGTTTTTGATCTTTTAAAAGAAAAAAGGGATCAAAGTTAGATTTTTAAATATTAATTGAAAGATAGAACTTTTATTGGTGAATCATCTAAAGTAGGGATTTTAATCAATTTTTCTAAAAAATTTCAATTAAAATTTTTATTGAAGATAATTTTTGATAAAAAGTCAATTTTTATTGGTAGCTTTGATAAAATAAATTATTTTTTTTGAAAAATGAAAAAAATTTCATTAATCAAGAGCAAAACAATACAAAATAGTACTACAACTCAAGAGAACTACAACGTAATTATTTATTTATTTATTGATAATAAATTATTATTATAATTATTTATTACTCCTTCTATTTTCAAATGCTCTTGTCATTTACTTTACATAAATCCCAATGCAACTTTGACACTAAAACCGATAGTATTATTGATAATAAAAAACCAATATTTAGAAAGTACTCCATATATTGAGACGAATTTAACAAGATCCCACATAAATATGTTTTTTCGTATAGATGGATAAGAAATCGTAGTCAAAGTTTGAAACTAAAATTCGTAAATTCTATTTGAGAAGAATATATGAAAACAGAGGGATTATTATTATTATTATTATTATTATTATTATTATTATTTATTTATTTATTTTTTATACTTTTTTTATTATAGTTATCATTATTCATTAGTATTCTTAGTAGACTATTTATTTGGAAAAAATGCACGTTGTAATTTCTACACATAATTTTTAACTCGTGTAATGCGAGGGGTATATAAGCAATTGTCGGCGTTGATCTCATGTGAGTTGTGACAGCTTGCACTTGGAATCTGAATAGAAGTTACATCTATCCACCGCCCGCAACCATTTTACCATTTTAATAACATGTGCTCTTTTTTAAAGAGACCGTCTTTTGTAAAAACGATTCTCAAAAGTCCAGCCCAAATCTATATTTAGAGTTATAACAATATATATTTAGAATTAGATTAGACTTTTGAGAACCATCTTTACAAAAGACGATCTCAAGTAATAATTTGTGTTTTAAGAAACACTTCTTGGGTTCTTCCTTTTCTAATACACTATCTTTCATTACATTTAATAGACAAAGGGTCAATGGCTGCCAATTGGTTAGCACTTAGCAATACCATCCTCTGATTTTTACGATAGAAATTGATTTAATCGTAATTTTCCTTTTCGAATATGTTCATTAATTAATGCAAATATTATTAATCAAATTGGGACCCAACAAAAAATGTCTTTTTGATGGGAATTCTTCCCTAGGACATTTATTTAATTTGTTATAATTTTGACTTGAAGTTCATATCCCATTTAAGTTCTAAACATAAAAACAAAATCAAGCAAAAATAAGCTTTTAATTAATACTTCCTCTGGTTTTAATAGTTACCGCATTTCTGTTTTTTACGCTATTCAATACACAATTTTAATCTTTAATATCTCTAATTTTATATGATAAAAAATTCTAAAAGCTAATATTAAGAAAATTATTGAAGATAATAATCTGAATACAGGTAGTTAAAGTAAGGAGACTACAGCTACACAGAAGGCACATACCATGACATTCAAGAAGGATGGAGCAGCAGCACATCAGAGATCTCAAACACTCAGAAGGCTTAGCTCCTGCCCTTCCTCCTGCAAAGTTCTTCTCATATGAAGGAACCAGTAGTCTAGGATCTTTTATATTTTGGTTTTAGCACGTGATGTATTTAGGAAGCTTCTACAAGAAGGGATTTTATTTTTAGACATAAGTTGTTAGAAAGTTTGTTACCACAGTAACAAACTCTATCTAGGCTTTGTGTATATATAGGATCCCTCTCCACCTCTTGTACTCACTTGTTAAGATTGTAATAAACAGATTTCTTTCTCATTTTCTTCACATTCTGTTAGAATGCTCACACACAATCATTAATATGGTATCAGAGCAATTCTGAATCCATTTTTTTCTGATTTCTTCACCCATCTGTACACACCCTTTGCGTTTCTTGTTTTCTTGATTGTCCCCTTTTTCAATGGTGAATCAAAGCAATACCCAGAATGCTTCTGCAAATCAAGATCCAACAATGAATGCTGGATCACCTTACTATCTGCATCCTTCAGACACAGGACAAAAATTAGTGAACATCATTTTTTCTGGTTCTGGGTTCGTTGATTGGAAGAGAGTGATGGTAATTGCTCTTAGTGGAAAGAACAAACTTGGTTTCGTGGATGGTTCATTGCCAAGACCAACACAAAGCACTACAGCAAGGGCGTGGGATAGGGTTAATAATGTTGTCATGGGGTGGATAATTGTCGTTCTTGAAGACAGCATAGCCAAGAGCATCCTCTCTTACAAGACAGCAAGGGAAATCTGGAACGAACTCAATGAAAGGTATGGTCAAAGTTCCAATGCCCAACTTTACTCTTTGCAAGAAGAATTAAACAACCTCGTTCAAACCCCAAATATGAAGATTTCAGAATTTTTTACCAAGATTAGACTCTATGGGATGAGTTAGATAGCCTTAATCCTCTCCCTATATGTTCCTGTGTTGCTGCTAGTTCTTGCACTTGTGAGATAGCAAAGAAATGCAACAAGGTGCAGCAGAACAACAGGGTGATTAGTTTCCTAATGAGACTAGATAAGAAATTTGGACAAGTATGTTCAAACATGCTGATGATGACTGAGCTTCCAACCTTAGCACAAGCCTATAGGATTCTCCTACAAGAGGAGACGCATCTTGACCTAAGCACCACTGAAACAAGTGAACCTATTGCTTGTAGAGTGGAAAAGAGGAAATTTCAAGAAAGGGGCCCTAACAAGAACAGTACAGAGTTCAACAAAAATAAGAGACAACACCTTTATTGTGATCATTGTAAGATCACTGGACACTCTAAAGATAGGTGTTGGAAGATTATTGGCTACCCTCCAAACTTCAAAGGGAATACATGGAAAAGAGGAAATGATAAGTTCTCTGCCAATCTTGCACAAGAAGCCAGTACAGAAGATGGAATGGTGACAGCAAAACTCATCTCCACTCAATATCAGCATCTGTTGGAGTTCTTAAACAAGCAAACAAATTCTGGCAACAACACACATGCTAACACTTCACAACTTACAGGTACGTACTGTTTTTCATCTCTTAAAATGCATGATTGGATCATTGACAGTGGTGCTTCTGACCACATGTGTCACCTATTGAGCATTTTTTCAAGTTATGAACAAATTGCTAACAAAGAACATGTGATTACTGTGTCTGATGGTAGAAAAATAGGTGTTAAGTATATGGGAACTGTCAAACTTCACAATGGACTTGTCTTACATAATGTGTTGTATGTTCCAGATTTCAAATTCAATTTAATTGCTGTGGACAAACTCATTGCTGATAGTAAATGTTCTGTTTCTTTTAATAATGATGGATGTTTTATTCAGGAAGCATTGAGGAAGAAGTCTTGGCTTCTTGGTAAATCCAAGAATGGACTCTATATACTCCAAGATGAAGGGATCAAACTGAGTAGAGCCCATTCTGTTAACAAGTTGCACATAGAAGACAACAATACATACTTGATTTCAGCCACTGTACTTTCTGATTCATTAGTCAATAAGGCCAAGTTATGGCACCTAAGATTAGGACATCTACCTATGTACAAGTTGAATATGTTGTTTCCTGATATAAATGGGGAAGGTGTTCATGATAATATTGTCTGTACCATATGCCCACAAGCAAGACAGACTAAGAATACATACCCTAAATCCTTTTCAAAAACAACTAAACCCTTAGAACTGTTACATATAGATGTGTGGGGTCCCTTTAGGTACCTCACTAGACTAAAATGTTCCATGTTCATCACTATTGTAGATGACTACAGTAGGATGACTTGGATTTTCTTGGTTAAGCATAAGTCAGACTTCACTGACATTTTTAAACAATTTGTGACTTACATTGAAAATCAAACAAACATGCAAGTCAAAGCAGTGAGAACTGACAATGCTAAGGAACTAAGTGATGGTAGAACCAAGGATTTCTATGTTCAAAAGGGAATCAAGCATGAGTCTAGCTGTGCGGAAAGCCCCCAACAAAATGGGGTGGTTGAAAGAAAACAAAAACACATAATGGAAACAGCTAGGTCTTTGCAATTTCAGTCCAATCTATCCATGAGTTTTTGGGGGGACTGTACACAATGTGCAGTCCATATTATAAATAGAATGCCTTTGGCAATCTTAAAAGGAAAAACTCCTTATGAAATTTTTTTTGGCAAAAAGCCAGATTACACTCACCTCAAAGTGTTTGGTTGTTTGTGCTTCATAAGCACCCTCAAGAGGGACAGACACAAATTCATGGAAAGAGCTCAAAAAGGAGTGTTCATTGGTTACTACCCAGGAAAGAAAGGGTATAAAATCTACAATCTAGAAACCAAGTGTGTTGTAATATCAAAAGATATAGTCTTCCATGAACACCACTTCCCATACCAATACAATGAACAAAGGGAAGGGTCTACAATCACAAAACAAATTTTCTTACCAGCTTGTACTAACTATAATGACAAATTAGAAGATCCTTTTGTCTTACCCAAAAAGGTAAACACCTTAGAAACAAATCCTGCACACAATAATGACTCCACTGAATCAGTGCACACACATGACCCTACTGAGGTTGTGCACACAAATGAAAATACTGAAAATGTGCACATTAATGAGCCCACTGAAGCTATGCACACACGTGACACCACTGAAGATGTGCACCTCAATGAGCCTACTGAGGCTATGCACATAAATGAAACACAGGAGCATCCTGTGCCAAGCCCTGAGGTAAACAGAACCCATAATAGGAGGTCATCAAGAGAAATCAGAAAACCTACCTATTTGCAAGATTACTATTGTCTAAATACCAACAAGCATTGGTGTGGATTAGTTAAATATGAAACCCACACTCACCATACTCAGAAAAAACATTATGAACCAACAAATCATGTGATAGATATGAAAGATTCAAGGTGGAAACAAGCTATGGACAAAGAGATCCAAGCCCATGAAAACAACAAGACATGGCATATGGTTGATCTTCCCAAAGGGAAGAAAGCTATAGGATCTAAGTGGGTCTTCAAAGTTAAGTACAAAGCTAATGGGGAACTAGAGAGGTACAAAGCAAGATTAGTAGCCAAAGGCTACACTCAAAAATATGGAGTTGACTACGATGAAACTTTCTCCCCTGTGGTAAAAATGACCACAATTAGATGTCTTATTGCCGTGGCAGCAAATAGGGGATGACCATTAAATCAATTAGACGTAAACAACGCCTTTTTACATGGAGACCTTAAAGAAGATGTATATATGAGACCTCCCCCAGGCTATTATGAAACCACAAATCAAGTATGCAAACTGATTAAGTCCATATATGGTTTAAAGCAAGCTTCAAGGCAATGGTTTGCCAAACTTACCCAAGCTCTTCTAAACCTAGGCTATTCCCAATCAAAAAATGACTACTCCCTTTTTACAAAAAGGTTGGAAAGCAATATGACCTTTATTGCCATCTATGTAGGTGACATTATCATCACAGGGAACAACAACTCATAAATCAATAAGGTCAAACAATACCTAGATAAGAGTTTTAGCATTAAAGACCTAGGTAGGCTAAGTTACTTCTTAGGTATGGAAGTCTCATACACCTCTGATGGTCTCATCTTGCATCAACACAAATACACAAAAGAACTTTTACAAGAAAGCAAGACAACAAATTTCAGAAAAGTAGTAACTGCTTTACCTCTACACCTAAAACTTTCAGCCCATGATGAAACCTTACTTAGTGACCCTACTCCTTATAGGAGCCTTATAGGAAAGTTGAACTATTTAACTAACACAAGACCAGACCTTTCCTACACTGTGCAGACATTAAGCCAGTTCATGCAAAATCCAAGAGATTCACATTTGCATGCACTTCAGCACACTTTGAACTATGTCTACTCCACTTGTGGGCAAGGCATCCTTCTATCTGCTGATGCAAACATCACCTTACAAGCGTTCTTTGACAGTGATTGGGCATCATGTGTTGACTTTAGAAGGTCCATCACGGGATACATACTTCTCTTAGGAAAATCTCCTATTTCTTGGAAATCCAAGAAACAGGCTACTGTCTCTAGATCCAGCTCTGAAGCTGAATACAGAGCTATGGCTGCTGCAGCAGCTGAAGTCACATGGATTGTAAGGTTGCTATCTGAATTGGGGGTCGATAACCTTACACCTATCACCCTACATTGTGACAATCAGTCTTCCCTTTACATTGCTAAGAACCATGTCTTTCATAACAGAACAAAGCACATTGAAGTTGATTGCCACTTCACTAGAGACAAAGTGCTAGAAGGGCTGCTACAACTATCATACTTACCTACTAAAAATCAATTGGCAGATGTCCTTACAAAGATCCTGCCCTCTACCCAATTTAATGACCTTATTAGCAAACTAGGGATGACTGAACCCCATCCTAGTTTGAGGGGGGGTATTGAAGATAATAATCTGAATACAGGTAGTTAAAGTAAGGAGACTACAGCTACACGGAAGGCACATACCATGACATTCAAGAATGATGGAGCAGCAGCACATCAGAGATCTCAAACACTCAGAAGGCTTAGCTCCTGCCCTTCCTCCTGCAAAGTTCTTCTCATATGAAGGAACCAGTAGTCTAGGATCTTTTATATTTTGGTTTTAGCACGTGATGTATTTAGGAAGCTTCTACAAGAAGGGATTTTATTTTTAGACATAAGTTGTTAGAAAGTTTGTTACCACAGTAACAAACTCTATTTAGGCTTTGTGTATATATAGGATCCCTCTCCACCTCTTGTACTCACTTGTTATGATTGTAATAAACAGATTTCTTTCTCATTTTCTTCACATTCTGTTAGAATGCTCACACACAATCATTAACAAAAATACACATTAAGATGAATCAAACAAGATCCCAATTGACTATGTTTTGCATGATATATAGAGAACTATATATCAAATAAGATCAATTGGTGAACAGTAGTTGCTACAGAAACTGTAGCAACTAATAAAATCCGGTGAAAATATTTCTATAGCAACTAATAAAATCCGGTGAAAATATAAGTTTAAACAATAAAAACATAGTCAACCAATAAGTCCTAAATTGAATAGAATTAAACTAATGTTATGTTTGGGAATGATGATTTCATTTGGAAATCTAGCATTGGGTCAAATTAAGTGTTTGGCAAATCAAAAAACTTCAAATTTGGATTTGAGTGAATTCCACCTTTGTTTCCAAAGTAGTTAAAATGGAGAATTTGAGAATAACTTGTCAAACCTTGTCATTCTCAAATTCTCCATTTATGATTTCATAATTGAAATTAAGAATTTGAAATGAAATATATGTTCCCAAACGCAACCTAAGCTTGAAATAGTTCTAAAAGTATATGACCTTGTTCAACTAATTACGTATCAACTGAATTATATTCTTTGATGTAGGCTTACATTGTGCCTACTACATTCATCGACCAATTCATTGTTTTTCTTTTTTCGATCCACACATATAATTTATTTCATTTTTTTATTTTTATATTATTTATTATTATAAATATAAAGAACTTAAAGGACTTATACCATCAGCTTTTAAATTTTCAAAGAAAAATTAGGATTTGAGAAAATAGTATAGAATGGAGAAAGAATTGGAAGGGGAAGGGGGTTAGGGTTGCAACCTAACACAAATCTTTAAACTTTAAATTTGTAAATTTTAAATCAATTATAGGAAAAATCACACACTAACGCAATTTTAATTGTGGAAAACACACAAACAATGCATTACTGGTGCGTATTTCTATAAAAGTAAACACGCTCAATTTGTGCATTTTTTTAAACTGATTAAAACACATTATTTATGTTTTTCTCCCTATTTATTCATGTTATTTATTATTAACTAGATATATACATGTGTCATGTATGGTCTAAATAAAATAGCAAATATGAATAAATTTTAAAAATTTCCATAAATCTAAATTTGCAAGTAATAATAGAAGAGTTTATTTCAAATGGAGTATAGTAAAAAAAATGTATTAATTGATATTAAGCCAATAAATTTTAAAAATTGTCAATCAACAATTTTTTTAAAGAGTAAATTTCATATGATCGATATGATATAGCAAAATATGTGATTAATCTAAGCATTTATATAACATTGCATTATATATTATTGTTAACTATTTTTGACTCATGGCTATGATAAGATGTAATTGTTAACTATTTTTTACTAATTGTTAACATTGTATTAATTTTTTTATCTGATGGAATCATGTAATATGATATGATAAGATATACTTCCTCTTTTCCATTATACTTGCTACATTGCACTTTTTACGCATGTCAATGCGTTATTTTGTTTATTTATATGATGAATTACACAAATCTAAAAAGTACAAAAAATTGATATTATGAAAGTATGCGATTAGACGATTCAAACAAGATCCCACTTGACTATATTTTTACTTACACATTAGTCGCAATATATAAATTAAGCTTGAACGATAAATAGTGCACACAATCGAAATGTAGCGAATATTTCAGACGGAGGAAGTAATTGTTAATTATTTTTTACTAATAGGTCATGGTTATGGAGATGTTTGATAAAAAAGTATTGACAAATGACAACCACCATTATTGAGATATTTGATAAAGATTATTTGCTGTTTGCTAGTTGTTTATCAAGGAGGTTAAAATCAAAACAAAAGAAAAAACTATGAGTGCTTTTTGAATTCTAACTTAAAAGTTACTAATTGTTAACTATTTTTACTAATAGGTCATGGTTATGGAGATGTTTGATAGAAAAGTATTGACAGTCATGATTATTGAGATATTTGACAAAAATTATTTGTTGTTTGCTAGTTGTTTATCAGTAGATTAAAATCAAAACAAAAGAAAAAACTATGAGTACTTTTTGAATTTTGACTTAAAAATTAATTTTTTAGCCAGCTTAATAATTATTTACAAATATTTTTTTAATTATTTGACCAAATAAAAAGAAAAAGATTAATAAAGAAAACTAATTGGCAAACAAAAACAATCAAAAAATCTATACTATATACCAAAACAAAACACACCTAACATAAGCAACTCAAAAAATTGATGCGTTGTCATCTTTTCATGAGATTGATGATGTCATTGAATAAGAATGACTATGGGAATATTAAATGTTAAGGACGTTTATAAAATGATTAATTTGATTATGATTAAAAACTTAGATAGTACTATTAAAATTATTATCTTTGATTTTTAATTTGAAAAACAATGTATTAGATAGTACTATGTAATAATGATGTACAAATTATTATCTTTGATTTTTAATTTACAAAGCATCATTAAATTATATTTATTTTAAAAAATATTCATTTATTTACAAATTAATTATATTATTTTTTATTATACTTTTAAAAAAAGTTAACTAAAATGCTAATTATATTATCGATACAATTTACAATGACCCACTGCTTTATCTAGTTAGTACTAAAATTAAAATATTGATCAAGTGGACTCTTGGAGTACATGAAAAAGAATCTTATGAATTAATTAAAATTAAACAAAGGGCAATCACTTATTATAAAATCCACCCTTCACCCGTCACAAAAAACCTCTCCTCCTCATTCCCTTTATCATCATCTCTCTCTATTCAACTTTCTTTCCTCACCTCCCATTCATCTTACTTTAATTTCTTCTTTTATTCCTTCAACCTAATTTCTAATTCTCTTCCCTAAAATAAATTTTTTTTCCTCTCTTTATTCTCCATTTATTATTGCTTCTTCTAATTCCATCAATCTTCTTCTTCTTCCTACCAAACCTTCTTTAATTTCTCCTCCTAATACCCAAATCAATCAAACATCAAATTTCATGTTTAAGATTGAAATCCACCATTATTATTCTTCATGTCTCCTATAATCAGTGAAGTTCTTCTTTCTGGGTTCACCATTAATTCTGCTCTTCGTCGTCGTACCCATCTCGTTTTATCTTTCTCTGTTGTTTTCCTTTACTGGTTCTACAATTTCTCTTGAACAATTTTCTTCCCTTTCCAACATTTTTTTTTCTTCTTTTTAATCGTATTGTTAAATCTAGATTAATTGATTATCTAACTGATTAATGATGGCTAGTTCAAGTTCATCGATTCAACCACAACAAACCCAGAACAATTCATCCGGATCCGAAGCAGACCCGCAACAGATTATGGATCTGAGAAAGAGGAAACGTATGCAATCCAACCGCGAATCTGCTCGACGATCTCGACTTCGAAAACAAAAACATCTCGATGATTTAACCGCACAGGTTATCGAGCTTAAAGCCCAGAATACCAAGATATTGTCCGCCATTAACGCTACTACGCAGCTTTACCTTGATATGGAGGCAGAGAACTCTGTTTTTCGAGCACAGTTTGGTGAGCTTAGCAATCGTCTTCAATCGCTGAATGACATAATTAATTGCTTAAGCATAAGCAACAATAATGGTGTAAGAACTGCTACAAACAGTGAATCTGATGATCAAGAGAGTTTTGAGAGCTTCGATCTGGATTTTGGTGATGGGTTTTCAATGAATTCATGGGGGTTTTCGTTTGCTAATTATCCTATAATGGCTACTCAAGATGCATTTATGTGTTAATTGTTTAGTATAAATCCTCCATTTTAGTAAAATAGAGTATTTTAATATAAATATCTGTAATTATATTATGGGTTTAATCTCAACAATCCAATATGAATCTTCAATCTGCCATTAATGGAATATATTATTGTTTTGTGATGATATTTGGTAAGGGGGATTGTATGTATTGGCACAATTGTTGTGGACTAAAACTTGTAATGTCATCATTAATTAACGTTTAATATTTTATCTGTTTTATTATACTTATTATATTTAAAATTATTTTTTATTTTTAATTTTTTAATGAAATTTTGACTCATGCATAAGAAATAAATCAATAATATACTTTCTCCGTTCCATAATACTCGCTACTGAGTGAGACATGTTGTGAGGGAAAATGTCATACTCAGTAGTAAATATTATGGAAGGGAGGAAGTAGTTATATGTAATTTTGTTTTATTTTTTTTAATATTTATATAATTTTTTATTTAATCATAATAAAAAATTTAATTTCAAAACATACTTTAAATAAATGAAGATTATTTTTGGATGTATGCATCAAGTGATGAGGATACTTGTTCAATTAATTGAAGGGGTCCAAATGATGACCTTTCCAAGTATTTTTTATTAGAATTGATTGGTTGAGAAATTATTGGCTATAGAATAAATGATAATGGTGCTTTTTTGGCTCAGTTTAATCATTGGATGGGAGGAAATCAGTGCAAATTGTGACACCCACAAATGCCTTGCATGAGTTGTAACTTGTACCTACAAAAATCTCTTTTTTTTTTAATGGTAGGTAGGATCTTAATATAGTAGAATCTTGCGATTTTACCTAGATTTAGGCGGTAGGATCATAGCACGATTTAACGATTCTACGATACAACGATCCGATCCTACAAGGATAATTTCAGTCGTAAAATATTTTCATATAATGCAGATTTTACTCACGTATAAATATATATTTAAAATAATTATATTCATACCTTTATAAAATTGGAATTTTTCTTGATTTGCAGTTTAAAAATAATTAATAAAAGCATTTTTTTTTCAAAATGTAATAGATGAAGTCAAATAAGTACATTTACACCTCAAAACTTACTTAAAACTTAAAAAGAAAACTAATATAATTGATAATCAATAATCCAAAGCAAATTAATACTCTCTCCTATTCACTCATGTCGTTTTGGGCACTATTCACTTACCACTCTTAATTTGTATTTTACTCTTTTTTTTTTGAAAATATTTGTATTTTACTCTTAATCTATAAGTTAAAACATAGTTTTGTGAGATCTTGTTTGATTCGTCTCAATATAAAGATTATTAATATCAACTTTTAATAATGTTTAATTAACAATAATTTGAGATATTAAAGGTTAAAATGTTGTCTCGGCAAGTGTGAAAAACTAAATGGGACAACTTGAGTGAATAGGAGGGAGTACATATTTTCTAGATCGCACGATCCTACGATATGATTTTATCGGTTTCAATCTTAACTTTTCAACGATCCTAGATAGAATACCGATCCTGATAACCTTGACTTCAACACAATTTCTTGAAGTATGTACTTTATATCTAAACTCATATAATATTTACTTTTATTCCTTATTACACGCTTGATTCTCTCAATTAATTCTTATATTTTCATTTATTTGCTTAATTTTCACTAATTCTATTTGGATGATTTCTTAAATTTTACGAAGTTAGTTTAAACTAGTGTGAACTATTATCAAATCTTCTTATAAGTTAATGACTTGTAGTTAGTTCCGTCAAACAGATCAGGTTGTGTCGGGTTTGGGTTTGGCTTATATATAAACAAGTCAGAAAATCCTTGACCTAAATCCAACCCATTTAGTTAATTTGATCGAAAATCACAACCTTGATCCGACTTGCAACAGAGCAGGTTGACTGATTTTGACCCACTTAACCCTTTTAGAATTTTTTTGTTTTCATTTTAAGGATTTTAACGTTTATTAAATCTAATTTTTTATTTTTTAGGCTTTAATTTTAACTTTATGTTTTTTTGTCGTTTATTTAATATTTGCTATGAAAAATAAGAAATTAATAAATGAACTAAGTTTAGCTTACACTTATTGATTTAACTCGAAATTAACACATTTAAATAAACGGGTTATACAAGTATTTTCAGGTTTGAAATTTTGACCTGAATCTAACCCATTTAATAAAAAGATCAGGTCGGATTGACCCATTTAATTAAGAAAAAAATATAAGAAACTACCTAATGTATACACATTTTTTTAAAAAAACTACCTTATCTAAATTTTTTTTGCAAAAAACTACCTAATCTAACACAAATGTTTGTAAATGACTACCTTTTAACGAATATCGTCAGTTGACCGTTAGTTTAACACTTTGACCAACACACCTGTGGCACGTGATTACTTAAAAGGTAGTCGTTTGCAGCATTTGTGTTATATTCGGTAGTTTTTTGTAATAAAATTTTAGATAAGACAGTTTTTCAAAAACAAGGTGTATAGATTAGGTAATTTCTTATAATTTTTCCTTAAATAAATCAATTAGTTAATAGTATTTAAATTTGACTTTAAATTGATCAATTCAGACTTTAAAGAGATCGATTATATACAAAGTGGTCAATCAAGTTATCAGATATACTTTTTAAAGAAATTAATTAAAATTTTCGTTTTTGATAAAAGTGATCAATTTTGACATGAATGTGATCACATTGAAACGCACAAACGGTTATTCGCAAGATTAGCTAAATGAATTTTGCAGATGAACTTTCTCGAGCCGAGAGACTCTTTGCCGTACTCTCCTTCATAAGTTGCTTTGTGTGTTTGTTTCTCTTGGCACCATTGGGGTGCCATAAATGATAGAGTTTGGAGTGATATTTTGGTGGATGTTCAGTCTCTTTATCACAGGCATATGACGCATATAAAAAGTCATATGGTATGAAAACTAATTATTAGAATGCTTCAGCTCGTGGAAGTTAATGTGGATGCAGCAAACTTTAAATTTATTGAATTACAAGCCGCAATATCCAATGTTCATATTGGAGGTGGAGATTCAAGCATTATACAAGAAAAGACTTTGGAATTTGCAATGAGATAGACTAATAATGTAGATGTAACAAGTTTTCATCCAATCGATTATTTTGAATGGAATAAAATGAAAAAAGAGTCTCCTTTTATCTCATAAAAAGTCAATTTTAATTTAAAATGAAATGAAAAAGAAGTCTCTTTTTATCTCATAAATGAAATGATTAATATATATTATATCAATATAATACTCCCTCCGTTCATTTTTATTTGTCCACTTTACCTTTTGCACGCATTTTTTTACCAAATTTTAAGCTTTAATATCGCTAAGTTACCCATCATAAAAAATTATAAAAATTACATAGTAAAAAACTTTACATCAAGAAAAATCTAACAAGATCTCACACATGAATATATTTTATCATCAATAAATACTTCAAAACTCTAATTTAAATTTCTATCGTTAAAAGTGGACAAACTTAAAGTGGACAAACAAAAAGAAACAGAGGAAGTATTTTATAATAGGAAAAATTATAAGAAACTACCTAATCTATACACCATTTTTTTTAAAAACTACCTTTTCTAATTTTTTTTACAAAAAACTACCTAATATAACACAAATGTTTGCAAATGACTACCTTTTAAGTAATCACGTGCCACAGGCGTGCTGGTCAAAGCGTTAAACTAACGGTCAACTAACGATATTCGTTAAAAGGTAGTCATTTGCAATCATTTGTGTTATGTTAGGTAGTTTTTTGCAAAATATTTTAGATAAGGTAGTTTTTTTGAAAAACGTGTATATATTAGGTAGTTTCTTATAATTTTTCCTTTAATTAATTGGGTTAAAAGTTTCAACCCAAATCCACTTATTTCGGATTAGGTTCAGATCCGATTAGCAGATCGAATCAACTTTTGCAAGCCTTACTTGTAGTAATTAGAAAGTTTTAAAAAGGGACAAAAAGCATTGGACATACGCGAAGTGTTTTAATGACAACCTAGACATATAACGTCACAAGACAATATCAGAAAAATATTGATAAGAAATTAGAAATATATATATATATATATATATTAATTTCATTTAGCAACAATTCACCCAATTGCTTGGATTTTAGGTGTATGAGGTGTCAGATTGTTTGGTTATATTACTATGGATGATGATGAGCTGAGGTAGGAATAACACACATTATGAACTACCAAAACTATTATTTATGGTTTATAAAATAACATATATGAAATCACTTATTCATCATAGATCATCTTCCATTATTAATTGGGTTTAGCAACTCTTCTTTCCATCTAAAGGTTTAAACTAAATCCTACATAATTATTACTATTACAACCCGTTTGATATTCACTACAAAATAATGAGAATGGTAATGAAAAATTAATTTGATTTTAGTAAGAATATCTTTTGACAAGTTTAATGGTCATGCTTATTTTTTTTTTTGCTTAATCTCATTATCTTCACAAAATTTATTCTAATGCATTACCATTTCAAGATGTGATATTAAGTGAGATAATAGTGAACAATTATTTTTATGGTCAAACTTTTATTACCAAGGAATGACATGATTTATACCAAAACATAATATACTAGTATAGAAACTCGTGCAATGCACGAATTTTTGAGTATGAAATAGTATATAATAATATAACCTAAAAGAATAATGCAAATATATATAATTGTGATGAAATTTATCGAATAGATTACTTGTTAAACGCAAAAATTAATACTAATATTTTTTTAAAAAAATTATTTATTGAATACATCACTTTTTCATTTAATTAAACGTATCAAACTCTAGGTAGGTATGTAAAATTGCTATAATAAATTATATAAATAATGACCTAATTTAGCTCCAATTTATACAAATCAGACTTTAAATCAAAGAAATATTGTCATGTAATCAACTATCATTTAGAATTTGTATAAATCATATACATACTAATAAATGAGACAAATATTTTCAGGTAATCAACTATTATTCATTAAAATAATTCTATTGGTGAAGGCACCTTAAGGTTGAGATTTATTATTTTTCAGCATTTTTATTACTATAATTAAAATAATTTTATCATAACTCAATTTTTTATCTTTCTTTTTGTTAATCACTAATTATCTAATATAGCTCACTTTAAGTTATTCTTTTTTTAAAATGAAAAGTTATTCAATTTAATTAATTTTTGAGAGTCTAAAAAAGACATGTTAATCAACTCTATTTGCCAAGTTAGGCAATCTCAATAATTGAAATCCAATCAAAGAAATCCCCATGGCAAATGTCTTAGAATGAAGACACTTGGCATTTTACATTCTTTTTAGTATATGTTATGATTTCTACTGGGATATATAATGACATTTAATTTAAATATCATTACTTTAAATTGGGAAATTCCACGTGGTAACCCTGAGGTTTTGGGTTTTCCAAGTGGTAACCAAAACTTTTAAAAAATCCACGCGGTAACCCTAACTCCCTAAGGTTTACCAAAGTGTTCCACCGTGACCCTTTTGCACATAAATATTAGCAAACGTTAATTTCGAAGCTTTAAGGTTGTTGTACGCTTATTTATGCGATTCACCATTTCAAATACCATCAGTTTCAACATTTTCCCCCAAAATATAAATCCTAACTCTACCATCTTTGAATTTGGGGGAAAAATATGATTTGGGTGAAAGATGCTAGAATTGAGGTTTATGTTTTGGGAAAAAAGGGTGAAACAGATGGCATTTGAAATTGTGAGTAGCATAAATAGGCGTACAACATCCTCAAAGCTTCGAAATTAACCTTTGCTAACGTTTTGTTTTGCAAAAAGGTCACGGTGGAACAATTACGTAAACTTTAGGGTTACCACGTGGATTTTTTTAAAAGTTTTGGTCACCACGTGGAAAATCCAAAACTTCAGAGTTACCACGTGGAATTTCCCTTTTAAATTTCTAATGGCATATATTAGATTTAGTGGCATTAATTAGACCCTTTAATAGCATAACAAAAAAACATCATACTAAAGTTTTTCACGATATAAGATTTAGTAGTATTTCTCATAAATGCCACTATAAACTATAGTAATAACCACAGTATGTCAATAGAGGCCAAATAAAATATCACTAAATCATTTTATTGTGAAACGTAAAATAAAAACCAATAATTATTACATTAAAAATATAAATCAATGACATTATTTTAGTGTTAATAAATTCTATTTGCGAAAAGTTAATTTTATAGTAGTGACATATTATGAAAATATATACTACAAATTATTTCAAATACGACCGATTGAATTTCATAACCAAAAGGACCATTGGAGTAAATACTAATAGTGCTTCTTTACCAAACATCGCAACATAATTAAACACAAAGTTAAAGGAAATACTTAAAAAGTCCCAATACCAAAAAAAGAAAAAAAAAACATCTAACAATGACTAATTGAACTTTCTATAAAAAAATCCGAAAACTAATAAATAAAATAATCTAAAAAGAAGGAAGCACTTGTGAAAGTCAAAAAATCTCTCATGTTTCATGGAGTCCAATTAAAAATTTAAAGGTCCAAATTAGTAAATGGCTGGCTTAGGTAAGTAATCAAACTACTACTAATAATATTACTATAAAAAGTAAAGTATGCTGGAAGCATACATGTTGCCTAATTTTTGGCCCATATGGATATTGATTATTGTTAACATCATCATACCAACGCTCATAAAAAACAATCATCACGGTCTGGGGAGGGAAGAACGACGTCAACTCATACCCATAAAGAAAGTGCGAACAAATAGTCCACCGGCTTGAATTGATTATTGTTAACGTCTCCTTTTATAAGTTGTCTTATATTAGAAAAATAGAAAAGAATCTGTCACTTCATAAACTTAAAAGGGTAATTCCTACTTCATTCGTTCCACTATACTTACTATATTTGAGTTTATACGTAATTCAATGTCATATTTTGATAATTTTTATCTTGAATTATACAAATCTAAAAATTATGAAAACTTAATATCATGAAAGTATGCAATTAGACGAATTAAACAAGATCCCACTTGCTATATTTTCTCTAACACATTAACCTCAATATACAAAATAAGGTTGAACGATAAACAGTGTCAAAAATTATTATATAACAAGTATTTAAGAATAGAAAAGGTACTACACTATCAATTAATTTTAGTAGTAAATCTCCTTTGAATTTGTATGTGAGTTACGTCTTTTTTTTGTTTGGATCGTCTGACTCATTTTTTTTTTTTTTGAAGATAACCTGTAGCACTTTATATTAAATCAAGAGCGGCCATAGCTTGAAGGCTAGGCGAAAAAGGTTCCATACAAATCCTTTCTTGGGCACAACCCGTGTCCCATCTAGCAAGCATATGGGCTACGGTGTTGCCCCCCTCTCCGAATGAAGCTACAGGTAAAAGCATTAAATCTAGCTATGTAATTGAAAATACAATCATAAATCTGATGAGTAGGGGTTATTCCATGCTCTCGCCTCTGAATTGCTATCATCACGGTCATCGAATCTCCTTCAAGGTCAACGTTGTCCGACTCATTTTCTAAAATTTAATAAATATTGATGTAAGGATCGGAGCAGCTTATGTTTCTCAATCAACAAGCTGAAATCAGTTAAAAAATGTGTTTTCTAATTTATGATTGATTAATAATTTATTTTATTCGTGCTTAGTTCATTAGTGATCCCCCCCCCAAAAAAAAAAAAACAAATGGCAAAGTGTAATGGATCTTTTCAAAACAAATACTCCTATGACGTAAAGCAATTGTTTCGTTATAAAAATAAAAATAATTAGAGCCAGACATGCGGATATTTGGAGTGTTCGAACGAGTTTTAGGTATAATAGTTTAGCTCTTGAGTATACTTATTTGTCTTGATAATTTAATTTTACTTTTTAATCAGATCAATTTTAAATAATTCTACGTAAAACAATATTTACTTCATCATTGAGGGATGATCAGAGATTTAAGGTTTGATTAGACCCACCTCAAACTCGACTATAAATTTAAATTTTAAGTCTCCCTTAACTTTTGAGACCTAATAGAATAGTTCTTAAATTATGTTTTTAAAACTTAGACTGGACCTAAACTCGGTTGAGATTAACTTTAAACTTACTTGACATAGCCTATTCAGGTTCACGTTCGACCCAAATAATGAAACCAATCGGGTCCTCGATATGCATTTTGCCTTAGCAAATTCAAGCAGAAGCTTTGGGATATTTGTAATAATTAATCATTTTGTCCTTAATCTTTTTTTTTTAAACATTTGGGTTGAAGACATGGAAAACTATTCAAGTTCATGCAAACTATTTACATTATTTCTTAATAACTTCTCTTAATTTTGTTGTGTAATTTTTATGAGTTGTAGTGCTTAGATTGTGATAGTATTTTAATTATGTGAAGTGTTGGGTTATATCTTTATGCTTGTATGTTCTTTTTTCTAAATTAGCTAATTAGTGATCTTGATCAATTTGTTGAGATTATATGAATGGATTTAGTATAGTTGAAATGTGTATACTAATCCTATTATATTTCATGTCACCTTAGTTCACCTATATTAATCCTATTATATTTCTAATACCGACTAAAAATTATTTTAACACTAGTGAGTAGTGAATAGAATGGAATATCATATTACAATCCATACGGTCTAAAACATTTAAGCGAATACATATATAAAGAAGTCCTTTAATTTTAAAAGTACGACTACAACCACTACATTTCAATTTACATGAACCCGCATTATACAAAATCACATAATATTCAGAAATATAACAAAATTTCAAATCAAACAATTAAATACACTTAATAGCTAATATAATTTTTTTTTTTTAAATATGCTAATGGTTTAACCCAAGTAAAATCGAGTCTCAAACGTGGGGAGACCAACTCAAACCCGAAACCCTAAGTCATGGACCCCAAATCCGACCCGGACCCATAGGATCTGAAAATAGGTAGTTCCAGTCTTCCAGACCGGTCGGATATCGGGTCGAGTCTAGACCCTAAGATCCATCCATGCTTATCCCTAAGGCAAAGTATGTATAGCATAATGATAGATTGAGAAGAGTACACTTAAAGCAGATTACTGTTCTTAATTACATGAGGATGAGATGCATCGCATTACTACGTATGATCTATTACAATATTTGTCTTCTGTTTCGGAACTTTATTCTACTTGCACAAATAACTTCTTCAATACTAGAAAAATTAAAAGGACTAAACCAAAACAGAAATGCTAGTAATTATATAAAGTATAACATTTTCATGAGCGATGAGTTCCGGGCAGCTTATCCTTAATCTTATCCATAATTCCTTTCTTGTCGTGCTGTTCATAGGTCTGATGGGAGCCATGTGCATCATACCCAGGAGTTGTGGTAGACCCGTATTCCTGCTGATTCTTGTTCCCTCCTCCAGGTAATATTTCCTTTATCTTCTGCTTTAGTCCCTTTTTCTTCCTTCTTCCACCTTGCCCATCATCCTCCGACTGCAATTTTATCCATTTGTTAAAATTAGGGATGGCATGGGTCTTGGACCCGACCCGACCCAACCCTAATTTGTATAAATACATCTATTTTTAACTCTTTGAAGAGTTCGGACCGGGTCCGGATCTATGAGTTTAGGGTCCGAGTGGAGGATTGAAGCATGATCGGAACGAATAGACCCTTTTACGTTTATTTTTTTATAAATTAAAAATAATATTGATTGGTGGTTTTATAAGTTAAAAGAGGTAGAGCTGTTCAAAAGTGATTCGACTCGAAAATTCAAAAGTAAACGGACCCGAAAATGTGTTCCTTTTTTAGATTTATTGAACCGACAGTATACTCAAACCGCTTGACAACCGAAAATGGAAAAGCTGAACCCGAGCTGTAACCGATTTTTGTAACCGACACATGTTATTAACCGAGATTACCTGAACCTAATAATGACCGACCCGAGTCATATCCGACCCGAATCATGCTCGAAACCGAACTCGATCCGACTAAAACCGACTTAACCAGAACGAATTTTAGATTGAACTGTTGTAAACCTCAACCAATTTTTAACATAGAAGTCTTATTAGTTAATCCAATAAAGTGTTAGATATTTTAATAAATTAAATTTTATAAATACGTAGTTTCATACACTTAGAGTTTATAATCAATGGTCAATGTTTATTTAAGTACTTTTAATCAAATTAGATGAAAATTGATAGGACTTTATAATTTAATTTTCGATCCAACAAGTAAAATAGAGGTGTTTATTCGGGTGATCGGGTCGGTTTCGGATGAGTGTCTTTCGGTTCGGTTGTATTTCGGATCGGCTATTTTTCGGTTGCGTGTTACAACGGGTCGCACTCGGGTCGGGTCGGTTAGTCGCGGTTCAGTTGAAGATCGGTTATTCGAGCTATCGGGTTAGCATCGGTTCGGTGTCTGTTGAAGTTCGTGTCGAGTGTTAATCGGTGTCGGGTTATCATCGGTTAATAATTGGTTCGATTTTGTCGAGTACAAATCGGGTTCGGGTTTTAATTACTATCGGCTACGTACTACTAATTACTATCGATCGAGTCAATATTAAATTAAGTTGTTAGTCATTTTTTAAATGATGACAAGATTTCCTTTACTTAAAGCAAAAATAGTTAAAATGTAAATCAACTAGTGATCATTATTACTTTGTTACTTTTACTTGTTTAACCGGAAATTAGAATTATAATGTTCTATCAATTTTCATCTAATACGGTTATATACATTGATCGTTGATTATTAACTCTAAATATATGAAACCATGTATTTATAAAATTTTATTTATTAAAATATCTATAACTTGATTAGATTAAATAATAAGATGATTGAATATGAGTCTATCATACTTCTAATGTTAAAAATTGGTTCAGGTTTAAAGCAATTCAATCTAAAATTTATTCGGGTTTAGTCGGTTTTTGCCGGATCGAGTTCGATTTCGAGCATGATTCGGGCCGGATATGACTCGGGTCGGTCATTTTTGGTTCGGATAATCTCGGTTAACGGTTATGTGTCGATTACAAAAATCGGTTGCAGTTCGGGTTCAACTTTGTCATTTTCGGTTGTCAATCGGTTCGGATACAACTTCGATTCGGGTATTGTCGGTTCGATAAACCTTAAAAAGGAACACATTTTCGGGTCGGTTTACTTTCGATTTCAGGTCGGATTTTCGGGTCGGGTCATTTTTGAACAGCTTTAAGTAAAAGTAACAAAGTAATAATGATCACTAATTAATTTGTATTTTAACTATTTTGACTTAAGTAAAGGGAATCTTGTCATCAATTAAAAAATGACTAACAACTTAATCTGATATTGACTCTGATATTGACTCGGTTGATAGTAATTAGTAATACGTAGCCGAATTCTGTTTTTAAAAAACCCGAACTCGATATGTACCCGGTAAAACCGAACCAATTATTAACCGATGACAACCCGAGACCGATTGCCACTCGACACGAACTTCAACCGACATCGAATCGATGCTAACCCGATAGCTCGAATAACCGATCTTCAATTGAACTGTGACTAACCGACCCGACCAGAGTGTGACCCGGCGCAACACGCAACCCGAAAATAACCGATCCGAAATACAGCCGAACCAAATGACACCGTCCGAAACCGACCCGATCACCCAAATGAACACCTTTAAAAGGAAGACATGGATTGAACTTTTGAGAGAGGGCCTATTTTTTTAATAACTTTTAGAAAAAATAATTATTTTGAACCCGAATCCAGGCCCAGAAGCACTACATCTTGATTTGAATCCAAGATTTTCAGACCCTATAGATTTGAGTTAGAGTACAGGTCCAATAAAAAGAAATAAAATCTATATCTTAGTCTAAATGGAACTGACCTAGATCCAAACCATGCGGGCCCATTCCTATTTAAAACCCAATAGTATATAGCTTGTATTGCATGAGCTACTGCTAGACGTGTTCAACAGGGCAAGTCGACCCAACGTGTCGAGAGTCGGATCACATTTTAACGGGTCATTAACGGGTATGTAAAGGTCCGGACCGGACCAGGTCGGATAATTATAGGAGTAGGAATTGGTTGTAGAACGATTTTCTTATATTTTTATATTATATTGGTATATTTATAGTTGAATTGAACGATCCATAAAGTATAATAAAAAACTATTTTATGAAATTTTAAAAAGTGAGTAGTATTTAAATGGGCTTGACCCGCCCCAGCCCGTTTAACATTTAAACAGACCATCCGCCCGGGTCATTTTAATAGTAACCCGACCCGGCCCATTGAACACCTCTAGTTATTGCATAAGTTAGATTATGTACCAGTGGAGTACAGAGAGAGAAAGAAATCTTACAGAGCTAGAAGTAGAGCTCCCAGAGCGGTGAAGTGTACCAGTAAGACCAGTGTCATGATGCTTCTCATGCTGTAATTGGTGGGTACCACCCATACCGGCCACACCTGTATCATACCCACCCATACCACTTCCAATTCCTGTACTGCCAATAACACCAGTGTCATGAGTCTTCTGACCCACACCAACACGGCCTGTATCATACCCACCCATACCAGTCCGGTGTCCGGTCCCAATTCCCACCCCAGTAAGACCAGTGTCATGAGTACCTGTGTCGTAGTAGCCACCCATGCCAGTCCGGTGTTCAGTCCCAATACCCGTCCCAGTAAGACCAGTATGATCATGAGGCATCTGATGGTGATGTAGTTGCTGGGTACCACCCATACCCACACCTGTGTCGTAGCCACTTCCAGTTGAAGTGTGTATTCCCTGATCAGCCGCCCCATACCCACTGCCCATCATAGAATCATAATTACCCGTGCCCGTATCATAAGCACCCATGGTGCCTGTATGCTGAACCGGGTTCCCAAATTCATCGGTTTGACGAACTGGGTTCCCATACTCATCTCTCAATCGATCCATTTTCTTAAACAAAACAACTTATTGTTATCTTATTTCCTCAGTTAAATTTTTATTCACAAGTTAAGATTTGCAAGCTTTGATATTGAGTTGTGTGGTAGATGAAGACAAGCTGACGCATTTTATAACTGATTTTTTGTAGGGAATTAAACATCTGGATATGTAAGAGAAGAATTGAGAAAGGCTGCCTGGTGCGTGCTCATCTTTACACATGCTTTTGTGTATTTGTAATGTTGACACGTAGCTTGTTAAGGATTTCTCTGGCTCGTTAAGTAGCTGACACATAATTTAGTCCATGGATCTGAACTCTCAAGTTTAGTAAACCCCAATTCTGATCAGATTTTTCTGCTTTGTTGTTCAAAATAAATTATATATATATATTTGATGCTGTTAGGAGTGTTCACCAGTCAAACCCGGAATCTCGAATATGCTAAGACAGGAGATCGGACCGGTTCCATACGATTCGGTTTCGGTCTAACCCGGATTTCTTCCGGTCCTGTCCGGATTTGGACCGGTTAGACCGGAAGTAATTTTTGCTATCAAAAATAAATTAAAAAATGAAGAATTTTAAAATAATTTAGCAAATTACTTATTATAAAATTAAAATATTTGAATTAAAAATTTATTTTGTGTTGGAAATAACATATAAAGACTTTAAATAAGTATATATACATAATAATCGTAAATATTATTCACTTTCAAAATCATTTTTATGCACATCCGGTCCAATCCGGATTTTTCCAGTTTTAGACCGGACTGGTCCGGAAATCCGGAATGATAAATAAGTAAGGCCCGGAGATCAGACCGGATGCAACCGGTCCAGTCCCGTCTCAATCGATTCCGGTCCGGTCTGGTCTCATTTTGCACACCCCTAGATGCTATGATTGAACTCGACTTGACTAGATTTTAAAGTAAATTTAAAATTATCTACAAATCAATATGAATATAAAAAATAATTTTAACTAAAATTGACTTAAAATAACTAAAATTAATCTAATAATTTGAATAAACGCCTCTAATTAACATGAAGTCAAACAATACGGGCTACGCGTCAGTCAGGCAGGCCAAAACTACTTGATACTTTTTCTATTCTAATTCATTTGTAAATCAGGTACTCTCTTGAGACAAAAGACGACTCTCAAAAGTCAAAGCTCAAATCTATATTTAGAACTGTAACAATATATATTTAGAATTGGACTGGACTTTTAAGAGTTGTTTTTACAAAAGACGGTCTCAAGTAAGAATTTGTGTTTGTGTAATTTGTAAGTTTCTATGCTTAAAATTAGTAGTTATCCATATCCTATCTCCTCAAATTATTACCCTTACATCAAATCAAAGAAATTAAATATTGCAAATCCAATGAAATCAATAAAGTCGAGTGAGTAAATTAAATTAAATGAAATCCAATAACTTAACATTTTTATGATTTTCCTACAATAATTTTGTTTATTGATTAACTACACTTAATTTTAATTTTTAAAGGGTAATTGGCTAGAGTATACTCGGGTGACCGAATAACCTGCTATAATAGGTAATTATGAAAATTTATATACAAAATTCTAAATTTTTTTTAGCAATTTTAACATTTTTTCGACATTTTATTTCTTGCTATAGCAAGTCATTCGGTTAATCGAATTTGCTCTAGGAAAATGCCCCATCAAGTTGGAATTATTTCTAGTTAATCAATTGGTGGAATTATAGTAGGAAAATAATAAAATGGTTGGATTATTGTTGATAATTTTTTCAATTTCTCTTTTAAATGATAAATTAAAAAAAATGATATGTTCGACTTTAATTGGTAGTTTTTTAGAAGTCTGATTTTTATATTTATCATATAAAAATCTGATTTTAGCATGAGTGTTTCTTTTAAAATGATTTATCAGTTTTCTTCATATGTTCTATCAAGTTATTAAAAAATTCCACACCTATATTTTATTTCATTATGCGTCTATTACACACTTCAAGAGAAATATCGCTAAACATATATTATTTTTTAATATAGAGTTATACTATAAGCTATTCTCAAAAACAAATGTAATATATGATTTTAATATTTATCATATATTTTTTGTAAAATATTTATTTTATCATATGAGATAGAAAACACTATATAGGTGTGGAATTTGAATTTTTTTTAATATACTATACAAATGTAATATAACGATAAATGAATAAACATATAAGGAAAAATATAATATATATAATTTGAAATATTTTTTAATATACTATACAAATAAATGTTTTAAAATATCACTATGGGCCATGGGGGAGACTGTTGTGCAAAATGCGATTGTTCAAATGTCAAGGAAATTTTATCCTTCTTGCTCAATAGATTACAATATGAATATGATAATTTGGATTAATCGATTGGGGAATTATCGTAGGAAAATAATAAAATGTCCATATATAGCCCATGGGTAGAATATGAATCTGATAAGGCCGTTGATTAGCAAGGGCAAAACGGGCTACCGCACAGGGCCCAAAATTTCTTAGGGTCCAAAAAACTTATTATTTTTATATATGTAAGTGATATTAATTTTAATTAAATTTAGATATAACTTATATTTTTTTATATTTTTTGATAAGTAACATGAGTTCTTTGTGCTTTTTTATAAAGTAGTTTAAATATCAATAGTAAAAAACAAAAGGTGTATTATATTATTTATTACGCCTTAAGTTTTTAGGGGCCTTTTTTATCTTTTGCTCTGGGACCCAAATGTAAATGGGACGGCCCTGATCCAAATGATCACCCCTACTTGCATCATGTGGACTTAAACCCATACTACTAACCTCTATTCTACCCATGGGCTTTAAAGCCTTACACTATTCTATCCTACCTATGGGCTATATATGGGCACTAAAGCCTTGCCATAAAGATTTTAAGTATAAATTTATGTAAATAATTAATTTACAATGTTGTGAATCATTGAATGTAAATTAGGAAAAAACACATATTTATTACATTTTTAGAACAAAAAATTACTGTAAATTGCAGAATCATAATATCAAAATTATCAATGGTTGGAGATAAAATTTCTAGAATTTACAATATTGTGTTTTATACCTACTTTTCTTCGTCCCATATAATTTAAAGCAGAGAGAAAGTTATTATTTTTTAAGAAAAATGTAGATACTGGTAATAAATGAAAAGAAATAATAAATTGTGTGGTTAAAATTAAAAGAAAGTTAAAATATATGGATGGGATTAAAAGCAAAGTGGTGGGCTATAGGCAAAAATAGAAATGATGCAAATTAAGTGGAACAGATCAAAATAGAAAATGCTGCAAATTAAATAGAATGGAGGGAGTATACTTTTAGCTTCTTTATTTATGGATGATATCAATCCAACAAGTTTCACATTTAAGTAAATATTGTGATATATCAAGTTGTAAACTCACGCTATTTTATGTGCATTCTTTTATTTAGGTCAATATATAAGCGATTACATGTTTTTAAAAAACTATTTACACTACAAAAAATACTAGTAGCTAATATATACTTGGTCAATAATTAAAGAGACTATATCTCGAGTCTTACGTGCTTTAGCTTAAACTTGGACTTGGGCAACTCTGGTTTTCAGTGCAGTGAGTTAACAATCTTGACGAATTAATGGTTTTCATATTTATATTTGAATATTGTTGGAGCGTATAACATATTTTGGAGCTTTAATTATAAGTTTAAACTTTTAGTTGAGTTGGTTCCTTAACATGATATCAAAGCTAATGAGACTAGAGGTCACGAGTTTGAATCTCCACCACCCAAACACCCCCACTTAAAGTGGAATATTTAGCGCCAGGTATGAAAAGGGCTTGTACCGCATCCACACTTCTAACCCAATGGGCTCTCGTGTGAGGAGGCGTGTTAGAAAATATGAAACATATCCCGGGGTCTCAACCATCAGCTTAACCTTTTGACTGAGTTGGTTTCTTGACATGGTATCAGAACCCAACGTGACAAAATGTCATGAACTCGAATCTCAACCAACCCTCATTAGAAATAAAATATTCAGCGCCATGTATGAGGAGGGCCTATGTTGCATCCACATTTCTAGCCCAAAAGACTCTAATATGAAAGGGCGTGTTAAAATATATAACATATCATGGAGACTCAACCATCAACTATAAACTTTTGATTGAGTTGATTCCTTGACAAATATTGTAAAAATTAAAACGCTAAACGCTAACTACCATTTTCAAAATAAAACTTCAAATTTAATTCTCACGTAACCTTTTCTTACCCTCAGCATGCCCCTAGACTAATAAAAAAGAAAAAATTTGAAAATATGTGTTATTGTACATGTGATGAGCTTGTATTATTGGCTATTGCAGTTTGTTACAAGATTTCAGAGCTTAATTAGTTATAGGCTATAGCAAACATATCTATTACATTACATAGAACTGTGAAACTGCAAAATGGAGATCATAATAACATGAGTTTGCTGCATTATTAATTAACCCTCAAACGGCCCACACCGTCTTGTGCTCAGCGGTCAGTCGTTACCTCATCGTCGCGACGAAGCTGCCCTAGGCTTTGGGCTTGCTGGCCCTGAACATGCCCAATGTCCTCAGACGACACAGGAATCTTAGTCACTTGCACAGCATAAAAAGCATCCACTGTTGAACCTCCTGTTCCAGTTTCAATCTTACTACCTCTAATGCTTGTATTATATGCCGCACTTTCATCAGGGTTCACACTCCCCAGTCCCTGGACACTGGTCCAACCAGATCCACCAAGTGGGTGTGGGTCCCTGCTCTGACCCGATCCACCATACCCGGTCTCAGTTTTAAGGGGATCATGATGGGCGGCCTTAGAGCCAAACCCACTAGTTACCTGAGCATAACTTTGGCCAGTTTCAACATCAGTTTCATGGCGGTGTAGTTGAGCTTGTCCACCACCTCCGGTGCCGCCGTACCCACTCGGGTCATGCCCAGGTGCGCCTGGAATTGTTCTGGACGCTCCAGTTGTACCCGGAGCTCCTAACGGGTCAAGAGCTGATCCTGGTGCTCCCAACCCACCAAATTGGCCAGTTGCCCCTGTTCGTCGATCAGTTTGACGATTAGACATTATTTTTTCCTAAACAAAAATGGAAACTTATGGGCTATAATTAGAAGTTTAACTAGGCAGATCAGAATTCAGATGGTTGTGAAAGTAGTTAATTTTGGATAATTCAATAATTATCTATATAATATAGCTTGTAAAAATATGAGATGTTTAATTTAGGACACGTCGAAGCTACAAGATTGTTGCGTGGGTGATAATTGTGTAAGATCAGTTGATAATTTGACACTACGCTTGTTTATGAGATTAGACCGTCGTAAAATCACGACAGACTAGCAAAAAAAGGAACAAATATTTATAGTGGTCATGAGCCCGCCCTAGGTTTTAAGGGCCAGGGTTAAAGATTATCTATGGATCCTTAAATTATTGTATACATAAAAAATATCGAACTTTAGCACTATTGAAATTGAAACTAAAATTTTTAGGGGCCCTGGGCGTAGACACGTCTTGCCCTTGCTTAGAGCCTACCTGGTCTGATCAAATATGTTCGACGTTTTACTGCAAAGAGTTTAGAGGTGTTATATTTTTTAATAAAACTAAAATTTTAAATAACTATAAATTTGAAGTTGAATTTTTTTTATAAATTTTAGACATCAACAATAATTCGAAATTCATTATATATATTCAGATAAAAATTATAATGTAAAGTAGAATCTAGAAAATAAATAACAATTTCAAAAAACTAAAACACAAGTTTCCTTATCATAAACCTGCGTCGAAATAATTGAATAAGATATTTAGGATTTTCGGCAAAATAATCATTAAATAGCTGGGAATGACCTTTTGAATGGCGTCTTCGTAGTTGTGTTGCTGAAACAAGAGGTGGAAATAGTATATTGAATGACATAATCAATCATATTATCTATAAGTTCATCCTCTTCATCAGAAGATGAAGAACTTGAAGTGGACGAGAAAAAGTTAAACTTATAAAAACACATTTAAGAGTAATGTGTTTATATTAAAAAAAAGTGAATAGGTTATACATTTAATTGAACTTGGATGTACATATATCCTCTAATCCTCTATCCTCTTCCTCTAACTATAAAAAATTTGCAAAGTCTTAATACTGTTCATGTGAACAGTGAAAATACTGTTTAGCCTAACTTTCCTTTTTATTTTCCATTCCCACCTTTTTCTCTTTTGATATTCCATGATAATCTTCAATTCTGATTTCCCTTCAAAATGGAAAGCAGAGGGTTGCAAATCAAATTTAAGAAGGTTTTGTCTCCTTTTTTCTAATTTCTTTAGTTCTTTGATTATTGAGGTGGATTCTTGATTATAATAGAAAGATTTTATGAGCAAGTTAGCAGATTTTGAGCCGATTCACGTCCATTCCCATGTTTTTTCTCGGACTCTTTGTTTCAAATTATGGTTTTTTCAATTGATTGTTGATTTATTTGAATGACAAAATAATCAAGCCCAGAAATGAAAGAATTTGTTCATGGAGATGAAATAGAAGCAATGAAAGTGCCCAGTTCAGTCGCCTTGCCAGACTAAAACTGATTGTTATCTTCATTTTCAGGTAACCAGGTTTATTTTTGTTATCACTTTTCCCCATTTTCAGCAATTTATCCTTTTTATATGTATTCTTTTGTGGGTTTTGTTGAGTTGTGGGTTTCTTCTCTGTTTTCCAGCTTACTGCAGCACCATATTTGAGTGGTTAGTGTTGATACACAAGCATGAAGTTGCAGCAACAAAGTTCCTCCCATGACACATCAAGTGCAGGCTTCACTCCCTTCACATCAGAAGACACATCAGCAAGCTTTAGGACATTCTGTTTTAGATGATCTGTACAAGAGCTTCTGTTTTGTATGTAGTGCTTAGTTTGTTATTTGCTAGTCACGTGTTCTTTAAGTTAGTTAGCATTACAAACTCAGTAGCTAACTCTTTCTTGATTTCCATGTAAGTCTATATAAGGAGGTAACATCTCCTTTGCTTAGTAACGAAAACAGAAACATTATTCTGTTATTAGAATTCTCTTTCTTTCCCTTGTCTTTTCTTTCATGGTATCAGAGCCAACAGCTCTAAACCTCTCCATTAAACCCATTTTTTCAGTTCTTGTATGCGTCTTAGCAAGAAGCTAATAATGGTGAACAAAACTGACAAAACCAATTATCTTACTCTCAATCAAGCCAGCCCTTATTTCCTCCATCCCACTGATACTGGATTAAAGATTGTCTCTACCATTTTTGATGGAGTGGGTTTTAAAGGGTGGAAAAGGGCAGTCACCATAGCATTATCAAGGAAGAACAAATTGGGTTTTATTGATGGAAGTATCAAGAGAAGTAGTTCCAATGAAAGCCATGCAAAGGCATGGCATAGGGTGAATGACATTGTTATTGGTTGGCTTTTAAATGCTGTGAGTGACAAGATTGCGCAAAGTGTTCTTTGGATCAAGACAGCAAAGGGTATTTGGGATGAATTAGAGCAAAGATTTGGGCAATCCTCATCTGCCCAATTGTTTACAGTCCAAGAAGCCCTTAGCAAAGCTGTACAAGGTCCAGATATGACAATAGAAGAGTTCTTTACCAAGATGAAGAGCCTTTGGGATGAAATTGATGCCCTAGATCCCATTGCTGTGTGTTCTTGCACAGGATGTTCTTGCACTTTGTCACAAAGAGTCTTGAAAAGCCAACAATCTGCAAGGGTGATACAATTTCTCATGAAATTGAATGGTAGGTATCACCAAACTAGGAGTAATCTTCTAATGATGAAAGATCTCCCATCGGCTAGTGAAGTGTACAGAATCCTTATGCAAGAACAGGTACACCAAGCAATAAGTAAAACTGATGAGCCACAAGACTTTACTATGGCTTGTAGAGTTGAAAAACGAAAATACACTGATTTCAAAAACAAGAACTACAAAGGGAATGGCAATAAGAGATTGAATAACAGCCTTTTTTGTGAACATTGCAAGATAAGTGGCCACACTTATGAAAAATGCTGGAAAGTGCATGGGTATCCCCCAAATTTCAAACAAAATTCTTGGAGAAAAGAAGAGAGCAAAGCCAACACATCACAAGGGATCTTCACATCACAAGGAAATTCTTCTACTGAGGCTATCATAAAGCAAGAGACCAATCATGTTGACACCAAACTCACCATTAAGCAGTACAATCAACTTCTGAATTTGCTAAACAAGCAAGGGAACGTTGGAGGAGAACAAAAAGAAGCTGTATGTTCTAATGTTGTGCAAGCAGCAGGTAATTCTTGGTCTAAAGCTTTTGACAATGAAAAATGGATTATTGATAGTGGAGCTTCAGACCACATGTGCTATGATATTGCTTTATTTGATAGATACAAATCCTTGACTAACACAAATCATTCAGTTATAATACCAAATGGAAAACAAGTTAAAGTGTCTATAATAGGGGACATTAAAATCCACAAAAAAATCCTTTTAAAGAATGTCCTATATGTCCCATGTTTTAGATATAATCTGATATCTGTGAGTAAGTTAGTAAAGGATATGCAATGTCAGCTTCTTTTCTCTGCTAATGAATGTATAATGCAGGACAATTTGATGAAGATGCCTTTGCTTCTTGGTAAAGCAAAGGGCATGTTGTGCTACTTACATAATGACAATCAAATGGACATGAAGACAAAAAGATGTGCAGCAACTGTTAGTATGAATAATCAAGATACCAAGAAGTTGCACAGTCTCAAAATGTGGCATATTAGATTGGGACACCTGCCTTTTAATAAGATACAAATCCTTTTTCCAGAATTAAAGGAAAAAGAGATTGATGAAAAGTGTATTTGCACTATATGTCCTCTTGCAAGACAAACGAGATCAAGCTTCTCAAAAGGAATAAAGAACACAGAAAGTGTCTTTCAATTACTACATATAGATGTATGGGGTCCTATGAGATACCCAACTAGAACAAATTGTAATAGTTTCATTACAATAGTGGATGATTACTCAAGATTTACTTGGGTTTTTCTTGTTAGACATAAATCTGATTTTTTAAATCAATTCAAGCAATTTTATGAATATGTCTTAACTCAATTTAATGTCAGAATCAAACAAATCAGAACTGACAATGCAAAAGAACTCTCTAAGGGAGAAACAATGCAATTTTACATATCCAAAGGCATCACACATCAAAGTAGTTGTGTTGACACCCCACAACAAAATGGGGTTGTAGAAAGGAAGCATAGACATCTAGGGCAAGTCATGAGAGCTCTCATGTTTCAATCAAAATTGCCCACATCCTTTTGGGGAGATTCTGTGCAGTGTGCAGCATTTCTTATTAACAAAATGCCTTTAACCATTTTACAAGACAAAAGTCCCTATGAAATCCTATTTGGAAAAACACCCAAATATGACATGTTAAAACCATTTGGATGTTTATGCTATGCATCTACCTTAAGGAAGGATAGAACAAAACTTGATCCTAAAGCCAATCCATGTGTGTTCATTGGTTATGCACAAAGTCAAAAGGGCTTCAAATTATATAATCTTAAAACTCAACATGTCTTTGTGTCAAGAGATGTTAAATTTCATGAAAGATTTTTTCCATATCAAATAATACAAAATAGGTCACAATTAATGTCTCAATTTTTCTTACCAAAAAATAGTGAAGAGCCCATTAATAAAAGTGATCTAATACCATATGGTGAAAATGTAGAAACTGAGGATCAAAACATTGACATAAGACAAGATCAGTATATTGGAGATACACAAACTGATTCTCTTGGGAATGAACAGCTACAAACTCATAGAGGGCACAGAACCTCAAAGAAACCAGCATACTTGGAAGATTATGTTTGCAATCAAGTTGTTGCACATTGGTGTAATTTGATCCAATTTGAGGAATTAAACCCAATGCACAAAGAACAGGTGAATAAACACCTTACATATCATGAACCAAGATGTTATAAAGAAGCTTCCCAAGATCCAAAGTGGGTAGAAGCTATGCACAAAGAAATAGAGGCATTAAATAAAAACAAAACTTGGATTGTTGTTACACTCCCTAAAGGAAAGAAAGCAATAGGGTGCAAGTGGGTGTATAAAATCAAATTGAAAGCTGATGGCTCATTGGAGAGGTTCAAGGCAAGATTAGTAGCAAAGGGATATAATCAAAAATATGGCATCGACTATGATGAAACTTTCTCACCTGTTGTCAAAATGACAACCATAAGGTGTGTCCTAGCATTAGCTGCATCTCAAAAATGGGTTGTTTATCAGCTTGATGTGAACAATGCATTCCTACATGGAACTTTACATGAGGAAGTTTATATGCAAATGCCAGAAGGTATAGACAATCCTAAAGGAAAATTTTGCTTACTTAAAAAATCTCTATATGGCCTCAAACAAGCCTCAAGGCAGTGGCATGCAAAGCTACTTGAAGAACTTAAAAGCCTTGAATATGTTCAATCCAAGAATGATTACTCTCTCTTCATCAAGAGAAAATATTCATGCATCATCATTGTTACTGTTTATGTAGATGACATACTTGTTACTGGAAATGATATACAAGAAATACAAAGGCTAAAAGACCATCTACATAACAAATTCACAATAAAAGACTTAGGGCACATGCACTACTTTCTTGGTATGGAGGTAAATTATACCCCAGCAGGAGTTATTTTAACTCAACACAAGTTTACAAAAGATCTCCTAAAATGTAGTGGAAAAGATCACTTTAAAAAGGCTGTGACTCCTCTGCCTCTGAATTTGAAACTTTCTGCTTCCAATGGCACATTATTAGAAGATCCCAGCATGTACAGGAGCATTATAGGAAAACTTAATTTCCTCACTAACACTAGACCTGACTTATCATACACTGTACAAACTCTAAGTCAGTTTATGCAACAACCTAGATCATCTCATTGGGAAGCATTGATGCATGTTCTTAATTATGTCAATGCTACTTGTGGTCAAGGGATAGTTCTTAAAGGTGATGATAAGTTGGTACTACAAGCCTTCTCTGACTCAGATTGGGCATTGTGCCCTGACACTAGGAGATCAGTTACTGGATATCTTCTCCTATTAGGAAAATCCCCGATATGTTGGAAATCTAAAAAAACAACACACTGTGTCTAAGTCTAGCTCAGAAGCTGAATATAGAGCTATGTCTCAAGCTGCATCAGAAGTCACTTGGGTAGTTAGGCTATTAGAAGAACTTGGCATTACACATCTCAAACCTGTTGTTCTCAACTGTGACAATCAGTCAGCTATATACATTGGGAAGAATCCTGTTTTTCATGAAAGAACAAAACACATCGAAGTTGATTGTCACTTTACTAGGGACAAAGTTATAGAAGGCTTATTACAATTGTCTTATCTTCCTACAAAGAACCAGTTAGCTGATGTCCTTACAAAAGTTTTGCCCTCAGGACAGTTTGGAGAATTATTGGCCAAACTAGGAGTAGCTAGAAAAGACAACTCCTAGTTTGAGGGGGGATGTTGAGTTGTGGGTTTCTTCTCTGTTTTCCAGCTTACTGCAGCACCATATTTGAGTGGTTAGTGTTGATACACAAGCATGAAGTTGCAGCAACAAAGTTCCTCCCATGACACATCAAGAGCAGGCTTCACTCCCTCCACATCAGAAGACACATCAGCAAGCTTTAGGACATTCTGTTTTAGATGATCTGTACAAGAGCTTCTGTTTTGTATGTAGTGCTTAGTTTGTTATTTGCTAGTCACGTGTTCTTTAAGTTTACCACGTGTTCTTTAAGTTAGTTAGCATTACAAACTCAGTAGCTAACTCTTTCTTGATTTCCATGTAAGTCTATATAAGGAGGTAACATCTCCTTTGCTTAGTAACGAAAACAGAAACATTATTCTGTTATTAGAATTCTCTTTCTTTCCCTTGTCTTTTCTTTCAGGTTTTAATGGGGATTTTATAAGGGGGTTTACTTTGAATTTACAATTTACTAACTTCATCGTCATCTTCATTTTGATGCTTGATTATCTTCAACTTTCTCCTATTTGTATGATGTCTTACTAATTTCATTAACCTCCTTTTTCGTTGACCTTTTTGGGTAAATCAATGTTTCTGTCTTTTATTTATTGAATGTTTGATTTTAAACGTAAATTCTTTAACCTAATGATTCTGGGAATTTAGCATATTGTTTTCGATTTTGGGTTTTTGTTTGAAAATGATTTGATACTAAGAAAGTTCTATTATGCTGTTTAGAAGCTTTGTAGGGTATGAAAAAACAGTGAGCAGCGATAGTTATGTGAGCTGCAATATTCAATTGTTCGTAAGAAGTGACTAATGAGGAGTTATTGATATCTCGAAGGAGGTCTTGGTGTGTTTATATCTCAATTCAGGTTTTTTCATTTCTGAGTTAAATTGGTTCGCATAATTGTTGGCAATTAGTTTTATTGATGTGCTATTGCAACATTTGTCATTGAAGAGTCTAGGTGACTAGAGATGCAGAACATGATCCAAATAAGCAAAGCAGAGCAGTTGAGCTAATGGGAAATCAAGATCAAATTGCAAAGGCTGAACAACTCATTAACCAGATTCTTGCTGAGGTAAAGGCACTTGTTTTTGCTTATATTTTCACAATGTTAAATGTTTTGCATTATCTTGTTCGTTTAATTTTGGAATTATAGTTTGAATAACTCATTGATGGGTTCTTTAGTTCAGCTAGGTGAGCTTTAGAGCTAATGCTTTAGTCTTACCTCAGACTTGATGTAAAGCCTTTGAAATGAATATTGGAAACTGGAAAGTCCTAAAATTAAGTGAGTTCCATTATATTCTAATCTACTATTTGTGATCTAAGTTTAGTTTCCTCCTAATATATATGTGATTTAATTGAGTAAGATTCATTTATACTGTAAGTTTCCATTGTATGATCGCATTCCCTTGATGACCACAGTTGCAATATTTTGTAGTTCATATTAAATAACAGACATTCGTTGCTCTGAAAGTCAAACAATATTTCAGAATTTGCTGTTTCATGATATATTTTCAATATGTTAGACTAAAATCATGCAAAATATTTACAACTGTGAGGTGCAGGAAGCTCCTGGTTCTAAATCTTTTTGCACAGAGATAATTGCTTCAATTTCGGATGTGAAATCTGCAAAAATGGTAGATATATGCTCAGTCGTGACTTTATGACTCTTAAGGTCTGTCATTCTTTAACTTTCCATACCTTGAGGTTGGCAAGTTCATAACTTAGGATCCGCCCGAGTTGCATTTATGATTATCCGTGTCTACTATATTATGCGTTGTGAAATATTCATATGGATTATTTTACATGCTCTTGTATGTTGAAAAGGAAAATCTACTTAACGGAATAGGTCGATAAATGCATTTTGCATTATTTAGTACTGGGCTATATTGTAATAAAACTTATAGCTTTGATAAATTGAAAAATAGGTAGTGTAAGATCTATTTTAGATCAACTATTGAGGTATATGTTATTTTTCTTGAAATTACGCAACTAAGCGCAAAAAGTTAGTCTTAGATGGTTTGTTTTAGATCAGTATTATGTGATGTTAAATTTGCAAATTGTACAGAGTGAGCCTCTATCATTCCTTCTACCGTTTTAGCTATTCTACCGCGTTTTTACACTTCTCACAATTTTGCTACACCAGTAAGACTTCTCACAATTGCATTTCTAGCGTCTTTCTGTTTCTTCTTGCTGTTTTTCTCTATTTAATAAGGTATTTATTGGCCTTTGCCTTTTCTTTTTCCCTTGTTTCTTGCTATTTACTTACTGATTCTCTTGCTGTTTCAACCTGTTTCATTTTTATTCTACAATCATTTATTTTATTTTTGTTTTTTCGGAAGCAAACTTTCTAAAATGTCATCGGCTATATCACTTTCTGCAGTATAGAGTATACTATTATTGGTAATGCTATTTGCTGTATACCTTTTTTCTAATCAATCTATCTTATGATACTTTAATTTTTCATTAGAAATAGTAGTAATGTTTTGAATTGTAACTACAAAATAAAAGTACTTGTCACAGAATAATAAACAGTGGTTTTGTGTTTGTTGCTATTGCACCGAGCTTTGTTGTTATTCTTAATGTTGTTTCGCAATGTTGGAGCAATAGATAGGGTTAACATTAGTAGTAGAAAAGGTTGAAATTTATACAATACCAAGGGACATTTTAAGTTAAATGAATACCTAACTCTTTTTGTTGTTGATTCTATTAGGCCTGAATTTGGGATTTTGCGCAATTTTTTGACCATAATAATAAATTAAGGGTTTAAGTAAACTTATTATTTTCTAAACGTACTCTAGCTCTTTGATTAGTTTATCTCTGCTGCCCAACATCCATCGTCATAGTCTAACCCGCCACCGCCTACCGCCCGTCGCTACTCACCAACTCATACCCTACTCACATCAAGGTACACACCCATTAACATTTTTTGATTTTTATTAAATTGCATGTGGATTTCTAAATTTGAACTTATTTATATGTATTTTTTGGAAGATTTTTATATTTATAATGAAATTATATTTGTTTTGTTTTTGGTTCTTCATATGAATGCATGTTAGAGAAATTCAGGTGGAAATCGGGGTTTTTTTTGTTTGTTTATCCATTTAACAATTGTGATTAATTAGTTTGATAGTTTAAAAGTTGTATTATAGTTGTATTATAGTGGATTTCTAAACACATGTTGCATGTGGAACACACATGTTTGTTTATCCATGTTTGATTTAGATTAATCAATTTCTGTAAAATTCATGTGGAACTTTTGGTTATTTTTCTTTTTTACTTTTGGGATTTTGGCAAAAGGGTTTTGAAGGAGTATTTGGGATGATTTTGGGAATGACTGTTGGTGTATGACTACATTAAAGATAATGTTGGATGCAACTGAAGGATTGGATTGTCTGCACACAGGAATGGAAGTTCAAGTTAGGTTTCGTTCGTTCTGTTACTGCGATGATGTTATAGCTCGTCTTATAATGCGATGATGTTATAGCTCGTCTTATAACACATCATTCAACTGATTATATGTCCTATTCCAACACTTCGATGGAACCTCATCGAGTTTGTGTGCATTTAACTCTCGTCTTGTGTGAGTCTTGTGTACAAGTCCAAATTCATCTGTTTACAACTCCGAGAAAGGAAAAACTAAAACAAATAAATAATGAAAAGAACCATTGCGAGGGCTCGCATTTTATTTGAATTCAAGAGTTGCTTGCAAATAACATTTAAAATGTGATTTGCGATCAACTTCAACTATGACTGCTATCTCTGTATTTCAGAAGATCAGGCTCTTTCTTTTGTTACGTCTCCTTCGAGAATCTGCTTGTAATGGTGTCAGAAAGCTAATAGGCACGATTATCTTTTTTAGATGCTTGGAAAAAGATCATTTTTCTTATAAAATGAGTATTTATTGTTGGATTTTTCTAAAGAACCAACCTAACACTAACATAAGGGATAGGGAGAGCGAGAGTGTGGGACAGATGTGATCATTCGACTACCTCTATTACGAGTTTACAACTGATTGGGACAATGTGATTAGTAGTAATAAACTAATTTATGGCTATCAATTTCGAAATTGAGAAAGATGTTGAAGTCTGTTCAGTGTTTGATGCTGTAGGGACTAGGTAGTACTATTCTGCAAGAGTAGTAAAGCATAGCAAATGCATCTTTCTATGCCTTGGCAATTCCTATATTTAATACACATTTTGCATGTGCCTATACTATTGTGTAAAAATGCGGTAACGGGGTGATTGCGATAATGGAATGTTGTTGCAATTACGGAAGTAATGTGCTTATCGTAACGTCTAAAAAAAGGTCAAAAGTCGAAACCATAATATATCTTTGATGCGGCCCAAAACACGATATTTTAGTCCTTTACAATGCGGGAAATATAGTTTCGTTTATTTTTAAAACCTTTACAATGGAGCCAATGCGATGCAATGCAATGCGGCCTTGTTTGTACACCATGGCCTATACTGCGTGCATTAGGCAGTTGTGCACCGTTCTGGTTGTTGTTCAAAGAAAATGATTGCTAATGGTTTGCTTCTTCTTGGAGGCTTAATCTATTTATCCGAGGGCAACACGGGTTTAAGTGCAAAACTCGCCCTTGCATTTGTTCGTAGGAAGTTAAGTAAACGTGGTGCATCATATGTGCCAAAATCAACAAAGCAAATATGTTGTTTGTTTATTAGTGCATTTTGAAATTTGTAAAGTAGCTTTTGGCATGGTTTGCTTGGTCCTGGTTGCTTGTGGTTACTTTGCTTGTTGCAATTACCTACTGATGTTGCTAACTTCGGAGCTGTTGCTGCTGGTTTGGAGATTTTAAACTAATACATTTAAAAATAATTTTTTTGCGATCGTTTAATATATTGTTTTTTCATGGAACTTGAATCATGCAAACTACTATCATCAAATTCAATAGTGTAACTTGTAGCACGCGGCCCCACAACTAGTATAATAAAAGGTAATGAATATTGAAAAGACTAGTGCATGACAAAACGTAATGAAAAAGAAAGATTACTACATAAAAAGAATTGACTAATGCATGAAAAAGCCTTATGGATAGCAATGAATATCCACTTGTTTATTTTTAATAATTAAAACCTTGCACAAGTAAAACATCATACTACTGTAACTACTTCCTCTGTTTTGATTTACTTGTTATCATTGTATGGGCACATAGATTAAGAAGTTACTTTACAATGATGAGCAGTAGGTGGAAAGTTGCTTTTTTGGAATTTTTTTAATATTATTTGTTGAAAAATGAAAAAGAAAAATAGGAGTAATTAGATATAGAGTAGGATAAAAATAGGAGTAGGTATAACTTTAAATGATTGGTTTTTTACTAAAAAAGGAAATGTAGCAAGTAGTATGAAATTTCTCAAAATGGAAAATATAGCGAGTATTATGGAATGGAGAAAATACTAGACAAGCATACTATAACTATTTATATTGCCTACTTTGAAAATTAAAATTGCTATTACTTACAATAATTTAAAATTACCTACAATATAGTTTATCAATGCCTATAACAATTCAAAATTGCCTACTAGCTTTAATGCTTACTTCATTACGTAAAAATTCCTACTTTATTATCTAAAAACAACTACGATAACTAAAACTACTTAAAAACGCATACTAAAACTATTTATAATGTCCACTTTGATGATTCAAAATTCCTATTACAATTAAAAATAACTACCAAAACTAGATTCACATGCCTACCAAAATTATTTTAAATCCCTACTTAATTTTCGAAAAGACCAACTATTACAATTAAAAATACCCACCATAACCATTATATATACCTACCATTACCATAACAGTTAATACAATCTATACATAGTACTAAAACAAAATACAGCTTACATAAGCAATTAAAAAAATGATGAGGTGTCATCTTCTCAAGAAAAATTTTCCCTCCATTTTGTAAAGATGATATTATTGCATAAGAATGACTATAGAAATCTTAGATGCTAAAGGTGATTAATTTGAGACAATCATTAAAAGCTTTTAGTTGGAAATATAACATAAATTTAAATAACAATATAAAGTAATAAATATATCAATCAAATATGCACAAATTCATTATTAACTTTGATTTTCAATTTATAAAGCACCATTGATCTACTATTTATAATAAAAATTATTTATTTATGTACAAATTAATTATATTATTTTTGAATATACTTTTGAAAAAATAAAAGTTTACTAAAATGATTATAATTTCAATAATTATTATATTATAGATACAAACCCAGATTAATACAAAAGAAATAAAAATTTTATTCGTTTTTTTACATTAAAATGAAAAAACCGTGCATCGCACGTGGATTATCTAGTTATTATAACAATTGAGAACACCTACGAAAAGTATGTAATATCCATACAATATTTGTTTAAATAATTACTATAACAAGTTTAAATACATACCACATTATGCAAAACCCACTACTATATCAAGTTCAATTAACAATACCAACTTTAAAATAAAATTTAAACACCAACTATACGTTAATAAAACATCACAAATTGTTGTGAGAGACGGTATCTCAGAGAGATGCATTAGATTTATGGGCTAAATAGCCCAATTAATACAAATTAAAGAGAAAACATGAACGTGGGCTACTTATTTTGAGGTCGTCTCTTTGAAAGACGGTCTCTCACAAGAGTAGCTCATAAAACATCTACTTATAAAGTTCTAAATACCTACTATCACTAGTTTATTTAGTAAAAACACCTACTTTGTCTAAAAATAATTTTCATTAGTATGTACAAAATCATATAATCAACTATCATTTACTAAAATAATTTCAATTATCCAGCTTTCTAAGGTTAGCCATTTATCATTTATCATTATCATAATTGTGGGCTACATTATCATATAATCAACTATCATTTACTAAAATAATTTCAATTATCCAGCTTTCTAAGGTTAGCCATTTATCATTTATCATTATTTTCATTAGTATGTACAAAATCACGCTCAAATGAAAAAGGAAAATTTACTCGAAATAATCCAACCTATTCACGATTTTCCTGCAACAATTCCAACTATCGATTAATCATGAATAATCCCATCTATTGTTTTATTTAACCCGGAATGTTGTTGGATCACTTATTACCGGTTTGTTTTAGATATAATTTAATTTTCTTTTCTTTTTTTTTCCGCAGATCTTGAGTAAGACTGTCTTAGAATAAGACGAACCCCAATATGGAGCCCATCAGTTGTTAAAGGTATCAATTTTCATTTCTCTGGGCATTTTTCAATTTTACTCTTAAATGTCTCAATTTTGACCTTAAAGATGTCAATTTCAACGTAAAGTGGTACTTAAATATATACTTTCTCCGTTCCATAATACTTGCTACATTTCACTTTTTTACGCAATCCAATGCACAATTTCTATCATTAATATCTTAAACTACACTTAGCTAAAAATTATAAAAATTAAATATTATGAAAGTATGCAATTAGACGATTCAAACAAGATCTCACTTGACTATATTTTTTCTTACACATTAGCCGCAATATATAAAATAAACTTGAACGATGAATAGTGTCGATAATACAAATGTAGCGAGTATCTTAGAACGGAAGAAGTATCAATTAAAGTAAAAATTTCAACTTGAACCTATAATCGATAATTGAGATTATTGTTGAAAAATCGTGAATAGGTTGAACTATTGTGAGTAAATTTTCCAATATAAAATCAGTCCTTCTTTTGTGCTTAATTATCCTTTGAACATGTCTAATTTCGACTTGTCTAATTTGGCCAATTTCAACTCAATTAACTCAAACACAATCAACTTTTTTTAGCCAATTTTGACTTTTTTTTAGTACATAAACATAGGTCAAAGGCAGGTAATTAAGCAAAGCTACAAAGAAAAAAAAAGAAAGAAATCCGGGGGCAGCCATATTTAATTAAGTACGATGAGCTCCATTGGAATGATAAGCTTGAATGGTGGCAACAGCAGCTGGAAGTGGAAGATGAGCTAGAGCTATATTATTGACCTCTTCTTCTCCACCTTCACAAAAAGGATCATAAAAAGGAGAGCTGAATGCAGCAGTTTTAGGATCCCAGTACTCCTCTGCCTGTTCATTATCCCCTTTGCGTCTCCCTGTAACGACTGACAACATGCTGTTTCCCGCTCCCACCATTTCCTCTTGCTTTCCTGCCTCTTTTATTCTTTGATCCGCTTCAACACCATCATCCTGACCCATCATTTTAACTAAGCTTAAATTTGGAATGGAAGAGTGAGTTTGAAAGGGTAAAGTATAGAATTAAGGATATATATATCATATATTGAAGGATGAAGGGGTTTTTGTAAGTAAAGTAATAGTAAGGCTCCACGTTACTGTTTGCAAATTGCAATACACCTTATAAGTTGACACATGATATATACCATAAGTTTGTTGCTACCGTTTTTTGTCAATATGGCAGATAATCACTAAATTGCAAGTTCCAAAAAAAAGAGGCACACGTCCAACACTCCAAAGTCCAAACCATATGGAGATTGAGATTCACTTATTAGCACTCTTTGGTTATTTCACAATACTTGCGTGCATTTTACGCAAAAAATAGCTTGATAATTTTCTATTTTTACATTTACTTTAGTATCACTGACTACATTATTACTTTTTCACGTACCTTTTAAAGGGGTAAAATAGACAAAAACACACTGCAAGTGATTTTTTTAATTCTTATGCCACAATCCGAAGGTGTAAGTAATTCAGAACGGAGAAAATATGTGTTATGAATCTACTTAATTTTCACGAATCACATCATTACTTTTTCACCAACTATCCAAAGGATAAAATAGATAAAATATATTGCGGGTTTTCTTAATTATTGTAACACCATCCAAAGATATAAATAATTCACAACGGAGGAAATACATGTTATGAATCTTGCAACAAAATTGTGCAAGGAAAATAAAAATAACAATACTTTAATGCGGTTCACCACAGTATAGCTACAAATATCCTCCTCCCTTTGTATTGTATTTTTGTGTTGTTTTAGGATAAGTGAGCAAATAGTTAAGACAAATACATAGAGGGATTTTTGTATGTGTAAAGAGACATAAGTAATGGAAAGAGTTACAAGTAAGACCCTATAGTAATAATGTCACTGCATCATCGGAAATTCTGAATCAAATCACATTAAAGAAAAGACTATGAATATGATTTACTCAAGAACAGATCACAAAGCATCAGAAAGAAATTTGATGGGTTGAAAGAAGCAATGACATTACCTCCAATATGATACTTAGGGAGTACTTTTATTTGTCCCACATCTGACTAATCTGGGTCGAACGAATTAGCGGTGAAGCCAAAACTTATAATGAGGGTGTCCAAAGGATCAAGTTATAGCCGTTTGCCGAGCCAAAATTCTAATGACATTCCCTTCATTTTTAAGCATTAGCCTGTGTATAATGTTGCTTGTCCGAGCAGCATACTTCCTAAGGATTTGATCTCTTCCTTTGCATTTTACTCGCGCATACACCTTGCTCGATCAAGAAAATGCCTTGGACCCATCTTGCCCCAACATGATTTAATCCTTATCAAACCATGAGCTCAAGGCACAACTTAGGATGGTAGATATCTTATCATTTCCATCATTGTACCTGGTGAATTCCGTCCATAGAAAACTATGATCAGGGGTTGGGGAATGAAGGATGGTAGGTATCTATATTCTAATATTCACAGAGTAATAATCACCAGAAATTTCCACAGGTACACGTTCCATCATGAAAATGATGAAATCTCATGTTGTCTCTTACAATAATCTCCCTCCCAGTGATCTGAGAAGCACCACACATAAAAATATGGCAGTCCTCACAAATTCTAATGTTCTTCATAATCCTGATTGTATGAGAAGACTCAGTGGTCAATAATTCAAATGCTAAAGCTAATTTCTCACTGTGAAGCATTAGAATCTGCTTCTTATCATCATCACTAACATCATAACACACTGACTCCAAATTTGGCTGGTACCCATGATGCTTCAACCTAGTTAGAATGTCCTCCAGCACCTGAACAATCTCTCTAGACCTTGGATGGGTGAGATCCCCGGCAAAGAATTCGTGAACGCTTCCTTTCTTTCCTTCCACCCAGCTACGTGCAGGAATCTTTTTCAAACCCTTCATCCTCATCGCTTTCCTTAATCTCGAAACACTATCCCACCTTCCAGCTGATGAAAGTATGTTTGCAAGTAGGACATAATTGCCTATACTATTGGGTTCAAGTTTAAATAGATGTGAAGCGGCTATCTCAGCAATGTCGGGGTTATTATGGATGTTACATGCTCCAAGAAGCGCACCCCACACACCTGCATGAGGTTCTAGTGGCATTGATTGAGCAAGGGTAAGGGCTTCTTCTAAGTGACCAGATCGTCCAAGAAGATCAACCATACAAGTATAGTGATCACCATTACGAGTAACACCATATCTTTCTTCCATGTCTTCAAAGAAACTACGCCCTTCTTCCACCATTCCAGCATGACTACATGCCGTAAGCACCCCAATCAAAGTGACTCTATTAGGTCTTATGTCCGTCTTCTCCATCGCATAAAACAATTGTAATGCTTCAACAGCACGACCATGGATAGCTAACCCCAAAATCAATGAGCTATAAGTATACACATTTCTTTCCCTCATCGCATTAAAAATCTCGTACGCATCATTTAGTCTTCCACATTTGGCATACATATCAACCAATGCAGACCCAATAACAACATTTCTATCTGGTCCATGTCCTGATCTCTCAGCAATATCTCGAATACACAACGCATACTTAGTAGTACCAAGCTGAGCACAAGCAGATATAACACCAGCCAACGTAAACTCATCAACTTTAATCCCAAAACACTGCATTTTTTCAAACAACTCCAAAGCTTCCTTAGGCCTGGCGTTCTGTGAATAGGACGTAATCATAGCAGTCCAAACCACAGCATCCTTCACTTTAAGGTCATCAAACAACTCCCTAGCAACCTCCATGTCTCCGTTCTTAGCATAAGCAACTATCAAAGAAGTACCAGAAATAAAATCTTTCATAGGCATTTCATCGAACACTTTACGTGCACATTTCAAAACCCCAGATTTTACATACAAATCAATCAAAGCATTCCCAGCATGTAAAAACAAATCAGAACCAAACCCACAAAACTTGAACATTTGCCCATGTAACTGACAACCCAAACTCAAATCGCCCATCGAAGTACAAGCTTTAAACAGAGCACAAAACGTAAATGACGAAGGTTTAACACCTTGTCTCCTCATACAAGTGTACAAGACCGTCGCTTCAGAAATAGGCCCATTAAAGATATACCCACGAATGAGAGCAGTCCAAAGAAAAACATCTGGGTTTTGAACTTGGTTGAAAATGGTGCGAGGATAATCATCCATTGGAGACTTAAGTTTGGTGAGAATTCGAATAAATTTGGTAAGAATATAACTGTTTTCTCCCAGACCATAACAGTATGTTTGAGCATGGAGTAATTTGACATGGTTGAGATGACTGCAGGAATCAAGAAGAGAGAATAGGCGCGATTCAGTGCAATATTGCAATTGGTAATTTGGGGTTGGGCAATGATATTGTATTGGGATAATGGAGTTTTCTTGCAAGGAGATTTTACGGGTTATGGAAGAAGATAGACGTAGTGGAAGCGTCGGAAATCGCATTTACATTGTTTGTGCGTCGCTGAGTAATTTTGATCCGTTATCAGTTTGGAAATGGCGCCTTAGTTTGAACCTTCGGAGTGTTTTTTCATCGGTAAAAACTAAAAACTAAAAACTTGATGGTCAGTCCTGACTCTGACTAGCAGTGTTTGATTGGGCGGGTCGAGGGCAATTACTTAACGGGCTGGGTCAAATTGGTGCAAGCAACACCATTTGCTGGGCTGGATCGGGTCAAAATCTCGTTTAACCAATTTGAACTGACCTATTTATTTAGAGCTACTATTGTGAGAGATTGTTTTCCAATAATAATAAGACAATCTCAAATAATAAGGCGCGCCTTTTAATCGATAAGACCGTCTCATACAACAATTTGTGTATATTTCAATATTATATTTTATTAACTTGATAAAATTTCTTAAAAGCATCTTGATTTTGGCTTATACGGATGTAATTTATTTTGTTGGTAGAAGTGAATGCGCAAAATAAGGTTGTCCATGGAGTAGGCACAGTGAATGATTTAACGAGGAAAGAGACAATGGCCACTCCCGGTCCCACTTTGCATACAAGTAGAGGTGTTCATTCGGGTCATCGGGTTGATTTCGGGTCGGTTCTAAATCGGGTTTTGTGTTCACATTGGTTTTTACATAATTGTAGATCCATTTTTAAGTCGGGTTAAATAGGGTTCGGTTATAAAGTCGGGTGTCTATCAGGTCATCGGGTATGTTTTGAACACCTCTACATACAAGAGAAAACAAGGTGAAGAGAACAGAGCCGTCTTGAAAAATTTAGAGGCCATATGCAAAATTTTTATTTTGCATATTATTTATAATAAATATATTTATTTTATCAATAAATTTAATATAATTATTTTTTGATTAACTTTTTCGTATGCGGGAGACAGAGAGGCTATGTGCAGTCGATCACACCTCGTACATCCTCAAAGACTCCTTTGGAAGACAAGCATAAGAAATTTCCTTCAACAAGGTAAAGACAAGTCTCATCTCTTTGCTATCTTTACACGCTCCTAACGAATCCTCGAGTATATCTTATTCTAAAGCACATTTTGCCAATTGTATACCCATAGTCTTTTAAGAAAGCAATAAAGGTAATTTATGTACTGTATTTAATTTTAAAATGATTTGGCTTGAAAATTTGAGCATATGTATGAAAATACGAGTTAAGTAAGTTTTTTAAACAGTTTTTTTTAACACGTAAAAAATTAGTATTTTTCATTAATCATTTCTATAAAATCATTAGTTTCTTTATTTATTTTTTTATGTTGTGTTTTTTAATTTAATAGTTCCATGTGATAGCTAAGATATATATGATGATTAAACCTAACATTCCATCTACTCCCCATCTACAACATTAACTTATACGAATTGACCGACAACCTTGAATCAATCACGCTATCCCTTCGATTAAGCACATGCAAGTGGTACACTTTTCCACTACCAAACATTGCTCTTTTTCACGTCTCATAACCAGGGCCGGCACTAAGGGTGGACAAGAGGGGTCATCGTTCAGGGCCCCATGTCAAAAAAGCAAAATTAATGGTTTTAAAAGGTCCATATAAATTATAAATTACAAAAGAAAAAACCCTAAATATATTATATCGCCCAGGGCCTCAAATATCTAAGGCCGGCCCCTGCTCGTAACTTTGGATATTTAGTGTATCCAAGCGTTTGAAGTGTGCTTAAATATAACTTCGACAACCTTGTATGTTATTCTTTGTATGCAATATGCCAATATCTAACATCATCTTATGAAATAGACTTTTTAATTTCGATTAAATTATAATTTTGATATCAATATTTAATTAGTATTATAAAAATATACTTTTTTCATATTTATTTGAAGTTTTCACTTGCTTTTTACACAGTTTTTAAAACATGTGTTTAGAACTCAAAATCTATTATTGTATTAATTACTTAAAAAAAATGTAAAAAATACAATAAAATAATATATGTGGAGACAAGATCCTACATAGATATATTTTACTTGTAAATATCAATTATTATTCATGTACAAGTTCTCATTTATTAAGTCAAATATTTAGTTTTAATGAACTTATCATTTTACTAATATTTTCAAACCCTATTCTTTAACTTCATTTGCAAATAAATGAGAAAAAAAATAAATAAAATAAGAAGTATGATAAATTTATATTAATTACTAAATTAAAATAGATATATGTGAATAGAATACACTTTTTATTTCAGACAAGTTTTAGAAATATAAATACTTTTAATTAGAAACGACCTAAATAAAATGTTTTTGTGTAGATATCAATATAGTTTCATTGGTAATACTCTCTCCTATTCAGCCTAAATGTCCCATTTATTTTTTCCACACTTAATTAAAAATTATAAAAATTTGATATTAATAATCCTTGTATTGAGACGAATCAAACAAGATCCTACATGACTATGTTTTAACTAATATAGATTAAGAGTAAAATACAAATTAAGAGTGATACATGAATAGTGCCAAAAACAATAAGACATTTAGGCTGAATAAGAGGTAGTATTAAATAAGATAATACTCAAGATTCAAAAGATTAAATCTCGTGTCTAACCTTCAACTTGTTTAGACTTTTAATTGTGATTTTGAAGTTTATATTGTTAAAACAAAAAGTTTAATCTATAAGAGCTTTTGTAAGGGTCAAGTACGTTAAATTCTATTTAGAAAAAGTATGATAATAAGTTTAAGGGAAAAGTGTCAAAAAGTACCTAATAAAATTTTTTTTTTCAAAAAAGTACCTAATAAAAAAATATTTTCAAAAAAATACCTAACAAAAATTTTTTTTTTCAAAAGAGTACCAATTTTTTTTCAAAATAGTTAAAACCATCATCCATAAACAAGTTCACACATCACCCAATACAAACACAACATAAGAACATCATCCAACACAAACCTAGAGTACCAAGTAACTGTTGGTGTTAAGTTGACCGTTTATTAAAAAAAAATTATAAGGTACTTTTTGACACTTTTTCATTATTATTATTATTATTATTATTATTATTATTATTATTATTATTATTGTTGTTGTATTTGTATTGGATGTTGTGTGAACTTTTTATGGATAATGTTTTTAGAGTTATATATTATATTGTGTTTGTATTGGATAATGGTACTCTTTTGAAAAGAAAAATTTTTGTTAGGTATTTTTTTGAAAATATTTTTTTATTAGGTACTTTTTTGAAAAAAAAAATTTTATTAGGTACTTTTTGACACTTTTCCCTAAGTTTAATTAATTTGTGATCATTAATAGTAATATACTTAGTCAAAGAAATATATATTCTTTTACTTATAAGTTATAATCATATTATTGTTCATCTTGGACTAGACAGGGTCGGTTTTAAGCCCATTTTGGTTAGTTGATCGTCTTGGTCTCTTAGGCCCTAAAATAAGGGGCATTAAATAATGAATGGTGCTATTCAAGCTGAGTTTTGAGCACACTTTTTAAGTGATTTGTTTTGTAAACTTTTGTTATATTGAAGTAATTTTAAAAAATAACGTTACAATAAATTATGTCTTGAATCATTTCTCTTGAAATTTTTTTTTTTTTGTTTTTGATATAATAAAGGACCTTCTTTTAAATACATTGCAAAAACAAATAGGGTCTATTAATCTTTGCTCGGCCTCTGAGTCTAGTCTATTTGTCCAATTAGATACTTAATATATACTCTTTCTGTCTCTAATTTTCTTCCCATTTAAAATATTTCACTTTAAGGAGGGAGAAATTTAATTTATATTTTTGACACATATTTAGAAAATAAAATATATCCATATGAGATCTTATTAAATTCGTTTGAATGTATAATTTTTTATCGTGTATTTTTTTATTATATGTATTTAGAGATATTAAGGTTTAACATTTCCATTGAAAACCGTGAAAAAATAAATGAGAAAAATAAAAATAAACGAAATGAGAAAAAGATAATCTAAGAATTAAAGGCCACACAAACAAGCTAAGCGTATTGCGCTAGTAGATTAGTACAAAACACAAATGTACAATCAAAAATGTGCTCTTACCAAATTCAAGAAAAAAATGATTCTCATAACCAACTCATTCAATATGTGAATTATTTGCCTCAACTAAATTGTTTTAAGACATGATACTTTTTCTTTGTTTTTCGCACTCAATGTATTCGCCGCCTCTGTGTGTTATTTGTAGATCTCTCAAATTTGGCCCCAAATCCGACTAAAAATTAGTGGGTGTAATTTGAAAAGTTCTATTTGTATTTTGAAATGACCCGACTCGTAAAAGTCGAAAATCTCGACATGAATATAAACTTGATACTTTTGACTTGTTTTTCAGTTTGATGGCAATATTTTTTAATTCATGTCATGATTTTTAGTCGGAATTCACTGTATTTGTAGTCAATTTTTAAAATTTTGATTCAGTATTTCTTTGGTGATGCCTTAAAATAGGTATGTTAGTCTTTTTTTATATTTAAATATTCTCAATGAAAAACAAAAAAGTTCATCATCATCATCAATATCCGATATCCCGCTCAGGGCAGAGTCTGGGTGAGGTAAGGTGACAAACAATCCATTCCCGTACTTAGGGGTGCTCACGGTCTGGTTTGGTCTGGTCTGACACTAAAATCAGACCAAACCAAAAATTTCGGTCTGGAAATTTTTAAGACCGGACTAGACCAAACCGTTCTACAACGGTTTGGTCTGGTCTGGTTTACGGTTTTTATTTTTATATTTATTTCCAAATTAATATATGTTTTAAGAAAATATTTCGCGCTTACAAACACTAAATAAGAAGTACAATTTGTAATTAGTTGATTTCATCAACATTAATCAAGTATATATTACTATATAAAAATAATAACATTTCAAAATATTTAAGTAAAAACCTGTTTTTTTTTAAAAAAAATTATGGTTTTTGGTCAAAGTACGATTTACGGTCTGGTCTGGTCTGAAAAGTTAAAAAATCGGGACCAGACCGTAAACCGTATTTTTTAAAAAGAAAAACAGACCAGACCATTTAGACTGTAGACCAGACCAAATATTCAAATTACGGTTTAGACCAAACTTTGTTCAGCCCTACCCGTACTCTTTTTAAAGAAGGACTAGAGGAAAGTGATCCATTTTTACCCTCATGAGGAAAAGAGCCCTGCATTTGAGGAAAAAGAGTGACAACTGAGAAATGACAATGATATAAAAAGAGAGAGAAAAGGGTTACAGAGAAAACAAAAGCTAAAAAAAATTAAAAAAGAGAAAAAAAAAGAGGAACTAAAAAGAAGAAGAGGAAAAAAACTATTAGCGATCCATAATATGAATCTGACATTTTCAACTATTCCTATTCCTATTTAGGTCCACGGAGAGACGCATCTCACTCAAAGTCCTTGACTCATTCGATTGACCAAAATTCAACATGATTCAATCCGACCTAAAATCTATCTGACTGATCGTTTTGACAGCTAGTTATGAATTATGATATGCAAATTCAATTATATTAGGAAAGAATACATTGGATCAAATTATTTTTCAAGCCAAATATGGAAAATGCTGCTTCAAGCAGAATATATGGCGCTATAATGCTGAAATAACCAATGCTATACAGTTTACACTCAAGAAAAGTTCGAACAACCTTCAATAAAAAAAGCATTTGTATTCAAAATCAAGAGACTTTTTTACGTAGGAATCAGGGCCGGCCCTTTAGAAGGGCAAGCTGGGCTTGTGCCCTGGGCCCAATAAAAGAAGTCAGAAATTCAAAAAAAAACCTACCCATACCAATATATAGCTAAAAATGGAAATAGTTCTTCACTTCTTTCACGCATTCCAGAGAGAAACAAAGATTAAGAATTGTGAATAAACCACGCCTGATTTCTCGCTTCCTCGCACCCTCGCCGTCGCCGCTGCTCCGACATTGAAGACAACCACCAACACCGCCAATTAATGTCATTCGCTGCTGTTATCGCCTCCAATTGGAATTTTTTTTGAGACGAAGACAGTCATTGCACTGCATACCTCAAAATCGTTTGACCTTAAACTTAAATCAATTGGAATTTCAAAACTCAAAGGTATTTTCTTTTTTTTGTTTATTGACCTAATTCAGTAACTTGATTTTTTATTGAGACCATGACTGTATTAGCAATTGATTTAGAAATTAGAATTTTATTTTTTAAAAAAAATCAGAAACTTGCGGACGGTTGCTTTTATGTTGATAGAATGATGCTTCATAATTCATATACATGTGTTGTCTTTATGTTGATGCAATTAATGTATTATGCTACAAGTGGTTTTGTTGGGTTGTGTTTCATTGTTTATTTTTGTTTTTTGACTTTTTTTTATTGTTTTATTGTAATTTGTAATCTTGTTTATTATCAAATATTAATTTAAGTAAAGCACTTTTATGAGTGTAACAAATTAACTGGTAATCTTTAATTTAATTTCTCAAATTATTCAAAAACAGATAAGATGATGTCTAAAAAGTATTTATGTGGAAATGAAAAACGAAAAAAAAGACAACGAACGGAAGAACTTTTGGAGAGACAAAGAGGTGCTATGGATAAATTTGTATTGCGAAATACAAGTACACATGAAGTCCCTGATGATGGTCACGATGACAATGTTGAAAATGATCATAATTTAAATGACAATGTTGGAAATGATAATGTTGGAAATGACAATGTTGGAAATGATAATGTTGAAAATGATACTGTTGGAAATGACAATGTTGAAGATGATGAATCTCCTATCGAGACTCCCATTGACATTTATGATCCAAGTAATTGGCCAGATAATCTTGATCATGAAACAAGAGACTTAATAGTCGAAAAAGGACCTATAAGGGAACTTGATCTTATATTTCCACTGGATGCTAGATCAAGACATTTTAGTTATACCTACTATTTGAGAAAGTTGAGAAATGGTGAAACTAGTGATAGAAAGTGGCTCGTTTACTCAAAATGCGTGGATAAAGTGTATTGTTTTCCTTGCAAATTGTTTAGTTCTAATGTTGTCAAGCATTACCTAGCAAGTATCGGGTTCAAAGATTGGAAACATCTAGGTGAGAGGCTTAAGCAACATGAAAACAGTCCTGAACATATGGCTAATATGAATTCTTGGAAGGAGCTTTGTGTTAGGTTGAAAAAAAATGAAACAATTGATTGTGAATTGCAACAAGAAATCATTAGGGAGAATGAGCGATGGAGAGAAGTTTTAAAGAGAATAATTGGTGGTGTAGAATTTTTAGCTAAATATAACTTGGCTTTTCGTGGTACCAAAGAGAAACTTTATGTAGAAGGTAATGGGAATTTTTTGGGAATTATGGAGATGATTGGAAAGTTTGATCCGTAATGAAAGAGCATATTCGACGATAAAAGATGGAGAAATTCACCATCACTATCTTGTCACAAAATTCAAGATGAATTGATATCTCTTTTGGCATATAATGTGAAAAATTCTATACTAAAGATTATTAAGAAGGCAAAGTACTTTTCTCGTGATTCTTGATTGTACTCCGGATGTGAGTCATAAAGAGCAAATGACCTTAATAATTCGATGTGTGAATATGTCAAATGTCAAAATAAAGGTGGAAGAGTACTTTTAGAGTTTTGAAAGTTGATGACACATCGGTTTTGGACTTTTAATGAATTGTTGAAGGTATTGAAATCTCTTGATCTTGATGTACTTGATGTGAGGGTCAAGGCTATGATAATGGTTCAAACATGAAAGGCAAACACCAAGGGGTTCAAAAGAGGCTTCTGAACTAAACCCAAAAGCTTTGTATATGCCTTAGGTGTCATAGTCTTAATCTCACCCTTTGTGATATGTCAGAGTCTTGTGTGAAAGCTACTTCATTTTTTGGAATTGTGCAAAGTATATACACATTATTTTCTAGCTCTCCTAAAAGATGGAAGGTTCTTACTGACAATGTTCCTGGATTAACTGTTAAATCATTATCTAACACACGTTGGTAAAGCTCTGGATTAAAAGTGTGAAAGCTATAAGATTCCAAGCCCCTCAAATAAAGTTTGCTTTATTAAAGATGCATGGTTCTAAAGAAGAATTGGGGATAAAGAGTCACGCTGGACTTTTAGCGAAATCAATCAATAAATTTGAGTTTTTGCTTGGCATGGTTATTTGGTATGATGTTTTATTTTATGTTGACATGGTGAGCAAGAAGCTGCAATCTAAGTCCACCACCATTGATGTTGCAATCAACCAGATAAATGTTGCTATAAAATATTTTGAGAAGTATAGAGATGAAGAATTTGTTCCTAGTTTGACTCATGCCAAAACTATTTGTCTGAAATGGGGGTTGAGGCTAATTTTCCAACCAAGCGTCGCACTCAACACAGAAGGCAATTTGATGAAAGTGATCATGAAGAAGTGATACAATCACCAGAGGAAGATTTTCGAGTCAACTACTTTCTAGTTTTAGTGGATATGGCAATCACCTCGCTAAATGAAAGATTTGAGCAAAACATTTGGGTTTTTATGTGATTCAAATAAGTTAAAGTCACTAGATGGTGAATCATTGAGAGCATGTTGTGTTAATTTTTGTGCGACCTATGCTCAAAACAATGTGCAGGATGTTGATATAGATGATCTATTTTCAGAGTTAAGAGTGTTACAGAAGACTTTGCTGGATGGGTTAATATCGCTATAAGTATTTTGGAGTTTGTCAAAGAAGCTGATTGTTTTCCTAATGTTTCGATTGCTTGTCGAATCTTATTAACTGTTCCTGTCACCGTTGCATCCGCCGAAAGGAGTTTTTCAAAGTTGAAAATACTAAAAAACTATTTAAGATCTTCAATTTCACAAGAGCGATTAAATGGTCTTGCAATGCTTTGTATTGAAAAAGATATGCTTGAATCTCTTGATTTCGACTCTGTTATTAGTGATTTTGCATCGAAAAATGCTCGTAGGAGAATTTTTATTTGAGTTTATATGATGTATAGACATTTAAAATTTTCCTTTTATGACAAGAAGCGTACACTTTTTCCTTTTATGACATTTTAAATTTTGGTTTTTTATGTTTATGTTATAGTCAGGGCCCACAATTAATCATTCGCCCCGGGCCCCTAAAACCTTAGGACCGGCCCTGGTAGGAATTTGAAATAATTATATAGTAACTGAACAATTTAAAACATTTATAAAATGAAGGGAAAAGTGTCAAAAAGTACCTAATAAAATTTTTTTTTTCAAAAAAGTACCTAATAAAAGTACCTAATAAAATTTCTTTTCAAAAGTACAAGAACACAACATAATTATCCAATACAAGCACAATATAATATATAACTCTAAAACCATCATCCATAAACAAGTTCACACATCACCCAATACAAACACAACATAAGAACATCATCCAACACAAACCTAGAGTACCAAGTAACTGTTGGTGTTAAGTTGACCGTTTATTAAAAAAAAATTATAAGGTACTTTTTGACACTTTTTCATTATTATTATTATTATTATTATTATTATTATTGTTGTTGTATTTGTATTGGATGTTGTGTGAACTTTTTATGGATAATGTTTTTAGAGTTATATATTATATTGTGTTTGTATTGGATAATTATGATGTGTTCTTGGTACTTTTTTGAAAAGAAAATTTTTATTAGGTACTTTTTTGAAAAGAAATTTTTTATTAGGTACTTTTTAAAGATAGACAAAAAAAGATAACGGAAAACTTAACCCCAGCCGTTAGTTGGTACTCTTTTGAAAAGAAAAATTTTTGTTAGGTATTTTTTTGAAAATATTTTTTTATTAGGTACTTTTTTGAAAAAAAAAATTTTATTAGGTACTTTTTGACACTTTTCCCTAAAATTAACTATCGTAAATGAAATGATTTAAATAAGGATAGTAAGTCCACCACAACAAATTTAAATTTTTTGTGACATTAGATAAAAAATGTCACTGATTTATATATTTAGTGTAATAATTATTGATTTTTAGTTTAAGTTCTATTATAAAGTGACTTAATGACACTTTATCTGGTCTTTAGTGACATATATAATTGTTACTATAGTCTATAGTGACATTATGAGAAATGTCACAAGATTCAATGTCGCAAAAAGCTTTAGTGTGATTTTTTATTATGCTGCTAAAGGGTCTAATAAATGTCACTAAATACTCTATATATACTAGTAAATATCCCACTAAAAGCAAATTATGTTGTAGTAATCTTATATGAAATCATCTCATCATGAGACGTGTAAACATAACCAATCTATTTTTTTGTTTGATCAAGATCGTAAGTTATTATTTTAAGGTTACAAGTGATCACTATAAAAATTTAAGCGAACACTTATAGTTATAATTACTTTGATAGTTATAAGTAATCACTGTAAGCTTGTAAGTGATCATTTCAAAATTAGAGTTTATGAATGATCATTTTAAAACTATAAGTGACCATTTTAAGCTTGTACACAAGACACACACAACTCACAAGAGGAGAATTGACTGCGCACAAGAGGAGAATTGATTGCTTACACGAGGAGAATTACTGATAAATCCTGTGACCATAAGGTTCTAACTTAAATTCAATTAATATTAAAAGAAATAATCTATTAAGTATCTATGTTAATCAATCTCTCTTTAATAATTAAATATATTAAATCATATATAAATTATTTTCCAGCCCATTTAAATTTCTTAGGATACCATAACTTTTACTAAAAGTATAAACAATATACAAGGATAACATTCTATAGGAAAACAATTAAAGGGAGTAGTTAAAACCATCACAAAGTCAAATTTTACTTTAATTCCCTCAATGATTTGACCTAATAAAGCTAACTAAATCTAATTGGTAAGTTATAACTTATTGCATTACACTCTCATCCAAGACATACAACCAATAATTTGAGCATCAATAGTTAGTACCTTGACAAGAATATCTTGTTGACCAACTCCATCTCTAGCTAGCTAGCTCCATGTTTACATATTATCTTTTTCTTTGACTCCTTGAAAACCGCTTCTATAAATAACCCTTTAAAAACAATTTAGTAAGCCACAATTTAAAAGCCATAAAACATCTAAATAAGCTACAAAAATGGCTAAGTTAATAATGAACTACTTTGTTGTTCTAGCTCTCTTAGCAATTTCTCCTCTATGTTTTTCACACAATACACATGGTGGGTATGGCTATCTTAACCCTCATTATTATGACCACTCTTGCCCACAAGTGCATCACATAGTCAAGACTATTGTTGCTAAGGCGGTTGCTAAAGAGCGTAGAATGGCTGCTTCTTTGCTTAGACTTCATTTTCATGATTGCTTCGTTAAGGTAATCTAATCTAATTACATAAAAGCTTTGTAAAATAGGCTTTTATGCAAACATGTTGATTTTGCTGGCTCACTTTTTCTCTAATAAGCTGTCAATAATAAATGTCTATTGTTAAAGAATTAACTCAGCCAAAACTTTAAATTGACGGTTGAGACTCTAAGATATGTTATATACTCTAACACGCCCCCTCAAACTAGAGTCATTTGGGCTAGAAGTGTGGATGCAATGCAGACCCTCTTCATATCTGGTGCGAAATATTTTCCTTGAATTTGAAGGGTGGTTGAGATTTGTACCCGTAACTTCTTGTCACTTTAACTCTGATACCATGTCAAGAAACCAACTCAACCAAAAGTTTAAGCTGATGGTTGAAGTCCAAAATATGTCATATACACTAACATCTAGTCACTAATTTTACCAATCATTTTCAATAATTGCTAGTTTATACACCTAGCTTAGCAATCGTAAGACGGGTCAAAAAGTCAATTGAACTAGCTAGCTAACACTTGATAAACAGTCATTTTCAATCCAAAGTAGCTTTATGACTAATTAAACTCTGTATTTTTGCTGTAAAAACATTGCAGGGATGTGATGCATCATTGTTGCTAGACAGTAGTGGAAACATAGTTTCAGAGAAGGGTTCTAAGCCTAACAAGAACTCGGTTCGAGGGTTTGAGGTCATCGACGAGATCAAGGCAGCTGTTGAGAAAGCATGCCCTCATACCGTCTCTTGTGCTGATATCCTGGCTATAACTGCTAGAGATTCCGTTGTCATTGTAAGCATTATTTGTTGTTTTTCCACATAAGTGTAGGAAAATTGCCTATATATTGTACTTATATACTCTACTATATGCCATCAGGCTGGTGGACCAAACTGGGAAGTGCCCCTAGGAAGAAGGGATTCCAGAGGAGCAAGTTTGAGTGGATCTAACAATGACATTCCTGCTCCTAATCAAACTTTTAACACTATTCTTACCAAGTTTAAACGCCAAGGCCTTGACCTTGTTGATCTTGTCGCACTATCAGGTTGGTTTCAAGTCGATTTTATTATAATGTTATATTCACATAAGAGATGTAAAATGGGCGAGTGGATGCAGTTATCCTCTCCATAATCATAGTCCCCTAAAATTTACATCCTCACTATCTACCCACCATCCAAGACGGGTAAAATTTTTATATCCACATTTGCCCACTTGGGTATCAATAGTTCACATCCATTCCACCCGTTATGGCCAACTAGGCATACTCATCATGGGTATAACCCGCCTCACCTTCACTCCAAGTCCGCGTTATATGTTTATAATTCCTTACGAACATAATTGTACAACTAATTTTATTTAAAATTTACAAAATTGATATAAATTAGTACATTCTTGATATAGAATGGGCGGTTATGGAGCATGGCGGGTGGATATATTGGGTGGGGTGGCTGAGTATGAAGCCGGGAACATCTCATACCTACCGCCTACCAACTATCCATGGCCGATAAGACTTTCTATGTCCATACCCATACCCACCCGCTGCCCATCAAATTCATACTCATAAGTCACCCGCTACCCATCAAATTCACTCATAAGTCACCCGCTACCCATCAAATTCATACTCATAAGTCATATCTGCCCCAACTAAGACGAATTGGGCACGAAACCCATATAATTTTACCCGTCTTTCATCCATACTACTCAAAATCTTGCAATTAAAATAGACAAAATTTGCATCAAAATTGACAATATTTATACCGGTGTAGGTTCTCACACAATAGGCAATGCAAGGTGTGTAAGCTTCAAGCAGAGGCTATACAACCAAAACGGAAATGGGCAACCCGACGCAACACTAGACCATTTATATGCTTCAAAGCTGCGCAGCCAATGCCCAAAATCTGGTGGTGATCAAAACTTGTTCTTCTTGGACTACCAAACCCCTTTCCATTTCGACAACAGCTACTACAAAAACATCTTGGCAAACAAAGGATTGTTAAATTCTGACCAAATTTTGTTGACAAAAAACCATGCATCAATGCAATTAGTGAAGCAATATGCTGAAAATATGGAGCTTTTCTTTGATCATTTTGCTAAGTCTATTGTTAAGATGGGTAATATTTCTCCATTGATTGGGAATAAGGGTGAAATTAGGCACAATTGCAGAAGGATTAATTCATATTAGTAAGGTTGGGATGTGTGTTTTGTTCTTGTTGGTTGTTTGTGGGGGGAAAAATGATGTAATTTATTGTGTGTTTTGATCTGTTTTTCATGGGTTTTTGTTTGTGTGTTTGTTTATGTCAAGAAGAAATTGTATATTAGTGTTTGAGAGTTGAATGAACTACTCTTAATTTAGTATTGATGAGTTGAATGAACCTCCATATTTATACAATATATTAAAACAAAATACAGCTGGCATAAGCAATTCACAAAATTGATGAGTTGTCATCTTCTCATGAGATTTTTTCCCCCTCGAAGCAAAGGTGATGTCATTAATCTTAAATGTTAAGGATGACTATAAGATGATTACTTTGACCATTATTAATACTTTAGTTGGGATTATAACATATACTATTAAAATTTAAAAAACAATATAATGAATAGTAGTATGTAATAAAGATGCACAAATTATAATCTATTATATTTGACTTACAAAGCACCATTGATTTATATTTATTTATTTAAAAAAACATTCATTCATTTACAAATTAATTATATTATTTTTAAATATACTTTAAAAAAAGAGTTCACTAAAATGCTTATTATATTATTACAATTTACAATGGTCTACTGCTTTAACATTATTATAAGGATAACTATATAAAAAAGTTTGAATTCCAATTTTCATGAATGTAATAAAATGTGTATTAAGAAATATTTAAAATGATATAATATTATGTCAAACTTATTCAATTTATTTGTTTTTTACATCAAAATGAAAAAAAACCGTGCATCGCACGGGGATTATCTAATTAATTAAATAAATAAGCCAACAGTTAACGCATGTTTGTCAAACACTCAAATATTCTTTTATACTTCCTCCGTTCCATTATACTTGCTACATTTCATTTTTTTTACGCAATCTAATACGTTATTTTATTCATTTATACATTATATTATACATATCTAAAATTTATAAAAATTAATATTATAAAAGTATGCAATTAGACGATTCAAACAAAATCTCACTTGATTTTTTTTTACGTACATATTAGTCGTAATATATAAAATTAGCTTGAACGATGAATAGTGCCCATAATCGAAATATAACAAGTATTTGGGAAGGAAGGAAGTAAATAAAACTGTTTTAATAGAAGTATAAAGTTTCTAAATCCGGGTTTAGTTAGTCCGGTTTTCTACCGCTACCATTTTCTGAAAGTCATTCAAAAAATCATTTAGATTCCTCGGGAAAATGGTCGGAGAAGGCGGTTGGGAGAATGCCGCCGCAGGGTCCATCGCCGGATTCGCAACTGTCGCAATCATGCATCCTCTCGACATCGTCCGCACTCGTTTCCAAGGTCATATAACATTTTTCCTATTTTATCATTTTTTGTTTGGTTTTGTATTGAATATTTGTGATTTACTCTGCATTTAATGATGCACGAATTGCAAATCTTCCAACTTCCAAGAACACTCCTCATGCTCTCTTCACCATTTCTCGTTTGGAGGTTAATTTTAAGTTTGTTTTCTTCTCATTGCTTTGATCTTTTATGATACCCTAATTTTAGCTTATTGATGTACGGTGAAATGAATTTAGAGCACTCTGGTTGTGTTATTTGATCGGCATGATGTTACACAAGTTTTAATTTGTTTGATTTGATGAAATGACCATAGAGTCATATGTAAAACCTTTTTGGCCCATTTGATTGATGGTATTAAACGGTGATAATGAAAATAATTTGTCGCGTAAATTTTCATCATGTATACTTATAAGTGCTATTATTTGCATTTGTTCATGCTATTTATACTCCTTTATGATAGTCGTTGTTACTTATTTCGTACATTATTTGGAGTATTTATGTTACTTTAGTCATTTTGGCTATTTATGTTGATTTTGTGTGGTTTTAACTATTTAAAGCATAATTCTTATGGTTTTAATGATGATGGAGTTTACCAATGTAACTTTAGCTCGGTTGAAGAAGTTTAACAAAGAAGGGAGCAAAAGGGTTTAAAAGTGTTCATAATGCAAAAAATTTGAGCTAAAATCGATAAATGATCACTTTTTTATCATAAATTTTGATAGAAATATCGTATTAATGTAAGGTTAGCGGAAATTAACTTTTGATCATAAAGCAAATTGAGTATGACATGAGAGTAATAATATTGTTATAAGACCAAACATCAAATGCCATCCATATGTCAACTCGTCTAATTGACCCATAAGGCTATAGCTTTTTGCACCTAAAATTATTACAGATGAGTTTTTTATTGTCAATTGTAGTAACTTGAGAAAGAAAAGTAAAAAGTAGTTGACTATGCCTATTTGTTTTAAGAAGCAATTATATGTAAACCTAAGGGAATAGCAAGTGAATGGGCAATCAGTCAGTTATACTTGGACCCCAAGCAATTACTTTAAAATCAGAAAATTATGTAAATGATGTAAATGCTAAACTCTTCATTACCAGTCATAAATAAATTTGAGCTTCATATTCACTTCACCAAAACTATTCTTTATTGTTTTGAGTTTTGATCACTATTTCTACTAATTTTCCAAATCAACCCACATAAAAATATGTAAAATGTAAACACTAAATCAAATAATCATATACAAAAATTTTCTCAGCTTTCTCAAGTTATCCAAAGGTAATTGAAATTTATGCTTAAGTTGATTAATGAAGTCGTATCTCAGGTAAGGCGAAAAAGGCCGTCTTATTAAGTCCCTACGTAGAAATTGGGATCATATAATGATTTTACTTCTTACCATATCTTTCTTTCTTATATCCAACAAATCACAGTATGTATGTAATCCAATATATATAGAAAAGCATGCACACATTAAAAATATGAGATTTGTGCATTAGATGAGAGGTTGTATATATTTATAACAATGCCAACTATTTTATGCAATTGCAGGTAAAATCGAAGATTATGTGGAATCAAAACCTTCTCTTTCTACTAATTTTCCTCTCAATTTCACAAACAAGTCAATCTTGGGGTTTATTTTCTTCTTCTTCCAACGCGGATTCGAGTCCAAATCAACCAAAAAATAAGGATAAATCACAAGGATTGGTAGCAGAGTTTTCTGTAGATGCAATGAATGATCCAAAGGCTGCTGAACTTCTTGAAAATGCAAAGAGAAAGCTTGGGGGGATGAATCCATGTTGGTTTAGATCATATCAACAATTATTTTCCACTTGTTCTGAGATTTTTGCTGCTGAAGAAAACAGAAAAAGGCTTGCTTGGCATTTAAGTGATTGTTTTCAGAAGGATACAGGAAGAAATTCTTTTCCTTCTTGTAGTGGAAAATCTTCCATGGTTGATTGCTTGAGGAAGTTGAATAATGATGATCATAAAACTTACCTTGAGTTTTACCTTCAGACAAACTCTATATGCCATCAGTTACAGTTAAGTACCAGATTTCTTGCGTTTAGTTTGCTTCCTTGCTTTTGTTTTAATGGTTGAAATCTGCTTTAGCGCCATTTCATTACCTCAACATCATTAAGTATTGGCTCCCACCTACATGCGTTCGATGTACGAGACGTCGTTTAATATGAGGGTCGCAACATTTTATTGTTCTGATGTATGTCACCTTATCCTTGTTAATAATTAGAAAGTTGTAAACTATTGATCCCAACTTTATAATTTTAAGAAGTGCACGTTTTTAATGATTCATTTTACTGTCGTTTATACTAATCTAAAACCAATGAACTATAAGTATTAAGTATTTGGTCTAATTGAAATAAGGGAACATTTTTGAAATGCAATTACTTCATAATCTAAAGCAATAACTTTATTTGCTTGATCACCAATTGGCTATTTGCAAATTTAGGAGCTAATTTGGCTCTGTTTTTAACTAATACTAATGCCTTTGTTGATGTAAGATACTGGTTAGTCACTTAATTTTATTAGAATAAGTGTAGGGTTTATATGAATTAATACACATTCTCATGGTTATTAAGTTTTTTGTACTGTTATTTGTTGGGTGAAGAACCAAGTTAACTGTTGATGATGATGCATTTGGGCGTCTAGAGGGGCAAGTATTAGCTTGTATTGAGGAGGAGAATCTTGAGTAGACTGGGGGGACTCACATGCCAAGAGCTTGAATGCTTGATGCAAGAAAATGTGGGAAAACATATAGAAATAGGACTACTCGACCAAGGAATGGGACTGATTAATCGAGCAGTAGTAGCATTTTGATGGTCGGTTCGATCGAGCAAGTGGGTGGCTCGATCTCTTTGATAGAACCTCAAATTTGTTGTTTTCACATGTGATTTTTTTTGCGAATTCCTATGTAATGTGTTCATTATCCTTAGGCTTATAAAAGAGGTTCGTATTCATCATCCCATCTCCTTTCTTTTAACTTGTGTGTCTTGAATATTCACAACATCATCTTACGTGAAATATGAAATGTGAAATCTGATAACAGTTATGCTATGATTATTATAGGTCTAAAGCATTCAAGTCTCAGTTAGAAGGCTTAGTGAATGATCTTAAAGATTCAGCACAGATTGCAGAAGACAAATTGAATATCATTGAGGAGAAATCTGATAATCTTTTACATAATTCAAACGAAATACAAGAATCTATAACATCCATCAACACTCAAACCCAAGTTGTTGTGGAGACTTTGAAGAACATGTTTGGATATATGGGTGTTTTGTTAAACCATTCAAAAGAAATAAATGAAACGGCTAATGATATCGCGACATCTCAAGTAGAGTTGCTAGAAGGACAGGGGAGGTTGAAAGAGAAACTAGAGGAAGATATGTTTAGAATTCAAGAATCTTATAATAATTTAGGTGAAGAAATAGCTAATTTACAGAAGAAAACTGTTGATGTAAAGCAAGGATTGAACAAAGTAGGAGAAGAAATGTTTTTACAGGTTAAAAATCTTCAAGGAAAAACTGATGATATTACTGAAATGGCGAAAATTTCCGTAGATAAGCAACAAGAGCTTCTTCAAGGTCAATCCAAAGCCATTGAAGGTCTTCAATCTCTTACTACATTTCTATCCCAAGCCCTTCAGGAGAGCAGGTGAGTTTTTTCTGGTGTTTGGCAAACGGCTGATAGTTGATCGTAGTAGTTGAATTGAGATGAAGATGCTGGTAGAGGCAGCTTATTGTAAATTTTTTGATTCATAACATTAAGTTGTTTCAACCAGCTAATTTACCAAACACTAGCATTAGATAGTGTCACGGACCATCCAACTTGTCAAGGAACTAACTCAACCAAATGCTTAAGCTTATCATGAAGGCCATGAGATATGTTATATACTCTAACACGCCACCTCACACGATAGCTCTTTGAGCTAGAAGCGTGAATGCAGCATAGGCCCTCCTCATACCTAATGCGAAATATCTCACTTGAATTTGAGGGGTGGTTGAGATTCGAACCTTTGTTACGTTGGCTTTTGATACCATGTCAAGGAACCAACTCGACCAAAATCTTAAGCTTATGGTTGAGGCGCTGTGATATGTTATATACTCTAACATAACTAAACACCCCAAAATTATTTTTGATTGAATTGAAATTTTCTCTCTCTTTCTTTCAGGGTTAATTTGGAACAATTAGTAGACTTTGCAAATGGGCAACATGAAGAATTATTGAAGCAACAGAAACAACTTCTACAAGCTAATGATCACCTGGCTAACAATTCAAAATCCATTTTAGCAGCTCAGGTTATTGTTTTTTTTTTATTATAGTTTTGAGAAGTTACATTACCAGGACTTGTTTCTGAATAGTGAATTGTGTGCATGCTGTTTATTTCTTTCAGGAAGCATTTGAGTCGAAACAAGCCAACATGTTTGCTGCAATTGATAAGCTCTTTGCTTTACACAATGCCATGTTGCTCGAATCAAGGCTTATTAAGGCTTTCTTTCTTTACTCCATCTTAATCCTTGTTCTGTACTTGTTAACAAGCACAAAGCAAACTTATTCTGTGAGGTGCAGGCTTTATATGGGTAAGTAGTTATATCTTTACTAATATGAATGGCCTATTCATGTGAAGCTTTTGACGATGCCATTACCAAGGGTCGATCATGAACATTAAGGTTGAGTACATTCAACCAGCCAAACCCCCTCAATTAGAACCTAAATGGGAGTCCTTTTAATGGCATTGAGATAATAAAATGTTGTCTGAAGAGAATACTTTGTTGGACGTACTTGTAATTTGTTTTATCCTGGAGAGAAACTCTTTCCTAGAAACCGAGTTTGTGAGCCTTTTTAAAATGTAAATTGATTCTTGCTCAATGCAGGGCTATGCATTGCATTCGCAATCGAATGTGCAATACTACGTTTTACCACAAACGATGTAGAACAATACATTGACCTAAGATCTCTAGTGAAGCCACTTTTCGGATCATTCGTGTTGATTCAACTTATATACACTATATATACATACAGGTACATTTTTTTAAGTAATCCCCTAAGGAAAACATGCATATTACTTAGTTATGCTGATTTTAAGTTTACACTTCATATCTTGTAGGGACATTGAAACATTAAACCATAAGATGTTGGTTTCTCTACTTGACAAGGTAAATGGGATGCATAAAGGAGATAGGTTTTCACGGGATGATGACGAGGATGACAGTGAAGTTGATTGGCTATCATGGGTAGAAGCCGAGTTGCCAGAAGATATTGGTGTTAAGGATGACCCTGATTATATGCTTCCAGACACCGGTGAAGAAGTGGGTGATAATTCAGTAGTGCTGAGCACAGTAAGAAGATATGATCTTCGATGTCGCAGTTAAGATTTACTCATGAAGTATATGATAATATTTCAGTCAGAAAATAACTGCTTAGTTCACAAGGATAATATTTTCCTTTAAAAATGATTGGTTGCAAGAGAAGATGTTACATTACTTTGATGATGATCGAACGAATAATTTGGACTAAGAAGATATGATCTTCGATTTAATTTAATTTCAGTAGTGCTGAGCATATGAAACGATGTCGCAGTTAAGAGAAGATATATATATATATATATATATATATATATATATATATATATATATATATATATATATATATATATATATATATAAACCATTTGTTGTTAAGGATGGTCATGGTATAAGATTACTTTTAGCGGTGAACAAAGAGGGATAATACTATAACGGTTAAAGGGATGAAAAAACTTTTAAAAAGTTTGTTCGTTGTTACTAACAACGAACAAACTATTTATTAATTTAACTTTTTATTCCTTTAAATATTATGACGTTGTCTTTTTTTGTTCGCTGGGTTGGGTCTAATTTGTTGAGATCTAGTGGTTTTGAGATTATTTTCGGGTTAAAAAAATTAAATGGTTTTGAGTCTAGGGTCTGAGGAGCGGAAGTATGGGGTCAGTGGTTCAAAACTTCAAATCACATTAAATAAATCAGCTAGTCTCCTGAGAAACCGTCTTTCTGAAAGACGTCTTTCAGGCCCAGCCCATTAAAGCTTAATATCTACGTTTACTCAATATTTTTCTTTATGGGCCAATTCAATTAGAGATGGTCTCTCATAAAGACCGTCTCTCACAAGAATTTGTGTAAATCTTTTTGTTTTTCTTTACTCCACATTGCTATTCCTTTGTTTCATTTACTGATTATTGGCATTCACTCTTGACTCTTCCTTCAATCTGTTACCTAATACTCCCTCCAATTTTTTTTTATTGTCCACTTTCCTTATTTAGTCAATTCACTCTAATTGTTGGCAAAGATTTTTTTACCTAAATACCCCCAACTACCCCAATTTATATTATTTAAAATACCCCATCTATCACATTTTCAATAATCATAATCACTTAAATACCCAAACTACCACCTTTACAATTATTATAATCACTTAAGATACCCCAACTACCATTTTTTTAAAATCCGTGTCCAAGCCAAAGTGGACAATAAAAAGGGGTGGAGGGAGTACTAGATAGATTTTCCGTTATAAATTTTTATCAATATGAATAATTGATACTCCTTGTTTTATAAAATTAATTCATTTACAACATAAATTTAATTATTAAATCTTTGTATTTGTTATGATATTATCATTATCAAATTGAATAAATAATTTATCATACCAAAATATCAAATCATATACTTATAGTAATTAATAATTAAGACAAATAAAATTTACAAGTGTTCAACCATAATAGATAGGAGAGAGAATTTAGTTGAAAAATAACCAAATTAGTTAGCTTATTCATTATGTGAATGATTTTTTTTATCTAAGTTAAAATAAAGATTTTCATGTATATTATTTTTTTTAGTTTATATAAAAAAATATAGTAATAAAGATTGTTCTTCTTTTCTCCTTTCCCCAATTTCCTGTCCTTTTTTCCTTCAATTTATACGGCAGCCAGATACCGGCAACGTTATCTTTCTTCGGTCGGTAGCCAACAACCTAATATGGGGGCAACAATCATTTTGAAATCGTTTCACCAAGAGACGATCCCTCAAAAGTGTAGTTACACTTCTTATCCTTCCTAGTCATAACCTCTAGTTTTGCGTTAAAATACCATAATAGATTGTAACTGCATTACAATATGAACTTTTTATAATTTTTAATTATGTTAAAATCGAGTATTAAAGGTTTGAATAAGTACATTGGTGTGTGTCCCAAACTAAATAGAACATATAGGACGGAATGAAGGGTGAATATATTTTTTGATATGAAGAACAGAAAAAATTAAATTTGTAATATACGTGGACCAAACTTAATTTAGTCATACATATAATCAATAAAGTTTAGACGGCCCGTTTGGTTAGTAGTACTAAATTGTGGTATGGGAATGAGTTATAGTAAACAATTTCATCAAAAGTTTCATATCATTCCCATGGTAATGAAACTTTGATCACAAAAAAGATTTTTGTTTACAAATTTCCATAATACTACCTAATACCACATTTCCCAATGGTAATGGACTGAAATGAATTTTATGAAGAAAATGAGATGATTGAAGTTGGACAGGCATGTCCATTAAGGTAGCCAAGATGTTTTTCAACCAAAATTACACTCGTTTTGCATTCCCATTACCACCATTTATAACCTACCAAACGGTCTGAGTGAACTATGAATTATAGAGCCAAAGTAAGATGTTTTAAACCCAATATCCCACACAATTTAGTATCAAAGGAAATGAGGATAGCGAACAGATCATACACGTGCAACCTCTAATGAGGGTAGCCATCGGATGGGTTTGAGTTTATTTTTTGATTCCTAAATTCTTTTTATTTTTAGTTTCACTTTAGTTTGACTTTTTAAAATTTTTAAAATTATAGGAAACAATTGATTAAAGTTAGACTGGACATTGCTATTTTATTTTAATATAACTTGCTATAACAAGTTAAAGAAATCGGCAAGTCCTTCAGAAGAAAATGACATAAAAAGTTCAAAGTTTTATGGGTTAAATAAAAAGTCCGACATTTAATACATTATCACCTAAAATTCAAACTTTTAATATTATATAAGTACTAAGTTGACTAAACTTATTTCACAAGAATAAATTCTTGTGAGAGACGGTCTCATTGAGAGACCATCTCTAATGAGGTGATCCATTATATATTTTTAAAAATATTATAAGTAGGCATTAAGAATGATATAAATAGACATTTAAGATATTGAAGTAGGCATTAAGGATACGGTAATAAGCATTAAGGATAATGTAAATAGGCATTAAGAATACGCTAAGTAGGTATAATCTCTAATGGGTTGGGCTTGAGATGCGTCTCTCAAAGAGACGGTCTCTCAAGAGACTAGCTAAACTTAATTTAGATGTAAATGTAATTAAATAACACAAATTCTTGTGAAAGACGGTCTCTTTGAGAGACATCTCTAATTGGGTTGGCCCATTAGGGAAAATGTAGAGTAAATGTAAACAATAAGCTTTAATGAATTGGGCCTGAGAAACATCTCTCAAAAAGACGGTCTCTCAAGAGACTAGCCGATTAAATAAAAAGTTACAACCCATTTATCTAATTACAAAAGTATTTGATATTTGTGCATATGTAATTGCAAACGACAAAGGTAATAGGATTTCAATCCCTAATAGAATTTCAATCCCTAATTATTTATGGTTATGATTTTTTTTTTAAAAAATTACCTAACAATGGATTGAATGACCTAATATTTATGATAATCTATGATGTTATTACGCGACTCCATGTAAAGTATACCAATTCAATTTTTTCAGAAGGAGCTTAATAATAATTCATTGATAAAAATGTCATACAACATCTACAATAGAATAACAATCAATTAAATACATAATAATTTTATTGAAACAAAATTTCTACGTTGTATGATTATGATTGATAAACATATTCTGTAAATTTTTTTAAATTACAAGATAGGCTAAGCAAAAGGGTGAACTAAGTGAAATTCAATTCTAAAATTTGGCCAAGATATACGATATTTGCTGCATTGAGATAAAAAGTCGATTCTCAAACCCTTTTTTTTTTGTAATTAAAGGGACACGAATTGATACTTAGATAGGGAACAAGTGAAAAGAAAAAAGGTCCAAATACAGATGTCCCAAAGAGTCAAAAAGAGGGGTCAATCCAATGTTATCAGAAGTGTGGAAAATAAAAGCGACGATCACGCTAGAATAAGTATAAGAAGCACAAACTTCCAACACCATAATATTATTCACTATTCATGTGTGGAGACATGGAGTTGTTACGTTACGTGATTCTTACGGCCTTCCAAAAGTCAACAAACAATGAGATTATATTATATGACCTTTCAACATTCACCAAAATGCATGCGTCCCTTTATTCCTTTCTTTAACATCTCCATACCTTTATTAAGCATCCCATTTATCATAGGATATTGACATAAGCTACAAATATTGGTATCCATGATGAAATAGGTTGATGCCTTGATGGTGCCTAAAGAAACTCGTACGCGTTCATGCAGTGTCGTTTCTGACAATTTTTAGACCTTAGGAGAAAGATAAAAAAAAGGAGGCCCTTGAATAAGTTAAGTTTCAGTTCTTTTTTCTCTAACTATTCATCATATAATTTCTCTTTTATATTATGATAAAGTATTTATGCACAAACTAATTTTTTTTAATAAGGATTAACTCAATTTGGTCCTTTCATAAGCTGGGCCCTGACTGATTGCACCATAAAACTACCCTTAGGAACAGCCCTGCGTTCATGCAATGCAACAAGGCAGGCGATGACTTATTAGAAACGCTTTAGAGCATAATTTATCTAATGTTATCACTCTATAGTGAACCTACACTATGTAGGAGCCTATTCTTTCACATGTACCTGATAGCACAAGTTTCCTAAATTGTGGTTTTCTAATCAAAGGTTTAGAATAATTCCTTACAAGCAATAAGGGAAATGAATTTATTTCTTATAAGTTATAAGTGGTGAAAATCAAACCTCTATCACAAGGGCGGCATTATGGTTCAATAGGGCAAAGAACGTGTTCATAATTTGAACTCCGTCTTCGAAAATGGTGTTCACATATAGTTGGGTCGAGAAATTTTCATTTAGACCTCCATATCATTCACTAAGCATGACCCTCTATCATTTCAAGGACATTAAATAAGAGAGCCATATCTCCCTCATTTATTTTCCTAGTGACTATTTACAACAACAATAGTGTTGCGATAACATACACTATACCAAGTGAATCGACTATCATAGCATTACTGGTATACAACGAAGGCAAATAAGCAACGCAGAGGAAAGACACAGTAACAAATATCACTTCCTAGAACGAGAGAACGACTAAACATGTTCTCGTTTTTATAAAGGGATAAAGGTATTTTATTCACGTGAGAATACAGTAGGAGCATCTCAACATCCTCAAACCACTCATTGGTCACCACCTTCATTCATCGTCACACATTATAAAGTAGCACAAGGTTTTTTCCTTCTATACATAAAACAAAGCTTTCCCAATTTACTATTAAACTGAAGGACAACGATAAATCGGTTGTCAAGAAAGCTTGCTTCCAATTTTTGGTTTTACTCTTTCATTTAAATATTTAGAAGAGTTAGGAGACTAATCTGATGTCATCAACAAGTATGACAGAGATTTGATTCAACCTTCATACTTTATCATCATGGAACCACCACCTGGTTTCCTTCGGGGATCTTCCATTTCTACAATTCTTCACATAGCGATCATTATCTTCAGGCCTTTCCTGTAAAATTGAATCCAATGTTATTAACTTTCTCGCGGAACCAGAAAAGGAAAAGGGCTGATGACAATTTATACACTTCTGGCTAACACATCTACTATCACATCTCTACGCGTAGAGGTGTTCATTCGGATCATCGAGTCGATTTCGGGTTGGTTCATTATCGGGTCTTATGTCCACATTGATTTTTACAATATTTTAAGTTCATCTTGAAGTCAAATCAAATCGAGTTCGGTTTTAGAGTCTGGTAAATATTGGATCATCCAGTCTGTTTTAGACACCTCTATCTACGCGATAAGCCGATAACATAAACATTATGAACACCCGTTAAATAATTAAAAGCCATTGAAATAATAGAGGATTAAGGGTGCACCTTCACTGTAGAGCTCGATAGCATTGAGAGGATGCTAATACAGATAGAACTCACAGTCATAGCAGGAGACCATGAGTCATACAGAATATCTGCAACAATGACCATAATTATCATTAAAACTGAAATTTAACAAGTCTTCTTCCATGACCTATAATATGCAGGACAAGTCTTCTTCCATGACCTATAAGATGCAGGACGATGTATAATATGACAGTTGAGTTGCTATCTTGATTAAAAAATAGACTTCCATCCAATTATCCGATCATAGAAATCTAGTGTTGGCATACTAATTTTCTCTCTCTCTCTCTCTCTCACACACACACACACAAACACTCAGCAAGACTTCTGCGTTCCAAATTAACACATCAAACAAGCAAGTTCATACATTAAACACGGAACAGTCCTAAATGCTGGCCAATAAATTATCAAGCTATAGAACCTAAAACTTTAGAAAATGACCCCCTAATTAATCAATGAGCATTTTAGAACACAACAAGACAAGTTATGTAACACCCCAAACCTACCAGAATCACAAGTCAATCACAAATCTAACACCAACAACTGTCCCCAAAACCAATACACTTCTTTTAGTGCATTACTTCACTCATACGCACTCTACGATAATTTTAAGATGTCACTCCTCTATAAGCAAGTCAAGGATCTTAAATATGTAAACTTTGTTGGTAGATGGTATGAGTAGTATGTCAAACTTTTTACAAAAATCATGGGAATATTACATGTTGCACAATAAATTTATGAAGGCCAATGCAATAAAAGAAGAACAAATTCTGGAAAGAAATGACTCAATACATTAAATTCAAATAAAACAACTGTAAGCATATCCCATCGAACGCACTTGTCTTGGTGTGAAGTAATGCCTAATCAGCTTGCAAGCAGTGGAATGCTCTACAAGACAACCAACATGATAACTTCAAAATGCTTAATCATTTCCCAAGAATAATCCTTCCATATTCAAACACTTACTTGCCAAAATAGAGTGATAACGAAAAGGGAGCCAAGTAGCCAACAAAAGAAAGTTATGTCCTCATATAGCTCACAATTCGATGTTAACTATAATGAAACATGATAAGAACATTTACAAGATATTAGAGTCTTAGGTTCGAGGGACAATGATTTGATTACCATATCAACGGGAAGACATCTAAAATTCATCTCGAATTCCCACAGCATTGAGGATAATGAGGATAAACGAATAAAATAGGACAACTCAATAAACAAAACAAAGCAAGAATCAGACAAAATGCAACCCTAAACATAAATTTCTCAAAAGGAAATTTTACCTAAGCATATATGCCCGTTACTATATATATGAGGGTGAATTGGAGCAGGGGCCAAAAATATCACCTGGAAAACCCATCAATTAGTTCCATATAGTTATCCATCAAAAATTAATGGTTAATGCTAAGGTAAAATCATGAAAAGTAAAGATGATATAAAAAATTAAAACCTGAGGTGCTTCCATGGGATAATGCTCAGGAAAATCAACTTGAAGTTGGTATATTTCATTTGCATAAAGTGTACCTGGGGCTCCAATCACTTCAATGATCCACCTTTTCCAGAATTCCAACAAAATTAGGGGAAAAATAGATGCCCAAAATGCAAAATTGAAAATTGAAAAACACCCACAACACAAAATTGACAATTGAAATATACCCATAAATTGAAATCTAACAATTCAATGTAAACCCTAAAAAATTGGGAAAAGGAAAAACCTTTGAAGGTTATCAGTAACTTTGTGATTGAAACCAGCAGGAGGATTAAGCTGCCACTCAGCGAGTTCCTTTTGGAGTCTATTGCTAGCTATTTTGCTCAGTGTCTGGAACGATATCAAACAAAAAAATTAAATTGAAATTGTGAAATTGAAAAGGCAGAAAATTATTATATCGATTAAAATAGGAAAAAAAAAAAAAAGAAAATGAACCTTGCGAGAGGTGGCGGAGGAGGTAGTCATCGTTCTCGCAAATCTCTTGGCTTCGTGAGATTTGATTGATTGATAGAGAGAGAAAGACAGATAGAAGGGAGCAGAGTAAACGGAGGCAGAGAAGAAGAAAGCAAAGAAGAAAATAAAATACATTGGAATTTGGGACGACGAAAAAAACAAATTAAAAAATAAAAAAAAAAAAAGAAAAAAGGTGTTTTAATTCTGTAACAAAAATTGTCCACTAGTACATGGGAACGTATCTATTAATGCATGGTAATTAAAATTGTGAAAAAAACTTATTTTCTCTATTCTTATTTGTTTGTTTATTTATGTTTTTAATAAGAGAGAAATTTAAATTAGAATATTGAGATATATTTTTATATTAAAGATAAACTCTATTTAGATGAGATAATGTTAATTTATCTTGATGTAAAGTATTTAATATATACTCCTTCCTATTTAAAATAATTGTCCACTTTGGGTTGGATACGGATTTTAAGAAAATGGTAATTGAGGTATTTTAAGTGATTATAATAATTGTAAAGGTGGTAGTTGGGGTATTTAAGTGATTATAATAATTGAAAAGGTGGTAGGTGGGGTATTTTAAATAATATAAGTTGGGGTAGTTGGGGTATTTAGGTAAAAAAATTTTGCCAAAAATAGAAAGTGGACAATTAGAGTGACTTGACTAAATAAGGAAAGTGGACAATAATTTTGAATAGGAGGTAGTATAAAGTTTACAATTTTGTTATCATGCGTATTTTAAATAGGAAAATTTGATTCTAAACATATAAACTTTACGTGATTTGCTTCTAAAGGTTTGAACTTGCGTTTATCTTTTAAAAATGCTCGAACTTTAGAAGGTTTCCGCTTTTAAAGGTGCAGCTGGTTTTAGTAACCTGAAACAGCAGGTTACCATCTTCATTAATGACTTCTTCATCACCTTTAACTTCTTCATCAATGGCACACAGCAAAACCTTCAAAATCAAAATCACAGACAATCGAATTGGAGGAAACCTTCAAAAAATTTTCTGAAAATTTTTAATTTTGGGTATTCTTTGAATAATTTGGAGTAAACCCTTGAATAATTCTTTGAAATCGACTTGAAGGAACAACCCACAATCGAATTGGGCATACAAAATCACAAACAATCCAAACACATGAAAAATACTCATTAATTATTTGGAGCCGAAATCAAAAAAAGTTTCAATCTTTTCCTCTCATTAAGATTTATTGCAAATTTAAAGACCCAAAATTGAATGAAATAATAAGTAGCATAAGTAGCACCAGGTAGGGGTGAAAGTTTGGTTTTTGGTTTGGATTCGATACAAATTCAAATCATACAAATTCAAATCAAACCGAATAAAATTCGATATTGATATTTTGAGTCCAAATCCAAATCATAATATTTATAATCCAAATTGAACCGAACCGAATTTTAAAATACCAATCCAAATTGAACAGAATTGCACCGATTTGTATCTTTTGTACTGAATGTCAAATTTGCATGTATCGTTTCAAACTTATTCTTTCTAAAGCTCCTAAATAAATATTAATAATTTTAGGGTTTTTAATTTGAACAAGTAAAAAACATTTAACAAAAATCTAAAAATAAGGGCAAAAATTCAAACAAATCAAATAGAAGATATAACATGCCTTTAACATTTCGGTTTGTTCGATTTTTTGGTTTTGTTGGACCCTAAACCGAGTCCAAACCGAACACCAAATTATAATTAAAATTCAGTCCAAACCAAACCAAATTTAAAATATAGTCGAACCAAATTACTTATTCGATTTGGTTTGGTTCGGTGTTTGGTTTTTCCCCAAATTACACACCCCTAGTAAAAGGGGCTAAACCCAAATGGGAAAGGACCAAATGGTGAAGAACAAACAAATGGTGAAGCTTGAGGAGGATTTGGAAACATGGGTACCATAGTTCTCAATGCAATTCAAATCTAGGGTTTATATGTGTGGGAATTGGGGAAAACCAAGGCAGTGATAGTAGAGATGTGGAAAGTGAAAGAGAATAAGGCGAAGAGAGAGAGAGAGGAGGGAGGGATTGTTTAAAGCGTGAAAAGGAGGTTTGAGATTGTAGGGAAATGGAGGTTTGAGGCTTGAAGAGGTTGAACAAAAATGAAGGACATGAAGAGGTTGAAGATGAAGATGATGAAGAATCGGTCATTTAGCCGGTAACAGGTCATTCGCATCTTTAGATGCGGAGACCCCCCAAAGATCAAACGTTTAAAAAAACGTTAGTTCACACCTTTAGAAGCAAATCACGCAAAGTTCATACGTTTAGAATCAAATTTTCCTTTAAAATATTGACGCTTAAAAATTTATTTCAAGATGCGTGCGTAAAGTAAAGTGTACAAAAAGAAAAGAAGTAACATCCTTGATAATACTATCTTTGTCCCTAACAAATGGGTATACTTTGTTTTTTACATCGTCATTTTAATCTTTTTATTATTTTCTTTTATGAAAGTATTTTTATTACTTTCTTTTATTTTTGCATACGGTTCTCCTTTAATATCTTTATTCATTTACATATTTCAAATGATCCAATTACTTTCTAATCTTTGTGTAAAGTTTTAAAATCAAGAGAATATCAATCATGACACATTATCAAAATTGACAATAAAACTCATTTTCTTTAATGCCAACAAAGTGAAGCAATATATTCATGAGTGAGTCGTGTATGGATCTAATTTACCTTAATATATTGTGCACATTTCTTAATATATCTTCGTCCAACTAAATTCATACCAGACTTTTACCCAATTCAGTATTTAAAACTAGGAAAAATTAAAATTAATAATCTAACCTTTCACCTATTCGTTGTGAATAATCCCAATTTTGGATTATTTTTTAATAATTCAACATTTGCCTTTAGTTTGCTGTCAGCATACTAAAAGGTATGCTGACAGCAAACTAAGGGCAAATGTTGGATTATTATTAAATAAAAGATTGTACTGATAGCAAACTAAAGACAAATGTTGAATTATTAAAAAATAATTCAAAAGTAGAATTATTTACAACGAATGGGTAAAACATTAAATTATTAATATCAATTTTTCCTTAAATTTATACTTAGTAGTGGAATACTTTACTATTAAACTTCATTACAATGATAGATATGAAGAATATTAGTGAATAGTTTGATCATTACTTATTTAATGTATTTAATTTAATTAATCTAACGTACGTATAGCTTGGATCTACGCATACAATATACAACAATAGAGGATATATTTAGGTAAAGTTAGGGAATGAGCTAAAAGACACAATAGCACCTTATAATATACAGAATTACTGCTACTCTTCCAGCTCGTTTAAGCACCTTGGGTGCTCGTTCGAGCAGTACCACCTGACATCAATTGGTTTGTTCTTTGCTTGCTACAACGTGTCCCTTGGTCCCCTTTGCTCCCAAAGCACATTCCAATTGCCTTGATCAACAAGGCTAAACCCAATTCAAAACACTCTAATCATGATCCTTGCACACTAAGCATATGTGTACCATTTCCAAGTCTTAGAGTATCCTTTACCAATCAAGATAACCTCAAGGTCTTGCACAAAATTGTTATACCAATCTTTGAGAGTCCATAATCTATACTACCTTGAAATTTTAGTTGTTTACTTTATCTGAATTATTTATTAACCTACTATCATAATCATGAGTTGGTTTGTAGGTGTTATTAGTTACACAATACTCGCAATAACGGGTCCAAGGTGATTGGAGTTTCTACATTCGTAGTGAATGAGTTTTTTTGGGGTTTTTAATATTTCAATAGAGTTTTGATCAAATTGACTCTTGATACCAAGTTAGATAAAGAAAGCAAGTTTATTTTATTTTATTGCTTGTATTTTTCAATAATTGATGTATATTAGATGCCTTCTAGTTAAAATTGAGAGTCCTAATTAATTTGAAAAATATGTATTTCTCTAACTAACTAAAGAAAATACAGTGAATGAGTTTTTTTGGGTTTTTAATATATATATATATATATATATATATATATATATATATATATATATATATATATATATATATATATATATATATATATATATATATATATATATATATATATATATATATATATATATATATATATATATATATATATATATATATATTATTGTTGGATAATAAAATAGAAATAAAATTTTTAGATTAATTATTTTTCTAAATATTCATATGGTGTCTTTCATATTATCTTTTAGTTAGAACTAACTAAAAGATAATATGAAAGACACCATAAAAATATTTAGAAAAATAATTAATCTAAAAATTTATTTCTATTTTATTATCCAACAATTTTATCTCAAAATCAAAGGTTTCTTTTATCTTTCAATTTTGTATAAGGCCAAAACTCATTTCTTCCTTTATAATTAAAATTCAAAATCTCACCTTGCTAATAAAAATAAGGAAAAATAACCAAGAATAATCTAATCTTTTCATGATTTTCCTACAATAATTTAACCTATTGAGAACAATCCCAACTTTAGGGGTATTTGCCTCAAGTAAATTTGGGTAATCCGATGACCTGTTATAGTAGGTAATTCACCAAAAAAGTAACTTGAAAATTAATTTACAATTAGAGAAAAATTTTGAAAATTTACATAAAAAAATTTAAATAATAAAAAGAATCATAATGTTTTTTTGAACAATTTTTAACGTTTCTTCCGACCTTTTATTATAATTTATTTTTTTTTTAAAAAAAAATAAAACTTGCTATAGCAATTCAACCGGTTATCGGGCTTACTCTAGGAAAATACCCCTCAAAGTTGGGATTATTCATGGTTAATCAATAGTTGAGATTATTATAGAAAAATCATGAATAAGTTGGATTATTCTAGATAATTTTTCCTAAAAATAAAGTGAATCTTCTTGACTTAAATACAAAGTTCTCCATATATTAAATTTCATCGATCCCTTTCACATATATTCCCCTTATAGAATTAAAGTATATTTTTTGGTCACTGCTCTACAACTATCTTGTCTAGAATAATGACAAGTATTGATACATTTAGCTTAACAACGTAACACTACCATACTAAAGTCATGAAGAATATGTCATCATTTTTTTGAGAATCGTATCAATATAATTTAAAAATTAAATTAATGATAATGTTATATATACTCGATCATTATATTCACTTATCCGAGTTGCTTACATAAATTAAAAGTCAATTATAATTAAAAAATGGTATATAATATATTGCATTGTAATTTATTAGTATAATAGGAGTAATCTTTACAAAATCAAAAACATTAAAATTTAGTAGTATAATTTTTTTAAAACTTTGACTCAAAAGCTAGTTTTTTTTGTTTTTTTTTTTTAGAAACACAAAAGCTAGTTTTAGGATCTACTAAATTTAATTGTTTTTGAAAATATCAATAAATTATACTACAATATGAGTCTCATGTCTTTTATAGGAGTCAAAAGAGAAAAAAAACATAGAGTGTTTCTTAGGAATTAGGGTGATTATATATTGTTGAACAGATTGTTCAAATATAGTTGATTCATAACATTAATTTGTTTCAACCACATAATTTAATTACCAAATTTTAACATTATATGATTTGCCATCTCATTATGTATTGGTGCCAAAACAAGCTAGAATTGTCAAATAATGTAATTCCTTCATTCTTTTTTATCTTCCTATCATGAAATTTGAAAAAAGAACCAAAACAAATAATACATACACACATTAAATACCATTAGTAATGGGTAAAATAATGTACGAGATTTTATAGATTAAAGTGTACGTATAATAATGTCACTATACTCCTATTTCATTAGGTGTATATCAAGTTCATTACATAAAATAAAAGTAAATTACATTGAAAATCAAAACCATACAATCTATTGATTTTATTGTACAATAGTATAAGACAGTTTGATTGTGAACACGACATTTGCCTTTTTTTCATTGGGCGCTATTAATGGAATTTCACTAATTGACATTTCTTTTTTAATTTGCCATATTTATAAATTTGCACTTTTGAAAAAATTTAAACATTGATGGATGCCATAAATTACAATTATTTCAATTACACCATTATTATAAATGTATTGTTTAAAAAATTAGACTAGGATATATATGATGTATTGTGTAGAAAACTATATATTGTCTGATAAATTATTGTAGTTATAGATCATTAAAATTATACTACATAATAAATTACATATATTCCAATTATACTGCAATTTAGGAAATTACTAAAAGTACATAATTGCCTTTTTTTTCCAACAATTGTTCTTTAAAATGAAATGACATAAAATTTATGTAATAATAGATCATTAAAATCAATTATATATTTACATTGTTAGACTACCATAATTACAATTTTGAATTTTAGGAAAAATGTCAAGAATATTGAACCGAATCGCAATTTGGTAACAAATAAATTAATGCAAAAAAGTAGCCAATTGTAATCAGTCTATATGCAATCAGACTATCTCAACTACCAACTATAGTGCAATAAAAATCAATCAACTTAAAACATTGTCTGATTTTCGGTAATACAATTATTCCTTTTTAAAAATGTATCAACACTTTAATGACAAAAATTACAATATAAATAGTCTAAAATTTGATATTTTTATCAATCTAAATTTTTATTAAAATATATATTTAAAAATTTATACATTTCACGGGTTTTTCTATCCCAATATATATTAATTTCTATAGATTAAAGTGTAAATAGAATAATATTCTCAAATTTCATTGATTATTAAAATAGAATGATTTCAAATTAAACGAATGTTATGAAATTTCCAAATTCAAAATATAAAAACCAAAAAAATTATTTTTATTAACCAAATAAACCCCCATCATTTTGGTAAATTTGTTATAGATAATCCAAGGTAATGCATTCTTTGCTAATAATTCCATATTTTGAAAATTTTAAATTAGATAATCTAACCTTTGGATATATTTTGTTGTGAATGGACCTTCGTTGCAACGAATTAGTTAAAATCGGCCAAGAAGCGGTTAAAATCGAGCGATTTTAACTGGTTCTTTTCAACAAAGGTCCATTCGCAGCAAAATGTATGCAAAGGTTGAATTATTTAAAAATTTTCAAAATGCGAAATTATTAGCAAAAATTAGACAATAGGTTAGATTATTAAAAAAAATCTATTTTTTCCACCATAAAAACTAATCTCATAATTTTGGGAATTCCACGTGGTAGCCTTGAACTTTCGGCTTTTTCACATGGTAGACAAATATTTTTTTAATCCATGTGGTGACGTTGACCTTTCAACTTTTATACGAGGTACACAAAAGAAATTTTTTTTTGTTAACTTTATGCTATTTTTAACATAACTAGTACTACCTCCTATTCAGCCTAAATGTCTCATATTTTTTTGACACTATTCACTCATCACTCTTAATTTATATTTTACTCTTAATCTATAAGTTAAAACATAGTCATGTGGGATCTTGTTTGATTCGTCTCAACTCTCAATACAAGGATCATTATATATCAAATTTTTATAATTTTTAATTGAGAATAATTTGAGATATTAAAGGTTAAAATGTTGTCTCGACAAGTGTGAAAAACTAAATGGGACATTTAGGCTGAATAGGAGGGAGTAGTATAATGCCCGTGCAATGCACGAGATTTTTTAATCTTTCATATATATAGTATTTTAATTATTTTGATAATTTTTTCTCAACATATTATAAATTATTTAGATAAAAAAATATTTCATAATTATATTAAAAAAATTACATACTCGATCAAAATTGATAATTCAATATTAGTCCCACATGAATTATATGTAAATATAATAAAAAACTAAAATATTATATGTTTAAATGATAAAAATAAGTAATTAATATGAAGGAACTGTAAGAATATTTTATAATAATCTAAGTAAAGCTAAAAATCAACATTGAAGACTGTACAATAAATGATAATTGAGCAAATAATAAAATAATATTTAATTCAAAAGTATAATTTAAAGTGACACGTGACAAATAATTAGAAATCTTCAACTCTCATTCTACATCCAGCTCGTATCGAAGTGGTTTCTCAATTAGTATATACTAGGTATTTTAAACTTTTTTATATTACATGAAAGTTTATTGGTAGTATTTTTTATTTGTTGATGAATGTTTTTCGCCTTTGCAAAGCTAAGAACAATAAAAACAAACTCATTGGTATTTTGTTGTGATATATATTCAAATATTTTCTAAACATATGTATCCCAAAGTTTGCATGAAATTCTATTATCCCTGTTACAAAACTTATTACCATAGGTTTGAATTTCTTTTTATCAATAATAATTATCTTAAACTGTCTAAAAAATAAAAAAAAATAATAATTATACGCATACTATGTATCACACAACTTCAAAGTTATGCATTTTATAGGTGGAGTCATATGAACATCACTAATCGACACCACTTGTCCAATAACATCTATCCTTTTAAAAAACATATTCATTAGATCATATCATATGTTAAAATTTAATAATATTTGTATTAAAATTAAAATTTAATATATAGCTTATTAAACTATAAGAATAAAGAGGTAGAATACATACCGCATAAATAAGACATATCATAAGTTTGTGATAGAAGATCAGAAAATGAGACAAATTTCATCACATATGGTGGAATCTCCACATCGTCACAAATTTTGACATTAGTAAATCTTGTAAAAACAATTCGTTTTTTGTGGAATGTTGCTTTATAGTCTCCGTTGTTTTCATAAAGCTTAAAACGTACAACTGTATAAATTTTTCCCAATGACAGCTTTGATGAATGACAATATAACTATCTTGAAATAAATATAGAAGCTTTGATAGTACTTCTATTATTATTATTTTTATCTTTAATTTGTGTGTCCTTTCAAATTATTTATTTATTATAGATTTATTATTATTATTATTATTATTATTATTATTATTATTATTATAAAGGGTGGGGATGTAGGGAGTTGGAATATGAAGTAAAAATGTAGCATTGTAATAAATATAGAAGTTTTGATAGTACTTCTATTATTATGTTCAAATTATTTATTTATTATAATTTTTTTTTTTTTTTTTTTTATTATTATTATTATTATTATTATTATTATGATTATTATAAAGGGTGGGGATGTAGGGAGTTGGAATATAAAGTAAAAATGTAGTATTGTAGTAATAAAGTAGAAAAATTAATTACTATACTTTAAGAATGACTTTCATTACTTAAAAAAAAAAGAAGAATTTTCATAGGATGACACGTGACATAGAAGTTCCTAGATTATAATATGTATATGATGATATGATATGATGACATTTTATAAAAAAACATCGTGATTTAAAAAATATAATCGAAATATAATCACCCTAATTAACCACATATTTTGAAATATAATTGAAATAAATACTTAATTTAATCAAAAATTTAACATTTTATTTACGACATGAAAAACTTAAAAGTTTAAGATCAGTACATAAATAAATTTAAAAAATATTTATAGAAAAGCCAAAAAGTCTAAACTTGTAATTTTTTTTTTAGTATTTACTTTTTGACGATCAAAATGACACCGATGGTTTTAGGGCCGCATCAAGTCTATCCCATTTCAGGACACCGGCAGAAATGCAAAACCCACGCTCCACACAAACACTCTAAACAATAATACTTGCAGACCTTCATCAATGGCGTCGTCTTCTTCATTGACTTCATCTTTGTCCTCCATTATGATCCATCCTCATTACTCTCTCTGCATTCAATTCCACAGAAGATGCACTTCCTTCTCTCTTAAACGTTTTCCCTCTAATTTCCGTTGCTTCCAACGCCCTTCTATCACCAATTGGATCACCCCTACTCGTTCTTTTTCTTTCTCTAGAACTTTCTGTAATCTCTCTGATGGTCCCACTCTCCGCCAATTCATGCCTCGTGTTTCGCTCTCCCCCGTCGAAATCTTACCAGAGTTAGTTTTCTCCCTCTTTTTTTGGATTGTTGTTGATTTTTTTGTCTTGAATGAAAATGTGAATTAGGGTTTTGACTGTTAATGTGGATGTTTCATGGGATCCTACCTTATGCTATATCTGGTTCTATGGTTTTAAGCTTTTAGTTGCATTATTTAATCATATTATTGGATGTCATATGTAGTACCGTTGTTTTAGGCTAATTCAGAACCCTAAAAAGCTAACGGATGAATTTTAGTTCTCATTTGAATTGTGCAAAGAATTAATTTTTTTTGAATGTATTTGTATTGGGAAAATTTATAACTGCTCCAATGTTGAAGCTTTTATCTGTACAACAATAGCAACATTACATTTCGTCAATTGTAGTAGCAAAGATGCTATGTTTCATTGACCTTTGATTGTGAAGACCACATAATTATGTTTTTTTATGAACCATTATACTCTCGCCAGTTGTAATCCTAAGCAAATTAGCTATGGATTTTGGTTAATGTTATTGTCGCTTTGGAAATTGAGGATATTATACTTTCTTTGTTGATGTGAATGGGCTATGATATTTGGTGAAGAACAATCACAACAACAAATGCAAAGAAAACCAACAAAAACAGAGCATAACAATGGAGAACAAGAAACACAAGATATATGAGGTATCTAAGGATACCTCCCCTTAAAACAAGTATCTTATTATTAATATATCAACATACATTAATGATTCAACTCACACAGCCTTTAAGAACAACCTCTCAAAGTAAAGATTGAACCTATGATGTCAATCTCCCTCAAATTCTCTAATACAAGTAAAATGAACTCTCTTGGCTAAAACCCTGGTTGATTCTAACTATTAGGCTCTCTCTCATATCTCTAATGAATTTCTAAGGACCCTTATATAACCCTAAAACTAATTAGAGAACCCTAGGACAAATGGCTTAAAAGCCCAAAACTAACCTGCAACAATACAGAAACTTGTTGTGTACGCAAGCTGAAGCTCGCTCGACCAGGCGAGAGAAACTTCAGAAGCCACTGGTTTGATTTTGCTGCTTGGCTCGACCGAGCCATTTATGCTCGATTGGTCGAGCGATCTTCACAATCTCCCAATCTTCGTGCCTTCCCTTCATTAAGGCACTCTGAACCATCCTCATCAATCACTTCACTGAGTGACCCAAAGCATATGCTTCCATAACCCATGACACTCACATCTTTACTCTCAAGAGTGCAAGATAGAGCATGTGCAGCCAAGTGATCACCCATCACCAATCTCATGAGAATTGGCTCTTGACTCAACGTTTGTTGTATGTTTTCTGTATAATGTAACTAAAGAGTTACACTATATTTGAAGAAGAGAGGGGAGATTGTTGTGTTTTTCTTTTTAATCCTTTCCAAGATTTGTCTTGTCTAAATTGTGAAGGGGCTCTGTCTTCTGATTCCCTTTCCCTATATGTATTTGGTATCCTGATGAAAAATGCATTCTCTCCATATTTCTCTCCATAGTCAAGTGGGATCTTGTTTGATTTATCTCAATTTAAATTTTATTAGTTTCAATTTTTAATATTTTTTTGATATGTACAATCAGAGATATTAATACTTGAATTAGTGTATTGGATGGTGTAAAAAATCAAATGGTACAAGTATATTAAAGTAGGGGAAGTGTAAACTTTAAGTCTAACAATCTTCGGTAGAAATGAATGTGATTCATTTAATGATATAACTTTTCAATGGAATGACTACGACCTTGGTTTCTTGAAGTTGGGTACTTGTTTGGACTCCAATTATTTTGAGGATTTTAAACTTACTTCATGAAGGGCCATATCCATGCTGGGTGTCCACCGTTAAGGATATGACTTGGGTTAATGGAAATGAAAGAAAGATTTAAAGTAACATTTACATAGCTTGCCTCCTCCCTAACTCAAACTCTTTCATCCCACGATAATAGAAGCCATGTTTTATGAACTTGAATACTCATGCATGTCCAAGTTTGTGACCTGAATATTTTACTTACAGATTGTGGATTTTGGTTTGAAGTGTCCATAATCCTTACCACATCAGATAGGGTTAATGGAGGTAAAATAAAGAGTCCATTTAACAAAGATTAGAAATGGTTATCCATAAAAACTTTCTATTAACATATTTCCCCGTAAAATGACAACTATCTACTTCTCCCATAGAGTGAGAATTATATTTGCTTGCACCCTCTTGACCTCTTTTTTAGTTTGGAGCATTCATCCTTATTATATATAACTACGACAATATTACATTGCGCCAATTGTAATGATCAAGAGGTCATTTTTGATTGTCCTTGATTGTAAATACCACATAACTATGGATTTTGACAAGCTATGTTACTCCAGTGTGCTGTGATCTAAAACCAAATAAATATAGACTTTGATTTGTACTACACTCTGTGAAAGCAATATGTTTTTTAAAAAATAAATTCTGATGCATGTTTTCAAAAGGTTACAAAGGACTTAACAAGCATACAATAGTTGAGTGAACGCAATTATATAATAAACTAAATACAATCACAAAGAGATCTTTTTTCAATATAAGAGATCATCTTCAATCTAAAGAGGACAATGAACACTTTTCAGATCACCATAGGCACTATCTATGTAGGAAATACGCATATGGTGGCAAATAGAAAAAATATAATCTAATGTTTTAATGGAAAGATTATGACCTCTGTTGTAGACTTGGATACTTGTCTTAAATTCCAACGTTTTGAGGATTTTGGCTCATAACGAAGTGTCATACTTATGTTGATTGTCAAGGAATGACATTGATAATTGAAACGAGCGAGTCAACGTAACATTTACATAACTTATCACCTTCCTTACTCAAGGACTCCTCCGCTCTATGGTAGTAAAAGCTATGTTTTTAGAACTTGGGTACTCGTGCATGTCTAAGTATCGTAACTTGAATGTGCTGCTAAAAACTTTTTGATTATGCTAGATTGATTAGAATTGGTTATCCACACTAGCTTAAAGGTAACATATTTATCTTAAATAGGACATATCTTTTTGTTACATGGAATGATAGTTTACGATTGGCTTGCTTTGTTATGGATCTCTTCTTCTTCATTTTGGGATTCCTGCAAGCATGAATTTAGGGCTTTCAAGCTTAAACTCAAGCAATATTGTTATTTGGAATTATTATGCTATTTTATAGCACTTCTGGAATTTTAATGAATTGAAAGAAACTTTGTAGGTCAAATAGGTTCATGCTACTACATCAAAGATAAGAGACTTTTCACCTTGTCCTCTTCTAGTTATGCGTCTTGGGTTTTCATCAAAACAATGAAGCTTTGTTACTTTTTGAAGTACTAGGGTGGTTGATGTGACGTTATAGAAAATCATGGAGATTCGATCATTTAAGTTTATGATGTGATGTTGGGTACTCTACCAAATGTTTCGTAAGGTCTTTCGATGATCAATAACTATGCTAGTCGCATTGCTCATTTTGTGATGCGGCAATCTGTGCAGAAGGGTGCCTAATAAGGAGGAATTGAAAAATGAGGTACTAGTGAAGATGATTGATGTATATTATGCCACAAAGATAGGGAAATCGTGAACCATTTTTTTCTTTCACTGTGAGATTTTCTTCTTTTTTCTGAGGTAAGACCTAATTAGGTGGATTTTGAGCAGAAGATGCTATTCATGATTAAAATAAATAGGATAATAAGTGTAAAAGCAAAACTCATTGCTGGTGTGTATGATTTCATGGGAATCCTCAACATCTTCCTTCAGTTGGGGCGGTGTGTCTATGAATTTGGTGGGTAGTATGTTGCTACGAATATGAAAAGTCCTCCTTTTAGTTGGGGTGGGTGCAACAGGTATGGGTATGAATTTGGTGAGTAGTGGGTTGGTATGGGTATGAAAATTCTAACTCGTCATGTGTAGTGGATAGGTGGTGGATAATTGGGTATGAGGTCTTACATGCTCATACCCACCTACCTCTTATCTATAATACGCTATTTTATTTTTATATATTGTTATTGAATTGTGAAGGTAAAAATTTTCTAAAATACCCTAGTTAAAGGTACTTAATTTCTGTAAGGCATATATAAATTTCTTTTACAATGTAAATTTTGAATTTTAAATTAATAAATGATATGACGAATTATTCATCGTTAAATTTGATTTTGTCTTATTGAATTTCATGTTTTAGATAGAATTAGAAATACAATTCAATTTATTAGGAATGATGATAGTATAATGCACATATTACACGAGCATTGAGTGCATATGTGGCTTATATAAGATGCGTATAATCGTGGCATGTATAACCAATTGGCTATGGTTGGTGGGTATGGGTTTAAATACATATTTAAGTGGCCAGAGGTCGGTATGAAAATTTCATCTAGGTGTTGGGTTTGGAATTTTAGGTGGTTATGGGTTTGGGTATAGGGTAGGGGTATCCACATGTGCCAAACCATTTGTCAGCTTTACTCATCAGTGTATGCTAAATCGAAATGATCTATGCTATTTGGAGGCAATAAAAGTTAGACTGATTGGAAGACGACAACAACAATATTCCATTACTAACAACGTTAAGTGGTTTACGCGATGGGGTTTTATGCAACTTTACGCTTGTTAGTGCTAACACTAACAAAGAGTTTGTTTTCAATTGAACATTAGTAGCAAACATCATGTGCAACTTCACATTAAGCAAAAGTGCGCATAATATAGTGAGTCATTTACTATAATCAATTATAATGTGAAACCAAAGACCTATAAATCTTTGGCATTATCAAAATAAGGGACAATGGAATACTACTACAACTAAAGTTGCTAAAAAAAGTTATTTTAAGTTGCTTGTAAGGTTAGTGAGAGCACAAATTAAGAGTTCTTAGTAAGAATGTAAGATAGGGATGTTTGTCTAAGCGCTGGTGCTTGGTTTGTGTACTTTGCTCTTGTTTGACTTTGGTAGTTTATTTACCATTGTGCTTGTTCTTGGCTTTTGCCTTTCCGTTTCCGTTTTATAGTACATAACTATTAGTGCTTCTAAAGACCTCACAATACACGTTTGTGGAGTAAATAACATCAACACTAATTACTCGTTTATAAGCAACCACATATTGAATATATAACATTTTCAATTCATTAGAAGTCCACAACAACAATGTCAAAGCCTGAATCCCACCGATATGAGGTCAACTATAAGTATTTCAATCAACCATTATAACTATATCAATGCACCAAAACTAGAATGTAGTTGTAGCGATTGATTGTAGAAGCTTGCAACTAAATTGCAAAGTCTTATCTAGAAAATAATGATTTCCTAGCATGCTGTTATTAAGTTGATTCCAATCTTAAACTTCCTCCGGTAAGCGATATTGCTTTTGTTGAACTTTGTGAATCGCAACTGGCAACAATGTTGTGAGTCCTATTTCAAGGTGAATCTGTGAATGATTTTTTGATGGCAGGGTATTACGAATACTATAATGCTACAGGAGGGTGTAAGTAATCATGATCTAGTTTATTTTTACACTTGAAGAATCACTTTATACTTCATACGCACACCTCATTTTTGTCCTTGTTTTAATACCTGAACACTATGTTTGGATAGTAGAGAACAAAAGTAAAGGAGCAGGAGGGAAATGAAAGGATCGTGGTTCCTTCATTTGGATACCAATATGGAAAGAAAGGGAAGAGAATTGGAAGAAGAAACTCCACATATTAAACAAAATAAATCCTTCCAACATTGGAAAGCTTTAGAAGAAAACTCACCAATCTCCCTCCCCTCCCTTTCCTTTCCCTCTGCTCCCCTCCCCTCTTCCTTTTTCCTCCTTTTCCTTCCAAACATAGTATGAATGTTCGTTACTTCATGTATTATTTGACATTTATCTCTGGAGTCGTTAAGTGGGCTTTATGAAAACTGCGCATCAGTACATGTTTTGTTACTCAAATGATCTTTCCTTTTTTTATAGTTGTATGTCAGATCCTTCTGAAGTTCCACAAAAAGGTCGTGTTTACCATGAGACGTATGGATGCCAAATGAATGTCAATGACATGGAAATCGTGTTGTCTATCATGAAAAAAGCTGGGTATACTGAAATAGTTGAGACTCCTGAGAGTGCAGAGGTTATTTTCATCAATACTTGTGCTATTAGGGACAATGCAGAACAGAAAGTCTGGCAACGACTCAACTACTTTTGGTTTTTGAAGAGGCATTGGAAAAGTAATGTTGCCAAAGGAAGGTCACAGTCTGTCAGCCCTCCAAAAGTTGTAGTCTTGGGATGTATGGCTGAGAGGTTAAAGGATAAGATACTAGATGCAGATAAGATGGTGGATGTTGTGTGTGGACCTGATGCTTATAGGGATCTTCCACGGTTACTGGAGGAGGTAGACTATGGTCAAAAAGGGATAAACACTCTTTTATCTCTTGAAGAAACTTATGCCGACATAAGTCCAGTACGTATTTCGAAAAATTCCATCAGTGCTTTTGTCTCGATTATGAGAGGTTGCAATAATATGTGCTCGTTCTGCATTGTTCCATTCACGAGAGGTAGGGAACGTTCACGTCCTGTGGATTCAATCGTCAGAGAGGTGGAAGAGCTGTATAAAGAAGGGGTTAAAGAAGTAACGCTCCTTGGGCAAAATGTGAATAGTTATAACGATGCGTCAGGGGTTGAACAAGATGTTGAAATTGGAACCCACTGGGAATATAGTGAAGGATTTTCTAGTATGTGCAAGGTAAAAACAAAGGGTCTGCGCTTTTCTGACCTCTTGGATAGGCTTTCTTCTGAATTTCCCGAGATGCGATTCAGATACACATCTCCACACCCCAAAGATTATCCTGATGATCTACTCTATCTTATGCGGGATCGACATAATATCTGCAAAAGCATCCATTTACCTGCTCAATCTGGAAATAGTGAAGTACTTGAAAGAATGAGACGAGGCTACACTCGAGAGGCATACTTGGATCTTGTTGAAAAAATTCGCAGAATAATTCCTGATGTCGCTCTAACTAGTGACTTCATTTGCGGTAAGGTTATGTGCACCAAATATTTCCATCTTTTAGTTTGCATTTTGATGCTCTAGTTTAGTTGTGAAAAGGAGGGCTATGATTTTGATTTTTTGAGTACTTTTTTTGATGGTCTTTCAACTTGGTTAATTTTGTCTTTTGCATATATACTCTATGGGGAAGTAATTTTCACAAACTTCAACATGGCAACTTCTGCCATTAAAAATATGATATGAATTTACCAAAAACAAATCTTAGTTTTCTCCCTATAAAACTTAAGAAAAATTACCTAGAATAACAACCTTTTATTGATTTTCTTATAATAATTTCAACTTATGATTAACCATGAAATTTTTTTATTTTAGGGTCACTACTCACTACCCAAGAACATTGTTGCCCAAATGGTGTTCAGTTTTTGCAGATTAATTGCTACCGAAAAAAAGGAAAATAAAATAAATAATCAAAAATACTAAAAATTTAAAGTCAAAATTAAAAAATAAACTTACATGATTTATCTTTTAATTTTTTAAAATTTTTCTATAATTTAAATTTGTATTTAGTTCTTTACTTTTTTTTTTTACGCAAAATGACTTGTTATATAGGTAGGAGGTTACTTTGGTGCATTTTTGGCAAGCACCCCTTGGCCCTTATAGTTGGGAATATTTATAGTTAAATTATAGGGAAATCAGTAAAAGGTTGTATTATTTTTAGTAACTTTTAGGTTAATGAGCATATTTGAAAATTTAATAATGATCCATTACTATTGTAGAGGAGGAGACATCTTTTTCCATATAGTTTAAGTATTTTCACCATTACTTCAGTCTCCAGATAAAAGGGGAGTTTTATCATATACTTTTATATACATTAAGATTGACATAATGAAGCTTCATGCAACTGATCATACATATACATAGGACGTTCTATGAAGCGCGTTGATATTACATCATTTATGCTCGAAATTTTGCGCAGGTTTTTGTGGGGAAACAGAGGAGCAGTTCACTGATACACTGAGTCTCATTGAGGCTGTTGGCTATGACATGGCGTACATGTTTGCCTATAGTATGAGAGAGAAAACCCATGCCCACCGAAATTACACCGATGATGTACCTGAAGATGTCAAGCAAAGGAGGCTGCAAAAAATGATTGAGACCTTCCGTGGGAGTACAGGTCATAGGTATAACATTCAGATAGGCACAACCCAGCTCGTGTTGGTTGAAGGCCCTAATCCTAGAGCCCCTGAAACCGAGCTGATTGGTAAGAGCGACAAGGGTCATAGAGTTATATTTACCTCTATGCCGTTGCTTGATAGGTATAGTCAAGATGAGACTAAACGAACACCGAGAGTTGGTGATTTCGTGGAAGTCAAAATATTGAAATCCACAACAGCGTCCCTCATCGGGGAAGCTTGTACAATAACCAAATTGAGCTCTTTCTACAAGGTTGCAGAGGAAGAGGCCATGGTTTGTGCTGGAAGTGCTTGACAAGGTCGATGCTTCTCTTAACGATAATCTCTGTAATATATGCTCGTTTTTTTTTATTGTGGTAGGAAATTTTGATTGAATGTGGTTAGAAGTTTACCATTTTGATTGAATGTAGTAATATATGCTGGTGAATTGTGCACAAATTTGCAGCAAGAAAAGCTAACATAACAATTAAAATGATAAATTGTTATACTAATAACATAACAATTTTAACGCTGCTATTTGTCGCTATTTGTCGTTTTAAAGTATACTTTTGCGGTAGGAAATCGGGATGAAAGATGCTCAATGGGGCAGGGCTTTGCTGATAATCCGCTACCTGGCTAGTTATAAACGGGCTTGAGAGGTAGGCTTTTAAGGGTCTTTCTATTAACAATTTATAGTATAGACGTCTCTCAAGAGCCCAATTCATATCTTCCTCCTAACTTACAAAACCATCAATCAGTTTTTTTTAAAAAAGTTATAAATTGGGTCAGCTCAAAACTTGTGGCATCTATTGTATAGACGGTCTTAAGTAAGAATTTGTGTTCTATTAATAGATGTTTAAGCCGGGCGGCCGGGTAGTTAAAAGGGCCAAAGTTACTATTTTAAAAAGGGCTTTTGGAGGGTAACAATTTGCTTTAGCAGGTAAGCACTTTTCTTCTTATTCGAATATATGAGATGCTAATTGTAGCTTAAAAAAAAGCTAATTAAACCTTTCGTGGAGAATTTGAGTTTCAGTAGATAATTATACCAATGTAAATATGTAATCATGTGAAATGTTTAACTTTTTTTTTTGTATTTTAAACTTTTCTTTTGACTGTGATTCTCTTATTATATTGACAAGCATATTTTAAAGGCATGTATTTTTGTTGACGATCATTGAAAAATTAGTAACTGTTTTTATTGAAGGAAAAAATTACAAATTTTTGTATGAGACAGTTTCACCGTGAGATATGCTTTATACTTGGGTTAAATAGTCTAATAAAAACTTTTAGTTTATGAGCTTCTTGTTTGAGATTATCTCACCGTGAGACAGTTTCATATAAGACTTGCTGGAAAAAAATTAGTACCATAGAATTGATTTTAGGACTGTTGTATTTTGGCTTGTGTAAATTGTAATCTAGTTTGTTTAGCGAAGATGGAGTGAATCATTCAATTAGATGAGACTTATATTGGGCCGGGTCAGATCAAAAGTTTGTTGACCCAATGAATACCTCTAATGAAAATTTGAAATAGATACTTAATAAAAAAAAGCATGTAATAAGATCCAAATCAAACTTATTCCAAATATAAGCGCCTGGTACCCCAAAGCACAGGTTCGGGTCTGTTCGCACTTAGTAAGTGCGAACAGTAATAAATTGGTAAAAAAAAATCAAGTGTTTGTTCGCACTTAGTAACTGCGAACAGGTCAAACATAGTTAACATGCTGATTTTAAGACAAGAGTTGTTCGCACTTAGTAAGTGCGAACAGACTGGAAACCTAAAACAAGTTGTTCTCTGTTAGTAACAGCGAACATTCTGTTTCAGTTTTTCAGTCTGTTCGCACTTAGTAAGTGTGAACAGCCCGAACCTAAGGTTTGCGGATTACACGCTTACTTTTGGAATAAGTTTGATTTGGATCTTATTGCATGCTTTTTAAGTGTCCTTTGTTCCCATTACTAATAAAAAAGTTATTCTTCATTTTTACTTTTTATAATTTTAAGTGGTTTTCATATGTAAAATCATCATCATAATTATCATCCTACCCAATGTATCCCTTTCATAGAAAACTATAAATAGGGTATAGGGAGAAAAAGACGACGGCAACTCATACCCATAAAGAAGAGCGCAGTCAAAAAGAGTGTCCTAGCTCGATTTTATGAGAATCATCAATAACAAACAATCTTATATTCATCATGGTATTAACTAGCTAAGACTGTCCTTTTACATAATTATAACGGACAAAAACGAAAGCAAAAACCGTTAAACAAGCACTACTAAGCTTTAAGATAATCATAATTATAATTATAATTATGATTCTAACATGCCCAAATTTTTGGTATTATTCCTTCAAACATGACAAACATAATAATAGTCTTTGTTGGAAATGATTGGAAATTGGACAAACCCTTAATAATACAATTAGATGAAACCTTAAACACGCCGCAAATAGTTCACGTAAAGCATCCATATAGTCAATAGCATAATTTCTTAAATATTTTTGATAATTTAATTAAAATAATCATTATTAACATAAAGTCAACAGCATAATTTCTTAAATATTGTTGATATTTTTAATTAAAATACTCATTATTAACAATCTAATATAGTAATATGCTATTTATGCAAATTCGACTAAAGTAAATGTGACTAAAAGTAGTTTTTAGTGATCAACTAATGAATGGTTTTTTAGTACTAGTATATTCTTTTTTGCAAAATTAGCGGTCAAAATATTAAAATATGTTTTTATCTATAATTGAGAAGTTTTTTTCATAATGCTACAAAATATTTAATATTAATATATAAACTTGTGTAATTTATAAATTTATTAGTATAAAATATATAAAAATATAACTTTCAAAAAGTAATTCAAGTATTATATTATGGTTATCAAATTTACCAATTACATGACTTTATTAGACCAAAAAATAACTAATGACGTTGTTTTAATATTATTTACCGAATACATGACATTTTGATCAATTAAACATATCAAATTTCAAGTTATGTAAATAGAATTGTTTTAATAAATTATATAACTATTTATCTAATTTAGCTTTAATTTTTTAAAACACAAATATTCAAAATTAGGTAAATAGAATAGTAAAAATTTGTCATTTTTGATATTTATATATGACTTAATTAATTATGAGAATAACACTCAACTTTATTATATAAATTGGATTATTTCAAATTTTCATTATTTTGGAAAATAATGATTATAATAAAAATTTAACTAAAATTTAAGCACAAAATTAAAGAAAATACTATCATAAATTAAGTAAAATAAGATGGCTATTGGTTGGTATATTGCGTGGGGCAACGGAAGGCAAAAAAAAAACAAACAAACGGAATGAATGCAATAAATGCAGCCTAAAAGAATGCGAAGAAGTTTAAGTAAAAGCAATAACACTATCTTATATCAGCTCTATATTGTAATGTTGTTTCTATTTGAAATATTTTATTTTAAGGTGAGAGAAATTAGTTAATGTTTTTGACACATATTATGTGAGATCTTTTTAGATTCGTCTTAATGTATATTTTTTTTATGTCAAACAATTTTCTATTAAACACTAAACAAAAACTTTACAAACAGGGAATAAACCCAAATATCCAGGGTTCTCCCTATCAATTGCATCAGTGTGAAAGTAGGACCCACCTTTTAGGAAGAGTTTCTCCACCTCAATCTTCATGTGCACGGTAGAAGTAGGGATATGATCTCAAAAAAGCCAAACACGGCGTTACAAGCAGGGATGTAGCAAGGGCAGGGCAGGTGGGGCGACCGCCCCCGCCCCGGGCGCCTAAATCAAAAGTCCATCTTCAAATTTAATAAAGGCCCAAATTCCCAAAATAATTATTTATGAAAAAATACTTACAAAAAATAAAACAAAAAAAGAAAGAAACGTATCAAACAATTAACAAACGGAGTTTCAGAAGAATTTCAAACGCCACTATTCAACCTTCTTCCTCCCTAATTTTTCTTCCAAAATATTCACTTTCCTAAATAAATTTTGATTAACCCAAAAAATATTGTCCTTAATTCAATTCTATCCCCTTTAAAAATATCAAAATAACCCATAATAATCTTTAAACAAAATGATGTTTTTAAAGATTATTATGCGTAATTAAATATGTATTTTTGACCTACCTAATTTTTATTTTATTTTAAAATATTAAATATGTGAATTAAGGCTCCAATTTATGTTTTCCCCCCTGGGCCACCGAAAATTTTGAAATGGCCCTGGTTACAAGTATTAGTTTAAGTAGCTACGACAAAAGGAGCAAGGAAAAACAAGATAAGCCAACAAGCAAAAAGGCTCAACTAATATATTTTTATTATGTAGTTTTTATAATTATTTATTATGTGTATTTATAGATATTGAGGTTTAAAATTTGCATTAAAAACTATGCAAAAAATAAATGGGAAGAACAAAAAGAACTGGAGGGAGTACATATTTATATGGAGCGGCGAACTCAGGAATTTAAGTTAGGAGACCAAATACTGATTAGCAAAAACAAAATTTGTGCAATGCTATAACAAAATTAATTTTTCGCTTTTAGTGACAATAAATAATACTACAAATTTATATTTTTAGTGCAATAATTGTTGATTTTTAAAGCTGCACTATAAAATGATTTAGTGACATTTTATTTGACATTTAATGACATATGTAATTGTTACTATAGTCTGTAGTGACATTTATGAGAAATGCACTAGATACTATGTCGCGAAAAGATTTAGTATGATTTTTTATTATCTTGTTAAAGAGTCTAATAAATATCACTAAATTCACTAAATACACCATTAGAAATTTAAAAAAAGTGACATTTAAAGTAAATGTCAGTATGTCACTATATATATCCCACTAAAAATATATTATATTCTAGTTTAATCGGTATAGTATCAATGTAATTAGATCATGATCACGTTTAAAAGCATAAGGATTAATATCATCATACAATTCAATTCTTGCAAAACAAAGCAAATTTTTTTTCGGAAAAATTACCAGGAATAATACAACCTTTTGCTTATTTCTCTACAATAATACCAACTTTTGATTAACCATGAATAATACCAACTTATGAGGGTGTTTTCCTAGAATATACCTAACATGTCAAAAATCAAACTGTAGGTGATTCTATGACCAAAAAAATTTGTAAATTAGTTAATAAACTAAAGTTGGTATTATTCTAGGAAAAAACACCCCAAAGTTGGTATTATTCATGGTTAATTAAAAGTTCGTATTATTGTAGGAAAATTAACAAAATGTTGTATTATTCACGGTAATTTTTTTTTTTTATTACAATGAGCTAAGATTTGTCAGTATAAATTAATCTCTTTGGTACAAAAATATAATTTCTATAGTAAATAAAACAATGTGACACCAAAAAAATAAATTTTAAAATTCATGTTGATTTTATTTCGATAAAGTTTTAACTCAAAGTAAAAAGGTTGTACAATGTTTCTTTCATGACACTGCAGTAGTGCAAGTGATTGTGAATTATATGGGAAAAGTTATTGTGAATAGTACAACCTTTTGTTAATTATCCTACAAAAATATCAATTATTGATTAACCATGAATGATACCAACTTATGAGGTATTTTCCTAGAATAATAGGAGTATACTAACTTAGTTTATTAATTAATTTACCATTTATTTGTTGTCTTATAATCACCCATAGTTTGATTTTTTACATGTTAGGGATAATCTAGAAAAACACATCTCTAAATTGGTATTATTCATGGTTAATCAATACTTGGTATTATTGTAAGAAAATTAACAAAAAATTGTATTATTTACGGTAATTTTTTCTATTAAATATTATGCACTTATCAACAAACCCAACATTTTACTAAACTTGAATAGAAAATAAAAAATTAATTACTTGATTTACAAAAAACAAATAGATGAACAATACTATAATCAGTTTTTTTTTTTTGAGATGATACTATAATCAGTTTGGTATATCATTACTTTCTCTATCACAGAATACACGCAGTATTTGGTATTTTATAGTAAAAGTATCAATGACCAATTCACTTTAACATACGTAATTTATATATTTATTTAGAGCTTGCAATGATCAAATTCTAATTATTTAACAATAAAAGTCAAAGTGATAAAAATAAAAATAACAAAAGTATTACTTTTTTTTAAGAAAAACTATATAAAATTATTTTTTAAAGAGTTTATTACATATAAGTCCATAAATAACTAAATCTATTGTAAAAATATACATAATACTCCTACTTAATTATTCAAGCTAGAATTACAATAAATGATGCATTATCTTGATTTTTTGAACTATCAAACTATCACACATTTTAAGGGAAAGATGATGTATATATTAAGTTATTAATTTAAAATAAAATTAGTATAATAAGTTAATTTAATGTTTTGTGTGGAGGCTTGAACATTAAACCAATATTTTGGATAAGAATGTCCTAACCACTAATAAGCTATCCTTTTTTTGTGATGCTTAAAATTGTCTTAATACTTATTTATGTTATTTAGTGTACTAATTCAATCATTACTACTCTATAAGTTTACATAATAAAAAATTATATTCTCTTTGTTTTCTTTTGTTTGTTTATTTTAAGTGAGAAATTTTAATTAGATTTTTACATTATATATTTAAGATAAAATATATTTAAGATAAAATATATTCATGTGTGATCTTATTAGATTCGTTTTGAATCTCTTGATTTATGATACGTACTTAAGAATATTATGACTCAAAATTTGATTTTAAATGTGTACAAAAAGTGAAAACAGAGAGTTTAAAATTTTATAATTCTTTTATCGACACAAATTAAACAAAATATTAATTAATTAGTGTATTTTAACTTATTATGATGTACAAATTAGAACCAATTGATATGAGACTATAACAAATTTAAATTTTTGCGACATTGAATTTAGTGACATTTAAAAAATACCATTGATTTGTATTTTTAGTGTAATAATTATTGATTTTTATCTTAAATTCCATTATAAAGTTTATAAAGTGATTTAACGACACTTTATTTGCTCTTTGGTGGCATATGTGATTGTTACTATAGTCTATAGAAATGTCACTAAATCTTATGTCGCAAAAAAATTTAATGTGATTTTTTTATTATGCTATTAAAGGGTCCCACTACAAAAAAAGTGCTCAATTGTGACGCAATATATTTGACACTTCATCAAAATGTCACCATTCTTAAAGTATCATCCTAATATTTCAATTTTATTTTATGACACTTTCTAAAAGTGTCACCAAATAATTTGATGTAAATTTAATAAATGACATAATTTGATATTTTAAATGTCACAATTGACACTAATTTTTGTAGTGTCCGATAGATGTCATTAAATCCTCTATATATACTATTAGAAATCTGAAATAAGAACATTTAAAGTAAATTTCACTAAATATATCCCACTAAAAGCAAGATATGTAGTAGTGAGTTAGGATCCTCTACATTACTTAAAATGTAATGGAGAGTACATTACTCAATCTAATGGTTAAAATTATTTAATTGAGGAAAATAGGAAGAATTTTGAGATTTTATTTTTTATTTTAAAATAGATGTCAAAATTATAAAATGAATAAGTAAAAAAAAAAAAGTAATAAAGGAGATTCTAATTCCATTGATATGGATGTCAAGAAATAACGGTTAGAGACGGACAAAGTAATCATTCCAAAAGTTAATGCAGTTGAAATTAATTGCTAATAATGAGGCTAGTTGCCTAAGAAACATCACAGTCTAGTTTCTAATTATGAATATTATTATGTTTTCAAATAGGTAAGTTCTAGGCAGTAACGGTTTAAAGCTTTATTAACACAAATTCTTGTGAGAGACGGTATTTTTGAGTGACAATCACTAATTGGACCGTCCTACTATAAGTTTTGTAAAATATTGTAAGTATGCATTAGGAATAGAGGTGTTCAACGGGGCGGGTCGGGTCAAAATTTAAATGGGTCGGGGTGGGGCGGGTCATGTCAAATGATAAACGGGCTGGGGCGAGTCAAGCCCATTTAAATTTGACCCTTTTTTAAAAAGTTCATAGAATAACTTTTTTATTATATTTTATGGCCCATTGGATCGACTTACTTATGTATATAATAATATTATTTAAAAAAATAAAAAAAGGTGGTAAATTTTTTTCCGCAATTAATACTTATAATTATTCGACCCGGCCCGGCCCGACCCTTTACACCAAGGCCCGTTAATGACCCGCCCCATTATTGACCCGACCTGCTAATGACCCGTTAAAATGTGACCCGCCCCATTAAACACCTCTAATTAGGAATAATGTAAGTAGGCATAAAAGATACGAAAAGTAAACAATAAGAATAAAGTAGGCATAAAAGATACGAACAGTCATGAAATCAAACATTGATCGTTACTTTTATTGATATTTTCTATTTATTCAGGTCGTCTCATTGTAAAATGATTCTATTTGATTAGTCTAAACTGTTTTTAAAAAATAACTGCTTTTTATTGAATAATAGTTGATTTATTAACAATGAGTCATACGACATCTACATTAGAGATAAAAATTAGCAAGTACATTACAACTTTAACCAAAAATAATTAAAATTTAACAAAACTATGATTGTTGTATATGAGATCTGACAATTCTTATTTTATTGGTTTATTTTAATGTTTTTTACTAATGATTGCTTGTATGTGTCCATATCACAGTGAGGCGTCAAATTTTAATTTACATATACTTCAAATTTAAGTAATTTAACTCATTCGGTGCGGTTATTCGAGATGACAGTGGAAAATTGCTGCTGGCTGGGGTCCGTAGAGTCTGTGTGCAAATTGGTCTGTTGACATGAGCGAAGCTACTGCTGCAAAGTTTGGTGTTGAGTTGGCTGTCCGTTTCGGCTGTCAGTGGGTTCAGTTGGAGGGCGATTCGCTTTCTGTTGTGCGAGCTGTTGAGCACCGTGAGGCTGGTTTCTCTCCTATACATTTGTTTTATGATGATATCTTCCACCTTTGTTCTAGCTTTAATGATTTTGGGTGTAGTTTTGTAAGCCGCAATAGCAATACTCTTGCTCATCTTGTTGCTAGGTGGGACACCGGGGAGGCTAGCGAAAAAATCTGTATGGAACCCTTTCCCCAAAGCATATTAGCTTTGGCGGACCTTGATATATGATATGCCACAGGTTTAACTCAAAAAAAAAAAAGTAATTTAACTCATTAGTCATTTTCCATTACTTATTACTCTCTCCATTTTTTTAATGTTCACAAAAATTAAAAAAAAATTAATCTTTTAGATAGTGACATATTATTTTACTCTATTAAATAATAAATAAATTTAATGAATGAAAAATGAAGACCATAAACATTAAAAAAAATTAAAAGAAAGCTAGTGGAAAAAATATAGGGACCACAAGTAATAATTTTTTTTTATTAAGTTATGAGAAACATGTGGAGACTATAAGAAAAATATAAAAATGTTAGAATGAAGTTAGCGGAAGATATGTGTGTAAATAAATATTATTTAAAGATTAAAATAAAAATAAATAAAGTTATTTTTATCCAAAATTTGTAATATAAATAGAAAAATTCTTTATGAAAACAACAAATAAAACCCCAAAATTGACAAAAATATTTTTAAAATCATCCATACATTTTAATGTATCTTCTTCATAACATGTAAAATTCACCAATTTTCTATTTGATGTACTTTTAATGAGACAAAAGGATTAGTTATAACTTATAAGTTACAAACTTACAATAAAATAATCTCTTTGTCCAACTAATTTTGCTCGCTCAAATGGTAGTTCAAAAAAAATGGTAATTGATGAAAAAATTAAGAAAATTGAGCAGAATGATATTTTATGAGAAAATTGTAGAAATGTGTGGATGGAATGTAATTGTTAACTAAATGTATGATTTATTGATGAGACTTAAATGAAAATTATGAATTCTGATCAAATAATTGAAATAAATTTAGAACAGGTACACTAAGGTAGTGTTTGGCAATATAAAATTTATTTAAAAATATAGAATTTAATTTTGATATTTAAATTTAAAAATTGTAAATGACATCTATATACTTAGAATTTACAAATTTTGATACTTGACCAAATTTTACATTGTTATTTCAATTCTATGAAAGTGAACTAATTTCACATTTTCAAATTCAAGATTTGTCAAACATGGTATTTGGCTCAATTTAATATTTGAAAATAAATTCTAAATTGTCAAACATACCATACATAAAAAGTTGGGTAAATTTAAGTACCCAATTCTTAAACATCGTCAACTTTTTCATTTTATCGCCACTTCTTTTTTTAATAAAATTACTAAAATGCCCTTAAATTCAATTTTAGTTATAAAATCAACCATTATTATTTCTAAACTAAATTTCTTAATAATAATTAAATTAAAATAAAAATATAAATTTTAGTAAAAAATAATTTTTAAAATCGAAAAATAAACCTGATCACACGTTTTGTATTGAAATTTGATACATAATCACTTCTTTGGCTGAAACTGTTGATACGAAAATCACATTACTGCAATATTTTTTTTATAGAAAACTCGTATAGTGCAAGGTTTGAGGCATTGGAAGCTAGACTTGAAGATCTTTCCAACGACATATTATATGCCTAATTCTGACAATCGAGCGAGAAATGACGACTGTTTAAAGTTTGCAGTAATTTCTAACGACCAGACCATGGTTGAATCGACATTTTGGCGATTCAACATACTGTCGTACTAATAATGTTAGAAATTACTGCAAAATTTAAACGGTCGTCATTTCTCGCTCGGTTATCGGAATTGGGCATATAATATATCATTGTAAAGATCTTGAAGTCTAGGTTATAATTCCACAAATATTACAATTAAATGATTTTTCTATTTAAAGTTATAGCCATTAGAGTGAATATGTCTCAACTTTAACACAATCATATTGATTCCGCAATCATATTGATGCTCATTTTCATTGGCCATTGTAATTCAATTTTTAGTTTAAGCTTGTTTTAGTTCAATTAGTGTTCGGAGAAAGTTTTTAAAGAAATGTTAGATATTGAAGGTTTAAAAAGTGATTAGGGGCAATTTTAAAATTTCAATATATAAGAGGTGGCGATAAAATGAAAAGGATGGCGAAGTTTAATAACGTCTTTTTTTATTTTAAAACTGCCCATTTAAGTATAACAGATGAATTAAAAAAATTAACGACCTAACATCTAACGGAAAATTGACGGATTGGCAACCAACGGGACGGTTAAAGTTCCCGACGTTAAAGTAAGACACGTGCACCGACGGTCTCCATGCCAATGGTTATGATGATTATCTAGCTGGGATCACGTGTCACAATCAATCACGTGATCTCTTGACATGTGTGCCTGTATGTATGCAGATGTACGACCCATCTCTTAGTTAGGTGTAATTCCTTGTTATTTGTTTCATATTCGCCTTCCATTCTCCTTCCTCCTTCATCTTGTTCCCTTATTTGCTCTAAACATATCACTCCAACTTGGATATTAATATAACCATTCTTGATTCTTCCCACTAAAATATTTTCAATGTTTTGAAATGTATTGCAAGTTGCAACATATGAGGATTTTGAACTAGGATTATTGAAGATGGCAACTCTTTTGAGAGACATTTTTTATAAGATGCGACTCTTCAGCCTTATTTAAATTAAAAAGAGAAAAATATAAAAACTGACACGCACGTTTAAAAATGTTTAAAGTTGGTCTTATAATTCATTGAATTTGGTGTTATAACCAGTGCCCTTCTTAGCATTGTATGGGCCTTAGGCAAACTGAAAGAAATAGACCCTCTCTATATAGGGTTGATTTTGAACTAAAATGAGTGTATGGAAAAATAACAGAGATGGACTCTATATATTATAATTAGCATTAAAAATATAGACGCGTCATATAATTATTCTTAATGATAAAAGAACTACTCATAAATATATCAACTAGCATTAATAATTTTAGACCCTTTTAACTCTGAGCCCTAGGCAAATGACTACTTTTCCTACGGTTAGGAACGACCCTGGTTATAACCCTATTAAAGTCGTTGGTATTTGGAGTTGGTGTTTTAACCTATTAAATTGTTCTTTTAACCTTAAGTTTTTAACCTATTGAAGTGGGTGGTTTTACTTGTTGTAGTTGGTTAACTAGACTTTAAAAATAACCTTCAACATTAACATAGCAACTCAACAGGTTAAAATATCAACTTTATTAGGTTTAAATGATAACTTTAATAAGCTATAATACCATTTTCAATAGGTTAACAACTTAAGGTTAAAATAACAAATTAATAGATTAAAACGCCAACTCCAAAACGTTATAACACCAACTATAAATATGTTACACAGCACATGTTTGTTTTGTAATTGTTTCTTTAGTAATAACGGGCCGGCCCACTTGTGACGCTTCTTAGTTCTTACGTGAAGACCGTCTCAACTCTCAAGTAAGAATTAGTGTATTTAAAATTACATTTTAACAGGAAATGTACATTTTAGCTCACACAGACGATTTAAATCACCAGATCGGACCGAACCAAACCTTAAAAGTTTTAACCTCATAGCTCACATAGTCACATATATATATATATATATATATATATATATATATATATATATATATATATATATATATATATATATATATATATATATATATATATATATATATATATATATATATATATATATATAATTTGTATTTAGTTGATTTCATCAACATCATTTAAGTATATATCACTATATACAAATAATTACATCTCGAAATACATAGGTAACAACCTTTTTTTAAAAAAATTATGATTTTTGGTCATAGTACGGTTTTCGGTCTGATTTGGTCAGAAAAATAAAAAAATCGGAACCAAACCATAAAATGTAATTTTTTTTCAAAAAAAATCAGATGAAACCATTTACACTGTAGACTAGACTAAATACTAAAATTACGATTTTGTCCGATTTGATTTACATTTTACAAGAAACTTTGTTCTCTCCGTGCCTTGATAAAAATGCATGTGGAGGCCCTTTTTTTACCATAACTTTGCAAAAACATACTTCATAAAAGAGGGGCTTGTTCTTCACAATTCCGTACATTCAATCAATTTTCTTGAAATTATTCCAATTCATAGTTAATTGGCACTTTTGATCTTTTGTAAAAGATTGTGGATAAAATGTGGAAAGCCATCTCGTAACGTAGACGCATCTATATATGATGCAATATTTCTCTTTTTTTTTTCATGTAGACTTGGGAATTGATTAAATATTTTGACTAAAGTTAAATTTAAGCTTAGTTTTTGTTGATGAATAAAGCTTGAACTTAAATATGTAGGGGTCTTATTGTAAATAAAATGAAAATTGGAAAATGGAAAGTTCAAGGTTATTATATAAAATTATTTCTTGGCATGAGGGCTGAGGATCGTAAATTATCGTCATCCTACTCAGTGTATTTCGCTCATAGAACATTATGGACAGGGTCTGGGAAGGGAAGGACAGCGTCCATAGTTATTAAAATCGTGATTTTGATCTACGATTCTACGATTTACGATCCAAATTAAATAAGCGAGCGATTCGAATCGTAGGTAGAATCGTAAGTTGGTAGAATCTTACGATTCTAATTAATATAAAACTTGTAGAGATAGATTCATAACACTATTTTACGATTCTACGATTTTACGATTCGATTCTACAATTTATCTTTAATTTTAATGAATTTTTCTTATGAACCAATTTTTCTTACAATTTAACAATCTATCATCGTAAATTTTTTAAAAAAATAAATTTCTTCATCTAGGTATGAAAATTTAAATTAATTATTGTGTATTTTACTATTTCATTCTTAAAAATGAAGTGAATGAAACTTTAATTAATAAACATAAACTTTTGAGGTGAATAAATATGACTAGATAACAAATTTAAGTTTATTGTATGAATCTTAAGATTCGATGCTATCGATTCGATTCTACAGGTCTGAACGATTCCAAGTAGCTAGAATCCCGATTTTAACAACTTTGACAGCGTCAACTCAAACACATAAAAAAGAGCGCGGCCAAAAGGAGTCTCGAGAATTGTACAGAAATCACTTATTTTGAACTTTTTGTTTCTTATTTCTTCGTTGTCGTTGTCATCATACTCGGTATATTCTGCTTATAGAAATTATGATAAAAAATTGGGAGAAAAGAAAGACGACAACTCATACTCATAAAAGAGAGTGCGACTTAAAGAGTTTTTCGTCTTGAGCATATATTATTATTAATAACTATTTAAATTAAGGTTGCATATCTTATCATTTTAAGACAAATAAATATTTCAAAAGTTGTTTATTCTTGTAAAAATTTAATTAAAAAGCTGAAAATTAATATCAACTTTTATGAATAATCAGAAAACAAAATCGTTGCTTCCACCACAATGAAGGCATTAATGCCATGAATTAATGATGTTGTTATTTTGATGCGAATCAACTGTGTATATTGAAATATGATAAACTATGTGATAATTAATTAGTTAATACTCCTTCCAATTGAACTAGCCGTCTCATAAATCCTTACAGTTTAAAGGAAAAAAAATCAAAATATTAGTATATGAAAAAAATTTCCCTATTGATTATACTAATAATAGTTGGCTCTTTATTATTTGGTTATTCTCGTGTAAAATAATATACATGTACGGTAAGTAAAACAATAAATAATTAAATAAGTATAAAAACGAATTTTTAGGGCCCCTCTGATAGTGAGGCCCTGTGCGGTAGACCGCTTTGCACATCGACGACCATGTAATCAACTCATTAGTTCTATTTATTTTTTTTTACTATTCACTTACCACTTTTAATTTGTGTTTTATTTTTAATCTGTAAGTTAAAACATACTCATGTGGAATCTTGTTTGATTCGTCTTAATACAATGATTATTAATATCAACTTTTTATATTTTTAATCAAAAATAATTAGAGATATTAAGGGTTAAAATATTATTTCGACTAGTGTGAAAAACTAAATAAAACTAATAGATTGGATTACTAGGTAGTAAATAAATAAATAAATATGCTATTGATAGATAGTTGGTGAATTGCAAAATATCAAATACGAATACAAATACCAATACCAATACTTAAACAAGAAAGAGCTAGCCAAGGATGGAGCAAAAATACACCATAAATGAAATTTTAAGGCTTAAAAACAAATAATTAAACTAAAGTAAAAATAATACTTCATAAATTAGGAAAAAATGTCAAAAAGTACCTAACAAAAATTTTTTTCTTTTCCAAAAAGTATCAATTAACGCTTTCTTTCAGTTGACCGTCAAATATAAGTATATAACAATTGACTGGTCAAAATCAAATTCTTCTTCCTCATCTTCAATTTCTTTTCCAATTTAATTTCCTTACTATCTTCTTCATCTATTTTTTATTCAAAATCAAAATTAAATTGGAAAAGAAATTAAAGATAAGAAAGAAAAATTTTTGATTTTGACCAGTCAACCTTTATATTTCACTGCCAACTAAAAGAAAATGTTACTTGGCACTCTTCGGAAAAGAAAAAAATTTATTTATTATTTTTTGACAAAATTTTTTTTATTAGGTACTTTTTGATAATTTTCACTATAAACTAATACTCCCACCAATTCACAACAATTGTCCTATTTAGTTTTGGCACACCATCCAATGCACTAATTCAATCCTAAATATATTTAATTTTGCATAATTAAAAATTATAAAAATTTGATATTAATAAAATTTACATTGAGACAAATCAAACAAGATCCCACTTGACTATATTTTGACGTCTACATTAATTAAGAATAAAATACAAATTAAGAGTGATCGATGAATAGTGTAAAAAAACTAAATGAGACATTTGTTATAAATTAAAAGAAGTATCAACCAATTTTTAAAGTTTTTAAATTTAAGGGGTGCCATACAGGGCAAACACCTTGTATATGCTCAGAACTACCCCTACAACTGACAATTCAAATACATAGATCATTTAAAATGGAAATGAGAGTAAACAAGATCTACATTAGATTTATGTATATTTTGTAGTGAGATGGGTGATTATATATACGGAGTATATATATATAGTGAGATGGGGGATTAAATTATTAAATATTGAATGCTACACGTAATAATAATGTAAGAATATTGCTGCTAATAAATGTGGAGTTTCGCTGTAATTTCTTGTGATGGTATTAGAAGCTAGGTTTACAACTGTATTGCTTCTCTTATCTGCATAATTTTTGTTGTCAACTTTGTTTGATGAAATTATTCAGATATATATATTATTATAAGCAAGTCTGATGAGAGATTTGAGAGACGCCTCTCAGGCTCAGTCCATTAGTGTTTAACTCTTACTCTTATTCTATATTTTTCTTTAGGGGTCGACCCAATTAGAATTGGTCTCTCAAAGAGATCGTCTCTCACAAGAATTTGTGATTATATTATGCTGGATCGACAAGCCGTAATCAACTTCGTTTAATCAGAATTTTGGGGATTATATTCAATATATTTTTGCGATGTTTTTTAAAATGAGGTCGTTTATTATATCATAATCATCATATTCAGTGTATCCCGCTAATAGACAAACTACGGTTAGGGCCTGAGGAAGCCGTTTATTATATCAAAAGATAAAATTGTTTTCCACTTGAAAAATAATTTAAATTAAATGTATTTATAACATTTAATTGCAAAATTATTTCTAATATAAAAAATTTACAAATAAATCACTTAGAAAGTGTTGCTCAGAGCTGGACTTTAATAGCATCATTTAATATATGTGACCCCTTATTTTTAGGGGGCCTAAATGGTCAGCTACCTAACTTGGCTCAGAACTGAAACTGATTATATTATCTATTTTTTACGGTGTAAGTTAAATGAAAAGCAAATGAGAACCGAACTAAGTATTTTAGAAAATATAATATTTATGGCCATTGAGACAAGATCTATTCTATACTAATGATATTGTGTTAGTTGAAAGTGATTGTATTAATTAAAACTGGATTGTCAATTACTTCTCTTAAATGAGTCTTACTTTTCAACTCTCCATGCGTTTAAGTCTTAAGGAATATCACTAAATATTTTTTTTTTATTCTCTCAATTGACAACCACTAAAAATATAAATTAGGTCTATTTTGAATAAGAGAAATTTTATTTAATCAAAAAATTATGAGAATAAGGTCTAAGAAATAGTACATAGAAATTTATATTTAAATTATTTTTTTTAAAAAAAACTAAGATTACAAATTTCTATTGTCGATCAGATTAAAACAGAAAGCAAGCGAGTGTTTTAAAAATCACAATTTGTTATGAGACGTGCTTCATAAATGGGTTAAATAATTTTATCTAATACATGTTATAAAAGTATAAACTATTAATTTGAGGACGTCTCACGAAAAAACGATCTTTCTTTCCAAATCAAATAGGAGTGACGTAATGCAATTAGTTAGAGTGAAATTGCTGGCCATAGATTAGCAACAACAAAGTTAATTATTGCTCACGAACCTAAATTTTGTTAGATTAAAAAAAAAAATTAATTTTCATTTATCAGTATTTTTTATAAAATAGTTAATAAAAACAATAACATTAACAGTTTAATTTATAAAAATATTTTTATCTTTTACTCAGTGTCCTAAAAATTGTCAAGGAACCAACTCCACGAAAAGTTTAAGCTGATAGTTGAGGCCCCAGAATATGTTATATACTCTAACACGCCCCTTCACACGAGAGCCCCTTGGGCTAGAAGTGTGGATGCCACACAGACTCTCCTTATACCTGTTGCTAAATATTCCACTTAAATAAGAGGTGGTTGATATTCGAACCCGTGACCTCTTATCATGTTGGCTTCTGATACCATGTCAAGGAAACAGTCCGATGAAATCCATGTCAAGGAAACAAAAAAGGTTCTCAGGTTTAGATCTTACTTTAACTAAATAATAAATAATAAATAATAAATAATAAAATAAATGACAGTATTAAATTAATGTGTACTTATGCGAATTCTTTTTTCTTTATGCTCCGCATTTTCTGATGGCATAGATGACCTGATTTAATGCTCTATTTTTTACTTTTTTGTCACTATTTCTTGCTTCTTTCCTATTCTTTTCCTATTTTAGTATCACTATTATAAAATTAATACTCCCTCCAATTCAACATAAATGTCCACTTTCCTTATTTGGTAAAGTCACTCTAATTGTCCACTTTTCTTTTTTGGCAAAGATTTTTTACCTAAATATCCCCAACTACCCCAACTTATATTATTTAAAATACCCCACCTACCACCTTTTCAATTATTATAATCACTTAAATACCCCACCTACCACCTTTTCAATTATTATAATCACTTAAAATACCCCACTATCATTTTTCTTAAAATGCGATTCAAACCCAAAGTGGACACTTGTTATGAATTGGAAGGAGTAATACTTATTTTGCCAATTAATCAAAATATACTACTACTATATTTTGAATAATATAATACTTCTGGTACGCTTGAATCTATATATAAATCAATTTACACAACATTTTATATTTTAAATTTTATACGCATTACTTATATCCTCTAGAAAAATTGAATTCAGAATTTATGATCAAAATACACGTCAAACAATATATAACTTATTTTTATCTAAACATTTTATGGTCGAAATTCTGTGTTTTTGGTCTGAACATATAAACTTTAATACTTTAGTGGCTGTAATTCGAAAAAACTAAACATTAAGACTGTAATTCGCAAAAATGTTAAATTTTAATGTGATAATTTGCAAATTATTCTATACTAAAAAACGCATAAAATAAGTGGGACGGACTATTATACAAAATAGTGTAATGTAAATTGACGACTAATTTGTTTTTTTTTAAAAAAAAAAAAACCATGCTGAATGGAAGTAGTGTAAAATTGGATGTATATAGCTGTAAGAAATGTGGCTTTCAAAAAAAAAATGTGAAGCGAGACAGTGTTAGTTATTCTGTTTATATATACTTCTATTTTTCTTCTCTCAACAACAAATTAGAGAGAGAAACTATAATGTGCTCTCACTCTTCTCCTCCTTCTTCACCCTCACTGTCCAAGACAAATTAAACCGCATCTATTTTCTCTCTCTAAATCTACCCATCATTTTCTAGAGTGACAAACTGGTCAAGAACAGAGTACTGATTTTGTTGTAACCATGAAATCATTAATGGTGTTATTTTGGGTGGTAATGTTGGTGTTATATAATATTGATTTGATGCAATGTAGTGTGAGTTATGATAGGAAAGCCCTTGTGATTAATGGCCAAAGAAGGGTTTTGATCTCTGGTTCTATACATTATCCTAGAAGTACTCCTGATGTATGTTATTTTTTCATTCCTTTTTGGTGTAATTTTGATTTTGATGTTTGATCATTGGGTTTATTATATTTTTGAAAAAATTTATTGGGTTTTTTATATTTTTCAAAAATATAATTGGGTTTATTATCAAATCATTATGATTTTAACAATTTGTTTGATTTGATTTAGATGTGGGAAGATCTAATAATGAAGGCAAAAGATGGAGGGGTTGATGTGATTGATACTTATTTGTTTTGGAATGGTCATGAGCCTTCTCCTGGCAATGTACTACCCTTACTTCACTTGTTTTTCCCATTTATTTAATCATTTATTAATTTAGTGATTCTGTTAGCCTAATTAGTTTCACATTTTGAAGAAATTCATTGGGCTTTATTTTTTTTATTTTTGTATTGAAATGGGGATTTTTTGTTATTTATAGTACCATTTTGAAGGAAGATATGATCTGGTTAGATTCTTAAAGACTGTTCAAAAAGCTGGACTCTATGCTCATCTCAGATTAGGACCTTATGTTTGTGCAGAGTGGAATTTTGGGTAACATGCTACTACATCTATACTCTTATTTGATTTACTGTTATTTAATTTACCGGATTCACCGGTTAATTCGCGATTTGCTAAAAATGGCCTCAAATTATTTCAAAACCGATCATAATTAATTTTTTTAATCTACGAGAAAATAGCGAATTATGTGTATGCCCAAATGTACTCCAATCTAGTAAAATGGGATTTTGTTAATGACTTAAAAGTAATACTCCCTCCTATTGGGATGGGGTCCACAAAAAAGGTGGTAGTATGGTATTTTAATTGATTAAATTAATTGTAAATGTGATAGCTGAGTATTGGGAATTGGAACAGTAGGGATATTTAGGTAAAAAAAAGATAGACAAAAAAGGAAATGGGACAACTTGAGTGATTTGCCCATAAAAGGAAATGGGACAACTTGAGTGAATAGGAGCGAGTATATTTGTATGCATAAATTCTTGTGTGAGACAGTCTCATACATGGGTTAAATAGTTAAATAACCTGATTAATACAATTATTAGCATATAGACTCTTTGTTTTGAGGTTGTCTTACTGAGAGACAGTCTCTTACAAGAGTTGCTCATTTGTGTATAGATACTTCTCTTTTGCATTGTGATCCAATGTCCTACAAGTTCTTTTTTAATAGAAAAAACTTTTGCTTTTGCATGTGTGAGACTGAAAGTGGGTGTGAGTGAGTGTAGTTGATCTTGGGTAGAATCCAAGAAATAAGATTTAGATGATGAAAAAAAGGTCACTTTGCAAATATTCTGATTTAGCTTTTGTGGGTTATGTTGTAGTGGATTTCCTGTATGGCTGAAGTATGTTCCAGGTATCAGTTTCAGAACTGATAATGAACCTTTCAAGGTGTGTAAATCTGACACACAATATGCTTTCATTGGACTAAAGTTGTTAATCTGAATTGTATGAAAAAAAAAATAATTGAAGTTAATGATGGAAAATTGTGGAATGAGATTTTGCAGATGGCAATGCAAGGATTCACTGAAAAGATTGTAAACTTGCTCAAGAGTCATGACCTGTTTGAGCCTCAAGGTGGCCCAATCATTCTCTCACAGGTAAGTTTGGTGGATTGTTGGTACTTGTCTTGTCATTAATGATGGTTGATGAACTTGCTAATTTTGGTTATTTATCTAATTTTGTAGTATACAAAGATTAAGATGATAGTTTATATATGTAGTCTATTTATCATTATATTATTATTATAATTTATACCATTGCATTCTCAAAAAGAAATTCCCATTTCCCATAAACTATAAAGTCACTTGAATTTTTGGAGAGTAACACCCTGATTGTACAACTGTTAAATCGGTTGGTCAAGTCGGTCACAATACGTCATAAATTTAATATATTTATTCTTATCTCTACAAAATAGCAAAAAAAACCAATAAATTTTAAAATTTAAATTTAGTTTTTCACATTATATTGGGTGAAACCAGTTTTTCAAGTCGTAATTGTGGAATATTAACTCAAATATCGATGTCGAACATATTTACGTAGTACTCAAACCTCACTAAAGTTAAAAAAATAGGTCGGTCAGTCGGGTTTTCTAGTCGGGTCAAAATTTGATAGTGCACTTAATTGGTATGATTTGGTAATATAGTAAAGACTAAAGAGTGCCAAGTTTGTGTAAATACCTTCACTTGTTAAATTATGAGCTTTATAAGGATGTTTGGGTGTGATTTGCCGTTTTCATAAACCAAATAGATGTCCAAATCAAGACCTAAATTTGCATCTTCCCTGCTAGATTGAGAATGAATATGGAAAACTAAGGATGAAACTTGGACAAGAAGGGTATAACTACATGTCCTGGGCTGCACACATGGCTCTCAGTACGCAGACAGGTGTTCCATGGACAATGTGTAAAGATGATGAAACTCCCGATCCTCTGGTGAGCGTCTCTTGCAATCAGAATTCCGTGCTCTTGATTTAGCTTAGTCGATTTCATTGTGCATTATTTGCGCTTCGATTATGCTAAATAATGTATGCTTTATATGCTTTTCGATTAACACCATACACTATCATTCTAAGCTTTGGTGCATGGCTTACTTCTGCAGATTAATACTTGCAATGGTTTCTACTGCCATCAATTTACACCCAACAAACCATACAAACCTAAGCTCTGGACTGAGGCGTGGACTGGCTGGTATAGTCCCTTCTTATAAGTAGTTCTATATGGTTGATTTTTACTTTGTGCTGAGAAGTTAATGAGGGCATTTAGGTTTACTGAGTTCGGAGGACCCAAGCCTCAAAGACCGGTACAAGATTTGGCTTTTGCTGTTGCACGGTTCATACAAACAGGCGGGACGTTTGTGAACTACTACATGGTAAACTTCTTTTATAAAGAAAGCATCCCATGTTCGTATTACGAGTGAAACTTATATGTCAATATATATCTTGTCAAATAGTACCATGGTGGAACGAACTTCGGACGAACTGCAGGAGGTCCATTCATCACTACTAGTTACGACTATGACGCTCCTCTTGATGAATATGGTTAGAATTTAAAAACTTTGTATACTTAAATGAATACCTAGGTTGGGTTTCTTATTATATATGTACTCAGAATCGGAAATGCAAACATAACGGTATCTGCTTTTCTGCGTATAGGGTTGATCAGGCAGCCGAAATATGGTCACTTGAAGCAACTTCACAAGGCAATTAAGCTATGTGAACCAGCATTGGTTTCAGCTGATCCTATTGTTACTCACTTGGGGGATCAACAACAGGTTTCATCTTCACTAACTGGAATTAAGAAACATACTTCTGCAGATCGCTTTCGGGTGTTCTTTATTCTGACACGTACCATCATTCAATTTTTTTCAGGCTTATGTCTTTTACCCAGAAAGTGGAGGCTGCTCAGCCTTTCTGTCTAACTATGATAAAGAATCTGGTGTGAGAGTCCTGTTCAATAATAGGCACTACAGCTTGCCTCCATGGTCCATCAGCATTCTTCATGACTGCAGGAATGTAGTTTTTAACACCGCAAAGGTACGTGTTGTCAAGGAAGTAGGTACCAATTCAACCAAAAGCTTACGCTGATGGTTGAGGGTCCAGGATATGTTATATACTCTAACATGTCCCTTTACAAGAGTCTTTGGACTAGAAGTGTGGATGCAACACAAACCCTCCTCATACCCGGTGCTGAATAATCCACTTTAAATGAGGGGTGGTTGAGATTTGAACCCGTGACCTCTTGTCACGCTGGCTTCTGATACCATATCAAGGAACCAATTCAACCAAAAGCTTAAGCTGATGGTTAAGGCCCATGATATGTTATATACTTTTAACACGTGTAAGCTCATAGAATCCTAATTAAAAGATAAATTAAGCTGAAATTCGTTGACTTACCTGTAATAATTAAGATCGTTACTGTCCTGTTGCACGACGACAGGTTGGAGAACAAACATCACACATGGAAATGCTCCCTAGTAATGTGCAAATACGATCATGGGAGAGTTATAACGAAGATATATCAGCTCTAGATAACGATGGCTCAACAATAACAGCCCATGGTCTATTAGAGCAGATAAATATGACCAGAGATAGAACCGACTATCTCTGGTACAAAACTAGGTAGACGTGAATCATTTGTTTATTCCCGATTATTCTCAACAATTGTTCTTCAAAATATATGTGCACTCACTCTACCCCAACTGTTTGCTCTTGCAGTGTTCATATTAATCCTTCGGAATCTTTCTTTCATGGTGGGGAACTCCCGACACTTATCGTGGGATCAGCAGGACATGCTGTTCATGTCTTCTTGAATGGACAACTTATAGGTAAATCATATAAGAGTTTGCTACAAAAAAAAAACTGTTCTTTAAATGGTTGATTTCTTTGCTGATACAATCATTCGCAGGATCGGCTTTTGGAGCAAGAAAGAGTAGAAGATTTACATTCACTCAAAAAGTGAATGTACGACCGGGAACAAATAAAATAGCACTACTAAGCATAGCAGTTGGTTTACAAGTATGTATTTTTCTTCCTTTCTGCATGTCCACTCAGTAAAGAAACAAAAGCTGTACTCATTACTTATTCTCATTCTCGAAAATTGGGTTTGGTTGCTGAAGAATGTGGGAGGACATTTCGAGTCTTGGAACACAGGAATCCTTGGCCCGGTTGTATTACATGGCCTTGATCAAGGAAAACTCGACTTATCCCGAAAGAAATGGACCTATCAGGTGAGGAAAATGTGAACTAATAGTTTCATTGGATTGTAATGAGCTTTTTTTAACACGGGCTATCCTTTTTTCAGATTGGTCTGAAGGGTGAAACTATGAATCTTGACTCTCCAAATGGTATATCCTCGGTAGAGTGGATGGACAGTAAAATTGCTGTGCAAGAACAGCAACCATTAATGTGGCACAAGGTATCGGGAATCTTTCCCTTCCCATTTTGTATGAAATAGTTTACTTAACAATGATTCTTCACAAATGCAAACTTGCGCTATCGCAGGCTTACTTTGACGCACCGGAAGGAAATGAGCCGTTAGCTTTGGACATGCGAAGTATGGGAAAGGGTCAAGTCTGGATCAATGGGGAAAGTATTGGAAGATATTGGACTACTTATGCTATTGGTGAATGTAGAAGGTGCAGCTACACTGGGAGATTCCAACCGCCTAAGTGTCAAGTTGGATGCGGAAAACCTTCCCAAAGATGGTAATCCTTCAATATCAATCAAAGCAAGACGTTACAAGCCATATGAAAGCTTGATTTTATTTTATTTTTTGATTCTGGAGTAGGCTAGAGAATCCCTACAAGCAACGGGGAAAAACAATTAATCATGTCACAGGGGTGAAAAGGAAAGCCCTCAACCACTAAACTAACCCATATTTTTCCGAAGGAGGATTTCTAAGACAAATCCTAACAAGAGACTAAAGATTATATGTATGCAATATGCATCAACCAAAATCTTATGATTTTGATTTTGCAGGTACCACGTTCCTCGATCCTGGTTAAAGCCTACAAGAAATCTAATTGTTCTCTTCGAGGAAACTGGTGGTGATCCAACCAAAATTTCCCTTGTGAAGAGATCAATGAACACAATATGTGCGCAGGTCTCCGAGACACATCGAACCATAAAAAGCTTTCAGGTCGAAAACTATGGAAGTACTACACAAGAATTCTACATACCCAAAGTTCATTTACAATGTGCACCCAACCAGCACATCTCCTCCATCACATTTGCAAGTTTCGGAACACCAGTTGGAACTTGTGGAAGTTTCACTAAGGGCTCTTGCCATGCTTCAACCTCAAATGCAGTCTTAGAAAAGGTAATGACACGTTCTGACTCCTCTTTCATACGGCTTTCGGCCTCTTAATGGTTTCGAAAAATAATTATTGATGAACTTGCTGTCGATTTTCTCTCGCAGAAATGCTTAGGGAAGCAAAGTTGTGCAGTAAGTGTAACTAACAGCAATTTCGGAAAGGACCCATGTCCAAACGTGTTGAAGCGATTATCAGTTCAAGCGCGCTGCGCCTATAGTACAAATTAGTATACACCATTGATCAAGTCATACACATGATAGTTTCATCAACATACAGGGAAAAAAAGGAAATTCAGTCTCCAAGTGTAAGTTTATAGATAGGTTCAAACTAATGTAGCTATATAGAGTAGATTTGGGACCAAACCAAAATCACTCAGAAGGATTTGGAAGGTTAGATTATAGCTAAATGGTTTGGGTGTCTATTCTGTAATTGTATATTAGATTTTTTTAGGCTTAGTGAGTGAGTATGTGGAGAAGGAATTATCTTTAAAGAATATGGTTTGAGTTTTCTTCATCTTATTTTCTTTTTTATAAATTCATTGATGGCCATTTTTTTGTAGGAATCATTGTGTGATTTTATTCTTTTTCCTATTTTATTGGGGATAATTTAATTAATAGCTTCTTCAGTATTTAAGCTATGTAATACTCTTCCCAATTATTTTTACATGCAACATCTAATTTGCCCTAGGATCAATAATTAGAGAAAAAGAATAAAATATGTTTTAGACAGAAAAAATTGGATGAATAATACTTTCTTCATTTGTATATCAAATTAGCAATAGGCAAAACTCATTTCAAATAAATTTTCGAACAATATGTCTCATAGTCATAAGGATGATTGCGATGTATGTTTTTATGAATAAAAAGTCATTATGTTGAGTACTAATAACGTACATTTAACAAAAACATTAACATTTTGCCTTCCAAATATAAAAATTAGAATCTTAAGGTTACCATGCTAATCAAAGAAAAATACTTGGCCACCATATAAAAAAGCCAAAAGTAACCACATTAAATTTATTTATTTTTCTTAACAGCATCATTCATTAAACAGCTCTCACATTCATAACAAAACATTTATAAAAAATTATTAGATTAAAAAAGTATGACTTATCCAAACAAAAAACAATTTGTTGCTGTCTATTGGTATGTACAAATGGGATTTTGATGATCATAAAATGTGCAAGGAAGACGAACAGGGGAGGAGACAAAATTCGAAATATCCAAATAACCCTCGTTTCCTTTCTTGTTTTCATTGAAATGAAAAAAAGCGCTATGTAAGAAGTTAAAAATGTCAAATGACCAAATATAAGATCATGAATGCATCTAACTAATCAGTAATCACACTCAATTCATTTGAGTTCATCACATTACTACAAAAAGGTCTCAAAACATGAGCTAAATTGAGCAATACTCAGTTTATCCCATTAAAATTGCAACATTTTCTCTTAAAAGATCTCACAAAAATTTGTGTAAAATTTGTGTAATGTTGCAATCTTAATGGGATAAAGGAGTATGTATCAACAATTATCCCCTTTCGGCTATCACCCTACTTTTGTGCATTATGACAGGATAAAAAAAATCATCAAACTAACAAAAAATATTCATATGCAAGTATGCAACCTTACAAGTTTAATATTTCACAATTGGATTAAACCCTTGCAACAATAAGAACCAAATAGAAACCAACCAACCAAGAGGATCGCAACCATACCCCAACATTCTAGGAAAGTCCAGCCTCCAAGTACAAGACCCAAAGGAAAGATTATCAGAAAGGGTAGCAAAGATTTTATGGCTGCACCTGTGTTCACCCATCGACCTTTAAAGAGTATCAGTGCTGCAAGACTAACCACATTCCACCTGCCGCCACCAAAACCCAGGCGATTGAGATTGTTTGCTACAAAAGAGTGGCAGTTGCAAGTCAAAAGATTGTAAGAGCGATGTTGAAACTCCATCGTGCTATTCCTCAGTGCATCATTCCAAGTAAAAATCTCCACTTCAGATCCATCAAGATTCTGCTGTTCTCCACTTCTACTGGAAGCCAAAGAAATTGCTCGGCATAGCTGACACAACGTGGAAAAATCATCATTTGTGTACGAAATTTTTGAGTAAAATATATAGTGATTTGTGAATCACTAATTACTCAATAGCAGGAAATAATGCAAATATTGTCCAAAGTTTTAGAAATCGGTACATAATCTATGAAATATGTCCTTTTGAATGACTGCTAGCCGGCCAGGAAAATCATCAAACATTCACAAGTGTCTTAGCAATGTATTATTTCTAGGACTTGTCATGACTTGAAAAAATAATCATCAAAGAAACTGGAAATATGATGACTTTGCGGGAAATCAGCAGGTACAAAGAGTAAAAGAAATACTATATGCTTTGTCTCATTGGGATATGTGCAGATCCAGGAAACATGCTTACTCTTTTAACTCTTCGTATTACATCTTACTTTTCCAAATGAATATATGATTGTACAAGAGAAATGAAGAGTCTGATCTTAGCGACAAAGTACCAACCTTTGCATCTATTTGCAAGTATCGTGTCACTGCACCAAAGGCAAAGCTGTCAACACACACAAAGTTGGGGCCAGCAAAGTCCAAAATTACACCATCCTCTCTGCATATGCCAATATGACCAATAAAAGGGATCAACCAAGAAAGAACGGGAAGAGGCGTCCATACAATACATAATGGAAATCGAGCTCTTTTGGGATCAATTTCAATGGTTTGTGGATAACACTTGCCATTCCTTAGCTGCCCCTCAGCATCTATGTCTGTAGACATCGATAATAAAGCTGTAGAAAATAGGATAACTTTTCAATGAGCAGTTTTAAAATAGAAGAATCACGGCAAACAGGACAGACAGGTCCAAGACAATTAACTAATTCAAATTTCCATAAGACTTTATGATCAAGTAATTCATTTAGCAGAAGAATATGATAAGATTACCAACACATAGTAATATTTATAGGCAAGTGTCACAATATAATTCGAAAAATCCAGCAGCATTTAAGCTTATTGCTTTAATTACGGGCAAAAGTGAAGCTTCATATCCCAGTAACTTGATAAGCATAACTGGAAACCGTATCAAAATTCACAATTACATGTAAGGGGTTAAGTGGTCAATAGCGATATCTTTCAAAGCATACACTGTTCAATTAGAGATAATCAGAACTCAAATCGAGATAGTTGCAGGTTCCTCTCTCTTTGAAGACCCTTCTTAAGCCGATGGACTCTTTGACCGCACTCTCCTATATGGGTATGAGCTGCCGTCTCTCTTCCCTCCCCAGACCCTGACCATAGTTGTCTATGAACGAGATACACTGGGTATGATGATGATGATGAGAACTCAACTCGAGAGCCGCCACATACCAGCCTAAAATCCAGCACGGATGGGTCAGCCCAACCAAGCATGCAACCAAAAATGAGCAGTAGGCTCAACAAGCCCAAAAATCCCAATTTCAACCATGGCCTGGGCTTTTTGGTCAATCAACTCTTAGATCTTCAGTGTCAAGCCTACCACTATAACAAATTTTTTTACTTACATTTTCTTCCAGTTCAAAGATCTATGTTATACGCAATAATGCAACAATGCAAAGGTTATTACATTTACGTTCATTCACAAAAAAATGAACTTTGTGATGCCCAATCTAGTGTGGCCACTAGCATTAACGTAATAACCAAATAGATTAGTCATAAGTGAGAGAAAAAAAGCTTCTTATTCAATAGATTATCTAAGACTGTACTAGTTGTCAATTACTGTTCTGATATTTTTTTAAATTGAAAATAATGGCCTATTTATTTTAGGTTAAATAGAAAATTTAATCCATCTTGGAAAAACTATAATAACGACGAAGACTTATTCGGAAAGAATCGGTTAGCTAGATGAACCAAAAATTAACCCATGAAAATTGTCGATAACAATTTTATTCCATCTAATCTAGAAAAATACAAGTACCTAATCCCTATGCTATAATACCCAGCTTTAGAAAACAATTTATCCAACATAAATCCAATTAGACCAAGCTACATTAAGGATAATCACCAACTCATTATTTCATAGGTTCCACTTCAAACCATCTTTAGTTCTTAATTATATGCTCAAGCAAGGTTGTACAAAGGGGGCGAAAACCAATTGCTCGTTGGTTTTCTTCAATATGATTAGGTCAAGATGAGAAATACTAGCATGCCAAGACACAACATGAGAACCTCATCCCTTAAATATATATTTTTCACACATACAGAAGATACAAGAATTTGATGCTCTTCACTTTTGGAATCTCATTGGTGCTCTTTAGCCAAATGTCATCAGCAACTCCATATGCCATTTAGTCACTTACCATGCGCAATGACTCGCAATAGAGAAGACTAGTTTTAAATCAAATTAAAAGTGGTGTAGACAAGGAAATATGGGACACAATGTGATAAATGCAATTCCATGAATAAAATACGTTCAAAATTGTTTAACTACAAATCACTCCAAATTTGACCTCGCACCTTATTAGCCAATGCAATCACAACATCCCGCAATAATAGTCAAGTGAATTTTCTGTTTAATATAATTTCCATATTATTCCCAATCTATATCAAGAAAAACCTATGGTGTACGTTGTCAATTACTATAAATGTTCAGAATAATAATCAGATAAAAAGAATGGTTTGTCGATTACTATTTCTAGGAGAGTTGAATTTAGTTGAGAAAAGATGGTTTGTTTTGTCTAGTTCTAGAGCATATGAACTAATCGATCTTAAACAGCAACAACATTGCCAACGCCCTGATTCCAGAATATGTGGTCAAATACATTATCAAAAGGCTAGCCTACGAGATTGTCGACAACAATCCACTTTTTCCATTAACTCCTATCGAATGCAACAAAAACACAAGTATTTAAGTCATAGTTTCTACGACAATATTTTTAGTAGAGAATTCATCCAACTTATTCTATGAGGTCATATTGCATGAATCTTCAAATATCTCAAGTATATGCTCAAGCAAGGTTGCGCAAAGAGGACAAAACCAAAAGATTGTTGGTTTGTTTTCAAGTCAATCACAAAGATGGGCAAATGTAAATTAGGGGGTTGGGCACAAAAATGCAGCATGAGAACCTCACCCTTTCCGCATCATCATGAATGAAAGACTTTCCACACAAAAAGAGTTGGGTACTTGAGTTTTTTCTGTTAAAAATCCTATCCAAATAAAAACCCAAATGTATTTTTTCAATCCAAACCAAACTGAAATAGGAAAGAAACTAAACAACATTATTAATTTGTTCTGATTTAGTTTTCACCAAACAACTAACACTCATTGATAAAAGTACCATATTCCAAGTTAATGATTGAGGGAATGGCTCTTGCTTTTCTATTCCATGGACAAATAAGACGAAGGTATCCTATATTTACAAGTTACTGGAGGTTGAGGACCGTATTTATATTGCTTGCTTAGGGTCCCATTTTATGCCCCTTAATATATTAAAGCCAAAGATATACAGTTCTTTGGTTTCGGTTTATAATCTACTATAGTAAAATAACTCATTAATTGCATTTGGGTAACAAAATATTGTTGTAGCTTAGGGCCCCATGTTCTTGAGATGGCTTAACCACTAGTTGATAGCAACTCAATAGCCAACAATCCCCACATAGTCGCTCACTATGCTCTATGGCGCTTAACATAAGACTAATTCTGAATCAACTTAAAAGTGATACAAAGTGGAAAATAGGGGGATACGGATATAGTATCTTACGATTAAGGGCACTTTAGTCTTTTTGTATTGATTAGTTAAGTTTGTTAATAGCTGTTATGTGCTGTTATGTTAGTTAGAGTTAGTTGATGCTTGTTGTGGAGGCATTGCTCATATATAAGTGTAATCATTTTTGTAATCTTTTCATTCAAGAATAATACATCAACAAATCTTTTCTCTTCTTCTCTTCTATCACTCTCTCTCTCTCTCTTTTTCTTCTGTTCTTCAAGAACTCATACCAAACTGATCTTGCAAACCAAGATCATCCCCTGGTGTAGCTGGATACACAAAGAAATTTTCAAATTCTACAAATAAAATAGGTCAAGAGAAGTATCCACTTAACCAAGAAATCCAACTATTCCACATTAAAACTCAAGTAAATGTCATTAGCCTCAATAAATACTGCTGCTCCTATAAAATCTGATCATATATTTATGTTATACAAATCTTTAGGTTTACTTTTTTCACATCATCATGTAACAAAGAGAAATTGAGCTTATAAAGGATCAAGAATGTAACCAAAAGAAGTCAGACTACTGTATAGAACTTCAAAGTCTGATCCAACGTACATTCCATCCAAAACCCTAATAATTCACTATACTAATTCACAAAAATTCAAGCGAACAACAATAGAAAGCATAAAGAATGGAAAGAGATAATAAGTATCACCTCAAAGACGAGATGAATAGTTACCGCGTTGACGCCGATGACTTGCGTAGCAGTTTAGCACTAACCTTGAGATTTGTAATTTCAGAAATGGCAGCCCGGAGGAACACAACACCTCCAATTTCTGATTTTGCTTCCACCTGATTTTTTTCAATGTTAAGTTGGTTGTATGCCCTTTGAAGTTTGAATTATACTATTGGGTCCCTTCGTATATATATAGTTATGTTTTGAAGTGAAATATGAATAAATAAATAAAACTGTTAGTAAATATGGTTATTAATTAACTTTACAAATCATCTTTATGCGGTAAGATTTGATAAGATGAGAGTTTTGTTACTTTAATTTATGTTTATTTTATTATTATAGTTTTTGTCTTTTAATGGTGATTCAATCACTATTATTAATTATGAGGGTGTTTGGTAAATGACTGATAGCTGATTACAGTGGTTGATTTGACCAGCTGATTTTGAACCTGCTGCTATAAGCAGCTTGTTCAAAAACAGCTTATTCGCATCAATAAGCTGTTTCAACCAGCTAATTTACCAAACACTATCGTTAGCTGGTTACACCACCTAGGCCTCTATTTATATCAAATAAGTTAAAATTGCTGAATAAGCTAATTTGCCAAACACACCTATGAATTATTGAAATATGAATAACTGATTAACTGTTAATCTTTTATCCTAATTTATTCATTAGAAATATAAAAAGAGTTTAACGGAGTAAAACTATTTATTTTTGCAAAATGAAAAGTGAAATCATTGCTGAATGCATTTTCCTTCTTGCTGGTCTTTTCCATTTGGGTCATTTTTGTCTGCTCTTTCCCATTTCCTTGTCTCTAAATCTTTCGGTTCATTTTCGGTCCATTTTCGTCTTCTTTGTTACTCCATTTTCGTCTTCAGTCATTTCGTTTTCTCATGGATTTTCATTTGATTTAAGTTTTCTTTTCTCTGTTCTAAGGTGATTCACATGTTTAGAGGCAAATTCAATACACTTATTCACTTTGTTGAAAAATCAGGTAATTTGCTTTGATCTATCATTTCTAAAAGATGAAAATTAGAGTTTGATTGTTTTCTTTGTGTTTCATGTTTTACTTTTAATTTTCTAGTTTTTCCTCTTTTCGATTTCTTCTTGATTATTCATTTGTTTTAGATTTGATTTTCTCTATTTCTAAGATGGGAAGAGGAAACCGATGATGAGGTCATTCGTGGGTTCTTTTTTATTTTTTAAGTATAGTTTTTGTGTTGCTCAGTTTAAAACTGTATTCAATATTCGTGTTTTACAATGAACAAACAAAACAGTTGAATTTAAGATTGGACAAAGAAAATGCATTCACGAAATGATTATCTTGGACTTTATTAAGAAAATGCAGCTAGGTGCTCTGGACTCAACACGCACACATATGCTCTAACACTCTAACACGCTCCTTCATACGAGAGTCCATTAGGTTAGAAGTGTGGATCCACTGAATATTCCACTTTAAATAAGGAGTGGTTGAGATTCGAACCCGTAACCTCTTGTCACGTTGGCTTCTGATACTATGTCAAGGAACCAACTCAACTAAAAGCTTAAGCTGATGGCTGAGGCTTCAGGATTTAATATGATTATTTTTTTTAATAATGACTTAGTGACTACTTCAATGTCGACCTTTTTACGACTTGTAAATATTTTGTTATTGCAAAAGCAATTATCCTTGCGCTAACTAGAATGCAAGGACAAAACCTAAACGGCTAAACCCATGCCCCAAAATACTAATAAGTTTGCTCCCTTTCAACTACGAAGGAGATGTAGTTTCATGAAAAGGTATGTTATGAGATTAAGTTGAAAGTTGTAGTTGGATGAAAGAAAAGCTAGTAAACAAAGATGAATATTTATATATTTTATTTTTTGATATTTTTTGTTTATGCTATTTATTTATCTTTTTCATTGATTAATGATTCATGGGTATTATGATTATGATCTAAAAGGTTGTACTTGTGGAATAATTGTAAGTGGTTTATTAATTTACGATAATGTTTATCATTTAGTTATAATATATAGTTTCTGTAAGCTTATAAATTGTAAGAATACATATATACTTGGATATTTTAATTCTTAAATGCGCATTTGGGTTTTATGAAAATAGCATAGACTTTCATAACCAATTTTGTGTTATTATTAATTGAACTTGTTTTAATGTAGGGTGATAGTTGTAGTAGTGTTGGCAATGCCAAAGTATATATTTGTATCTCATTGTAAGTAATAATGTTACTTTTTTACAAAAAATGTGTTACTTTTGGACAAAAAAATGCTACTTTTGTTTTTAAAAAAAGCTATTACTTTTTAGCATAAAAAGTGTTACTTTCAGAAAAAATTATTTTTTTCTAAAAAACAAAAATATTAAAAAGTAACACGTTTTTGCCAAAAAGTAACACATTTTTATGTAAAAAGTAACAACTTTGTATGAATTTTTTTCAGAATTTTTTTCTTAAAGTAACACTTTTTTGCCTCATAGTATCATAAAAAACAATAACACATTTTTGCCTAAAAGTAACACTTTTATAGTAAAAAGTAACACTTTTTTGTATGCAAGATTGGTTCTCACTAGTTATTCTTCCAATATATATATATATAGGGTCAAGTTCTAGTGAGAACCAAGCTTATATGAGAACCGTGAGAACCAATCCCCCTCATAAAAATGTGTTACTTTTTTACAGAAAATATGTTATTTTTGTTTTTAAAAAAAGATGTTACTTTTTATCCAAAAAAGTGTTACTTTTAGAAAAAAATATTTTTTTTCGAAAAAACAAACATATTAAAAAGTAACACATTTTTTCTAAAAAGTAACATCTTTTTACGTAAAAAGTAACAACTTTCTATGAATTGTTTTCAGAATTTTTTTCTTAAAGTAACACTTTTTTGCTCATAGTATCATAAAAAAGAGTAACACATTTTTGCCTAAAAGTAACACTATTATAGTAAAAAGTAACACTTTTTTGTAAGCAAGATTGGTTCTCACGGTTCTCATATAAGGATGGTTCTCACTGGAACTTCTTCCTATATATATATATATACTAGTTTTTTTAGCATCAACATATATAAATATATATATTAATAAAAAAAATAAAGTCTGAGATATTATGTAGTAAATTACTCAATTTTTACTAAATATGTATAAATTAAATTGGTAATTTTAGAAATTGTCTAGAATATATGATTTGGTATATATATTTTCTAATTTACTCAATTTAACCATAAATAAATGATAGTCAAAGATAATTTAATGGTAGAGATATTGGTCAAGAATAAATGCAATTTATTAATTTACTCAATTTACTCAATTTAGTTTAATAAATACAGCAATTAATGAATTTGATTATTCCATATGAGAAATAATCTGTTATCTTTGACTGTACTTAGTTCATTTAGACAAATTTTAAATTGTGACATTTGATATAAAAATAATTAAAACACCATAAGTACATAAATTATTTATGGTCTAATAAATTATTCCTTAAATTATTTATGGTTTCTAATAAATTATTTCTTAAATTAAGCAAGCATTAATGTAGATTGAAATAACAATGCAGAAAAGGCAGTATTAATTGAAGAAAGAAATCTGTTAGCTTTTAACCAATAGAAAAATTACAAATGACACACTTTCTCTTACATTGACATTTGTCATTTTCCAAGAATTTTATTAGAATGTAAGATATATATATATATATATATATATATATATATATATATATATATATATATATATATATATATATATATATATATATATATATATATATATACTTACATATATATATATATATATATATATATATATATGGTCAAGTTCCAGTGAGAACCAAGCTTATATGAGAATTGTGAGAACCAATCTACATGATAAAAAACTGTTACTTTTTTTTACAGAAAATATGTTATTTTTGGGCAAAAAAATGTTATTTTTTTTTAAAAAAAAAGTTGTTACATTGTAGCAAAAAAGTGTTACTGTCAGAAAAAGTTAAAAAAATTAAAATTATACAAAGTAACACGTTTTTTTTCCAAAAGTAACACTTTTTTATATTAAAAGTAACACCTTTTTGTAAGTTTTGTTCATAATTTTTTTTGAAAGTAACATTTTTTTATCAAAAAGTATCATCTTTAACTTTTTTAACAAAAAAAGTAACACTCTTTTTTTGCCTAAAAGTAACACCTTTGTAATAGAAAAATGGAAAAATTATCAGGAATAATACAACCTTTTGCTTATTTCCCTACAATAATACCAACTTTTGATTAACCATGAATAACACCAACTTATGGGGGTGTTTTCCTACAATATACATAATATGTTAAAAATCAAACTATAGGTGATTATATGACAAAAAAATTTAGTAAATTAGTTAATAAAGTAAAGATGGTATTGTTCTAGGAAAAAAACCCTCAAAGTTGGTATTATTCATGGTTTATTAAAAATTCGTATTATTGTAGGGAAATTAACAAAAGGTTGTATTATTTACGGTAATTTTTCCTAGAAAAATAACACTTTTTTGTCAGGCAGATTGGTTCTCACGGTTCTCATATAAGGATAGTTCTCACTGGAACTTCTTCATATATATATATATATATATATATATATATATATATATATATATATATATATATATATATATATATATATATATATATATATATATGTTGAAGTATTTGTTAATTAATAAAGTTTTTTCATTAAAATTTTAATTCATAAAATATTTAATCAAGGAAAAAAAGAAACCTGATAATCAAAAATTATTTTGGAATGACAAAGAATCATTATGATAACATTGTTGGGAGATTACCCAAATTTGCCTTTAAAAGTATGAGAACTTTAATTAACCCAATTCTTAAACATCGCCACCTTTTTTATTTTATCGCCACCCCTTTTTTAATAAAATTACTAAAATGCCCTTAAATCCAATTTTAATTATACAATCAACCATTATTATTTCTAAACTAAATTTTTTAATAATAATTAAATTAAAATAAAAATATAAATTTTAGTAAAGAAAATAATTTTTAAAATCGAAAAATAAACTTGATCACACGTTTTGTATTGAAAATTGATACATAATCACTCCTTTGGCCGAAACTTTTGATACGAAAATCACATTACGACAATATTTTTAGCATTAGAAATAGATTAAAGTTTCAACGACTATATATGCATTCATGAGAATGACAACGCTAAGTTGAATTTAACCCGGCCATGGTCCAATCGCATAAAATGTGTGATTCCACCATGGTCCAATCGCACAAAATGTGCGATTTGACCATGGTGGAATCGCACATTTTGTGCGATTGGAACATGGTGGAATCGCACATTTTGCGCGAATGGACCATGGCCGCGTGAAATTACGCAAACTTGAACGTGTCATTCTCGCATTGTCAGAATTGGGCATATAATATGTCGTTGGAAAGCTCTTGAAGTCTAGTTTTTAATGCCGCAAACGTTGCATGTCAAGGAACCAACTCAACCAAAAGCTTAAGCTGATGGTTGAGGCCCCATGATATGTTATATACTCTAACACGCCCCCTCACACGAGAGCCCTTTGGGCTAGAAGTGTGGATGCAACACATGCCCTCCTCAAACATGGCGCTAAATTTTCCACTTTAAATGAGGGGTGGTTGAGATTCGAACCTGTGACCTCTTGTCACCCTGGCTTCTGATACCATGTCAAGGAACCAACTCAACCAAAAGCTTAAGCTGATGGTTGAGGCCCCAGGATATGTTATATACTCTAACATTGCACTAATACTATTTTTCTATAAAAAGTTATGACCAAAAGAATGAACATGTATCAAATTTCAGCACAAATAAACTTCAAACAATCGTCATTTCTCGCTCGGTTATCGTTTTGGGCATATAATATATCATTGGAAAGATATTGAAGTCTAGGTTATAATGCCTCAAATATTATAATTATACGATTTTTCTATTTAAAGTCATAGCAATTAGAGTGAATATGTCTCAAATTTTAACACAATCATATCGATTCCGCAATCATATTAATGCTCATTTTCGTTGGCCATATTGTAATTCAATTTTTAGTTTTAGCTTGTTTTAGTTTAATGAGTGTTCGGAGAAAGTTTTTAAAGAAATGTTAGAGATTGAAGGTTTGAAAAGTAATCAGGGACAATTTTGGAATTTCAATATATAAGGGGTGGCGATAAAATGAAAAGGGTGGCGAAGTTTAATAATGCCCTTAATTAATACTTGTATTAACAGTTAGATTTTTTCATTAAAAACATCATATATTTCTAATATTCTCTATCTATTTTTTAAGAAATATTATTATTTATACTGAAAACATTTGATTGCATCTCTATTTAATAACTTATATTTATATATATTTTTTTATACTAACAAGTTCGTACATTACATGAGTTTCATTGATAGGGCTGTTTTAACTACTACAAATGAAATTGTTGGCAGAGTTAATGATTATGCAATGTCAACAATCATAACAACGCATTATCAGTTGAGTTTCTAAATATTTTGGTTTTACTGAATCATGAAATTAAATTTGAGAAAGGTGTGTCAATTATGTTGCTTAGGAATATAGATCAATTAGCTAGTTTGTGCAATGGCACAAGACTAATAATAAGTTGTCTCAGGAAACATCATAAAGACTAAGATTCTTACAAGATGTAAAGAGGGATGACCCCAAAGTTCAAACCTTTATAAAATAAATAAAAATTCGAACCTTTAGAAGTAAATCAGACAAAATTCATGCCTTTAGAATCAAGTTTTCCAAATTTTAATGAACCGCTTAATACCAGAATTTTGCGTTTCAAAAATGAGTTTATCAAACGTCCTTGCCTATTTGGCCCTTGGAGGCATTTAATGATTTGATTTCAAATCAGTGAACTGATGCTCAATTGTGCCTCAGTTCTAAAGTGCTTAATGGTAGAAGTTCTAACTGTCATATCGATAAAGAAACCCTAGAATTTCAATTGCATTACATAGGACTGGCGACATCACATTTTAATCTCAGTTTCTCAATCTACTAACAAAAATGTCAAACTATCTAGTCGATGTCGTCGAAATTCCAAGCGACGACGAAGAATTTGCCGCCAATGATTCAATTAGGCAAAACAACAGCCTTCCACAATTGGAAGTCCCGGAACCTCCAAAGCCAGATGTTTCAGTCATTCCCAAATCAAAGAAGCAAAAGCTTGAATGTCGAAGTTTCTGGAAAGCCGGTTCATATGAAATTGGACCCTCATCATTTGTTCCAGCCCACGGTAATTTATAGTACTTCATTTTGTAATATTGCAATGTAAATTTTATTAAAGTAATATTGCTTGAATAGGGACTTATAGTTTTGATTTTGCATTCGGGGTTGTTTTTTTGCAGGTGAATTGGAACATGCACGTGTTCATCCCAAGTTTCTCCACTCCAATGCTACTTCTCATAAATGGGCATTTGGTGGTGAGTATTTTTTTCTGCTCTTTTTTGTACTTCCGTATGGTTTTAATGAATCTGGATCATCTGAACAAAAGTATGTCACTATACAATTTATTGAGAATTTGACATGTAAGGAATACAAAAAACTGAATTTGAAAACCAACTATTCCACTTCATAGGAGATGCTAGATAAATTGGTGCAGAGGATCCAAACTCGGTTTTGTTAGAGTAACTTTCTAAAACAATGCACAAAATTTGAATTTTTAATGCAGATCAATCCAATCTTTTTACGATTTTCCCTATAATAATCCCTACTTTGAATTAATAATGAAAAATGCCACTTTTAAAGTATGTTTTCCATTAGCATCCAAAGAGGTAACATAACCTATTATTGTAGGTAATTTGAAAAGAAAAAAGATAAAACAAAATTTAAATATTAAGAAAAAAAAATTTCCCAACCCAATCCACAGTCAATGCCACCACAACCCTCATCTCTTCTCCCCATCCACCATTGAAGCTCTCCCTTTCTCCAACATTAATATCAACACACATTAACACTCATGGGGCCATGGAAGCCCTCCCTTTCTCCAACATTGAAACATTCATATCAACACACTACACGCATGGGAGAGGGAGAGGGAGAGGGAGAGGGTGGTTGACAGTGGGTGGTGGAGGAGGAGTTGGTCGATGACGCATGGGGAGGGGGAGGGGGAGGGGAAGGGGGCAGCTGTGGCATGGTGGAGGGGCAAGGGGAGTGGGAGGGTGGCAACTGTTGGTGGGAGGGAGTTTTGTCTTCAAATCTTTTTTGCTTAAATGACCTGCTTAATAGGTTTTAGGTGATTTTGGATGTTTAGGGAAAGCATACTTTAAAAGTGGGATTATTCATGACTAATCCATAGTAGGGATTATTGTAGGGAAATCACAAAAAAGTTGGATTATTCTGAGCAATTCATCTTATTTTTTGTTAACCTAAAACCTTAACGCTCTTAAGTATTAACGATACATTAATCAAAATCACAATTGTCTTAGTTACGAAAATCCGTTTAAGGCTTGGTTGATGAATACACTAGCCACCTTGATAGCTGTGGGAGAGACCAGTTCTTAAGGTGAGCACTTCAGTCCCTCTGGACTCGGGATTTTAAAATTGGGGGTACAATATTAAAATGCAGTGGCAATACATTTTAAGTGAGAGGGGTATCGACCCTATTGATATAATATTTATAATACACCCCTTAAAACTTATATACAGATAGTTGGCATGGTGGTTAAGTTAATATATTTGTTGCTAAATGGTAAAGGTTTCAAATCTTTGCCTTCTCAATTTTTAACCAATGTTTCTTGACACGTCAGCACAATAAAGTATTGCAAAATATTTAGAAAAACTTTAAAAGTTAACACTCACATTAATGAAAGAAAAACCATTTAAATTATAACAATTGTTGTCTCCGAGCTCTCAAACTTTGAAATGTTTTTTAATAGTTCATCACTCACAAAAGATATATTACTTTTTATATTATTGACAGTAAATTTTATTTAACCACAGCATTCGGTATATGTGTAGTTAAAGAGTTAAATATGAGGTAGTTTAGACAGCAGACTCGCCACTTATCTACTATGCCAATTTGCAAACTTTAGTTACTTAGCGACGCTTTTGGCCTTCAGAACAGAAACGACTAGTTGCCCCACTGTCTTCTTTCTTCGCTGTTTTCATAGTTAGCGAGTCGTGGATTGACGATGACTTGCCGCCTGGTCTCAGCCTACAGGCTTGCTTCTTCTTCACTTCTTAGGGGTCTTAGCCATTTTTCCAAACTTTTATCCTCCTATAGTTTTATGGTCCTATTAATTGTCATAATTTCTCCCATTTCACTCTAAAATACATCAAAACATTAATATTATGATCATTAGGTGAAGTTAAACAGATACACTACAAAATCACACAAAATTGATCTAATACTATACTAAAAAGGAATATAAATGCCATGAATAAGTGCAAATAATTGCACTTATCAATAAAAAAATCAGCAATCATTTACCAATTTATCTCATACTATTATCCGAAGTATAAAAATACACTCACTTATTCACCTTATTATTTACATTTCAATTTGCAGAAAGTGGTTAGGTTTATTTAAGTAGTAGAGAAAAATGAGACATTTAGGATGACTTGGCCAAAATAAACTTATCCAACCAAAACAAAAGGAGACATTCGACAATAAATAAGTAAAAAAACTTAACCCGAAATAGAGGTTGGACATTTAAGGTGACTTAGCCAAATAGGAAAATGAGAATAATAGGTGTTTAGGAGAGAGTAACATTTTAACTTTTTTTTTGAAATGCACCCCTTGCACCTGCATTGGGTTCGCCTTACTTTAGTTTAGAGCGCTCTTTGACGGTAAAGTTGAGTGCCTCCGAGCACCTTTGCTAGTTTTTTAATTTACATTGTAACTCTAAGGTTTGTACAAATACGACCACCTCCTATACCAAAATATGCTAAATGCTCGTTAATTTTGATAAATTACAAAAAGTGTGAAATTGTAAAAATCCTTTTGTGGTTTTTGCAGCTATTGCTGAGCTTTTGGACAATGCTGTTGATGAGGTGAATATTCTTTCTGTTGTTTTTTTTTTATATTTTGTGTAATCTTAGTTTACATTAATGTCACATAATTCGCCCATTGCATCCACAAATTCTGATTGGATTCTATCGACCCCATTTGGGGTTCATTCGCGATTCAAATAAGTTAAATCACTGATCCCATATTTCAAAGAGAATTAGAGGAAATAAAAGAAATGGAGGAGAAGAAGATAGAATCTTATTTATAAGTGCCAACGTCATCAAAAAGCTTGGTTGTTTTGCTGACTAGATGTGAAGATGAATGTGGAGAAAGCGCAATCGAGAAAGAGGAAAAGAGATAAAGAAAACAAAGAGGCAAGATTGCTGGAAGTGTGTAGAGTTTCAATATGGGAGTGGGTCCTTGACTTTATATTTTGTTTAATGGGATTAACACTATGTTTGGATAGCAAATTAGGAGAGAAAAGAAAGGAAGGGAAGGGGAAGGAAAGGAAGGGAAAGGAAAGGGAGGGATAAGGAGGGAAAGTGTATATTGTTTGTTTAGAAGGGAAGGGAAGGGAAAAGGAAGGAAAGTGTTTTCCTTCCAAATCTTTCCTCTTTAGGAGAGATTGTCTTCGTAATAAAACTTGCCCAAATCTTAGTTTTAAGAGGCGTGAGGCGCAAAAGGTCCTATTTTCCGAGGCGCGAGGGGAAGGCGGGCTTTTTGTATGCGAGGCGCACAATTTCGCTAAAAAGCTCCAAAATCAATTTTAAAACATATTTGATACTAAAAACAACATGAATTTCATATTAAAATAACATAGAAGTAAGATAAACACTACTTTAGCACATAAAGTAACATATTTAAAAAGTACTCAACAATTACTCAACAAGTCAACATATTTACAAATTGAACTGACTATAAATTTCAACCACACACAACAACATATTTACAAATTCAAGCTATAAAAAAAAGTAACAAGTACTCAACATATTCCCAAATACTACTCACTATAAATTTCAACCACACAGCAACATATTTCACAAAAATTGCAAAAAAACAGAGAAAAAAAAACAGAGAAAATGATTTGAACTGGAGAACGAAAAAAAAATGGTTCGAATAAAAAAAAGAATGGCTGGCGAAGAAAGGAAGGCTGGTTCGATTTTTGAAGAAGGAGAACACAGAGAAAAAGAAAGAAGAACAGCAACTGGTTCGACTTCACTCAGAAGAACCGACAAAATGAAAAGAGAAAAAAGAAGAAAAAGGAAAAAAGGAAAAAGAATATACCTGGCGATTTCACTCAGAGCAAGAAGGCGAAGAAGATTGTTGAAGGAAGAGCAAAAATGGCGACTTCACTCAGAGACCAATAGCCAAACAAAAATGTTGAAGAAGAACAGTGTTCGACTTCCATTCTAGGGTTTTTTTTTTAACTTATTTAACTTCAAGGGTATATTAGTAATATCATTGATTAAATTAATATTATTTTAGGCTTATTGAAAACTGATATCTAAAAAAAAAAAAAGAAAACAGGCATCCGGCTTCCAAAGGCGCATGAGGCGCATGGAGGCGTGAGGCGCTCGAGGCGCGCTTTTTGGTCGCTTTTGGGTGTTCGCTGCGCCTAGACTCTTCGAGGCGTTTTAGCTTGCGCCTCATTGCACCTTGCGCCTCATTGCACCTTGCGCGCTTTTTAAAACAAAGGTCCAAATTTTCCTTCCAAATCCCTTCCCTCCCAATTTGTTATCCAAACAAGGGATACCTCCTCCCTTCAAATCCCTCCCCTTCCTTTCCCTCTATTTCCTTCAATCCAAACACACTCTAAATGAAGGATATGGGCCAAATGGACCGTGAAAAATAAATTAGTAAATCGACAAGTTTACCTTAGAATTTCTCTCTTTTTCTAACTTTTCAAGTTACTCCACATTTTACTAGAAGCGGAGTATTTTATTATATTCATAATCTTCTCTTCTTTTTTACATTCTCAACCTATATTTTAATTTATACTTCAATACATTTTATATTTCCTTAATCACAACATACATCGTCGGCTATTAAAATAAGGCAATTTAGTGAAACATGTATATATTTCATTTACATTGGTCAGTCTTGACTGCAATGATTTGGGATTATAGGTAGCTCAATGACATTGTTCGCTAGGGTGAGTGGCTTGTTAGTCCTTTCAGATTTTCTTATTGAATGGTTTTAGGCTTCCAGCCTATCTACTTATTTTTTCTGTTGCTTGCTTGTGGTTGTAGATACACAATGGTGCTACATTTGTGAAGGTCGATAAAATTGTGAATGTGAAGGATAATTCTCCTGCACTACTTTTTCAAGGTAGTAAATTGTCATTAAACCATCATGTTTATGGGACATGAGGACTTAGCATGCTTGAACACCGCTACAAAATGTTATCATTACTTTTGAGTTGTATATGCTAAGCTATCTGAAATGTGTTCAGATGATGGTGGTGGAATGGATCCAGAGGGAATTAGGAAATGCATGAGCTTGGGTTACTCGTCAAAGACATCCAATAATACAATTGGACAATGTGAGTTGATAATAATTTTAGGCTGTGATGTTTATGATCCTTTGCAATGAAGTTGACATATTCTTGCCCACTTATAGTAAATATTGAAGCTCCATCTCTTTTTGTTAAGTGATCATCCAGTCAAATATTTGGTCACACTTTAAGAAATTAGGGCCGTGTACTTTACCTTATATCTATTAATCTGGTGTGCACTTAACTATTGTGAAAATGTTCGTTATTCTAATTTGATCTGAGGCAATAATTTTTTAGAAGATCTAAAATTTTTGGAGTCTGGTAAGTTTTTTTGGGCTCTTATCTGACGTTATCATTACGGGAAATTTGATTATGAATAAAACTATTATTCCATGCTCATTCCTCTCCGTTTCAACCATTACCTCTACAACTTTACTAGCTTTACTAGTTGTTTCCACGTAAATTGCACCTTTTGGAGTGAAATCGCTGACCCCCCTCTTTAAAATATACTTGCTGACATGCTTTGCACAAATTTTTTTAACTAGCTACTGTCCAGATTTGGAACTTCTAATCCAATAGTGGAAATGTGAGCCTTTGTGGTACCTCATGGCCAGGGTGGTACCTTTGCCAAACTTGGCTAATGTTCTAGCTAAACTTGTGTTACCTCATATTCATGGTGGTACCTAGGGCCAAACAAAGTTTGGTCTAAATAGCAAACCCAGCCGGACTATTTTAGTATTTTGTCTGGTCTACTGTCTAAAAGGTTTGGTATTTTTTTTTTCCAATCAAAATTACGGCTTTCGGTCTGGTCTCGATTTTTTATTTTTTAGACCACACCAAACCACAAACCATACGATGATTGAAAACCATATTTTTTTTTTAAAAAATAGGTTGGTACTTGGGGTGTTCATAAAAGGGTACCCGGAATTTTGGGTACTCGAAAATTCAGATACCCGGTTAGTCGGGTACAGTGTAACATGATACGCCTATTAATTCGCCTTTTGAATTCGCGATTCACTTAAAATGACCCTTAAATAGCCCAAAACCGACCATAATTCGCTTTTTTTGATTCGCGATTCGTAAGGAGTTTAGTGAATCATGTGACAGTGGTTGGGTAGTTGTGTGTGCGACCCATGTCCCGACCCGAATTATCAGGGTACCCACTTATTGGGAACCCGAATTATTCGGTTCAAAACACCGAGTATATCTAGAAACTGACAATATATAAATCCTCTCATTTTCCTTCAATGTCTTGACTACGCATTCCTACAAGCATATTAACACAATTAATAAAAGAAACTAATACAAAAACAATAAGATAAATGAAAACATTTAGAAATAATCTACCAAAATGAATTCAAATAGTAATACCTAAATAAAACATTAGAAATTTGACGTAATAATTCATGCTACAACCAAATTAATGCTTAATCAACTAAGTTATTAAACTAAATACACACTAACTTCACTTTATGATTCAAGTAACATTGATCCACCAAAAAAATCAACTATTTAATTTTCAGATGGTTAGTTGGTAACAAAAGACATTAGAAAAAGAGACAATGGACTTGTCATGTCCGTCATAAGGAGAATGAGGATCGAACTGTCGACCATGAAGAACACTGCTTGTCTATAGTAGCCTATGTGGCATGAAGGAGAATGAGAGAATTGAAAAATGAGAAGAGCAGAAATAATAGAGAACTAGTATATGTCCCGTGCAATGCACGAATATGTTAGTTTATTAAGTTATGTAAAAAATTTATTAAATATAATTGTTTATTTTTCAAAACTAACCATTATATTGATCATAACTATATATTACTAATTTAAACGATTATAAGTAAAATAATTCTATTTCACTGATTAAACTAATATTTACTAATAAAAAAATAATTTTTACTAATGATACTTTTTCTTTCCTAAATGGATCGCTTAATCTGAGTATATATTAAATTTAAGGTTTACTAAGCATGGGCTAAATTATTGTGCAACCATTATCAAACTTCCTTCTATGAAATGAATATACGGTATACTCATACATAAACAATTTATTTCTGGCATGCTCAAAATATAAACTTTTATAATTTTCTTTATCATAATTATCATTGTAAAATTATTCTAAATAAGATTTTAGTTATTATTTTGAAAATATTAGCTGAATAATTAAGTTCAAAATTTTTTTAACGTTACATAATTTAAGAGTTTTTAATTATAACGTTATTTATAGTCAACAACTATTTTATATTATAATTATTTTTGTATCGTAAATAAGGTATAGTTAATTGTTTAGTCATTTAATTTACTAAAAATGAAAGTTACCCAAAACATTTTTTTCTTGAAAAAGTGTATTTTAAATATTAAAGGTCTTAAAATTGACTTTCTTCGTACTATTATTATTCATTAAGAATTAAATTTAATTAAAACTCAAAGTTTCCATATTTAATTAGTTAAAATTTAGGAGAGAAAACATGAAGTACAAAAGTGACATGTGTCATATTCTTTTATTGTTTTAGTAGAATGTATGAATATGATGATAGTTTAGTCATTTAATTTACTAAATATGAAAGTTACCCAAAAAATTTTTCTTATGAAAGTGTATTTTAAAAATTAAAGGTCTTAAAATTGACTTTCTTCGTACTATTATTATTCATTAAGAAATAAAGTTTAATTAAAATCAAAGTTTTCATATTTAATTACTTAAAATTTAGGACGGAAAACATGATGTATAAAAGTGACATGTGTCATATTCTTTTATTGTTTTAGTAAAATGAATGATAGTTTAGTCATTTAATTTACTAAAAATGAAAGTTACCCAAAAAATTTTTTCTTAAAAAAGTGTATTTTAAAAATTAATGGTCTTAAAATTGACTTTCTTCTTACTATTATTATTCATTAAGAAATAAAGTTTAATTAAAACTCAAAGTTTCCATATTTAATTACTTAAAATTTAGGAGAGAAAACATGATGTATAAAAGTGACATGTGTTATATTCTTTTATTGTTTTAGTAGAATGTATGATGAGATAATAGAGATGAGAAAAAGAAGGGTTAGGGTTTTTCATTGATATTGGTACATTAGAAAAATAAGGGGATCAAAAATATGATTTCTGAAATTTTTTGTTTTTTAAAGATGGCAGCTGCCTTTCCTTTTATTTAGAACGGGTCAACGGATACCCGTTTCTTTTTTTTTACACGGCCCATGACCGACCCGATTGAGGCGGGTCTGGTACCCATCCCAAAATATCATGGTTTATAAAAATTTTGAACCATCATCAGGACAACAGGTCAATCGGTCAGGTCAATCGGGTCGGACTTTTTTGGACACCCCTAGTTGCTACCTAGATATTTCGAGATGTAGCTATTTTTATAGTTTTATATACTGGAATGACGTTGATGCAATAAACTTATTACAAATTATTTTTTTGCTGATTGTAGGTGCGAAATATTTGCATAAACACATGTATTAATTTGGAAAAAACATAAAAAAAACTGTAGACCAGATTAGACCACTCCGTTGTAGTACGGGTTTGGTCATGTCCCGTTTGGCGTCTGGTAATTTAAACGGTTCGATCGGGTCTGGAAAATTTCCACACCGTCTAATTTTATTGTTAGAGCAGACTAAACTGGACCGTGTGCACCCCTAATGGTACCCGACCTGATCTAATGTGATATAAACTCACCTTTTCAATATGATAAGATTTTTTTAATTGTTTAAAAAGCATCAAGGCCCGACAAGAAGGTGAATAAAAAGTAGCTTAAGTACATTTCGTAGTCTATTAAAACTCGTGTCTACATTGATTCTTGCCTCCAGCTGTCCTCTTTCATTTTTTGTTTTGTTAATCTGCCTCTTTGTTCCATTTGATGTATTGTGTTATTATGAAGTGCGTACATTATAGTGTTCGAAACTTCCTATTTAGTTAAAACTTAAAACCAATGGATTTTCTCGATTATCATTTTCCCTCATTAGTGCTCCAAGCTATTAATGCCTACATGGAACGTAAAATTTTGATATGATGTTGACAAATTCTATATGGGGTGCTTACATTTTTTCAACGCTTATGGATACCTCTATAAATTGTCAAAGCTGAGATGTTTGTATTTAAATTTCTATTTGCTCATGATTTTGCTTGTTACAAAGAAAGCTTCATGGAGTTTTTCGAATTTTACCAAAGAGTTAAAAGTAGGATATACAAACTTTGTTATTTGAAGATACTGTTATTAATGAGAACTCAACCAATTGCTAACTAAACCTTGGGTCAATTTTAGATGGCAATGGTTTTAAGACAAGTACTATGCGTCTCGGTGCTGATGTGATTGTATTAAGTCGTTCTACACGTCCAGGGTAATCTTCTTTGTCATTTGTTTGTATCTGTATTGATGATGTATGTAAAAATCTCATTGCAAAGTTTTTGCTTTCATATATTCCGGCTATTGATACCATAATCCTATAACCATAAGCTTGTGCTTTGTTTACTTCTTGTTATAAGGTAAATGCTTTCATGGCCGTGTTTGTATTCTATATATACATGTGGTTTTCACTAATATTATAATTTTGTGTAAAGTACTTTTCAGGGATGGTTATATTAGCATGCTAGAATTTATTATTATAAAGATGCACTCAACACTACCTGACATAAATGTATTATTAGATATCTATAATTATTGACATGATGTGGGTTAGAAGCATATACTAATTGATATGAGTTAAATAGCTAACATTATCCCATCACATCACAAATAAGTTCAAAGATCTTGAAAAGGTTGATCACTAAGATGGATGTATGAGTATACCTTAAGAGATGGAATTTAATTGAGGATATAAGAAAAGAACTTTGAATAGGAAACATTTAGGATAAGATAATTAATAACCGATCACATTAGACTAGATTGTTGGAAAAGTTAGGATCTTAAATAACAACAGAATAAATGGAAGACCAAGGATAATTTGGATGACAAGAGTGAAAGGGGAATGAAGAACTTGAATATGCTAGAGCTAGAGCATATGATAGTTGATTAAAATGAATGGAATAAGACATTTTTTGTGGATGGATTGGTTCATGTAGGTGTATCCATTCATTTGAAGTTATGGCTTTGACTTTGTCATTTTGTTGTCATGTTAACCTTGTAATACCCGAAAGTGTAAGGGGGAGGAGATGGAATTTATTTTGAGCACTTATGTCTGATTTTCTTTTCTTGTGAATTTATGAAGATATGAGTCCTTTTCTGCATTGCCTCTAGGATGATAAACTTAAACTTGGTAGAAATTCAAATGTTATCTTTTAGCCCTCTAGCTCAAGGCTTGTGCGGTATAATTAAAAGCAAAAAATTGATCTCTGTTGTGAGATTTAAGGTTTCTGAAACTAAATAAAATTCACCTTTCTTAGGAGCAATAGTCCACATCTTGGATTGTTTGCATGCTTAATATTTTTCTTTCAAAACTATCTCACATCAAATCTCAACATAAGGCCGCATGTACTTCTTGTCTTATGTTTCAAACGTATTTGCAATCCGTTTTAGTTTGAAAGAAAATTTTTGAGAAATGGAAAACCAAGGACATTTGACCTTTGTTGTGGGCTTAATCTTTCTCTCTTCTATTCTTTGTTGTGGACTTTGACCTTAAAGACTTTTTGAATAAGCAATATAGTAATATTAAGAAGTTGTAGACACGACACGGGTGATGATGCAGTGGTGAAGACAAAGAAGGAAATTGCCGGTTTGTTTTTGAATTTGACAGTAGTTTACCAAAAACTAACGCAGAATGGAGTGAAAGGGAGCTGAGAGAAACTTGATATGGGTCAAGAATTTCTGTTTGAGGGCTATTGTTATTTGTTGGAATTTTTAGGGATCATTGGGATGACGCATATTTTTGGTTTCCAGTGACATAGGTGGTCACAAAAATTAAATGGGAGTCGTGGAGCTTTAGCCTGGAGATAGGGCGTGTTCTAAAGTAATCAAACCTTACTGTAAACCAGAAACAATGGTGCCCATAAAATTGCTTTTGATTTCTAAAATCCATGAGAAATCTGTTCCGAAACACATTGCAAAACATCTATTGCTTCCATATTTTAGAAAGTAAAGCTTAAAACTAGAAATCAAATTGATAGTGAGACTTTTGATTCAATATTTGATAATGTAAAGTAGAAAAAAAGAAATTGAAACGATGCTGAACATTCCCTTGATTTCTATATTCTTGATTTATGCTTTTTGCTTATGATTCTTTAATGCATCGATAGGAGGGGATGATGCGCAAATTTATTTAACCGCAAGCGCACGGCGTACGTGTAGTTGTGGGTCGAACGCAAGGAAGCTTGGGACAGTGGACTTTACGATTTCAAGTGATTATATTGCTAAGGGGATAAAAATGTGCTATGCCCTTCATTAAACAGAAGACATGGGTTACTTATCAAAGAAGAAGAAAGAATACGGAAAAAGCAAATGAAGACATACAATCTTGAATGACGTGGCAAATAAACAAATATCAGCAATAAAGCAATAAGGGGAAATAAAGTAGGAAAGAAGTATCGTTATAAGCTGTTAGATTTACTATGAGGTGGCAAATGTAGTCATCTATAAATACTAGCCTTAATTGTAATTTGCAAGGAGGAAATCAGTGTAATACCTGAGGTAGGAGTGACTGACACTCGAAAATCAGTATTGTAATTGCTACTTTTTTCTTAATCCCATATCCATTCTTCTTCTTTTCTTCCGTTCTTGTTTTCTTTAACCCAGTCCATAGCAATTACAAGAAAACAAGAACGGAAGAAAAAAAGAAGAATGGGTATGGGATTAAGAAAAAAGTAGCAATTACAATACTGATTTTCGAGTGTCAGTCACTCCTACCTCAGCTACCTATTACACTGATTTCCTCCCTGCAAATTACAATTAAGGCTAGTATTTATAGATGACTACATTTGCCACCTCATAGTAAATCTAACAGCTTATAACGATACTTCTTTCCTACTTTATTTCCCCTTATTGCTTTATTGCTGATATTTGTTTAAGCTACCTGCAAATCCAATTCTTCTTCTTTTGATAAGTAACTCAGTCTCTTAATGAAGGCATGAAATGTTGGTGGTTTGACAACAACAAATGCATAATTAAATTGCTAAGAGATGAAATCTAGGCGAATCCCTAAAGTCTTGCATGATCCAATTCTCGTTAGTGTCTATGAAATGTCGGATTAATTGTGTGATTAAATATGATCTTGTTAATCTCAAACTCTCGCTCTGTTGATTAACTATTAGATTTAGACCCTACTAATTCAATTCTCACACGTTAGTTTTATTGAACGAATTAATAAGAATTTAACTAAAATTTACCCTAAACTAAAGTCGATCCCAATCTCACACGCTAGTTCTATTGACTAGTCCGACAAAGCATATTTAATTTAGGGTCAATTGGCACAATTTAATCACTTTAATCCATAGTTTCATACACACATCCAAGAATCAATTCATACTCAACTAATAGGTTCAAACCCTAACCCTAAAAAATGGATCTACTCACTAATCATGATGAATGCAATGAATACTACTTCAAAATTAATGCTAGACATGAATGACAATGAATAAGATGACAAACTAGAATGAGCAATAATGAATTACTTAATAACAATAACAATAAATACTAAAGCAATAATGGAGAAGATGAACACACTTTTAAATTAAAGGATGATTAAAACTAAAAGATTAATGTTACTAGAGAAAGCTTAAACTAATACAATAATTCAAAAGCAAAAGGACAAAAATTAAACATACAAACTTGAAGGAAGATTGAATTCCCAAAGACTAGATTGAAGTTCTTGTAACTAAATTAATACTAGAATAAATTAAAAGCTAGAATAATGCAAAACTAAGAGAAAAACTAAGTAAAAAGTAGGAAGGAAGAAGAGAGAACCCTAATCAGGATTAAGGGTTCTATTTATACTAATGAGGGTAATTAACCCTAAGCCCAAAGAAAGCCCGGAGAAAATACGCCCAAAAAGCTGAACCGGGATCACGCCGAGTCGGCTGCCCCAAGGAAAGCACCCAAAGCCGAGTCGGCTTGGGTTTCTAGAAAATCTCAAAACATGTCAGCCTATTTCGCCGAGTCGGCGACACCAAATTTTACTCAACCGCCGAGTCGGCGGCGACTTCTGGAAAAACTCCTGCTCCTGCTTCGATTACCACCGAGTCGGCGGTACCTTTTTCATACCCATCGCCGAGTCGGCGAAAGCTGCTGGAAAGTCTGCTGCTTCTTTTCTTTCACAGCCGAGTCGTCGAGGCTTATGGGGGTACCTCAGCCGACTCGGCTTTTGGCTACTGGAACATCTTGCTTTTGAAAACTTGTTCTTTTGGTTGTGGCATGATTCAATGGATAGCTTGACTTGACCCTTGATCCCTGTAGACACGATTAGCACCGAAAACCCACAAAATAACTCAAGATTGCATAATTCACCCATTTCCCCACACTTTGACCATGGAACACCGAAATGGATTGAAACCATACAAAATGACCCTAAATCGCCTCTAAACATTGCAATGGAGCATAAAAATGTAAGCGATTAGTGCAAATAATTGCACTTATCAGGGGACCATAGGTACTATAAATTTTTTATAATAGTTATTAGGAGTAGCTTGCAAAATAAGCTAGTCAGTTGAGAGGAGAAAGTAGAATACAGAAACAACATTAATAAAAATTGAAAAAAGAATAGAGAAAAGCCTATAAAATATTGTTTGAAAGTTGCATTGGTGCTTCTTAGCTCATTGGGACTTGTCAGAGAATCAAACTTCTCTGATATCTATATTTATATCCCATCATCTTTGTCAATTCATCATCTTAAAGTTATGTTCGTATATACAAAGTGGTTTCTACAGTTTGCGATGACCTATACGCTGACATACATAGTTGCCGGAATTTTTGAATTGTTTACTTTCGTTAGCAATAGATACAATAATATAGAGGTTGGAGAAGATGTAGTACAAATGGATTTCACGATTTACATGTCTCGGAAGCCAATACCATGGTGGTGGACAAACAAAACTGCAATGAACTGGTATCTTGGATATGTGGCTAACATAAGGGTAATTTAGGTAATTTTCATGTTGGGGAAGACTTGGGGAATAAGTTAGTATTGAGAGGTAGTTTTATTTTAAATAAGGGAAATTAGGGGGTCATAAGTATCTAGAAAATTGTTGAACATACTGTGGGTTAGTTTTTACTCAATTTGGAAATCACAAGCTTCTCGATTTGCTTGATTTATCTTTTGTTATTTTACTTCTAGATTGTAATCTTCCATTATTCATCTATTTTATGATACAATGTCACTTTTGTTCTTTTATTTCATTTCCAAAACTGTTTTATTGAATTTGTCAATTCAAAACAAAAATGGTGTCAAAGCAGTACGATTTCGGTAACTGGAGACTCGTTAGAGATGGCGTAGGTCCGGAAAATACCCAGGTTACTAATCCCGATGCATTTTTTGGGGGTTTTGGGACCAAAATTCCACTCTTAGATATGCTCAAAAGGGTTGTCCAAAGTAACGTAATTCGTTTGTTCAAATCCACTTCTACAAATGAAATTAATGAAATATGGGAAAAGGAATTGTGAATTCTGTGATGAACATTTTGATGCAGATGAACCTTTGAAACACGAATGTAGTCTTAATGGATTTTCACTTCTCATTCTCCATCAAGGAATGAAGGGTAAACTCATGGCAATCATATACCATGAAATCACAAAAGAGGAAGAAAACGAAAAAGAGGAACTCAATCTAGATCTTAAGGGTATTAACCTCGAGAACATGCAACTCAAGGAAAGAAAAGGATTAGTTGAGCTTGAAAACAAAGAAGAGTACACAAGGTTTATGAAGCAGAGAGAGAAAGAAAAGAACCATTCGGTGGTTAGGAGCTACGATAAAAGAAACTTGAGAAAAAAGAAATTTAGGCAGAAAAATGACACCTGGTTGTGTGGGTGGGAACCGATTGTATTGCTTGTGTGGGTCCTAGTCATGTCCTTTAGGTGAGGTTAAATTAGGATTGGCAACCTTCCTCTTCCCTCACGCCTCTTGTTAGTTTTTCCTTTGCACAGTATTCTTGGTACTTCTTTCCTTCCCGATTTCAATTGACGAGTAATTTGAATTAACAATCCTTTTTAAAAATGGTTACACCAAGTTATATTTGTATATCCATAAAAATATGATATACACATTACACAAATGCACATGTATAAACATACACAAGTATTTGCTAACACAATATCTATCTTTTCTTTGTCTTATTATTTTCAATTGTGTATTCTTTTATGTGTGCTTTTGTCTGTTTTATGTTCCATTCTAGTGCTAATGAATTAATTGTGCTATATGCTGAGTGTAAGTGATTGGCTAAATCTACGTAACTCCCTATCGTGTTTTGTAGAAAAAGAAAATTGTATTTAGGTCGTCTACTTTTAACTGTAATTTTCAAGTTGTTTTTCTTGACTTATGTCATTGGCATTTACAGGAAAGCAACTCAAAGTGTTGGTTTACTGTCATACTCTTTCTTACGTCTAACTGGGCAAGACGATGTTATTGTTCCAATGGTAATTTACCTGTTTAAATCTAAAACATATGAATTGAATTTGTATTTAACGTTTGAGTAGTCTAATCTCAATGATTCCACCTTTCAACAATCTGAAAAGAATCCAACCTTTGTTAATTATTATCTATTAACAAGCCCATGTAAGCTATAATTTTTTAGGAGGTTTTTTGTTGCTTATGTGATCTTTTCTTCCTTATTTCAATTAATACCTTAGCGAACATATTTATGCTAACCAGTGGTGGTCTTGAGAGCAGTTGAGCCATAAAGTTGAGGGGTCCAAAGTTATTATCCAAGCAAAATAACTAGGAAGGCTAAGATTTGACCTCTCAACCTCTAGCTCGAAAACTTCAGTGTTAACCACAAAGCCATATCATCCTAATATAAATGTTAGACAATATTTTTGGTTTTATTTGATGACCTATAAATTTTTGCCCTTGTTTTAAAATATTTAAGGCACACCGAGGCGTAAAAGGGTCTTGGAGCCTAGGCGCAAGGTGCAAGATAAAAATGCGAGCTTTTCGTAGGCGAGGCACACTTATAAAACCGTTGTATAACTATTTGGTACTCAAAATAATATGATAATCATGTTATAATTGTATCTATCATCTAAAACATTTGTTATAATTGCACTAAGCTACTAATATAGTGCAAGATTACACGAAGGGTACTTCTATATTTTAAAGCAATTTGTCTTATTGTTTTTTGTCTAATTGTTACATAAAGGAGAAAAAAGAAAAATGAAAAATCCATTTGAGACTAAAAATCAAAATCTGAAGAAAGAGGACAAATAAATTGAAGAAAGAAATTGACAGAAAAGATAGAAGACGAAAAAACGAAAAAAAGGCAATCGTGTGGAGACATTAGGAGAAAAGCTTACTAAGTTGTAGTACAGTAAACAATCCTTATTTTTCTACTTTTCTTTTTATTTTTGTTCACTCTTTCGTCAAATGGAAATCCTTCTTTCTTTTTCTTCTCTTTAGAGAACTCTCTTTTTTTGTTTAATTGTTATATAACAAATCCTTCATGATGTTCTTTCTCTCTTTAAAGCAATCATTCATTAGCTAATTCTTGTTTCACTATAATTGATTAACTAATATGAATAGTCAAAAAGACGTGTGAGATGTATTTACATTTTAAACATAAAAGTTTTGATATATATTTGTTCTAGGTTTATATTGGATTTAGAATTAGCATGGACTCGAAAATTTTTAATCCAACAAATTTTTTATCAACAATTCCTAATTGGTTAATTTTGAGTTTGGGATCTTCATATTCATTCGAAGTAGCAACTGAGTGATACTTTGATGTTTTTTGTATGTGGGCGACAAACAACAATGGATATGATTGAAGTCAAGGGCGAAGCTAATAACTAAAAGTTAAGGGGGCTAGAAATATAAACTGAAATTATACTAAAAATGTTGCTATATGCTACTACATAGACTTGAACCTCTACCCCTATGCAATAAAAATTTTTACTTACCATTGAATCAATAACTTTTAGTACTCTGATAGTTATATTGCTAGTAGAAAAGTTCCAATAAAAAGTTTAGTTTGCCCGACCAAACTTTAAAAACATAAACCTTAAGAGTGGGAAGTAGGGCCGCCGGGCATTTACCAACCACCTTGTAGCTTCACCCATGATTGAAATTGATATGTTTACGAATAATTGGTGTTAGGAAGCACCGCAACATAGCTTTGAATGATGGTGCAAAAGGCGACTACAACCATGAAGACTAAAACAAGGGGGAGTCCAAGCGAATATTCATTATACTGGCAGAGATGTGCAATGAGAGGTGGTTATGATTCATGGATATGCAAAGTGGTGGTGATGCTGATAATGATGTGGGGGGACAAAGAGGGAGATTGTCATGGTGGCCCAATGGGAGAGGAAGAGAAGGGAGGTAGAAGGATCTCTTTAATTATGTAATGGTATGGAGAGATGTTCATTGAGAGAGTAAATTGGATAATTTAAAGAGAATGGGAGTAAAAGAAAAAAGAAAAAAAACTTACAAACCAATTTTAAAATGATAGTTAAAACTATTTACTTCATCAGGCATACGATTAGTGTTAGTAAATGATTAGTAGTCAATAGATGATCTGAAAGGGTATATTATTCTGAAATCATTACTATTATTATTATAAGGCATGCTGAAGGTTGGATTAATAAAATAATATTCCCATATCTTTGGTTATTGGAACCGTGTTTACTCTCTTTCTCGTTTTGAATGTTGGTAATTTACCATGTATTATGTGCAGGTTGATTTTGATATATCTAAGCATTGGGCAGAGCCAATAATCTATAGCTCATTGGATGACTGGACATCAAACATGAATACAATCCTTGAGTGGTCTCCGTTTGCTACAAAAGAGGAACTTATGATGCAGGTTTGTTTGACTATGGAAAGCTAACCTATCATGTGTTCATGTCCATTGTTTAGAATGTTTTTACTAAGATGAAATTTTTTGTGACATAATTTTTTTTTGTTTGCAGTTTGAGGATGTTGGATCTCATGGAACAAAAATAATAATATACAACCTTTGGCTGAATGATGAAGGCATATATGAACTAAATTTTGATGATGATAATGAGGTATATCACTGATTTATTGCTTACACACTTCCCTATAAAAAAAATTAGAAAATGTCTAAATTGAATGACGTGTTGAACTGTCTCACTACATAGATTGTGATTAAATGGATGATTATTGTAGTAAAGAACATTAATGGAGTCATCTTTTTATCTATTGCACAAGCATATGTAAGACGCATATTGCTATAAACCCCTTACAGCTCAAACGTCCTTGATTGGACTTTGTTGAGGCATTGCTCGAGATTTCCACGAATCAAGTACCACTATACATTATGCTTGGCTTAAAGGGCTGTAAACATGCACATAATGGTTTTATTATTCTAATAATTAGTTGATATAGTTGACTTTGTAATCCTTGAGATGTGAGTTATAAGGAACTCAAAATATGAGCTTAATTTTGTTGTTCGTTTTACAAATGACATAAAAGCAAGAGTGACTTTGTAGCCTTTTTGGCAATTAAGAGGAGTATTAAAACAAAAAATGCTTGAAAATTGCTTTTTCTCAAAGATAAGTTTTATGAACCAAGTGACCGAACTTGAGCTTTTCTACCACAAGTTATGTCAATGTTCTACATATTATTTTGTTACGACAAATAATGGACTGACCATTGTTGATTGGATTAATATGTGTAATTTAAGTTTTCAATTATAATTTTCTTCTGTTCAATGGCAAGCTTTTATCGCGTACAATCATAATACTTCCTTTGTGTGTGTTCTATCATGTGGGTGCTTGTCGCTTATTGTCGGACTTAAGTCCGGATAAAGGTAAACGGTAGGTTAGTGACACCAGTTTAGTTAAACTTAGTCACATACCATTATCATGAACCAAAAATCAATTCTCGTGAGGGCATTAGCGACGCGTTGCGGTTCTTAGTCCTAGGTGTAGTAGTAAGTATGTAAAGGTTGCCAGGACGTCATCCAAAAACGCCGCACCACATTGCCCGATGTCAAATGAGCAAGGGTAGGTTACTTATACTAGGACGTTGTCCCGAAACGATGTGCCACATGGCATGAGTGTGGTGTTAGATAAGCAAGGGGACATAGGATTCAAGCATAGGAGGTTAAGGAAACCAATGGTCTTAGGTTAAGAATGAGATTTTGAATCATTTGTAACTTGGACAATAGGTTGATATCATGGAAATGAGGAAAGTCAACATTTTATGTCTACTAGTGACAAATGGGTTAAAGATAGGGCTAAAACGATAGAATGTGAAAGGCATGAATATAAATTATGGTGCTCGGGACAACATATAAATCAGAATATAATTGCTGTTATTATGGATGAATAAACAACTAAGGATGTAGTAGAGATAAGCAGAAAGAACGATAGGATTAAGTTTAAGAGTGAAAATTATATATGGTGAAAAAATTTTAAACGTCATAAGTGTTTGTGCACCGCAAGTGAGGATAGAGAAATCAATTAAAAGGACTGGTAAGATCTTGATGATTTGTCACAGTGTCTACGAAAACATTCATGGAAGTTTGACTATGGAACTAGGAATATAGACAGATAGTCCATTTTGGATATTGCTCTCTCATATTATTTGTTGGTTGCTAAATGCTAATATATGGATTAAAAAGAGATATAGCTACCAAGTGGCTTTTAGACTTGGAGTAAAGGCAAACTAAATTTACTACTCTTTGATAAGGATGATAGGTAGAGGTAGTTTCCTAAATTGCATGGTTATCTCAAAAGAGTATGTTGAAAAAACTCCCTATCCTTGATGTTTGCCTTCGAACAAAACTAAAGGTAAAGAAAGCCAAAGAATAATGTAGGATTTAATGGTAGAGATTGAACGAGGATAATTCTAAAGCTTTCGCCGAGAGAGTTGTTGAATAAGCAGATTGGGAGATGACTTCGGATGTGGATGATACCTGGACAAAGATGAAAACTTGCATCACTTGAATATCTAAGGAGTGTTTTTTGGAGATTCTAGGTGTAGTTTCGTGGTAAAGAAGGATACAAAGTGGTGGAATGTGCTGGTTAAGATAGTTATCAAGGAAAAGAAAAAAAATTCTATCTTGAATCAGGAAAATGCAATAATTAGGAAAAGTTAGCCAAGTATAAGGAAAACAAAACCAAGACAAAGGTAGCGGGATAAAAGCATTTTAAAGAGCTGTTTGACAAACTAGATTGTAAAGGAGGAAAAAAATACATATTTAATGGATACGAGGAGACAAGCAAAAAATTATGACATAGGTGTAGAAAAGTGTATAAGGTTAAGGATGTCTTTTGGTGCATGTTGTTTACTAATGACATTGCTTTGGTAGATGAGACCAAGGAAGGGATAAATGTTAAGTATGAACGATGAAGACAAGCGTTGGAGTCACGAGGTTTAAATTAAGCAAGAGCAAGACAAGGTACATGAAATGTTACTTTAGCACAAATGAGATAACGAGAGACGCTATAAAACTAAAAGAGAAAGAAATCTCTCTAAGTGGATGCTCTATATACCTTGAGTCCATATTTTAGAGTTGTGGGGACATCCAACAAGATGTGACCCATAGAATTAAGTGTGGGTGGCAATAATAGAGAGGTACTACTGGAATGTTATGTGATTGAGATGTGTTCTAAAAGTTATCGAACGACCATTAAACCAACGCTACTATATCGATCACATTGTTGGGCTTTTAAAAAGAATCAAAGTAGAAAGATGGTAGTAGCGGAATCAAATGCTTCGATGAATGAATGGGCATACCTCGAGGGATAGAATTCGAAATGAATGTAAAAAAAAGGGTTTAGGAGTTGCAAATATTGAGGAAAATTAAAGAGAAACATTTGGGATGGTTTTGACAAGTGAAAAGATAGGGTTTTAGCGACTTAGTAAGAAAGATTAAAAGTAGGAGATCAGAAGACTTAAAAAGAGGGTGGAAAACCGAAGATGATGTGGTGGGTAGGATTAGCATATGATTTGAAGGATCTAGACGTACAAATCGAGACAGTAGAAAATCGAAATGAGTGGAGAAGAAGAATCCATGTGGACGACCAATCTTCCAGATTAAGGCTCTAGCATTGTTGTTGTGACAATTAAGATTTTATCAAAATGATTATTTGTGAAAAATGCTTTGAGACGAATGAAATAAGATAATATTTGACTGTGATTTTTATTATACGTAAAGAACGAGTTCTATTGATGATAGCGACTAGTAAGCAAACAAAACCACTAATAAAACACAACCCTCAATCCCTTTGAGATTAACACAAGGGATGTGTATGTTATTTATTTTAGTTTGAGAACAAGATAAAAAAAAGTCGATGGAAAAAATATATGGATGAGATGAATATAGAGAATGATTTGGTGAATGAGGTTAAAAGAGAGAATGTGATAACACAAGCAAAAAAGGAAATGTTGCTTATGTTTTTAGACAACCATCGTCAGAGAGCTTTTTAAGCACGGAACACTTAGTATAGGAACTGGTAAAGTGGATTAAATAGAGCCTGATATTGCAGTCTCGCAGCCAGTCTCTCTTCATAAGAAACTTGCTTGTGTGTCGATCAATTGTCAGTTTGCAAGGAGTTTAATTTCTGTATTCTAGCCTGTTTGCTTTTAGTAGAGTTCCATGTTCTCATTGTTGTTTGAGCTCTGCTTCACTTGGGACCATTTTCTCTTGTTCCTGACTTCTCGTTTGCCTCTCAATGGAAGCAATGATACCACCATGACATTGTTCACACAAATTTATCTCAAATAATGAGTTACCGCAAGTGCACGGTGTTGTAGCACATACAGGTCGAACACAAGGAGCAAGGGTATGCAATTTTCTTTGCGTATTAGTCGAATATAAAAGGGGGTTTGTTGAATGCAATAATAAAAAAGATATGCAAAATAAATAGGGGTTTAACAATCAATGATAAAAAGGGGGTCGGGTTAACTCATTCCTGATGACTATTCAATGATGATACACTAGCTTCTTAAGGGTGATAAAAGAGTAGAGAATTACACTAAGAGGAGCAATCCGATCCTTGATCGGGCTTGGGATTGCCTCCGAGCTCTTTACCATCTTCACTCTCGTGAGTGAAGATAAAGATCTCAGGCTATAAATTGTCCGCTACTTGCTCATCCTTCCCTACTCTCGTAGGTGAATGATAAAGCCCTTAGATGAGAGGGTGGATGCAAGATTTAATCCTCATTGATCCCTCACATCCAATTCTATCCATTGAGCAAGGATTAGACTACCCAAAATCCAACTCTCATCGGTATATTAGAAGCAACCATGACAAACCTTGACCAATGGGTGGAATAACCCCTCATCTAAGCATTAATCGAGCCAAAATCAACTAGGGTTTCATCTTCATCAAGACATCATAAGGGTTGAGTTAACCCCAACCCTAGAAAACTACTCACTAATCATTCTATTGCTTAAAGACATCATGATAGATAATATGACAAGATATTGAACAACCAACAAACACAAAAATCCAAATATCAAAGCTAATAAGCAATAATGGGGAAAAGTACAAACAAACATAAAAACAAAAGTAAACTATCAATAATAACTAAGAAGAAGTATTAGAAAGTACCTACAAAAGATGGGAGCAATTGGAGAACAATGATAAAAACCCAGAAAAATATTGAAGCTTAACCCTTCAACAATAGAGGTTGATGAAGAAGAGAAGCTCCAACTAGTAATAACCCAATGGATGAAACAACTATAAAGCAAAAATAAACTTTGATTGAGGTATTTTTGTGATTTTCAATGTTAATTGTAGAAAGTAAAACCTAGGGTTTAAGAACAAAGATGAAGAACTAAAAGCATACAATGATTCTTGCCCAAAATAAGTTAATACAAAATAGTAAAGGTAAAATGTAAAAAAGGTGTTCTCATAATACAAAAATCTCCCCTTATATAGTAATCCTTATGAGTGATATGACCTAGGTCCTCAGAAAAGTAGAGAATAATCCTTCAAATGATGTAAAAAAAGGCCGTCAAATGAGCAGCCAAGCCAAAAGCCAATTCTGCGAAGAGGGAACGATCGGTCGTTCTAGGTGGAATGATCGATCGTTCTACTTTCTGATCTCTGATGCTGCTGTAGGATAGGGAACGAGTGGTCGTTCCAGGGGGAACGACCATGGTCGTTCAACTTTCTGATCTCAATCCTTTAATATGCTCTTTAAGGTTGGGGAACGAGTGGTCGTTCCCATGAGAACGACCATGGTCGTTCAACTTTCTGATCTCTTTTCTTGGCCAGGGTGCTTCAAAGTTGGGGAACGAGTGGTCGTTCACCTTTCTGATCTCTTTCTTGGACATGTTTCTTCAAGGTTGGGGAACGAGTGGTCGTTCCCTTGCAAAAATCTTTTTTTCTTCCTTGTTTCGGCTTGGATTATATCATTTAGTGCTCGGCTCGATCTCATTCCTCCCTCGAGGCCTCCAGGGCTCGGGAACCAACATCTCTATCATGCTTTGGCTCGAAAATACACGAGAAACCGGCAAAAACACGAGCAAACGGATGCTACCCTCGAAGAGGGCGTAAATCCGACAAAAACACATGTATATGAACGAAATCGAATGCAAACAAGCCAAATTGAAGTGCATGGCAAGGGCAAATTTAGGGTTAATTAGACATCAACGTTTCATCAACGTATGTCAATTTAAATTTACTCTGGCTTTTGTTCGAACAATGACAATTCTCCTATTACGAATTGTTTTTTCTGTTCCATAAATTAAGTTTCTTAATCAAGTGGGTAGATCTATAGCATTTCACTTTGTGTGATTATGAGTAACGCGTCTGATGCATTGCAAAATGTATCTGGTATTTTTCCCACTATTTTTGTGCTTGTGTGTATATTTATATACCCATATCAATCTAAATATATATTATGAGAGTGTGTGATTTATGCAGCCTTTACATATTCATTATATTTGGTATAGGATATAAAGCTTAAGGATGAAACCATTCAACCAAGCGGGTCAAAAGTACACAAACGAACGCTTGAATTGCAATCACACATTTCATACCGCCTTCGTTATTCTTTGCGGGTGCAACTCTTTTCGTTCACTTTGATTCATTTCATCTCTATGCTAATCAAGTGCCTGTGTCTGGATCTGATACATTTCTTAGCTAACACTGGACTTTTTGCAGGCCTATTCATCAATTTTGTACTTAAAAAAGTTTAATAATTTCAAGATTTTGTTGAGGGGTAAGCCGGTGGAGCAATTACATATTGCAGATGATCTTAATTACAAAGAAGTGGTGACATACAAACCACAGCTTGCTGCAACATCTGCTGAGGTAAAATTGTAAAGACTGATAACTTGTTTATGTATTCTCATCAGGAAAGGAAATTCAATTTTATTAAACTGGATGGATAGCTAGAAAAAGTTAATGAATTGGGATGAATTATTCTATACTTGTTTATGTATTATTCAATTTTATTAAACTGGATGGATAACTTGTTTATGTATTCTCACCTCAATATGTACTAGTATTCCCATATTTGCTTATGTCCAGTGATAAATTATTCTATACAAATTAAAAACCCACCATGAAATTTGTCCTTATTCCATCAACCTTGATCACATTTCCTTTTTGAAAACTTCTATAAATTTAGCCAACTCCATCTTAGAGAAGAGAAGAAACACTAGCTGATAAGTCATAAACAACAAAAATTAAAACTGAAGAAAAGTTAACGAATTGGCTATGTAGGAAGGCACTTTCCTCAGGATCCATTTACTTGCAATATGGAGCCTAGAGAGGAGGCAAGGAGTGGACAAACATACTAGATTTCACTTGGCTTTCTCCCTTGCAACCCATAATCACAAGTATTCACAACCTTACATCATCTGCCCACTTGCTGCACCATTACCACAATGATGCCTTTTCTTTTCAAACTATATTAATGTTAAAGCTTTATAATCTCAAAATGCAAGGTTGGTGCATGAACCAAAATAATTTAATGTGGGGAATCGCCACTTACGAAATCTTTTTTTCTACATTGGTTGATTATGTTCCAAGTTTTTTAAAAATAAGGATTTCCATATAGAACAATTCAAAGATTTGTCCATTGACACACTTTTTACAACAATGATTTTTATTTTCTTAAATCAATTTTTACTTTGATACCTTCCTAGGTGAGATGCAACACTTATTCAAGGACAAGTTCCATGGTGCATTTTTTTCATTGATGAAATTGTATAAGTGGATGAAATTCGAGATGAGTTCAATGCTAAGCTAGAGATTTAGAGGCAAGTGTTAGAATAAAAAAACATTTAAACTAAGTCAAAGTAAGACAAAGTATATGAAGTGTTGATTCGGCACATAAGATCATAGTAGAGATGTTATGAAGTTAGATAAGAGGGAACTCTTAGCAAGTGAGTGTTTCAAGTTTTACTTGAATTTGCACAAGGATATATCAATGAAGATGTTAAGTATATGATTCGATGTGGGGGGGCCTAATGGAGAGTTACGATCGAAACATTATGCGATCGAGGTGTTCCACTTAGGCTAAAGTGAAACTTCTACTACATTTTCATTTGTTTAGCTTGCATATGTAAGATTATTGATTGGGCATAAACTAAATGATATAGTTTAAAATAAAGATATTAGATAGGATCTTAGAGGTGTCGATTGCAAAGTCAAATATAAAAAATTATAAGTCAAAAGATTGTAAGGTTAGAAATTTAAGTTGATTAAAAGATGAAGATACACACCAAAATTGACCTGAACAATAGGATTGAAAAATGACATGAAGTAGGATTTTCATGCATTGTGCAAAAACATTGATCTCGTACTGTCGCGGTAAGGATATCGCGGTCAATACGGATGATTTTGCACCCAGTATGACCTATATTCGGTCGCAGTAAACTCAAAAACCTTTATAATACTGTCATGGTGTCACGATGATGCGACCTTTTTTTTGAGCTATGTTTGCATGAGCATATGATAATATATAGAGATAAATCGAGGAGGGGATTATATATATGGATCATTGGAATAGTTATTGTTATTTATTGCATGGTGCAAAATCGCGGTCGCGGTCGCGATAACGGTCGCGATCGCGGATCACTGTAACGGATATAATTCGGTTGTCGTACAACGGATCGCGATTGTTATTGATTAGTTGAAAATTATTTTTTTAAAAAGCAAATATTTAAAATAACATAATAAAAAATAATATTAAATATCAACAAAAATATAAATAAAATAAATAAAATAAAATTTAGTAGTCATATTTTAAGAATAATAATTTTTAAAAAAATTAACCAAGTAGTAAAAAAAAATTAAGTGAAAGCTGGTGGGTGCATTAAATGCATTAGGCAAAAAAACATTAAAAATGTTTTTTGAATAACTTTTTAGATATGTATTGATGATATCTTTTTATGTTCGGACTTCCAAGAATCTTCTCCTTCTTTAAAGAAAAAAGCATGTGATAATATTCAGTTAGCTTACATAAGTTTCTTCTTTTAATCATTAATGGTGGAACTTCAGTTCCTCTTCTACTCTTCTTCATTCTTTTGTTTTCAATCATCTAGAGACTGGATTTGTAAGTTTTGTTGTTTTTTCTTTCGTTTTTCGTTCTTCTGGGTAGAAAATCGGCCAGAAACTCAAAACTCGACCTACAAATTCAAAACTCGCTTGTGATAAACGTTAATATCCGGTATGAATCGGTCTAAATGGTCGGAAAACGTTTTGACTCGACGTTTTTCCATACACCGTGACATATCGCGTGTTCTCGGAACGACTAGTTGGAAAACCGTGTCAACTCGGCCGTTCCGAGTTAACTCGGCTGTGTTTTTGCAACATGATTTGTTGATTAAAAATTATTTTTTGTATCAGAGAGGGATGAATAATCATTGTTGGCAATGCTTTTCCACGCTAATTTGTTTTAGTTTATGTCGCCAACCCTACATTGTTGTGGTTAAGAGTTTGGCATTTTCTTGAGATATATTAATTCACTGTTGTTATCCCCTATTATCTCCATCAATTTCCTTACGACATTCCCACATTCATCATTATCACAATCTCCTTCACTCCACTACCACCCTAAAAAATATTGAAAGATAAGACCATATCCACCTCGATCCCCTTGATTTCTCATCAAAGTCCTCCCTAAACCAACAATTTCTTTCAAATTTCTATTACAACTCCTAAACTTGGTGATTTCTTCTTGTGCCAACTCAAAATTTCATCAATCTTTTTCAAATTTTTTTCATCTCTACTCTTGTACAATCTTTCTCTTTTTGATCTATTACTTGTGAGGCTTTTTAGACCAATTTAGTGGCTAGCCTGGTGGATTGTACCTTAGTGGTGTTGTTTGAATTTTTATTTGGAAGGTTGATGGTAGTGAATATGGCCAAATGTTAATAGTTTGATGCAACAACGCTTAAAACACAGATGAGTAAGGTGATTGTCTACAACGATGAAAGAAGGGTTGTGTTGGAGAAAGCAAGGGAGGAGATAGATATTATGTCTTGAGAAAGCAGGGGAGTAGAAAGAAAGTGAGGACAAGGATATGGGAATTTTGGGGAATAGTTGTGTAAATTATGTCTCAAAATGTTATATTGCAAGTATTAGAGAACTCGCTTGAAAGAAATTGTCACAGTTTAAGACTAGAGTTATTATATCAGTCATAGTGTAAAAATGCGGTAACGGTTGCAATCACGGTAGTTATTGTAACACTTAAATATCATTCGAATCATAAGATACCCCTTAATACGGCCCAAAACGCATTTTTCACACCTTTACAAAGCCGGAAATATCGGTTAGTTTGTTTTAAAAACCTTTACAACATGGCTGATGCGATGCGATGCAACCTTATTTTTACACTTTGTTATCGGTGGCTATTGATGGAACATTTTAGTGTATCAATGGCTAAGAGCTCTAAAAGCTTTAGACTAGTCGTATCTTAACAATCACACTCGTTGTAAATTCCTTGAACTTACAACAGTGAGGTATGATTTAGTACTTGAATTGTGTTTTCGAACTATATGTCTGTTTTGGTGACTGATTCTTGTGTATAAATGATAATATTTTTTATGAATGTATGAGGGGCCAAAGCTGCTCTAAGCCAGTTTAGATTAGAGGTGTGGAACAGCGTGGGACCTTAAGAGCCCGTGATTAGGCCTTTTTGAAAAGGGTCAAGCCCTCTAGTTTTTTAAAAGAGTCGGGCTTTTAACTTGTCAACCCATATTCAAAATTTAAGTGTTGGGGTGGGCTTTTAACAGGTTGGAATAATATACAAATTTGATAGGCTGGATTAGGAGCTGTCTGCATGTTGGCTTCTGGCAGGAAGTTTGAATATCTAAGCATCCTCAATCAATTAATATAAATATAAAGCAAAGATATTATAGAACCAAAAGAACTACTTTCATCTCACTAAAAGAAGTATAAGATGACCAGCACCACAAACAATGCCATACTAGAAAGATAGCAGAAATCAACTTCCCCTTGTGCAGCAAGCCAGCTACTAAAACTAAAAATTTATGGACTCTACCATGTCAGCTTGAATTTGTTTCCAGTAAACAAAGCAATCACGTAGACAATAAAAATTAAGGGGCAGGATCGGGGCGGGTCAAAGAAGTTTTTTGCCCGCCCCAAACCCACCCCTCAGACCCGCCCCAGACCCGCCCTATTGAACACCTGTAGTTTCGATGATTGTTTCTTGTGGAACAATCTGCTACTAAATCTTGCTGTAAGAGATGGAATGTTATGCCGTATGATTTCATTTCTCTGCCATGGAGCAGGTTAGACTTTAGGGACACCATTAATATATCCTGTCTGGTTTTTGTAGCAGCCTTTGTGAAGATATGCTAGTGTTGAGTTAGTACTTGGTGGGAACAATGTACTTATGAAAGTAAATTTGTTGGGGTCCCATCTCATTCATCAACATTGAGAAACTAGCTTTACTGTTTTGTTAAAGTTGGTTCTGTAAATGGAATGTGTGGTGACATCTATATATAACTCAGAATTCTACCTCCTAAGAAGGACATGTGTGCTGGGTTTTAGAGAGACAAATTGCAGGATGATTTTGAAAGCTGGACTACAGTGAACAAACCATAGCCGTTCTTATTGGTTCCCCTAAATGCTCTAGCTATCATGCATTAAGCATGGTGTGCCACTAAATTTTCACATAGCTTAGTCTTCATTTCAATATATATGCTCAGGTATTCCAGGTTTTGCTCCTTAATTCTATCATGAGAATGTACCACGCTTTTTACTGATTCAGTATTCTAGGTATTCGGAATCAACTTATTGGACTTGCCATTTTGTGAATAATTTTTTTTGTTGCGATCGTGAAACTTTACACAAAATGAGGCATGGTATTCAATTTTCTCTTTTTATCTTATTGTTGGCAGATTGAAGTATTAGACATCAATTATTTGCCTAAACAAGTTATTATTTGTCTGTAATCAAATGCCTTTAGTGATTAATGAATAGGCTTCTGTTCATCTTCAAAATACTGCTTCATATTGAATGGAAATATTTCTTGATCTTGTTATTCAAATGTCATATCTTATGTTGTAGCATTTTTGTATTGAAATGCTGTTTACAAAAATACTTTATCCGCAAAACAGTTGGTTTACATGACGCTGTAAATTGAAACTGTGTCTTAAATGAAGACCGATAAAATGGTTTATTTCTATATTTTGAAACCATATGGTTCTTTCCTGCTCTAAATTTGATATTTTCTTGTCCAGGTCACAGTGAAAACAACCATTGGGTTTATAAAACAAGCTCCAGATCTGAATGTCTCTGGGTTCAATGTTTACCATAAAAATCGACTCATAAGGGTAAGCTTGCAGATTAATTTTACTATTCTTACTGTATTATTTAAATGCTTATAATTTTTGAATATTTTCTGGCCTTGCTGCCCATATCAATTGTAGGTTGCAAACTTGCAATGAATTACTTATGCTGTTTGTTTTTTATCTGATATTTTTTACAATGCTTCTTTTTATGGCATGACTTGTTTTTTAGTGTTAATGAACTCCCCCTTTTACTCGTTCATTAATTGTCTGTTAGTTTTATTCTCTATCACTTAAAATAGGACTAATTTTACTTGTCCGTTCTAAACACCGTGCATAATTATGTTTTGGCCAGATTTCAACAAGTATGAAATTCCTGAGAACTCCTCAATGTGTGTGCATTAACTAAAGTCCTAAACAACACTGTTAGGAATTGCGGGGAGTAATTTTCTTATAAAATGAAGTGATGTAGAACTCTGGATGTACTTGATATATCCTACTTTTGTCCTCTTCTTGCATTAGCCTCAGACATGTTCATAAATTTACCGGCTTGCTGCCTACCATGAGCGAGCTTTGTAGTCATTTTGATGTCTTTCTTTATTAACTCAATTTGTGACACAAAAAGATTTTCACTATCATTCACCCTTAATACCAATAGATTTGAAGCTGCTGTATATTTCACGCACTAACGTGATATGGACATACATAAACAATAATATGTTGAGTTCTGTTCCCTCACATTTTGCTTCATTTTGCCTTCTTTCTAGTGGCTTCACAATCTTAAGCAGCGTATATACATAATCATTAAAATTTATTGAGGTGTGTGACTCCAATTATTGTGGTTGCAGCCTTTCTGGAAGGTTGTTCGTGATGGTAGTTCTGTAGGGAATGGTGTTGTAGGTATGATCTTATTTTTATATTGTTGGGCATTTAGTTTGTCTATGATTTTCCTCTTCATTTCTTTAAGCATATATTTCTGATTGTAGTACTTGTATCGTAGGTGTGCTTGAAGCAAATTTTATCGAACCGGCACATGACAAGCAGGATTTTGAGAGATCCTCGCTGTATATTAAACTAGAATCACGGTTAAAGTCGATGGTTAACGATTACTGGTTTGTTCATCTCAGACATTCTCTTGCAATACTTTTAACTTGCTCATGTTTTGCTCAAAAATCTTCTACTTCTGTGTCAGCTTTACTTGGCTGTGTATTTCTTGTGGTCAGTGGGTTGTAGATAAGGGAGTTACACATTTTTGTTCAACTCATTGATATCTGATGGGGCAAGTTGTTTTGGATGATGTGTTTCAATATCATGTATGTTGCAGGAAAAGCCACTGCCATTTTGTTGGATTCCAGCGGCGGGACCATCCTCCTCCACCTAAAATTAGAAAATTCTCTCACAATGATGATTATGCTATTAGAAGTCCTACTACTGGAGCTCAGGAAGGTTTGTCGAATCGGCCTGTTGCTGAGCTTTCTGCTCGACCTAGGAGAAACTATCAGGAGGATGCATCTGCGGTGCAATCTGTAATTGACCTATCTACTGTGAGTACTTATCAAATGCTCACGTTCTTCGATTCACATTCTTTTTTTTCATCTTGTGATCTGTGGGTGTGATGTTTCAATGTTTGGATTTTATTTTATTTTATTTTATTTTATTTTATTTATTTATTTGTTTGATTTGGTGATGTTTGGATTTTGATATGCTTGTCTGAAAGGCGTTCAAGCACAATTGACAATGCCAAAGCCTTAATCTTAAAAGATTAGTGTCGGCTACATCTAACCGATAAAGAAGTCTGAACTCAGGCTCAACTTAATGAGTTTGTGGCTTGATGTGTCATAGCTCAGGCTTACATCTAGATCTGAAATTAACAGAAGACATGAGCTTAATTAGCTTTGACTGGGCTTAATTAGCTTTGACTGGGCTCAGATTTGCTTGTCACTTGTTGTTGGCCAATTTGGCTTGCCTTTCACACCTACTTTATGCATATATAAGGTAAAGATGATGTACCTTCATTGTAGGATTTAAAAGATGTGAGCTATAGATTGTTCACAATACCATTGACAATCTCAAATAGTAAAAGAGCGTTAGTTAGACTTTTGTACTTGCTTCAGTATAATGAATGGAGTATGTGTCTAACTCCCTAGTTTTATGCTCATCTTTTTTTTTCAATGATATATTTGCATGTTTTCAATCCAAAATGAGGTGTCAAGTTCCCATGTACATTTGGGAATGTCAAGGATTTGGCACAAACACTTGAGGCAAGATGAGGATTGAGGACTCCAAGTAACTTGGCTATTGTAAACTAGGTTTTGGTATGAGTAGTTATGTTGACGAACTGATTTTTTGGTATCTGATAAGAGTATTTAAAAATTCTTGAACATGAGTTAAGAAGGTGAAAAATCATGAGGGATCACTACCTTGGTTAGTTTGTTAGTGTGCAGGCAAAAGCTAAAGTAGTGCATTTCAGGACTTAATGACTAAAGTGGTGTGTAAATCTTCATTAGTTTCCCAATAAACCAGATGTCTTGGTTACCATTTTGTTCTACTGTTCTCTTAATAAGAAATTTCTAAATGCGTAAGTAAAATTGAATCACAAATGTCCCAATCTTTCTAATTGCTCATCATATTCTCTATGAAGTATTAAATAATTCATATGCTTGCTTTATAGAAAAGAGTTAACTTCCCTTTTTACAGTTTCACTTCTGTCCTTGCCTCTCCAGCAATGCTGCCTGATGGCCATTGCTTTATAAAATATTTCCATTTTCCATGGTAGGCTTGCTTACAGATATAACCTTCATTTGTGAGACAACTATCAAAACACCAAATTGGGAATATAGTATTATTGTTCAGTGCCATAGTTATGTGAGCTAAAGTTTCTGTCAACTGCAGTGGTGTATTAGTAAATGATAGGAAGGTTATGCAAAAGATTTGTTCCAACCATTGTAAATGAACCCTTTTCTCTCCTCTTCTATTGAAATCCTTCAATCCAAACACACCACTGAAGTTTTGTTTGGTCAATATGATGAAAGATTGGCATACTTCGTTAAATTTTTTTCTTCCAGTCACATACACATTTGTAACATAAATGTTCTTACGGTGAAAACCAAGGAGTAAATAGGCGGCTTAAAGGGGTATGCATGTCCTGTAAATATTGGCAACATTGGTCGTTACAGTGATTACTGGGTAGACTTAGAGGCGAAAGTACCTCTTAAATTCTCACATATATACCTTATAATGTGGTTTTCACAGTTTGCAGCAGATCCTCCCTTCTCTTGTTCTCTCTCTCTCTCTCTCTCTCTCTCTCTCTAATTAAATATATATATTTCACGAAAGAATGAAGTGATATTTTATCTCATTGTAAGAATTATGGTACATTGTAGGATGAAGCAGTGGATGATTCTACAGACTCTTTATCTATCGAGCAAATTTGTGAAGAGAATATTCAATTATTCGCCAGGTAGATTTCTTTGTTTGACCTCCTGAATGCTTGTGTGCCAACTTACTTGTGTATAGAACTGCCCATGGTGTCAATCATTTAATAGCTCCTTTCTGGACTGAGGTGATTGTGCCTTTTTTGTGCCATGGGATTGTTAGACATTCACTTTGGTGTTTGTGTTGTGTGCAATTAAAGTGAAATGAAACCAAGGCTTTTCTTATTGGGGTTTTCTGAGATGAAGGATCCATTCAATCATACATTTCTGATCCAAAGCTATGCTCGGCTATGAAGGGATGTGCACGCGCTTGATATGAAATATTTTTACCATTTATGTGGTTAGTTAAAGTGCGGTAGTTGTGAATATTTTCATCTTAAACAGTACTTTTTGTTTATTCTCTTTACTATTAAGTGTCTAATTGTTGATAAAAGGCACACAAGTCATGGCCTGGCGAAAATAAATAACATTATAGAAAATTACTTATTGAAGATTAAATTGTTTTAGCTTCTTACATGAACAATATAGAGATTTTCTTTTGTTATTGTTTTTGAAATATTCTTTATAGTAAGGCTGTTTGAGTTTGTCTTTTGAAAGAAACCCTTGGAACTTGGAGTATGATGGATTCATCTATCATAGTTTGTAAGTAAAATTTGTATTTGTAATTTCATATTCAATTCGGAATCTAAGTTATCATGTTCAAACTGAAAAAAGGCTTTGGTCGAGTGTTCATGCAGTCTAGTTGTGGGCCTTGTGGCAATGTAGAATTAGAAGTTCAATTGTTTTGTGGCATTGGATAGTTTAGTATTGTACTTGTGGAAATTATGAACCTGCTATACAAGAGAGTTAGGGAAAAGCTTGCTTTCATAATAATTGTGCAAAAACAAGGCCGCATCACCGTATCGCGACCTTATTGTAGAGGTTTTTGAGTATACCATGACCAAAATATAGGCCGCATTGACCGCAAAGTCATCCGTGTTGACCGCGATATCCGTTTCACGACCATTACCGCGACCGTGACCAAAACTGTATTTTTGCACTACCATATTAAAAGAGAGTGGGGAAAATTATAAACCTAGCCTGGGAAGAATTTTCATTGGCTACGGATAGGGTCTACTTGGCGACTCATACTCAACTGTGTAAAAGCCTGGGTTTCCGACTGAATGAGGAAAGGTTCTATGGGTTACGTGAATAATTTTTACGCAAAATTATAAAAAATAACTTTAGACTTTTCTGCAGATGTGAAGCGCATGTGCAGAAAGAGCATGAACTAAAGCATATGGTATGTATAAGCTAGTCATGTTTTCCTTCTGTCAACAGTCATCCACTCTGTTGATCTGAATGATGTATATGGATGTTGTTTTCATTTCTGATCCGTATAGGTCAGTAAATTGGAGAAGGAGTTGGTTGAAACAAGAAATAAATGTGCACAACTTGCGTTACACTTAGAGAAGAAAAAGCAACAAAGTCAATTGCAGCAATCAGGGCATATATGATCAGAAAGTTCTCAGCTGTCTAGTTGGTGCGATGTATGAGAACCTTTCCTTTCAAATTGAAACTTGGTCATTTTGTGTGATGCACTGTTCCCATCGTCGTTATAGTCATACTCATATGTTTAACATCCCTAATCTTGTAGGGATTTGATTCAATTGACGTGAGAAAATATCGTATGTATTAAGCATGAGCTTCAATCATGCAAGCATGAGTGATGACTGATGAGTGATCGAAGCAAGCTCTTCCCTGGTGTTGTATGCCGACTTGCATAGCAGCTCTTACACGAATGTAATTGTGACTCAGTATCATCTCAAGCTTGTGGAAATGTGGGGGGATGTAATGTGGCATCATCTCTCTTGTAAAAAAGGACTATCAAAGACTTGTAACTACAATACTTCATAATTTATGGTTTGTTTGTCTAATTGTGGAAAATTCTCGATGATTTGTGTAATTACTGAATATCATTTAGTTTGGATAATAAGTTAGGAGAAAAGAAAAAGAAAGGGAAGGACGGGTACAAGTAAGAGACGGAAAGGAAAGGGAGGAAATAATAAGGGAAGTTTCTTGTTGGTTTGTAAAAAAAAGGGGGAGTAACAATTTGTTTGAATAAGAATTTATGAAGGAAAATGAAGGGATTGGAGGTAAAGAAAGGGAATGGAATAATGTTTAAGGTCTTGTGTTTGTTTAAGAGGGTAAAGAGAGAAGATTTTACTTCTAAATTTATTCAATTTAGGAGATTTTTTTAATAAAAACAAAGTGAAGTTACTTGATCATTTCAAATTCCTTTCTTTAAAGTTTATCTCCAAAAATTGGTATCTAAACAACCAAAAGTTAAGCTAAAATTTTATTCTTTCAAATCTTTCACATTTTCTACGCTCCAGTTCTTTCAAGTTAAATAAAGGTGGAAGCTTCACATTTGGAGAGATTTGGTTACTAATAAATTATTACAAATTCTTACTTGAGACTGTCTTTTGTAAAAACGGCTCTCAAAAGCCCAGTCTAATTTTAAATATATATTGTTACAACATAAAAACTTGGGTGAGACCGTCTCACTTGTGAGACGCATCTTATTGGGCCGGTCCAATTGTATATATTTTTTTTTACTAATTTTACGAATTAAATTGTCAATTTTAAGAGTTTAAAGACCAATTTGAAGACTTAAGAACAATTTCAAGGATTCAAAATTGAAATTATAAATCATGAAATTTGATAATTTCAAGACTTAAAAGTTCAATTTCAATACTTAAAAAATCAATTTTAAGACTTAATAGACCAATTGCTAGACTTAAATTCTCATTTCAACTTTAAAGTAGGAGACTCAAGCATTAATATTGATATTAAAAATTTTAAAATTGACCTTTTAAGTCTTAAAATTGGATTTTTAAGTCTTGAATTGTCCTTTTTAAGTCTTAAAATAAGATATGTCAAAATATTCTAAAAAGCTTATTGGGCTTGGGCCGGTTGCACGGATAAGGCGGTTTCACAGGAGAGTTCATGTTGTTACAACTCTAAATATAGATTTGGGCTGGACTTTTGAGAGTCGTCTTTACAAAAGACGGTCTCTCAAGAGAGCACCTGATAAATTATAGTGCTAATTTATTTTGTAAATTTTTCTTAAGTCCCTTTTCTCCACAATTAGTAATTAGTATCTAAACGAAAAATATTATACTTTTACAATTGTGTTCCTTTTCATCGCCGCCATCATCATCATTATACACAGTGTGTTCCGCTCATAAAAAATTATGATCAGGGTCTAGTGAGGAAAAAAACGACGGCAATTTATACCCATAGAGGAGAATACGGTCAAAAATTCCCTCGGCTCGAAAAAGGTCTTCAAAAAGAGAGAAATCTGCAACTTACAAATAAAAAAAATTAAACTCAAAATGAAGATAAAAGTAAAGAAGGTAATATTTGACGTCAAATCCACTCAATTTAAAGTTCAAACAAAGTGTAAATATAGCAATATTGACATGAGCTTGAAAAATATTTGAAGTCAAACCATTCAAGTTTGTGCAATCATATATCATCATATCATATCATATCATATCATTATACAATACTATAAAAATGATGGAATATTCTAAGTGTCATCTTCTAAGGAGTCTAGGCAAATCATACAATACTATAAAAATAGTGGAATATTCTAAGTGTCATCTTCTAAGGAGTCTTGACAAATGTAATCATACAATACTATAAAAATAGTGGAATATTCCAAGTGTCATCTTCTAAGGAATCTTGACAAATGTAATTATTTTAGTGGATAATATTTGTTTACATGACAATATTTACCTAATTTAGAATTTGATTATTTTGAAAATTGGAGCTAAATTAGGTATAATATCATACAATCATACAATACGATAAAAATCATACAATATTATAAAAATGATGGAATATTACAAGTGTCATCTTCTAAGGAGTCTTCGCAAATCATATCATACAATACTATAAAAATGATGGAATATTCCAAGTGTCATCTTCTAAGGAGTCTTGGCAAATGTAATTATTTTAGTGGGCAATATTTGTTTACATGACAATATTTACCTAATTTAGAATTTGATTATTTTGAAAATTGGAGCTAAATTAGGTATAATATCATACAATCATACAATACTATAAAAATGATGGAATATTTCAAGTGTCATCTTCTAAGGAGTCTTGGCAAATGTAATTATTTTAGTGGAAAATATTTGTTTACATGACAATATTTTCCTAATTTAGAATTTGATTATTTTGAAAATTAGAGCTAAATTAGGTAAAATATAGAGTATAATTTATTATAGCATTTTATATAAATGACCTAGAATTTGATATATTTACTTGAATGAAAAACTGATGTATTCGATAAATAATTTAAAAAATCAGTATGTAATTTTTGCTTTAAAAAAGTCATGTATTCCATAAATTTAATCATGATAATATATACTTGCATTATTCTTTAAAGTTATGTTTTTATATATTTCATACTCATAAATTCGTGCATTGCACGAGTTTCTATACCAGTACTCAATATTTTTCAAATTAATAAATTTCTAAACAATATTTTCAAAGTTTAATATCAACAATATGGAGTTTTAATAATAGTTAAAAAAATAAAGTTCAAACAAAGCGTAAATATAGCAATATTGACATGAGCTTGAAAAATATTTGAACTCAAATCATTCAAGCTTGTGCAATCATATATCATACTCAATATTTTCAAATGAATAAATTTCTACACAATATTTTCAATGTTTAATATCAACAATATGGAGTTTTAATAATAGTTAAAAAATAATTTCCAAAAAAAATAGTTAAAAAAATAATAAATTTCGAAATGGACAGTGAATTGTGACTAATACCAACCTTTTATTTGTATTTATAGGTAAATTGAATAGGAGTAATATTAGTTTCATAACCTTTTTTCTTATTTACTTTTTATTTCACTTTTTCTCTTAAATTTTCAATTTTACCCCCCCAAAATTGTAATCTTTCAAAGTTCATCTGTTACAAGGCACCATTTGAGGTTGTTTAAGGTCCGCCATGAAAGCTTGAAATGAAGCTTTATCACAGAAGCAAAAATGGGTTGTTTAGGAGAGATAAAGAAAAGGAATCTCTCTGATATTTCTATTCTTGTTAATTGTTCAGAAATGCTTGACCTCTCCTTTTATATGAGAGTAGGACAAACAATGCCAGCTAATACAAGGTTTGTTACAAAGCGTGTATAACAAGAAACAAAGTATACTACTCTATTGCAAGAATACAAGAATACACATATGATACAGTATGTACATTATGAATCAGTATTATCAACATCCCCCCTCAAGCTAGGGGCAGGATGCATCCCGAGCTTGGAAAGAAGTGTCTGAAAATGAGCCGAAGGTAGAATCTTGGTGAAGACGTCGGCCAGCTGACTAGAGGTAGGCAGATATGTAAGTTGTAACAAACCATCCATGACTTTCTCACGAGTAAAGTGACAGTCTATCTCGATGTGCTTCGTTCGGTCGTGAAGAACAGGATTATGAGCAATGTTGAGTGCAGATTGATTGTCACAATGGAGAGTGACGGGTCGAAGAGTACAAACACCAAGTTCTTCAAGAAGACGGACTGTCCAAGTGATCTCGGAGGCAGCAGAAGCCATGGCCCGATATTCGGCTTCGGAAGACGAGCGGGAAACAGTAGTTTGTTTCTTGGACTTCCAACTAATAGGAGAACGACCAAAGAGAAGAAGATACCCAGTAATGGAACGGCGAGTATCAAGACAAGAGCCCCAGTCGGAATCGGAAAACGCCTGAAGAGTCAACGTATCAGTGGCACGGAGTAAGATGCCTTGACCAGCAGTGCTATGAACATAGTTAAGAGTATGACAAAGAGCTTGGTAGTGGGCTTCGGTTGGGGATTGCATATATTGGCTAAGTGTTTGGACGGTGTAGGCGAGATCGGGGCGAGTATGAGTGAGAAAATTTAGCTTTCCAACAATGCTACGGTAGAGCTTAGGATCATGGAAGGGAGGGGATTGGTCTTTTTGGAGCTTGAGATTAATAGGCAATGGAGTTACCATGGTTTTGAAGTCAGTAATACCGCTGTCTCTGAGCAATTCATGAGTGAACTTTTGCTGTGTCATAGTAATGCCATCAGGTAAATAATTAACCTCAATCCCAAGAAAAAATTTCAAGTGACCCAAATCTTTGATTGTGAAGACCCGATGGAAGTGAAGCTTAAGATCATGCATAATGGATGGAGTATCACCAGTGAGTATTATATCGTCGACGTAAACAGCCGCAAGGGTGAAGGAAGTGGCGGTTCGTCGTATAAAAACGAAGCATCATATTTTGACTGAGAAAAACCTTGCTTCTGAAGTTCAAAATTCAGTTTAGCATACCATTGACGAGAGGCCTGTTTAAGGTCGTAGAGGGACTTTTTGAGCCGGCAGACGGAGTTGGAAGCGTGAGTTAAACCCGGAGGAAGAACCATATAGACTTCCTCATGTAAATCCCCATGGAGAAAGGCATTATTAATGTCCAACTGATAAAGAGACCAAGACTTGGATGCGGCAAGGGCAAGGAGACAACGAACGGTTGTCATTTTAACGACCGGAGAGAATGTTTCCTAGTAATCGATGCCATACTCCTGAGTGTAGCCCTTAGCAACCAATCGGGCTTTGTAGCGTTCGAGGGTACCATCCGATTTTAGTTTAACTTTGAAAACCCATTTGCAGCCTATAGGCTTTTTGCCCGGAGGTAGAGGAACTATATCCCATGTATTGTTCTTGTCAAGAGCAAGGAGTTCGGTTTGAATGGCTTGAACCCATTGAGGGTCTTTAATGGCGGAAGCATAGGAGGTAGGTTCATGATGAGAGGACTGGGATGCAAGGAAACTGGTATGGGAAGTAGGAATGGTATAAGTGGAGACAAGATTGCACCAATGATGGAAACTAGAATTGCATACATAGTCTTTGAGGTGGGGAGGGGGTTGGACATTGCGTGTGGATTTTCGAAGAGCAGGAGAAGGAGTGGGTATGTAGGATGATAAATCCACAATAAGAGAGGGAGTATTGGAATTGGGTAAAGGAGAAGGAGTAGGGTCAGGAGGATTAGTAGGAGGTAGAGTAGGCGTGGGAGAAAATGCAGTATCTGGGGAAGAGGGAATGTTCTCATGAGAAGTAGTGGAAATATCTTGGGAAGGTGAGTTGGGTAAAACCTGAGGGGTAAAAGAAGGAGTGGAAAAGTCAAAAGGAGGAGTACTAGTGGGTAGGTAAATGTGAGAATAAAGAGATGGGACAAAGACTTTTGTGTGGAAAGGGAAGTTAGTCTCATGGAATTGAATATCTCTGGAAACAACAATTTTATGAGTATGAAGATTATAAACACGATAACCCTTTTGAGCGAAAGGGTAGCCGAGGAAAACGCAAGCATTAGCACGAGGATCAAATTTCTTTCTCCCTTGTTTGAGGGTGGAAATATAGCACAAACATCCGAAAGTTTTAAGGTGAGTGAGGGAAGGGGAATAGCCGAACAGTTTTTCGTAGGGAGAGACAAAATTTAGAGAGGAAAGGGGCATGCGGTTGATGAGATAGCAGGCACATAAAATGCAATCGCCCCAAAATTTAAGAGGGACATTCGACTGAAAATAAAGTGCACGAGCAACTTCCAACAAGTGTTTATGTTTGCGTTCAACAACACCGTTTTGTTGAGGTGTGTCGCTACAACTACGTTGATGAACAATGCCGCGAGACTGAAAAAGACGAAGCATAGATCCCTCACAAAATTCTTTGGCATTGTCGGAACGGATAGTATGGACAACGCCATTGAATTGAGTGGAGATATAATCAAGGAAATGAGTCAAATGAGCAACCGAATCAGATTTGTGTTGCATTAAAAAAATCCAAGTACAGCGGGTAAAATCATCAACTATAGTAAGGAAGTAAGCACAATTATTGTATGTTTTGTGACTATAAGGACCCCATACATCGATGTGAAGCAAATGAAAAGGACTAGAAGACTTAATGGTGCTAGAAGGAAAGGGGAGACGTGTTTGCTTAGCTTTAGGACACACAGTGCAAATTACATTATTCTTAAAGTGCTTGACATTAAGATGAGGACATAGTAACTTCAATGTGTGCATAGAGGTATGACCAAGACGGAGATGCCAAAGCATAGGAGACTCGGCAGAGGACGGAGAATGTCGAGCAACAGTAGCGTGAGGAGTAGAATCAGCTACGGTTGGTTGCGGAGAGGTGCAGTAAAGGCCGCGAGAAAGGCTACCAAGAACCAGTGGCTCGCTCATTGAAGGGGCCTGAACAAAAAAAGAAGAGTGAGAAAAACACACAGTAGCACCATTGGCAACGCATAAACGCTGCACAGAGATAAGATTGTAATGGAATTGGGGCACATAGAGAACATCAGTAAGCATAAGATTATTAGCTAATTGCACATCACCAATCATAGTAACAGGGATTTGGCGGCCATCGGGAACAGTGACTTGATGGCAACGGTCATGAAGAGGCTTGACATTAATAAAGAAGGCTAAAGAATGACACATATGATCCGTCGCGCCACTGTCAATAATCCAAACAGAAGAATCAATAGTAGAGGAAAAACAACAGATACCTACCAAGTGAGAAGTAGTGGAAACCGTAGGGGAATCCGAAGGAGACACATCAGAGGGAGATTGTTTGTGCTTGCCAAGGAGAGATAAGAGATTGTTGAATTGAAGAGTGGTAAGACTAGTGTTTTCAAGGGAGACATCATCAATGGTAATATGAGTTTGAACAGAAGCAGCTACACGTTTTCCAGGCTTGGCAGGGTTCGGGTAACCGTGAATCTTGAAACAACGTTCAAGAGAGTGACCACCAATTTTGCAATGGTCACAATAATAACGCGACGTACGCTTGTTTCCAGAGACATTAGAATGTGTTTGAGGTTTAGAATTGGAGGAAGAAGGACGGTGGGACGAGGTAAATTTGCGGTCAGACACGAAGGCCATTGGTTCAGGAATAGGAGTCGAGAGGTGAGTGATTTCTTTATGACGTTGTTCTTGCAAAAGAAGACGATAGGCTTGGGAAATGGTAGGTGGTTGTTCCATCATAAGAATGTTGGTGCGAACCTGCTGAAAAGAATCAGTTACTCTCATCAAGAAATGCATCATCCTTTGTTCCTGTTGCAAGACAAGATACTTTTTAGTAAGGCCACAAGAGCAACCATCACAAGTACAATAAGGCAGCGGATGGAGGTGGTCGAGCTCATCCCAGAGAGCTTTCATTTTCGTAAAGTATTCAGAAATATGCTGGTCAGAATGTTGAGACATGTTATTGAGCGCTTCATGTAAAGAATATAGTTGAGCAAGGGAAGCTTGACCATAGCGGTCTTCAAGATCGGCCCAAATTTCACGAGCCGTACTGCAATACATGATGCTTTTGGCAGTTATCCGATCCATGGACACAATTAGCCATCCGATTACCATGTTGTTGCAACGAGTCCAAGCATGATAATCAGAAGAGGTAGGAGAAGGTTTAAGTAAAGTACCGTCAATGAAGGACACCTTATTCTTGGCTGTTAAACCAATAATCATGGAACGCTTCCAATCTGAGTAACCGGTACCGTCGAAAGGCGTGGAAACAAGTTTAGAACCGGCATGGTCCGACGGATGGAGGTAGTAAATGCTAGAAGGATTCTGCGTGAAATCAAGATTAGCGTCGATGGCCATGGATACACCGGAAATTAGGGTTGCAAGATAGTCAAAAAAGAAAGAAACAAGAATAGAGACGAAAAAAGGATCGAAGGTTAGGCTAATACCATGTTACAAGGCACCATTTGAGGTTGTTTAAGGTCTGCCATGAAAGCTTGAAATGAAGCTTTATCACAGAAGCAAAAATGGGTTGTTTAGGAGAGATAAAGAAAAGGAATCTCTCTGATATTTCTATTCTTGTTAATTGTTCAGAAATGCTTGACCTCTCCTTTTATATGAGAGTAGGACAAACAATGCCAGCTAATACAAGGTTTGTTACAAAGCGTGTATAACAAGAAACAAAGTATACTACTCTATTGCAAGAATACAAGAATACGCATATGATACAGTATGTACATTATGAATCAGTATTATCAACATCATCAAAGTCAATGATTGTTCAACGCAAATGCCACGCACATGAATTTTAATGGTATGTTTGGAAATGATGATTTCATTTGCAAATATGGATTTAACTTAAAGTTAGTGTTTGGCAATAACAAGAATTCAAATATGGATTTGAGCCAAATCCACCAATATTATAAAAGTAGTTAATTAAAATGAGGATTTGAGAATGACACCCCAATCCTTGTCATTTCAAATTGTTCATTATGATTTCATAACTGAAATCCACAATTTGAAATGACATGTGCGTTTCCAAACGCATCCTTAAATATTTTAGACGCATATCTAAATCATTTGTGGATATGATTTATTTCTTAGAAATTTTAGAAAAATACAAAAAGGAAAATCTGCCTAGTTACACAAATGTGCGACGAACCATTTATCCTTTATTTAATTTTTCAGCATGATGTGATTGTTTTCAAGTACCTAAGACATAAGTCGCACAACAACGAAATCTGATTTCAAGACCTCGTCCACCAATAATTAAAAATATGTCACATTCCGTGCATTTGAACTACGCACATCCTCAGTGGTGCCATCTGCCTTTTGATCTCAAAGTTTTCCAAACAGATGTATGTCACCAAATTTTAAGCACCGCAGTTCGTTTCACATACATGAATTACAAGTGTAAGGTAACCTATAAGTTTTTCGATGAACGTAGTCGTATTTTTCAGACACATAATCCATGAGATCTAATTTACAGGTATTCTCTAATTGAAGTATTGACATAGCATGATATAATACGTTATAGAACATTTATATCATCTAGCTTTCTGTAACAATCGTGGAATGCTACTTAGAGAGTCTTTCAATGCTTGTCTTATCTTTGCTTATTGTTGTTATATGCGCATGTGCCCTCTTCAATAAGGTATCAAAAGAGATACTATCTCTACCGAGGTAGTATTTGAAAGACGAATATTGACTCTCAACTTTACCCGTATTTAATTACATATATGTGCACAACCATTAGTGCATGCACGCACAAACTTCTCCCTATGCTTAATCCAAGTTCTGGTTTGTGCGTGCATGCACTAATGGTTGTGCACATATATGTAATTAAAAGAGATACTAAGCAACAATAATTCTTCTCGAACGATGTTCATAATCAGCATCTATAGATCAATGAACCAAAGGATTTCACTCTCATCTCTCATCTCTCATCAAGCACAAAGCTCCTAAAAAGTTGTAATTTGTTAATGTCATACACAATGGACACTTCTTGTTGTTGGTCCTATATGGTATCAATTAGCACAAAGAAATAAGAATGTGAATTATTCAACATGATTGCATTTTTTAATGTAAACTGAAAACGACACGTTATCATTACTAGATAAATAAAATTAGTGGACTACTATATCCTTAATAATGGTATACGAGGAAATTTGCTCCCTAATAGTGTGCATGCGATTTTGATTTTCTCACTTAAACTTTTTAATGATTTTTTTCGCTATAAGATAGGATGTGACTAAGTGAGAATCAAATCTATTACTCCACTAAGACAAGACTCGACCATCTTTTGTAGGGGATCATCACCATCATCATTATCATCGTACCAAGTGTATCCCAAACATAAATGGTCTGGGTCTAGGGAGGGAAAGATGACGAGTCGGCGACAACTCATACCCATAAAGGAGAGCGCAACCAAAGAATCCTTCAACTCAAGAAAGAATAAAAGAGGTTTTTGCAATGTCTAAGACCGAGTAAAGCTGAAGGTAACTCCACATACTTATCGCATAAGCATGACCCTTAAACATAAAATAAAGGTAAATACAATGCAAATATAAATAATGAAATTGCTCTTAATTTAACACGACTCCCCACTCCCAAGTCTCATCTATCCTCTTATATTATAAAACGTTTCCAAGCAAAGAATACTATTCATAATTCTTCAATGAACAGTATAATCACTGTTCCTTTCTTTCTCCTGTGCATTTGCTGTCTTCACACCTTGGCTTGCTCAAAACCTAATTTGCTCTCCCATACTCCCATTTCCTAATTTGTAAGAACTGTATAGTAATTCTTATTAGGTTGTTTCTTGCATGGGTTGAAAGTAATGCATCTAACAAATTTGGTGCTTTCTGTTGATTGTTGATTGTTTTCAATCTTAACTACTCGGTAGACGCGCGTATCTGTTTGTATGGAATATAATTTATAACGGGGGTTGTAGAATTCTGTATGTGCCAAAAACTTGAGTTGTATTTGTTGTATTTCATGAATATGTGGAACTGGATCTTTTAATCATCTATTCCTTTATCTTTAAATGAAGTAATATATTATATTTGATTGGATTGTGGTCTTTTTGAAGTTTAGTTATTGTCCCATAAAAATATAATGACCTAGATGTGGGTATTGTACCAAAAGTCAGTATATATTCTCTACTTCAAAATACCTTGTGGCCGGGTTTTAACTTCCTAAGTATTGTGAAATAATATGTAGACGTGAAAAAAAACTAATGTAATTTTGACTTGTGGCACTTACACTATGTTTGGATAGGTATTTCTCAACTAATGTAATTTTGATAGTGGTCATTTAATTAGTATTGATGATTAAATGATAGATATTTCTAAACGGGTAATATTGTAAACTTGTGTGTTGTGCCTATTGAACTTTTGATGCTTAGAATTCAAAGCATATGGAAGAATTAAAGCTTGACTACGAGAAAGCACGTGGAAAAGAGGGGTCAATCTATAACTACATGAAGAAAGAAAAAAAAAAGCTATTCGAAAAGAGTGGTTGGTTCACTGCATAGCAAGCGAGCTGACAAGCAGAATGGAGATGTAACCAACTCTATTGAAGCTGTCTTGCAATAAAATTTTTCAAAGTACAGGCATCACTCCCATCAACATGCGTAACATGGAAAAATTGACGGGCAAACGACTAAATTTGAAAAGGAATCATTACATAGACGCGATGGTCACCTCATATTTAAACATGCTACGAGTTGATTATGACACTGAATCTTTCATTCTTTCATTCTTTCATAGTGATTGTACATTTGGGTGAATGTAAACAAACATTAGTGCCATTCGGCATGCATGAGATTGCTTATGCACTCCATTTTTGTGGTTGTTGATTCTTGGTATTTTGGTTATTGTAGTTTTATGAAAAAAAGATGCATGGTTTTATCAGGTACATGTGTACTCCCTTCGCTTCAAAAGATGACTAATATTGTTGTTTACAGGTCTATTTCAACGCTTAGTCATTGAAGAAGCAATATATTTACAATAGTTATGTAACATTTTCATTTACATTTGAAGTGATTGATTTCTTGAACAACCTAGCTACAATTTATGGCTAAACATATAAAGTCTTCAATACGTTTTCATGCTATACTTTGATTCGGCTACCCACTACTACCTATATGTCTTCAGTTCATGCATCCTTGCCTTTACCTCGTCAAAATTCTAATATTTGCATTTATATTATTGTTAACAAAAGTATATAAAAATTGCAGGGTAGAGTTATATACATACATACTAGCTGTTTATGCTATTGACGAACTAGGTATCTTTGTCCTTATCTATGTACATATTGAAGTTGTAGATTAGCTATCTGGTGCAATTTTGTTTGTTGGGTTTATGGTTGTTGACTAATTGTATGTAATTTGGTTTTGTCATCTTTCTGAACATTTTCCTCAATTTATTAATGAAACAGGGAAACAAGATCAGTGTTATTTTTTGAACATTGTTTGCTACTTGAGGACACTTAAACGATGATGTAATGTAACTGCACTATTTTTTTGTCAATGCACGTAAGGACATCATCAACAAGTCTGCAACATGAGCAACACATCGCCCTCGACAACAAGTAGCATCACGAGTTAGCCACATCAACATTGGCGGGTAACATCACCCTCGTTGATAATATCAACATCATCTGACTATAGTGAGTATTGCACAAATGGTGGACAGTTTAGTAAATATTATTTTGTTTTTTCTTTTATCCCAAGTTTGTTGATAACATGACCATAGATACATATTGAGAATTACGTATCAACTTTTACTGTCAATGTGATGGGTTTTGTTGCTTATTTGGCGTATCTTACGGTCATTGCAAGTTCAAAACATTATGTCGTGGTCGTGACTCGTGAATGTTGATGTGGTGATATAATAATGCAGATAACACACAACCACCGTTTTGTAAAATTTGCAAATTCGGCTGTTTAGATTGAGCGAGTTATGCGTTTGTCCACGTTTCTTTCCGTCAACATTTCTTCTTCTTGACATATTCAAGTAGAGGAGATAACATTTTTCCCCTTTCATCGATTAATGACACTAAGCCAAAGTCATAAAAATAGGGATTCACAAGGTTGTCCACCCACACATTTTCAAAATGACCATTGTTTAGCCTCTTGCAAGAAAAGACTGAAAAAATGATATGTGTGCTTACTAACACCTTATTTTTTTCCCCCAAGAATTGTCTAAATTTTTTTGCCATAATGTACCTATTGTATATATATGTGCTTACTAACATTGTGTGAAAAGTGCAAAATTTGGTAACGATCACGTTTATGATAATGACACAGTTATGCAGGAGTGATGCAGTTATCGTATCACCAAACATTAACACTAATGCCATCAAGTGTTGGTTGTTAAAATGTAATTTGGATAGTTGTGCGGTTGTGCAATTTTTCATGAGCAAAATCTGGGTGTCTCTCTTTCCAACAATTCATATAGTGGGGTGATTGTGTTTAAATTATATTCACTTAAGATTAATGTTCTAAACTATTTAGTATGCTTTCATCACTATTACACTTAAGTCCAAAACTTAATCAAATTAAATTGTTTGGTCACGACAGTGAAGTAGTAGCCATTCAAATGGTTGTATGTATCGTACTATCGCTTGCAAAATCTATCCTAATCCATAGTGGCAAACCTTGCATCTTTGGTAAATATTAGTGTGACTGGTAGCTGCTTCTTCCTCATGTTAAGGCTGCTTCCGTTAACAACCTTACTAGCAAACTTTTTAACTTTAGCTTTGACATTATTTTGAGGTAAGCAATACTAACCAGTACCGATTTTCAATTTTGATTTGCACCTTTTTATGGAGGTATACATACATTAGAAATATTTCACGTGTGAGGAAGATCTTATATTGCTAAAATATTTAGTTTTGGACTTACATATAATACTTGGTGGTATCATATGGTTTTGGGTACGAGTGAACCTTATCAAGTGTGTATGCAAGTCAACATTCATTACGTACGATCATCTGCGCACAGTCCACACGAGTGGGCTCATGGGTTGACTATGTGACGAATTGTGATGGCCTAATTAACAACATATACTTTTAAGGTTTTGGTTTCTGGGTTTTGCTCTAATTTTGTTGTGAAATATTAATGTTTTCTCTCTTTTCTTGGTACTCTCTAATATCAAGTTTCAAGTGTTTTTGATTTATTTCTGTTTTCTTTCTTTAATTCCTTTTTAGTTAAAATTCTGGTGGCTTTTTAATTTGTTGTCAAGTTATTATATAGTTATTTTTGTGATTCATCTGCAACCTTTAGAATGATTCTCACCTTTTTTTTATTTTCTTTTTAGTATTTTTGGTTGTACAACTAAATTTTGCTTGTTTTTATATGGGATTATTACTACTTGATATAGAGGATTGGTTTCATTTTTTTTTCTCTTAGCAGTATCTTTTATTTGACTGTCAGCAAATGATAGCCTTTTCGGTGCTTGCAGAATGGTTTCATATTATAGAACGTCTAAATGAAGCCAAAAGCTTGAAGCTATCAGTGTTATACACCATATCATATCTATTGAATTTTCATAGTCATTTATTTAAAGCATTAAAAGTAAATTAGTAAACCTTTTCATTCAATAGCCTTACATTTATTTAGCTTTACATTCGATCCTAAAATACTGCCAAGGTGAGATCAGGATCGTGGAATGTTTTGTTAGTTAATCAGATTTTTATAACCCTACTTAGGTGGGACATATGGGTAATAAAATGTTGGTAGTTATGGTAAGTGCAATTTAGTTTAGTTTAATTTAGCTTTTTCACTAAAGCTTTGTTATTTAATGAGTTTTAATTTGGTTGTTATCTTGTTTTATAAAGAAAAAGAAGAGTATTCAATTTTGTAGTGGTGAAGCCTCAATCAAGGTTCCATTCCCTCTAGGTTTCACAATATTTGATGTGAATTTTGTTACATTGGTAATTTTTTTCTTTGATATTTGTTCATAAATGGTATATATATTGTTTAGTTTTCATTTTGGTTCCATCTACTACTAATTATTGTGCTTCATGTACATAAAACAAGCTAAAGGTCATGCATTAAATAACACGATTTGAGACCATTAAAAAAATGTGAACAATGAGAAAACCTTGATTTGTTTGGATGACTATTTATAGTACTCTATTTGAGACCATTATTCTAATCACACTTTGTGTTATTTTTAAGCCAATTTCATTTATTGATACTGGTAGCAATTTGTCATGATATTAAATATCTGGAAATGGATATTTCAAGATGAATTGCATATTTTGATGAATTAGTGGTCAAGAAATAGCATTGTCGACCCTTAGAATTTTTTGACGACTAACATAATGCAATAGAATAATATCCCTCTCCTTTTTTTAGTTAGGGGATGGGTGTGGCTCTTGTAGTTTATTATAGAACATTCAACTATTCAAGTAATTTGGTCATGTTGTAATGATTTGGATTTGCTATCTGCTTCATTGGTTTACATCTTTTATGAACTTGAGTGTGTTCTTTTTGATCATGTCAAATAATAGTGTGTAATTAGAACATTCAAGTAATGGCGTCAACATGTAAATTGACTTGTATCGTTTATTAATTAGAGTGTCTTGTTCTTTTTGACACCCTCAATTGTACACAACTTTCTTTGTATATTTACTATTATTCAAGTGTAATGGTTATATTGTTTTTTTTTATTCCAAATCCTAATTGTCTAAATTGTTTGTAAAAATAAGATCTTGTTGATTTTAACTATTAAAGTGATCAGAAAATGTACTAATTTTTTAATGCTATGAGGTCATAGAAGTGATATATATATATGGAAAAATTACCTAGAATAATCCAACCTATTTGTGATTTTCCTACAATAATCCCACTTATTGATTAACCATGAATAATCCCAACTTCGAGGGGTATTTTCCTAGAGTAAACCCGATAACCGGATGACTTGCTATAAATTAAAATAAAATGTCGAAAAAAATATTCAAAAAAAATTTATGATTTTTTTTATTATTTAGAAAATTTTATGTAAAATTTCAAATTTTTTCTCTAATTTTAAATTAATTTTCAATTTAATTTTTTTTTGAATTACCCACTTAGCAGGTCATTGGGTTACCTAAGTGGACTCTAGGCAAATACCCCTTAAAGTTGGGATTATTCATGGTTAATCAATAGGTGAGATTATTGTAGGAAAATCATAAATAAGTTGGATTATTCTAGGTAAATTTTCCTATATATATTGAGCTTATTTTGATTTGTTTTTTTTTTGTTACTTGAGCTTAGGTTTTTTGTACATATGTTTATTTGCTGAGAGAGCTGTTAAAAAAAATAGTTGCAAAACTTGCAATTCATTTTAGCCTCATGGTATGTATTTTGAATTATTTTTTTTCCTTGATTTTGTGGGAGCCTATCTAATTTCATTGGTATCCAAAATTGAATGTAATGAAATGTTTGAATGATGTAGGAAATGGAGTTGATTGTTGCAATGAAAGAATTGATGAAATAAATTAAGCATTTGAGATGAAATAGAATGGTAAGAGTATTAAGTTGAATTTATTTTTTGTGATGAATAAATTAAATTGGGATTTTGGTTGATTTACATTCGCTCTTGGCCATTTGAATGCGTAGTTTTTGATAACTGTGATTGTTCAAGAATCATGTTAAAAGACGAATCAGAGTTATATAATATTGTATCGCATTGACTTTATGTAATGTTCCAGATTTAGCTTTAAAAAAGATTGATAAACTACTCATATCAACAAGGTGCATCTTCTTTTCATAAGAGTCCATTTACTAAGAACTCCACAGTTAAGTGTGCTTGATGGGGAAAATCTTAAAATGGGTGACCTCCTAGAAAGTCTTCTTGGATGCACACGAGTGAGGCCAAAGTGTGCTACAAAGACTTGTGTTGGTCTGTGGGGCCAGTCTACAATCTGTATGAGTAGTCATCGGCGGTCCGTTAGGTCGGGGTTTTACACTTTATAACTAGGGTTGAACATAGTTTGGTCTAAACCGTAAATCAAATCGGACCAAACCGGAATTTTAGTATTTGGTCTGGTCTACGGTTTAAATGGTCTGGTCTGGTTTTTTTTCAAATTAAATTACGTAAACCGTAATATGGTCGAAAATCATAATTTTGTATTTCAAAAATTAAGTTGCTACCTTGATATTTTAAGATGTAGTTATTTTTATATAGCAATATATACTTGAATGAAGTTAATGTCATCAACTAATTATAAATTATTTCGATCGGAAATTTCGGTTTAGTTCGATTTTAGTGTCAAACCAGACCAAACCGGACCGTGTTCACCCCTATTTATAACAGTAAAATGATTTCTGCCTTGGCGCACTTAGGGTATTGTCGTGCTGGATGTATGTAGCTTTATCGTGCAAGAAGAGATTGTTTTCTTAAGTTATAACCCAAGACCAAAGAACCTTCATTGTTAGATAGAACTCATTTTAACAAATTAAAAGATTCACTATGGTGATTGTATTAATGACTAAATTTGTGATCTTTCAAGGATTCTACAATTGTAAGCACTCGCAATTCATCTCTTGTGTTTATTTTGGTAATTTCTCTTTTTATTCATTCTTCTCTTTTTTGAATTCTATTTTCCGCTTGTGGTGGTTAAAAGATTGTTTGATTTATTTTTGAAGTAGTTTTGTTGTTTTTTTGGTATGAATTAATTTTAAGCTTTTTTTATTTGAGATTAGTTGTGTTGGTATTTGTGATTTGTTTTGTATTTTCAATTTGATTTAGTTTTAGTTGCCAAATTTTGGTTTGAATTTCCGATTGGGAATGAATTAAGGACGAATAGGCTCATTTTGACATAAATGTCGTATTTGATATTTTTGTGGCAAAATTTAGTTCTTAGAATAAAGAGGATACTGATAACTAATTATGTTTCAGCTGGTTTAGCAATATCTGCTGCGTTTATCTTTTATCCAATTGATCTTAGGATTTTTAATCATATTTTCTTTGAGTTGCAATAGAACAAATGAGTAACTATTGAAGTAGTTGATTTCCCAAATGATGGAGAGTGGTTGCTGATTAATTCTTGGTATCTTAGATTGATTATTGGCTATTATTTTGTAGTTGCGCTATCAAGCAGATTGATGAGATTGTAAGAGTTGCCACGACCAACTATTAAGTACTGAATCATGTCGAGATTACTGTGTTTTTGTTGCTTCTCTCTTTGCTTGTAGTTAATATAAATTTAAATGTACTAGAGTTGTCAACTACTTGCCCTTTACAATCATATGCTATTCTTTTTTTGAGAATATTTTGTAGATATGAACATTTAAGTCAATTTTAAGAAGATATGGCATGCTTCACTTATTGATGTTTCATTTTCATTGTGGTTCATAGTTCATTGGAACAAGGTGTTTTTGAGTTGAAATACGCCAATGATAGCTTCAATTTTTGGAGATGCAACTTTGTGCAATTGTGTTGTTTTGTTTGGTTATTTGTTGACCAATTAATTTTGTCTAGCGTGAACTCGATTCGATCAATTGACAACACCGCAACATCATCCTTAACAACATAGTTGCCTAATCATTAGCCTTTCAACAAGCCAATCAACCATAAACATGTCTAGCAGCCATCATTCCCTCGACACAAAATTATATAAAATACCATTACATAAAATATAGGAAGAAAAATAACCTAAAATAATTCAATTTATTTATGATTTTCCTACGATAATTCTACCTATTGATTAACTATGGATAATCCCAACTTTAAGAGGTATTTTCCTAGAGTAAACCCAAAAATCGAATGACTTGCTATAACAAGTTTTTTTAGAAAAGATAAACTATAATAAAATGTCAAAAAAATAAATTTTGAAAAACATTCAAAAAAAATTGTTTTTTTTATCATTTAGAATTTTTTATGTAAATTTTCAAAACTTTTCTCTAATGTAAAATTTACTTTCAATTTACTTTTTTGGTGAATTACTACTATAGTAGGTCATAGGGTTATCCAAGTATACTGTAAGCAAATACCACTTAGAATTATTCATGGTTAATAAGTAGGTGAGAATATTATAGGAAAATCATGAAAATATTACATTATTCTAGGTAATTTTTCCTAAAACATAAGTGTATAAAGTCTACAATGCGTTGTGATGGCCAATTTGATGCTCCTATTTCTACGAAACATTACCCTTTGTATGTTTTATTTTTCACACCTTTGCAAAATATTGAAAATTCAATATTTACATTTGTATTATTTTCAATAAAATTATTAAAAAAAACATTATCAAATTTAATAGTGTAACTTGGGGGACCGCGTGCGTAGCATGCCGCCACACAACTAGTGTACAAAAAGAGTAACAGACTTGATCTCATTTCATCTCCGTAAAAATCAAAGAAATTAGGACTAACTGAGATAGTTCAATCAGTCAACCGCAACGATGAGAAAGCGCGATTTAGCCATTCTTATGCTTGCTGCTTTCGCCATTTTCTTCTCTCTCCAGGTTCATTCCTATTCTTCTTTGAACCTCTAACTTTATTTACTCAATTTGGAATTCACTTTTTCATTTGTAATCATTCTCAATTTCTATTCGATTCTGTGAATTTTTTTTTCTGGAATAGCATGAAGGAGATTTCTCATTCAGAGAAGCGTGGTTCCATTTATTGGATGATTATCCTATTAAATTTGAAGCGGAACGTCTTCCTCCTCCTATTGTTGCTGATCTCAATGGCGATGGCAAGAATGAAGTTCTTGTCGCTACTCATGATTCTAAAATTCAGGTTATTTTAATTCTTCTTCGTATTTTAAATTGTGATTATCATAACATTTTCTGAATTTTGAACCTCTGTTTTAATTGAATTAGCTTGTGTATGTACTCTTGTACCGTTTTTCCCTTTTTTTGGCAAAGTAAATTTTATAAAGTGCCATAAAACGAGTCAAAACCTAGGAGCCACTACACATCCGAGGCTCAAAGAGGAAACAAACCCCCCAATCATGCGCTAGGGATGGAGGCCGGACCTCAAAAATACATTCTTTTAGCAAAATTCTATACAACTCAAGCTAGATCAAGCCTATACATATAGCTAAGACAATCCAATACACTCTTATCGAGTCAAGTTAGCCGAGTCCATGACATTACAAACAATAAAAACCAGCAGCACTAGTGGCTTCATCCAAGCAGAAGCCATCGAATAGGGCATTGAGCCATTCAAAATGCGACTCTGCAGCCATTAGACCTGACGAACAAGAGGCTTCTCATCTACCAGAGCATGCCCAAGACCTAGGACTAGGCACCAACAGCAGCATTAAAATACTGAGATAACTGCATTACCCTTAAATGCTGCATAATGCAAAACCAACAGTACACCCCAACACAACATCAAACAATCGACAGCAATGCAGCAGAAGCGTCAGGCAGCATTGCAATTTCTATTCTGGACCCAGTACAAACCATGACCCACAACACTCAACACCATAGGGCAGTAGCAGGTAGACCAGCAGCAGGCTCCATCCAGCACCATCAATAAAAATCATCCGCAACACACTACAGCAGACCAGAATAGTCAATGACAGTTAGACTACTATCACCCAACAGGATGCCAGCAGGAGCTGGCCAACTTAGTACCAAACAACATCAATGAGAAGCCAGGAGCACGCCGAAAAAAGCATCATCCAATAACCCCAACATTGCATAAGGAATGGCACCGAAGTACGAAGACATAGCAATTACCAAACAGGAGTTGGGAGCATTTGATGGGTAGACTATTATAGAAAGCAAATCAATAACCACGGGGTCAGCTTCACATCAGTATTCCAGCAAAGATATGGGAGAGGGACACCAACAACTACTCAAAACTCACCACACTTGCAGCCATCACGGCGGCAAGCCTACAATACATCCTCCATTACTAGCAAGGATGTCCCATGAAGCCTTAGCCAGTAACCCTAAACTTAGGAAACATCAATAATAGCAACAAGCACAAACAACAGACCCACACCAAACCCGCAATACTAGCCTCAAAAATAGTAATATCGCAAAGCTAGGCATTATAGCCAACAATAACTGATAGCCAAAACTCGAGGGAATAGCCATTAACCCTCACCTTGATGGGTCGACTTTGTTGTATTCGACAATTGAAATTGGGGTTAGATTTAGGGTTTCACCCAACACATATAGAAGCAGTAGAATAGAAACTTGCCTTGAAAATGAGACAACCCAAGAACTTTGGGTTCAAAAAAACCAAAAAAATCGAATCTGTATCTTCAATTTTCGCCACTTTTAAGCATCTCTGCCTTCGATTTCTATACTAGAGAACCTGCAATGGCTATGAAATCACCTTTGAAAGCCATTAGATTAGGATTTGGGATGAAATTGGGTAGATTTTGGGTTTTAGGGTTTACATTTTTCAAATTCGGGATCTGAAGAAAGGTCTAAATCCGACATTGATAGCAGCTTACTCGAATTTGAGTTCAAGAAGATAATGCAAGCACTTAGCAAGTCGTTCTAACCCCCTTCTCGGAGTTCGACTTTCTTTCTGCCGGCCATGGCGGAGCAATAGAGATTACTCAGGAGAGAGGAAAGTTTTTCCACATTCTACTACTCATTTCCATAGCTTGGAAGGAAAAAGTGAATTTTAGGGTTTTCATTATTCATGTGTCTTCAGCTATCAATTTTGATTTTTTAGTTCCTCTTGGCGGAAAAATAAAATCTAGGAGAAACTTATTTTTGTGAGTTTTTTGGTTGGAGAGAGTAAAATTTACATTTCAGAATATATACGACTGTGAATTGCTAATCTCTTTTGCTATGATTTAATGTTACAGTCTTGATAAGGATTAAAGGAGAAAATAATATCTTACGGAGTTGCTAAGGGAAACCTTATTCCTGAAGACTTTGTGAAATATTTAAAGGAATGTCTATATCAATGTTATAATATTCGATTGTGCAAGGAAGCTTATAGTAGATGAAACTGGCTGCAGAGATGAGTAAATCTTTTTGTGGTAAAGTTTGTCAAGAATTATTCAAGCAATTTGTAAGTCTGAATGAGCGATTCAAACCCTTAGTATCATCCACAAAAATTCTCGTAGTTTGCCCATTTTTATCGTCTAAAGTATGGTATTGCATATCAAAGCTTTTCATATACCTTTTCACTCCTCTTATCTTTGATTTCCACCTTTTCTCAGTTAACGCATCTAATTTGTAAGTCTGCTTCTTTTTTCCTTATTAACGCATCGAATAAAAGTTGTACATTTCTAAACCTATTTAATCAATTTTCGTCATCTGTCACGAGGAACGCTTTGTTTATCATCCTGTCCTTTGACATGGAGGGGATCATTTGAAATAAAAATTTATCCACCAAGTACAATGAACTCTATGCAAAACATGGTGCAAAAACAAGGCTGCATAGGATTAATCGGATATGTTGTAAAGGTTTTTAAAATGTTGAATCAATATTTCATGCATTGTAAGGTATAAAAAATCGCGCTTTAGGATGTTTTGAGGGATATCTCACGCATTAATTTTCATTATGATATCACTCTCGTTACTGAATTACTGGACTGTTCGCAGCCGTTACCGCATTATTGCACTATGATGCAAAATAATCATTCAGTATGGTTGATGATGTTCGTTTAGCTTTATAGCCTGCTGGTAGCCATGTGATTTTTTATTAATAGATGTGATGTGGGTTTGTTTGAGATAAAAAGCAGGATAGTTATATGGAAGATGTGGAAGGAACAACATAATTACGGGGAAATACTGCTTCTTTTTTCATTAAAATTTTGTTTGACAAGCGCAAATCTAAAACTGAATTAGAGCTGGTAGTGTTTATTACCGTCTCTTTTTCAGGGATGAATATCAAGTGATCCAATACCCACGCCACCCAAATAATAGATGTCCTTAAGGAAGTTTCTCCTTCTACTGACCTTGACTATCATGCAATTGATGCATTAACCTTTTGTCAATTGATTCCACTGCAGATTATTCTTTTCCTTGAGTCTTTGCTCTCACTGTATTAATGTGCATCTATTTTTAGGTTTTGGAGCCTCATGTTAGACGTGTTGATGAAGGATTTAGTGAGGCACGTGTCCTGGCTGAGGTGACTTTGTTACCTGACAAAGTCCGTGTTGCTTCTGGAAGACGTGCTGTATCTATGGCAACAGGATTTATTGATAGGACGTATCGGCAAGGGCAGCCACGTAAGCAGGTAGTGGTGGTGGTGACATCTGGATGGTCCGTAATGTGTTTTGATCATAATCTTAAGAAGTTATGGGAAGTAAATTTACAGGTATGTAGGTAGTTCCTCCTGAATCTTCTCTTTGCTTGATATTTCCATAACATAATCAATGTGCTGTATGGTCTGCAGGAAGATTTTCCTCACAATGCCCATCACAGGGAGGTTGCGATTTCAATAAGTAATTATACCATCAAGCATGGAGATACAGGGTTGGTTATTGTTGGTGGAAGAATGGAAATGCAACCACAGGTATGCATAGTTTCTTATCTGTTGCGTAATATTTGTTGTTAGTTGTTACGTACTGCTCATCATCTGAACCACTTTTTTGTGGTTTCCATTAGTGTGGACTGAATTTACATGTCTTTGTTTTGTCATTATGATTTTTTGTTGTATCATTTTTTTAAAAATAATATTGTTAAATGTTAATACTATTATAGAGTACATAAAAAGTCAACATTGTTTTAGAGAGACTAAGCTAGGCCACAAGGGGTTCGTCCTTGAGAAAAAGAAAAAACGGAAGGAGCAGGAGATACAGAGATGTGCCCTTAGCCCCTATGACCATCATGTAGCCTTTTGTGTACAAAACATGCTATGTCAAGCATCACTCCGAACCTGAAATTTGACTTCAGCTATAAGAAAGCCTCAAGCAAATGAAGTTAAAATCTTAATGAGGATAGGCTATTATTGAAGAAATCAAATAACTTATTCGTTTCTTTCCTTTCAAGTAGATCGTGCCTTGTTTGTCAGTATTTTGTCTTGTGAACTTATGTGAACTTATTTTTGTAAGTTATCAAGTTTACCGCCTATTAAAATGCAGATGATTCTGAAAGGAAACTTTTAAGTGTTGTAGGGAACTAGTTCATTGTTCTCTTTTGCAAAAGTTCCACCAATTTCTTCCTTTCTATATTTCATCCTTTTCAGCCTTTATTATGGTATTTAAATAATTAATTTTCTTCTGTAACTGGTTGCAGATACTTTTGGATCCTTTTGAAGAGTTGGAGATGTCAAAGCAGAATGCAGAACAGCATAGGAGAAGTGCTGGTGAAACTGAGGTATAAAGAGTGTAAGAATGATTTTTTTTTTGCGAGTCCTTGTTATATTCATGTATTGTGGTAAATAAAATGTTTCTTTTTAGAAGCACAGATCAACACCTCATACCCCAACAACAGTTGGACTAAGTGTGTGTACAGTGTAATAGAATATGTTATGTTAACTCTTAGAAGTGAAAGTAAAATATGTTTCAAGGATGACTTTCAGACCCGTGACTGTTTATTGTAGCAGTCATCTATCTGCATTTTGCGTGAACTTTGTTTGACCGTTCTCCATGATCATTTGAAACTTGAAAGACACCCTTAAATAAATGCAATCTTGTAAAATTCGAGAAATCTAGTCTAAAGGGAAAGGTGAACACAAAAATGTTTTGTGTTTTTTTCCCCATTTATCACATAGATGGCCAGATGGCCCTAATTTCTGGTTTGATGTGTTTTAGTAACATACACGGTTTCTTTTAGCTTGTAAATAAATTTCAATTTCTACCTCTCTTGCCCTTTTTTTTATTATTGTAATGACGATTGTTGCACTTATTAACAAAGACACGAAAGCCTTAATCCCAATTAATGGGGCCCGTCACCTGAAAATAGACAATTCAATGTGAAAGATCGTTGGTGACAATGATTCATGTTGTGCTCTTTTTGCCTACACACGTAAACTTTGCTTTACAAATGGCATAATCTATTCAGCTAAATAAAAGTATGTGCATTGTGAAATTGATTCTCGTTAGTGACAAGTGACATTGATCTCCATTTAGTGGAACTTAAGATATGCAATTCTTCTCAATCAACATACACAATATTAATATTTTATGTTGTCTGCCCTTGCAGACTGTGGAGAACAATGAAGTTGTGGATTTGCGGCATTTTGCATTTTATGCATTTGCAGGAAGAAGTGGCCAACTCCGATGGAGTAGAAAGAATGAGGTTGCCCTTTGTTTCTTTATTATTCATGCTATTTCTTTTTAGGTCTTGTGTTAAGCTATATCCCCCAATTTGTTTTTCATTGGTGTTGTGTATTTTGCATCAGTGTAGAGAAAGCATCTGTTTTGGTCAATAGATTATGCTTTCTTTAGAGGATGGAGACAATGCATTGTATACATACAAGTCTGTGTGCAATAGAAAGGGGCGGAGATAATTTTCAAGAGTTGAAAAAAATATCATAAATGGCCTAGTTTTGCTATCGTCGTTGTAACACCTCGCTTAATTTCTACCTAATGAGGCTAAGGTGTGTTGAATATAAATAGCATAAACCAATATAGTATTGAACGATCCCTATAATGTTGGAAACTTAAAACCTCAACAATAAAATCCAATATTTGAACCTCATAAATAACTTTCATAATACATCTCAGTATTTATATTATTACAATTAACATTTAGTATTTGAATTTTTCTTGTACATGTTGACTCGAGTGGTTTGTTGACAACTTTAATTTAGGTTGATATTGTTGACTTTGTGATGCCGCAACCCTGTATTTTATATAGAGTTATTGTTCATGTTGACTCGAGTGCTTGTCTTTTCTCTTGGATGACTGCCAATAAAAAGAAACAAATTAAACTTTGCTCTTTTGTGGAAGTTTTCTTTGCAACCAAAAATTATGTTGATCATCTTTAACTCCTTTATCCTTGGGTTCTTTCTCTTTGGCATCTTTAATGCCTTGTTATGTATATGTTAATTACTTGTGTTGACAATCTATAATGTGTTTGAAGAAAATCGAAGAGCAATCTTCCGATGCATCCATGTTGATTCCACAGCATAACTACAAACTCGATGTTCATTCACTGCATAGTCGTCATCCTGGAGAGGTGAGTCTATCCATTATTCTCTTCTTAATTGATTAAGTCTCACTATTCTTTTCCAATTTTGGGATATATTTTTCTACAGAGTAAAAACTTCAAAGTATTATGGTTACTTCTGTTAGCCTGTTGAGTAGTTGAATCCTATTGCAGATTGTCTGGTACTTCCTCAATTTTTTAGTTGCAACATTTCTCTTGAAGAGCTCTCGAGGGAGAATTGTTGCCGCTAAATTAAAACACAGTTTTTTTATAATATATAATAATAAATCTGATGTTTAATGAAGTTTTGTGTTTTATCCACTGCATTATATTTGTCCATCTCTGGCCAAGTTGTTGTTGACTGTACTTGCTTATTTAATAGTAGCACTTCTATATTGCGAGCTGCTGATGTTGTGCACTTGTGCTACCAAGCAGCTCGTCATTTAGAAATTAGAACGTGAAGTTATTTCTTGTGTAACTGTGTTGGATATTGTTTGGAATAACATTTTGAATCCGTTATGTCAATAGCCTCTTTCCATATGGTTAACAACCCATTTGTGCCTTCTACATTTAATTCTTTGTACACTACAGAAGGTCCTTTTGTACTTTTCATGATATTTCTTCACTAGTTGATTCACTTTCTGCTTGGATTCTGTTTTCTTTGTATGCCTTTTTCCATCACAAGTTCACTAAGGAAAATCAACCTACAGTTTGAGTGCAGGGAGTTTAGAGAATCTATACTTGGAGTGATGCCACATCATTGGGTAAGTTGTACAACTTGATCAGCTCTCCGGTGTCCTACTTAAAGCTGGATTTTTCATGTTTGCTTATTGAGCTTTATACTAATGCGAGTTAATGTCAGGATCGGCGAGAAGATACTTGTTTTGAGTTGGCCCATTTCAGAAGGCACAAAAGAAAGACACTAAAAAAGCTTTCTGGAAAAAATGCTAATTACCCTTTCCACAAACCTGAGGAACATCATCCTCCGGGAAAGGATTCAACAAAAAAGATCTCGAGGTTTATTGGAAAAGCGGCACAGTATGCTGGCTCAGCTAAATCAAAAAAGGTGTTTTTTAATAGTTTTTTTATTATTATTTTTAAATTCTGACATAGTGAACTTGCATTTGCTTTCTTTTTAGACATGACTGAATCAGGATATTCTGCTTAATGAGATTCCTATTTTAGCAGGCAACTATCTATGATAATTGATAAGTGATAACCCATTGGAATCCATAACGAATTCTTCTTTTGAAAGCTACAGCCACTTGGTGTTCTGTTGAAATAAGCTGTGTGGTTTGTTAGTATTTGTGTGTTCTTTTTTCATTTGAAGAGGAACATTTTGAAGAATATCAAATTTGTATCTTTCAAAGTACTTTGTAAAAGAACAGCTGACAGATCTTTTCCACAAAACAGTTGCTTCAGATGTTTTCCATTATGACACTTTATTGTCTTTTGTTTTTCCTATTAAAATTATGACTTCATATATGCAATAAATGACCCCATGTTTCGCAAAGACTGCATATAACCAAGTGAGCATCTTTTAACCATTTCAAACTGATTATTTCAATAATAAGACCTTCATGGTGTGATCATGCAAACAAGAGTTTATTTTAGACTATGCAAAATAAATATTAATCATTTCTTCTTAAAGTGCTGAATATATTTTAGGGTTTCAGGGTTTTTGTCATGTTATGCATGTGATATGATTATTTATTGATTGGATCTTAAGATTGTTTGTTTGGATTGTGAGGGTATATCTCAGGATGCTGAGAATTTCTTTTATATTTCATCTTAAGCTCATTTTGGCTTTTGTATCCTGTGCAGGCAATGCCATATGTGCCCACAATAACAAACTATACACAACTTTGGTGGGTTCCAAACGTTGTTGTGGCCCATGAAAAAGAGGGCATTGAAGCTCTTCATTTAGCTACTGGTCGTACAGTTTGCAAGGTTAACAATTACTTGATCTAAAGCTTAAACTTTATTTGTTATATAATCACTTTTATATAACTTGTTTTGGAATTTGGATCATTTACGCATTCATTTTAGAATCATGCAAGGTGAATCAATTTAAAGCTTAATCTTTGCTTGTATCGTAATCAACTGTTATAGTACTATAACTCATTCTGGAACATTTACCGATCCATATTAGAAGAAGGAATCATGTGTATTCCTTGATTCTTTCTTATGCTTCAAAACTTAAATAATTGGTTTGCCAGCATGTAGACGTTTAACTCATTTTATGTTATACAATCGAATAAATCGGATAGGTCAATGACGTGAGGCATGAGCTACTAATTGGAAGAAATAGGTTATGATAGTTATATTCGTTGTGATATTAATTTGCAAGAAGATTAAGGAGATCGTGAACTCAGAAAGGAATAGCCTGTGCATCGATAGGGGCCCAACTTCAAAAACAAATTCATAGGAAAAAGTGCTACAAAGTGTATGGTTGATGTCTTTGTAGGACATTTAAATAGGAAAATTTTGACTTGTTTTACGGACAACAGGAGCATTAACATTTCTCTTTGGGTTTTAATTTTATTTTCGCTGGGGCTGTGTTGTGCTATTGTGGTCGACCGTATATTTTGAGATAAAGGCTTTGGCATTGTTGCATTGGGGTTGTGTGCTATAAGTTGTAACATGTGTATACATTGTGCTTGATTTTACATCTTACAATATGTTTAAAACATTTGCCTTAATCTGATCTTGTTACGTAAAACTATTTGTTGCCACCAGCTTCATCTTCAAGAAGGTGGACTTCATGCTGATATCAATGGAGATGGGGTGTTAGATCACGTACAGGTAAGTTTCTATGCAATTCTTTACTGCGTTTGATGTATGAATTTGGCATGTAATTGATTTTAGTTTCAGTGACTAAGGAGCACATTTGATGACTTTTGCTCAAGCGATTCCTTTCCAAATTAGATAAATTTTACATATTAGTTTTGGTAAGGAAACCCAAGTACGAGATGATAGAACAAGTCCATGTCATTCAATGCCTACATATTCAAAAATTATCACTGAATGCATTATTTCATAGTCATAATTGAACGTTCAACCTTTACCATGGCTATCAGATCTTAATTTGTGAGAACTACGCGGCTACAAAAACAACATTTCTAAGTGGCTCCCACCTAGAGCGAGGTTTGAGGGGTCGGATGTATGCAACGTTACCCTTGTTATACACTTGTTAGTGCTAAAACATGAAACAATAAGCATGAACAAAGAAACATTAAACATGAAACATTAAACATTAAACATTGGAAATATGAAACATTAAATGTGAAAAAAATGTTAATGTAATATACAAGATTAATACAATAATGGTCCTCCTCCCTTCAACATGCGATTAATTTAGAGAATACTTCATATTGATTATATAATATGTTTGGGAGTTTAATGTCCCAACATGAGAGCACGATTAAGCTGTGAGGAGATGTTGGACTTTTTCCGAAGGTATATAGTTTAGGTTTTAAGTTAAAATGACTCGTATAATCATATAGACTTTTTACTTAAGTGAAGTTTTTGATGGTCTCTAGAAATCTAAAGTCAATTCTCAAACAACATATGTATTTATACAAGGGTAAAGTTGCGTATACTTGATCTCTCCTACCTTAGGTGGCAGCCACTTGACATTGGGGTGATTTATGTTGTTTTTGCATTGGTAAACAATGTCTAGAACATGAAAAATGCTTTTCTAAAAAGGTTGTAATTGGTGAATGGTGATGAATGGATCCCTCACTAGATCTTCTGTTTGAAGTATGCATTCACCTCCTGAAAGTTGAGTAAAAAGGAGTAGGGATTTTTTTTCCCATTTTGCTAATATTGTCAAAGAGGAGAGTAGTGGTCAGTTGACTTAAGATGCTGTAGAAAGCTTGCCTTTTCCATTCAGATTGTCGAAATTAGTCTCCTTTTATAGTGTCGTAAATCTGGTCATTAGAATCTAAAAAATATTAGTTTCTGTAGGTGGTGGGTGCTAATGGTGCGGAAAGAACAGTTGTTAGTGGATCTATGGAGGTACTCAAGCCTTGCTGGGCAGTTGCTACATCTGGTGTTCCAGTGCGAGAACAGCTATTTAATGCTTCTATTTGTCATCATTATTCTCCGTTCAACTTATTTCAACATGGTGAATTCTCACGAGGTTTTGGTAGAGCTCAAGATTTTAGTTCCTTGGAGGTTGCCACGCCAATTCTCATCCCGAGGAATGATGGTCATCATCATCGAAAGGGAAGCCATGGGGATGTCATCTTCTTAACGAGTAGAGGAGAGGTATTATGTTGCAACTTCTTTTTGCTGTTTTTTGGGTTGAATTGAATTTTTTGAGTTTGTATTACGCAAATTCAAATTTCAAATAGCAGTTTCACTTGGATAAGGTATAGCAAGAGTTGAAGCAACAAATAACTCACAAGTGCATACTATACTACATTTGATGAGGACTCCCTAACGTCTGCTAAATCATTGTTGATTTGTGTATCATCAATAGAGGTGTTCAATGGGGCGGGTCGACCCAACGGGTCAAGGGTCGGGTCACATTTTGACGGGTCATTAGCGGGTCGGGTCATTAACGGGCCTTGGTGTAAAGGGCCGGGCCGGGCCGGGTCGGATAATTAGAAATATTAATTGCGGAAAAAAATTAACCACTTTTTTTTATTTTTTAAAATGTTATTATTATATACATAAGTAAGTCGATCCAATGGGCCATAAAGAATAATAAAAAAAGCTATTCTATGAACTTTTTTAAAAAGGGTCAAAGAGGGTCAAATTTAAATGGGCTTGGCCCGGCCCGGCCCGTTTATCATTTGACATGACCCGCCCCGCCCCGCCCCGTTGAACACCTCTAATCATCAACGTCTTTTGGATTTTCTACGGGACTGTGATCCATATATGGGATATGTTAGAATTGTCTTATTACTTTCTGCTTGTTACTCAGTTTATTGTATTGCTGCTTATTACATTTGTCAGGTAACATCATACTCTCCTGGTGAACATGGGCACGAGGCAGTCTGGCAATGGCAGATCCTGACAGGAGCGACCTGGTCCAATCTACCTTCTCCCTCTGGAACGATGGAATCTGGTAATGTGGTTCCTACGCTGATGCCGTTTTCTCTGCGGGTTCATGATAATCAAAAACTGATTCTTGTTGCTGGAGATCAAGAGGCTCTAGTTATCGCTCCTGATGGTAGCATAATGACAACACTTGAACTCCCCGCACCACCAACACATACCTTGATTTCTGCAGACTTCTCAAATGATGGGCTGAACGACCTCATCCTTGTTACTGAAAATGGGGTGTACGGATTTGTACAATCCAGGCAGCCAGGTGCACTCTTCTTTAGCACATTAGTGGGCTGCCTGATTATCGTGATGGGAGTAATTTTTGTTACCCAGCATTTGAACTCAGGGAACGGAAAACCTCGTCCTCCTAGGTGATTGTTGATGTTTTTATTATGAATCTTCGAAACAAACTGCAAGTAAAATCTTGAGATCTTTTTCCCAAAACCATGGGAGCATTCACAAGTTTCTGGGGGAGGATACAAGTTTTTGTAGCTCACTCTACAACGAGATATCTCGATGAGGGGAACTGATTGAGGTATTTCTCCTCAATCGTAAATTGAACTTTGAGACAGTTTAGGTTATACCTGTTTTAGACATTTTCTTGTAAATTAGCTGCTCTAGTTCTTTTTACTTTTTGTTAAAACCCTGTTTATTGGGTGTGTACTGTGTAGTGTACTTAAACTAGTTTTGACTTAATGGAACTTCCTCTTGAGCTATACTTTTTACGTTATCCTAGCTACCTTCGACTTTGCACAAAAGCGTGATTTTTCTGTTACACTATCAAATTTTCAAATACTCCCTCCTATTCAATCTATTAGTCCCATTTACTTTTTGCACATTTGTCGAGACAACATTTTAACCCTTAATATCTTTAATTATGCTTAATTAAAAATAATAAAAATTTGATATTAATAATCCTTGTATTGAGACGAATCAAATAAGATCCCACTTAACCATGTTTGAATTTATAGATTAAGAATAAAATATATATTAAGAGTGATAAGTGAATAGTAAACCCAAAAGTAAATAGGACTAATAGGAAGAAAAGGAGGGAGTATTATTTTATAATTACTTTAACAATAAAACAAATGAAAATAATAAAATCTCAATGTCGTAGTACGAAGGGAGTATAATGTCATCTTATTCTTGTCTTGCACATGTGGATATGTGGTTGAATTCAGTTGAACAATATTACTGAAAACGCCAAGTATGAGATTACAGTCACACATGAACGAATAAATTGCCCATATGCAACAAGAAACATATATGAGGCAAGTTGCTCCCGACAAGAAAGATCTGAATCTTACAAACATTCAAACGCTATTCGACATTTATTTTAAAATTATTGACCAACGAAAATGTGTGCAATCAACATTTTCACTTGAATTAAATATGTGCAAGTCATTAGCACCATTAATTAAAGCATTTACCAGCAAACGATAAAGATCATGAAATGTACAAAGCTGAAAATTCAGCAATAGCTAATCAATTGAAGAAGATAAACCTTGCATTGCATGGGATTTCCTCGAAAAGACTAAAGTGGAAAATGATAGAAATCTATTGGTAACAACAATGAACAAGGGTAATCAATATATCTACCCCTTAAAATCCTTTCTTGACCAACTCTTTTGGCTTCTTTTCCAAGCTATTTTCTAACCTTAGCTTCTGATGTTGATGAGCTAGCGAATATAATGGTGCATACAGTTAATTAAGAAGCCAAGATCATATAGTGAATCCTGTAAAGAAAAGCAATGTTCATAAACAATTGTGAAATTTCGAAAATGCTAGGAATTAGAATGTCAAAATCGTAAGATATAGAACACTCTGAAATGAGCATTGTGAACAAATGAAAATGGCCAAACTCTCATACCAACCAAAAGAATAGAACAAACTGAAACCCATAGCAAAAACTTACAAGATTAGACCGAGTGTATACTCAATGTTTCCAAACAAGAGGGGGGCATCTTTGAGCAACGAAAAGAGCATAAATAATAGGCAAAAATTACCGTGAATAATACAACCTTTTATTAATTTCCCTACAATAATGTCAAATATCGATTAACCATGTAATACCAACTTTAAGGGGTGTTTTCCTAGAAAATCCCTAACATGTTAAAAATCAAACTTTAGGTGATTATAACACAAAAATAATTGGTAAATTAGTTAATAAACTAAAGTTGATATTATTCTAGGAAAATACCCCTAAGTTGGTATTATTCATGATTAATTAATAGTTGGTATTATTGTAGGAAAATTAACCAAACGTTGTATTATTTATAGTAATTTTTCCTAATAAGAATAGTACCAACGTTATATGATACTAATAGATCAGTGGCACATACAAGGAAGATTAGGGGCTTACTTTTCTGGTTTGTTTGGAATGTCATTGAGAGTGTATTCGAGAATTCGAATTAATAAGACCCAAACTTTTACAAAAAATCAGAACATAGCCCACCACTTATTTACAATAAAATTTTTACCCCACCCAATCCATATGATGCAAGTCTCCACACTAAATCTATAAAACATAAAGGTAAACTCACTTGAAGCCTAAGAACATTAGACACAAAAGCTCTTAACTGAAAGGTTTAAGGTAAACTAAAGCTGATTTAAGTTTTAAGATCTTGCTCTCAAATTCGAGATAATCATTCAATTAGAACTATTTGTTAATAAAATGCAAGCCTAAAACTCACCTCGAGCTTACGAGTTTCAAGACTACCAGAAACTGTTGCATCGCCACTTGCTGATTGTTATTGATGTCAGAATCCTTATTAGCAATAAATCCTCCCCTAGAACCCAGAAGAACATTCATAATATGTATAAGGCAGCCGAGGATTCCAGAATCAAGAAGAGACTATTTATCAAGTGGCTGCAAAAATCAAATAACAGAATAGGTAAGTAGAATGAATCAGCTGTATATGAATTTCCAATATTGCAAATGGAGCTAAAAGGTTAAGCCATTACCACATTACATTATCCGCACAATCATCAAGTTTGTCACTAAAATTTAAAGATGTTTTTTCAAATGGACTTTTACAAGAAAAATATAAAGCATACTTCTGCCGTATCTATTTATAATCTGCATTCTTATTGATTGAAATGTGCATTATTTTCACAACTTTAGCATCGATTTTGGACAGCAGTAGTTTCTCCTTATTTTATTGCTAAGACTTCCTCAGTAGTTAAATACTTATAATATACTATTAATAAACTATTTGACAGGGTTGCAGAAAAGTGGGCTTGATGTGCTTTGCTTCTGATTTTCTTGATGCCCAATCCTTTTCCGAATGCTTTTTATTTTTAGAGTGTGATTCATCATTTCAATTTGTGCCAACTAAATATAACATAAGAAAAATACTCTAATACCAAATAATTCGTTTTTATAAATGCAAGGATTTGAATCTAGTTGGCTATTATGCTACAGAAAACTCTCACAATATCAATCTAGATTAAAATTTATTATCAATGTTTATTTCTTTACATCATGGGAGGCAGCCACCAAATATAGGGACTAATTAAAGGTAAGAATGATAAAATTAAATTTGCAAACAAAGTAACACAATGCAGTCAAAAATAAAAATAAACCAAGGAGGTATGAATATTGGAAATGACCTAGTACTACTGATTGCTAGAATTCATGTGATGCCTTATGCCTCGTTTTAAAAAAAAACTCAAAATGCAGCAACCAACTTCTAAAACATAACCATAATAGTTTCATATCTATAATGGCACTTTTATCTCCCATTGTTTTCAAAAATTAATGTAGTAAAACATCATTATCTACAGGAGGAAGGCAAAAGATCAGAGAAAAGAAAATTTTGACATGAACACAAAATTACCAAACCATCACATTATTCCCTACTTATCAAACAAAATTCAGAATAAAATTTTTATCAATGATTGAGAAAGAGAAAATCAGATTTCCTCCCACTGAATGCTCATTCATTAGATAGAGATTAACAAGAATATATGACAAAAAAAAAGAAATGTTTAATAGAAGTAAAGAACATACTCCAGATACAAGAAATCCTATGGCAGTCAGTAAATTGCATCAAGGCACAAACAGGAAATCCTGGAAAGAGATTTCATGACAATTAGATAGCAACACTGAACAAAAGAATCAGACAACAGACCATACGACCAAAAGAGTTACAAAGAGGACAAACCTTTGTGACCTCAGAAAAAAAAAACGTAAAACCTTCTCTACACTTAATGATTTTGCCTTGTTGCTCAATTTTAGTTTCTTAATATCTGTAAGACTAACAAAAGCCCTTCCTACAACGAATAAGAAGATATGCTTTTCACCTAACCTGTTGATACCACCAAAATTTTATGATCAGTAAACAACAATGAATGTAGAATAAAGAGCCATTAATGGAGATTGACACAAAGTTTAAAATTCCAAATTTGCCATCAAGAAACAAACTTTTCTTGTACTAAAAATCAAATACCTCAAAAACAAAACCCCTAAAAATGTGAGTGAATAATCGCATATATCAGTCATTATATAGGCCGGAAATCACCACCACCACCCTTCCACCACCACCACCACCCTTCTAACACCCTTCCACCACCACCACCCGAAGAGCAATCAATATAGCAAAATCCCACCAAAAACCAACAAACATATTAACACACTAAACCTTAAAAGAAAATTGGAATGTAAATCAAGCTTCAGAACAAGCAAAATATCACCTTAATATAATCAAATAGCAAAACGAATCGATCTCCACTATTGCTTTTCTTAGCTTGAGTGTGGGTAGTGATCAAAGAAGACAGTGCATTCTAAGGAGATACTTTAGAAGCTACCAATCCATCACCGCACTCTACAAAACATACATTTCAGAAGGAAACATATCTTATGTGCCATCATAAGTAAACAAATTCAATAGATGCGACATCAACCCACAAGCATAACTTATATTGCTAATATACATCAACGAAACAATTTTAGGGTTCACTTTGCAAAGATTAATCTCCATTAATTATAAAGGTGATAACCAATAAGATCACGAACAATGGAGGACAAACCAAAATTTGATGAAATCCACACTCTTAAAGCTACATTCTTACCCAGCTTCTCACCGTTATAAACTTCAACAGCCTCGTGCTGGTTTTGACAAACAGCGAGCAGTAAGCTATTCACGCCAAAACAAAACACTCTATAAAGAATACAAGTTCTTAGGACAGGTTAAGCAACTTAGCGGAGAAGCTAGAAATGAAAAATAAATTACGGTAGCCATCATATGTAATTCATCTCAGTAAAATCCACAGTCAACTTCATCCAACTGCGTTTTCAAAAAACAACTTCATCCAACTTGATAAATTCGATTCAAAACCAGATGATAATAATTGTTGTAGACCTTTTGTGTCATTTTGCATTATATTAGTAACTTAGCACAATGATAATAAATGTTGTAGACCTTTGAAACAATTATAATAATGCATACTAAATAAGTATAAATATGTTCCAAAATTGTTTCAGTGGCTTTTGAGAAAGCTCACACTTTCCCTTTGCGCCTTGCACTTAGCCTTGCGCCTTGTAAAACTAAAAGCAAAACTACTTGGTATCATAATAAAACTTAATAAGCACTTCATTGCTTGTACATTTCATGTTCTTAAGCAACAAAACCAAGACCAATCTCAATAGTAAACAAGCTAGAACATATTTCAAAGAAAATATTATAAAAAAACTTATGTCACAATTCACAAAATTATTTGCTCTACATTTGTTGATAGCATAGCATAAACAAGGAAATTTAGGTTTCTAAAAAGTTTACATAACTTGTGACAACTTTTAAATACCAGCTCTTATCCAAAGTATATTAGAATTAGGTGAGGTTTCTACAACTCCATTCTATATGGATTATCATACTTAATGAAATTTTGAAGCTCTCATCTAAACTAATTAAATGGAATATGTCAAACCAATTCTTATTGACCCTTAGATCTAATCTCAACATACTTAACTAAACTTATAGTTTTCCTCTAGTAGTCCATAAAGAATGAGGCTTAACTTTCTATGTTTCTTTTCCTGAAATAAGCCATAAAAAGCAAAGCCTTAGTTTCCCCTTTTATAAAACAAGCCATATAGAAAGATCCTAAGGCTCTTTATTTCCTCACTTTCATGTAATATAGTAGGAGACTTTGATAATTACACTAAATAAGCAGCAAAGAAACATAATTTATTCTGACATAGTTGTACGTCAATAACATAAGCACTGAGCATATATTCTTGCTGAGCTCAGCTGTTAATGCTAGCGGAACTGATTAGCAGTATAATGAAACTTCATAAGCACTTCAGAACTCGTAAAATTTCGGGTTCTTAACTGAAAATCCAAGAGCAACCTCAATCTTACCCTGGTCAGAAAAATGTTCCAAACTTAAACATGTAAAAACCTCAAAGGTCAAAACTCCGCCTCTCACCAACCCACAAAAATTATTTTCACAATTCAACTCATTTCACAAGTCATCATACACAAGTTACAACCAAACATTCTATTTTCTTTTTAATAAGCTTCTTCTGGGTTGTTCTCAAACTATACTTACCATCCAAATATAAGCAAATTTATTTGAACTAAACAAAAAAAAATCACAATTAAAACAAAAATAATTAAATAAACCCAAAAAAAATTGATTTTAAAGGAAAACTTGAGTAGAGTTCAGCTCATTTCACAAGCCATGCATACACAAACCAGCATTCTTTTGTTTCTTTTCAATAAGCGGGTATTTGGTTTGGGAAAAAACATTTCCTAGAAAATTATTTTCCCATTTTTCGTTTGGTTTGAGGTGGGACTTACAATGGAAAAGATTGAATGGAAGTGAGGTTCACTTCAATTTGGGAACATTGTCCTCCAAAAATAGAAGGAAACAACTTTCTCCAGTTTTTCATCCCCAAGGTCCGAGTATTCAGCCAAACCAAACGAAGAAAAATTAAATATCATTTGTCCTGGAAAACTTTGTCACAAACCAAACACCCCCTAATTTCTTCTGGATTGATTCTCAAATCACACTTTACATCCAAATGTAAGTAAACATGCTTCAATTAAACACAAAATAACACAATAATTAACATTAAAAACAATAAAAACAAACACAAAAAAAACTTTGCATGAAAAAGAAGTATAAAACAAAAATGATACCTATATCACACTCAGTGCCAATAGCAAGAACAGTAGCCAAATACTTGGTATCAGAACCCCGTTTCTTAACCTTCACTTGAGTATGATGCTCGACAGAATGAGCATTTGTTAAAACCCTTCTCCCACTTATAATAAACCCACTACTTGACGAACTATACTGCCTTTTTCTCTGCCAAGGAAGCGAGAAATTCGGCTCAGTATGAACACAAAATACCTTCACAACTGCATCCATAGCTGGTACGACACGGGTTGACACACCATGGGCAACTGGGTCCCAACCAGCTACAGTATGGGCCACACAACCATTGGATGCCGGAGTTTGTTGATGATTGGTATCGGGGGTTTTACGGGAACGGTTGCGGGGACGAAGGCGATGAGAAGGGATGGTTCGACAGGGTCCATATTTGATACGAAGTCGGATTGGTTGAGTGAATTTGATACTGTGGTGGTGGTTGGAGGTGGCGTGATGTGATTTTCTAGAGTTTGCGTTTTCTCTTTCGGCTGTTGGTGATGATATTAGTGTTGGTGTTGGTGTTGGTGTTGGTGTTGGTGATGTTGTTAGTGTTGTTGTCGTCCATTCTGGGATTGTTTTTGTTAGTGAGCTTGATTGTTTGTTAATGGCGGAGAATGGAGAGAGAGATGGAGCATGGAGGCCGAAGTAGAAGCACTTTTTTAATGAAAAAATTAGTGTTGAAGGTAAGGAATGAAATGGAAAGGGAGAAAGCCAGGAGAAGAAAGCTGGGAAAAGGTGAGCAAACAGTGTTTTTACTGTTCATTATCATAATGAACAGTACTAAGGCTCTCCAAAAGTTTTATTGTTATTACTAGTTGTGGGGCCACGCGGTCCCCCAAGTTATCCTATTGAATTTTCTAATGCAATTTTATGCACTTTTATTAACAAAAATACTAATAAAGATATTGAAATGTCTGTCATAAATGTATGAAGGATGCAAGGCCTGCAAGTGTATGTAGGGGTGTCAATGTGCAGTTGTTGTGTCACTGCATGGTGCTTGTACGATTGATTGGAATGACTGTGATTAGTTGATGATAGCTGATGTGTTGTTTAACGTGAGTATGTGGACAATCATTGTTGATGGGTTGCTTTGCTGTTTGAAGGAGTAGTGGTTGCGCAGTCTTTGTTGTGTACACTCTTATTGTGATGTTGTATCGAGCCCTGTTGTTGGGGCATATCAATGATTAACAAGAGCTAAAATCACTACCCTAATCGACAGTTCTTGCTTAAAATGATAAACAATAGTCTTTCTTTCGCTCAGTATACCTGGAAAGAATAGGTCAATTTCAGACAATTTATCACCATACTTTTAGAAAGTTGGTCAGCAGAAAATGATTTATGCTTTCTCTAAAAAAAATCAATTGTCACTAAAACAAAAGATTTATAGTTTTTTGTTTTGAAATATAATAAAGAAATAGCAAAAACACTCATCATTTACACTTTATATTTATGTAAAGTAATGTTTGTCATAAAAAATCAATCAGAAAAAAACATTTACTCCCTCCGTTCTTTTTTAATTGTCCTATTTGAAGATTTCACACAAATTAAAAAAGGTGGAATCTTTGTAGATAGTGGGTATTATTTTATTAGAATAGTGGTGTGAATTAATAATTGTATTGGTATTATGAGGGTTAAATGAGGGATAAAGAGAGTATATGGAAGATAAAAACTTTCCAAAATAGGAAAGTATTCTAAATAGGACAAACTTTTGAAACTGCTCGTTATAGTAATGTGGACAAACTTAAAAGAACGGAGGGAGTAATATTTACAAAGATAATATTTACAAACATTTAATATTTACAAAGAAAAAATATCGCTCCGCATTAGGATAATTGTACGTTGTTATTGTTGTTTCTCTGAAGAAGGAATTCCTTATTAAGTAACAGAAACAATAAAGTGGTATTTACATCAATTTATGGTTGTCTCAAGCTCAACAAAGCCAAATTACAGGGAAAGCTAATAAACTAACATGAGTGCCACTTGTGGACTGTGGTGAGGATAAATGAAGCCAAGATCAGCAAATAAACAAAGACAACTTTACATAAATACTATCTTTAAACATTTTTGTTGATTCATTCACTAAAGCGGGAATCTGACCAATCAACTCACAAATCCATGCATCAGCGTTCCCTATTAGTCGTTGGGCTAATCACCGACACTTTTGTAAGTCTCACATCACTGCATCAGTATTTAGCACGAAACATAAACTAAACATTAGGATGACCATAATCAGATTTTAAGACAATTATTAAATAATTTTGCAAGGGTAATTGCTGGTTGGCAAACCAAACAAAAACAGTACTCACCACCTCTAGAAACTAATGGGACGACACCACTACTCAGGCTAATACTACCACCTACAAAAACTTCAGAGAAACTGAAAAATCTTTTCAGTAAAGCCTTATTCTTGTCTCAATAGAACGTTGGAAAATTGGGCAAGCATCCAGAAACTCTCCAGAATTACAGCATGTCTAAATGAAAAATAATACATCAACATGTTATATGAAATTATGGATAAATATAAGACAAATATGCTTCAACATGTTACCTGATGTCCACAGCCAAAAACCATATTTTTAGTACTTGTGCTGCAGATAGGACATAATTATTCAAAATTAGGAAAAACAAAATTAATTTTTTCTTTCGCGACCAACAGGACACGGTATTTCAACTCAATGATTATAGGCTACCTGGTTTTCATTTGCAAAAGTTGATGCTGGAGCTAAGGATGAGGTACGACCATTATAAGCAGTAGTCGAAGATGAGCTTGTGGCAACTATAGTTTTTGGTTGCGGATATGCTGGAGCATTGCTAAAAACTACTTGAGCGGGAAGATGACTTCATGTGCATACAAATCAAAACAGAGCAATATCAAATGACACAGCGAATACAAACAGCTAGATATTTCATAGTTTTACTATACACTACATGCTCTATACACATAGATATGGTTTCAAACATCACATATCAACATATTCCACAAACATATCGGCATACAATTCAAAATTAATAAAATCAACAAAATCAAAATGAACTTATTATATTCACAGAAACAACATCAAATCAACAGAATTGAACAGATCGAAAGAATAAAGAAGAAAACATACCTAAATACCATTCTCGAGACAGTAAAGCTCCCAGCAGGCATTTCCGACCTGGATACCAGCTTGCAGATGTGGACTGAAATGCAATCTCTCATTTTTGCTAAAAAAAAAAGCTAGATCCGAAACTAAAAATATATATAAATTTGATTGAAAAAAGCAGAAAATGGAGAAAAATCAAAGGCGATTATGAAGACACCTTGGAAAATAGAGCAATACAAAATCTACATGGAGTCGTGGACTTCCATCAATTATTTGATAATGATAAAACCCAAATAAAAGGAAAAAAATAAGTGATGAAAACATTTGAGCAATACAACATTCGAGCAAATTAAAAAGAGGAAGAATCGAACAAGATTCGAGCAAATAAAATCAGATTGCAGCAGCAGCAAATAAACTCAAAACATGATTCGAGCAAAATCAAACAAGATTTGACAATAGCAAATAAAAAAAGAGGAAGAATCAAACCTGAAGTGAGCAGCAGCGGCAAGATTCGAGCAGCAGCAAGATTCATCAAAATTAGGGTTTGCAGTTTTGGTGAAAAGAGAGGTTTGGGCACAACAATTTGGCGGACAAAGTGAGATGAAGAAAGTTAGAGTATAGTGTTTTCACAGTTCATGATGAACAATTTTAAGTCTTTAAAAAAATTGGAATATCAATGGGTTTAGGTTTTGTCATCGCATTCTCATACATCACAATCAACAATCATATTCCAAAAATTTCACGGAATCAAAGAAATGCGGAAGTGCGAAATATCCTGGAGGATAAACAAATAAGGCTTCAACAAAATCAAATCCATCTAGAGTATCTGTCAAACTTGAAACAACACAAATAAAAAGCTAAAATTATATGCCACTACGGAAGTTGAAAATATATGTGAAAAAAAAAACTAAAATACAAACACTATAAACACATTAAAACATTGATTAATAAAACCTACCAAGATACTACCACTTTCATCATTTAGACCCACAAATAAAAATTACAAGCAACCAAACAGAACTTAAAAGTAAACCAAAAATAGTCAATGAAACATCATTCTACTTCAAATCATGAACACCCATTTACCCATAATTTGAAGGAAAAAATCAATAGACTAATGAAACCTACCAAATCCAATTTAAATTCATCTCAACACCGAAATTCATAATTAGAAAACCCAACAAATTAAGTTGTACAACATGAATGGCTGCAATACACCATCACCAACCTCAAACCCTTAAAGAAGCTCGAACACTCTAGATCGGCGACCTTCAAATTTGGGTTGATGAAAATTATCTTCGCAGTTACTCCTTTCAAACCTATGAAGTAATCATACAAAATCAAACCCTAAAAAACAGCAACAAATACATACAAACACAAAAACAAGGTAAAACAAAATACAAAAATCATTTAAGAATAGGCTTTGAGGTAGATTTTGTGCTTGCTTCATAACTACATACATGATCCTCTTAGTTTTATCTTTTTCAGTACTTGTTTTCAATGGTTTTGTGCTTGCTAATTCTATGTAGTAATCTTATACTCTATGTAGTAGCTTTATGTTTCTATTAGTAGAACCTGATACCTATCGGGACGATCACCAAAAAATCCAAGTTCAGCCAAGTAGATTCTTGCACATCCATTAGGGCAGCCAGTAACCTTACTACAATTGATTCATTGTGTTTGAGACCAACCTGAAAGCAGTATTATATGCTTGTAAGCAATCTTCTTGCTACCCTTTGTAATTTACGACCGGAAACCAACAGGAGTGATAATCAAAATTGAAACATGAAAACAGCCAGAAATTACCTGGTAATGAAAATAGCAAGAAATTACCTCATAATGAAAACAATAAGAAATTAACTGGTATTTTTGACCCACCAAAAAAGATAGCAGTTTTTTAAAAACCCAAGCGTAGAGATCGATGTAATGCTTCATCTGCTGGTCTTCACTCAACATCCAAGCAACTATTCCTTCCTTTTTCTTTCAGTCTTTCATCTCCCCACAGTACTATAATGGCACATTTGAATCAAGAGTAATCAAAAGAGGAGTAGAAATAATTTGATTGCATAAACAACTTTGTGATGCCAATTGAAAAAGATAATATCCAAATGTCTAACCTCATCATCGTCATGATCAGTTTCCTTGATATCTATCCCCAATTTGATATCTACCACAATCAAAAAAATACCCAGAATTCAGAACAATTATCAAGTAAATAAAACAAATAATTAATGAAGCTTACTAATTTTAGTGATAGAGAATAAAGGTGGGGTTTTGACACAAACATAACAAAACCTTTTTATTGCTGTTCAGTAGGAGATTGAATGAACAAAATCAGAGATCGACATCATCGAAATCAAATTTGGGTTTTTCGTAATTTGTTCTACATTTTGAAATCTGATAAAAATACCTTGTTTAGATGAGAGCAAAAATCAAATTCGAGTTTTCATAGACACAAAATCAACTCGCATTGTCAATTGAGAAGCCCTAAAATAAAGTGTTCTTGGATGTTATCGAAAAGCTTGGAAGCCTTGGAGTAAGCATTTAAGGAGCAGCATTGGGACAGTGTGAAGAAGGAGCATTGGGATAGTGTATTGCTTTAGAGTAGAGTAGGGGCATTCTAAGGAAGGTGAAGAAGTAGAAAGTGGAAGGATTGAATTCACGCTTCTTCTTTTGATGAATGCAGGTTGCTTCAATTCAGTGACATGGCTTCTCCTGATGATGTGGAAGCGACATGGCAAGTCTTGTATGATGTGGTATATCTAAGTGGCAAAAACACTATTCATTTAGCATTTGTGAATAGTGTCAAAGCCTTAGGCTCTTTTTATACTTTAAGGATTAAGGATAAGGATTAGAGGATTATTGTTAGAGGATTGTTAGAGGATATATGATTTCTAGAAACTAGGCGGTGCATACTTCGTTGGTTCGTTACTTTCTTGTTTCTCTTGTATTTTTGAATATCTGTATAAAATATTGCAAATACAAACTTAATTTTCATTTTACCTTCAATTTATTTTCTCCTCTATTGTTAATGTAAGATGACATTTTCATTTTCTTTTCTATTTTTCAATATAAACTGCTATGTCATATAGCAATTTATTATTTTCAATAAATCGCTATATAAATCAGTATGTTATATAACGGTTCATTTGATACATACTCCTTCCGTCCCATTGAATTTGCAGTATTTTCCATTTTGGTATGTCCCTCTTAATTTGCATTATTTTTTTATTTTTGGATAATGACCAACCACTTTCTTTTAATTATCCATACATTTTAACTCTTTTAATCAAAGAGCATCTGCATGTCGAGCAGAAGGTTCGGGATTCGACCCAGTGTTCGACCCCAATTGGGCGTAGGTATTAGCTAGGGATTTCTTGATTGCGCGCGTCTCTTTACCCCCTCCTTGAGGGAAACATGTATGGTTGTCCGCATCTTTTAGGAAAATAAACCTCACCCGGACCCTGCCTTGTGCGCAACACTGGAAGTGTCCTTCACTTTAATTTTGAGCTTTAATATCTCTAATTACACATCATAAAATTTTAAAAATTATATATATAATAAAAAAGTATATATTAAAAAGAATTTAACGAGATCTCACGTGAATATATTTTATCATCTATATATCTTAAAAATTTTAATCAAATTTCTCTCTCCATAATAGAAATTCTAAAAGGGAAGAACATTAGAAAATATAGAAAGTACTTCTAAAAAAGATTGTTTTTTTAAAAAAAAACTTTAATATCGATGAGATTTGAATCCAAAACCTCTTAAAGATACTATAAAAATGTTTTATCCAACTAAGTTACATGAGTTTTTTTGTTTTTTTTTTGTAAAAATGCCCATTTTCTTGGAATTATTTTACTTTCCAAGAATATGGAAAGTTAAAAATGTATTAATTAATATGAAAAGTAGTAAGCTACCAACTTACGCTAGAAATGATAAAAGAATTTATTTGACTCTTTATAAATTATATTACTATAAATCAGATAATTGACAACAAATTGCTTTATTAAATGTACTAAATTATCCCCGTGTGATGCACGGTTTTTAGCATTTTATTTTTTTTTATTATTTAAAAAAAACTGAAAAGTAATTGTAAATTATTGGCTATTGATTTTCAATGAATTAATAATTGCATATAATAGCTAAATATTTAATTATGTTTAATTTTAAAAATACTATTTTATAAGTTATGTATGATGTTATTGATATTATTTTAATATTTACAAAGTAAGTATAACAAACTATGTTACAAATAAATTCTAATATTAATAAATTGTTTTGAGCATATATTACAATATTAAATTGAATAAAATATTTTAAATAACGATAACATTGATATACAAAAAATAATTTAAATGATGATACAAATATCAAATTAAAAATAGCTTCTCTCGTATGAGACTATTTGAATGTTAAGACGGATCCATGTAATTAGCTTAATTATTTTATTGATCACTCTAAGGTTGTAATTGACACTTAAGAATTTATGAATAGAAAAACATTTAATGTAATTGTGTCTATTTAAATAAATAAATAAATAATACAAATATAAAACTAAAGTTGTTTGTTTTACAAATGCAAATATTTGTTTTCATGTTTGTCTGACATTCAATCTTTATTCACCAATTTATCTCTCCTTTTACGTCTAGATACATTAAGTAGATTATTGAAAAGTTGATTACATTAACCAATTCTAATCGTGCATTTACATATTTTGATTAAATAAATCAATTCCAATGCATTTAGACATTGTTGAGAAAACTCATCAATTTCAATTATTAATTATGATAATATTTATTAGGATTAATCAATACCAATGGAAAACTCAATTCCATTATATTTAAGGATGACATCATCTTCTCATATTGGAGGGAAAATTTTAATCCACAAAGTAACACCTCATAAGTTTAAGGGTATGATGATGTCAGCGTTTTTTGTTTTAGTTATAGGTATAGATAGAATCAAATTAACTAATCATATCATTCTCTTCAATCAAATATAAGTTGTTGCCCAAACACTTCGTCAAATGATGTGAGTAATTTGTATAATAAATCAACTATTCTTGTGAGAGATCGTCTCTTAGAGAGACGATTTCAAAACATGAAATTCACATTTTTATTTCTTCTTTAGGTTATATTAATTTGACTATTTAATCCATATATATAATGCGTCTTTTAGAAAGACCGTCTCTTACAACAATTTATATAATAAAATCACAAGTGCGAAGGAATGAACAGTGGCACCATTAGCCTAGTAATTCAACAAAATAGGTAGTCCTCCGTCTTAGACTTTAGGGCCTGGATTTAATTATAGTGCATCTCTCTTTCAGCTTGATGGGTAAAATTATACTTTCTCCAATTCAAATGATTTGTAACATTAGATATATTATACTATTTTTGTATTATATGATTGATTACACTTAATTAATTCAATTTACATTTTCTAGAATATTAGTTTGTTATTGTAATCTTGATTTTAGCTTGCTCATTCTGTTATTGTATCAAACTCTTCTATATAAAGAAGAGCTTCTTATATGTTCAATATAATAATAGCTAATAAAATAAACTAACCACATTTAGAGAATATTTCTTTCTCTCTCCTAAAGTACCTTTCTCTGCAAGTTTCCATTCTCATTAATAGAGTCCATCTAAAGTTGTAGCCATACATTCACATGGTATCAGAGCCTAATATTCAAGATCCTGCTTCTTCTACCGTCTTTCTTGTTTTTTTTAAACACCAGCTATATTTGTGTTTCTTTATTTCAAAACCCTAACTCCATTTTTTTTTCAAAGAACGAATGGCTATGGCTACTGATCAAACTGATCTTACTCAAAATCCTTCAAGCTTTTATTACCTTCATCCATCTGACCATGCTGATTCCAAGCTCGTCTCTACTCCCGTTGATGGTACTGGCTACAGCGATTGGCGTCGTTCCATGATTATTAGCCTTACGGCTAAGAACAAAATGTCATTTGTTGATGGTACTCTCCCTCAACCTTCTTCTACTTCTTCTGAATTTAAGGCATGGATTCGTTGTAATAATATGGTAATTGGTTGGCTCATTGCTTCATTGGATAGACTAGTTGCTAAGAGCATTATGTACTACAACACTGCCCATGAAATATGGTCTGAGCTTGAGGAACGTTTTGGTCAAGCTTCCATGGCTCAACTTTTTTCTCTCCAAGAAGACCTCACTCATACCTCTCAACAACCTAATCAACATATTGCTGAGTATTTTACCAAAATGAAAGCTATTTGGGACGAGCTTGATCACTTAAATCCTCTACCATCATGCACTTGTACTGGTTGTCATTGTTCTCTCACCAAGCAATTTATTAAGCTTCAACAAGATCAGCGCACTATGCAGTTTTTAATGCATGTCATGACGATTTTCGGCAAGTACGAACCAATATTCTCATGATGGAACCTTTCCCTAGTGTCTCACAGGCGTACCGTCTTCTCCTTCAAGAGCAACGCCATAAAGAACTTGTCAAACAAGCTGCTCCTCTTCCTGATTCTATGGCATTTGCATCTGACCATAATTCTTCTCATTCTAAGCATCACAAACATCAAATACGCCCTCCCACTGCTGGTTCTAAACGCATCTCTCGGTATTTTTGTGATCACTGTAAAATTAGTGGTCATTCTATTGAAAGATGCTTCAAAATCCATGGATATCCACCTCCTACAAAGTCTGGAAAACGTCTTGCTGCTAATGTTGTTCATACTATTGTTCCTGATTATATTAATGTTGAGAATACTGGACTTACCAACACTCAATTCAATAACCTTCTTTCTCTAATTGGCAAGCATACCACACCGTCTCATGATGATTCTGTTCATGTTCCTAACTCCTTTTCTACTTCTCCTAATCTAGCAGGTACATTTTGTCTCACTTCTAACTATGATTCTAATGAATGGATAATAGATAGTGGTGCCACCGATCATATGTACCATTCTTTAGAGTCTTTTACTAATCTTAAACCTCTCTCTGGCCATAGTCATCACATTACTATTCCTGATGGTCGCAAAATTCGTGTGACTATGTTTGGAGACATTCGCTTGTTAGATGATATTATTCTCACAAATGTTCTTTATGTACCTCATTTTCAATTTAACCTTGTTTCTATCCAAAGGTTGTGTACTGATAATAATCTCACTCTATTTTTTACTCACACTCAATGTTTGATTCAGGCCCCTTTGATGAAAAGGCCACTGGTTCTTGGTAGACTTTGTCATGGTCTATATTGCACTTCAACATCTAAATCTCAGCACCAAACTGATGAAGTTCTTCCTAAAGCAACTCTAGCTACTCACAATAATGCTCCTAAAAATAATTTTCTACACGACTTGGCCAAATTATGGCATCTCAGGCTTGGTCATGCTTCCAATACTACATTGAAATTAATGTGTCCTTCTCTTGATATTAAGACACTTACACACTCCATTTGTACTATTTGTCCAAAGGCTAGACAAGCTAGGCTACCTTTTCAATTACTACACCTAGATGTATGGGGTCCCTACTCTATGAAAACATACAATTCTTGTACTTATTTTCTTACTATAGTGGATGATTTCACCCGTTGCACATGGAGTTTTTTGATGAAATGTAAATCAGAATTTGTTTCTCATGTTTTACATTTTCTTGATTATGTTGAGACACATTTTAAAACCAAGGTTCAATTTATTCGATCTGACAATGCTAAAGAACTTTGTGTTGGTCCTATTCTTCAACTATATCATGCCCGCGGTATTGTCCATCAAAAGAGTTGCGTCGACACACCACAACAAAACGGTGTTGTTGAACGCAAACACAAACACCTTCTTGAAACCGCTCATGCTTTGTATTTCCAATCCAATGTTCCTTTACAATTTTGGGATGATTGTGTTTTAACTGCTTGTTATCTCATTAATCGTATGCCACTCTCTGTACTTAATTTTATTTCTCCTTTTGAAAAATTACATGGTTTTGCTCCTAATAATAATCACCTTCGCACTTTTGGGTGTTTATGTTACGTTTCGACTCTCAAACACGGTCGTAGCAAATTTCAATCTCGAGCCTATCCTTGCATTTTTTTGGGATATCCTTTTGCTCAAAAAGCTTATAAAGTGTTTAATCTCACCACAAATAAAATCATCATTTCCCGAGATATTATTTTTTATGAGACAAATTTTCCATTCCACTATTCCTCATCTCTCACGCCTAACCTTCCCATTTATTTACCCCAGTCTACCGATCTACCTTTCTATCCTCTATGCAATAACCCCACACCTACTCCTTCCTTATCTCCACACATCACTACCCCTTCCCAAGACACTCCCTTACCTTCCCAACATCACCTATTTCAATCCTTGTCACATGCACCTCCTTCTCCCTCTAATACCCAACATTTGCCTTCCCATGACTTGGGCCCCACAACTTTCCAAACTCCTAATTCCTCTACTCCTACTATTCCTTTATCTCAGCATGTGGACAACTCTTCCTTAGTTGTTGACTTAACATCTTTTCATCCTTCCCAATCATCTACTTTACCCACTTCCCATAATGTTTCATCTTTATTATCCACACGCCATTCTCAGAGGTCTTCAAAACCACCCTCTTATCTTCAAGACTATTTCTGTAATGCTACTTCCACACATTGGTGCAATCTTGTCTCATATGATCAGCTTCCATTTTCTCACAAAACTCTCCTTGCTTCTAATTCTCTACATAAAGAACCCAAAAGTTACAATGCTGCCATTAAGGATCCTTCTTGGATCAAAGCAATGCAATCTGAACTTCATGCTCTTGAAACTAATCATACATGGGATATTGTTGCTTTACCTCCTAGCAAGAAACTCATTGGTTGTAAGTGGGCGTATAAAATCAAACTCAAATCTGATGGTAGTCTCGAACGCTACAAAGCCCGCCTTGTTGCTAAAGGGTATACACAGGAATATGGTATTGACTACCAAGAAACCTTTTCTCCGGTTATCAAAATGACCACCGTTCGCATACTTCTCTCTATTGCTGCTTCCAAAAACTGGCCCTTGTTTCAATTGGACGTCAATAACGCCTTTCTTCATGGTGATCTTCATGAAGAGGTATATATGACTACTCCTCCTGGCCTTCAATGTTCTCCTAACATGGTGTGTAGACTCAAAAAGTCCCTTTATGGACTTAAACAAGCTTCCCGTCAATGGTATGCTAGAGTGACTTTTGAGTTAAAACAACAAGGTTTTCTTCAATCCCAGTATGATCATTCCTTGTTTATTCGACATCATAATGCCACCATCACTCTTGCTGCTGTGTACGTCGACGACATTATCCTTACCGGTGATAACCTTCTCATTATAAATAATCTTAAAGATCATCTTGATAGAGTTTTCAGTATCAAAGATTTGGGACAGTTGCATTTTTTTCTAGGTATTGAAATTGGCTACATTCCTGAGGGTATTACTATGACTCAACACAAATTCACTCAAGAGTTGCTAAGAGATAGTGGTCTCACTGTTTTCAAGCCCGCTGTTACACCATTACCACTTCATCTCAAATTACAACAAGATTTGTCCAAACCATTTTCCGATCCCAAATTGTACCGCACTCTTGTTGGCAAGCTCGATTTCCTTACTCATACCCGTCCTGATTTAGCTTATACGGTCCAAACACTCAGTCAGTTTATGCAACAGCCATCTGAGGCTCATTTTCAAGCCCTTCAGCATACTCTAAGTTATGTTCACCACACTGCCGGTCAGGGTATTATACTTCATGGTGCTGATCAGTTGTCCTTACAGGCCTTTTCGGATTTTGATTGGGCTGCTTGTATTGATACGCGACGTTCTGTTACCGGTTATCTTCTTCTTTTTGGAAAATCCCCAATTAGCTGGAAATCAAAGAAACAATCAACTGTTTCCAAGTCTTCTTCCGAAGCTGAGTATCGTGCCATGTCTTCCGCTGCATCTGAAATAACATGGACTGTTCGCTTACTAGAGGAACTCGGCATAAATAATTTACGTCCTGTTACATTACACTGTGATAATCAATCGGCCCTCAATATTGCTCATAATCCGGTCTTACATGACAGAACAAAACACATTGAGATTGACTGTCACTTTACCCGGGAGAAGGTCATGGAAGGTCTTCTACAACTTACGTACCTACCCACGACATCTCAATTAGCTGACGTGCTCACCAAGATTCTCCCTTCAACTCAGTTTCAAACACTATTGTCCAAGCTTGGTATGTTTAGCCCATCTCAAGCTTGAGGGGGGTTGTTGATACTGTATGATTGATTACACTTGATTAATTCAATTTACATTTTCTAGAATATTAGTTTGTTATTGTAATCTTGATTTTAGCTTGCTCATTCTGTTATTGTATCAAGCTCTTCTATATAAAGAAGAGCTCCTTATATGTTCAATATAATAATAGCTAATAAAACAAACTAACCACATTTAGAGAATATTTCTTTCTCTCTCCTAAAGTACCTTCATCTGCAAGTTTCCATTCTCATTAATGGAGTCCATCTAAAGCTGTAGCCATACATTCACAGGGCCTGGATTTAATTATAGTGCATCTCTCTTTCAGCTTGATGGGTAAAATTATACTTTCTCCAATTCAAATGATTTGTAACATTAGATATATTATACTCCCTCCGTTCCAGTTTACATGTCCCATTTTCTTTTTTGGCAATTCCACATTACTTGTCTCATTTCCTTTTTTGGCTATCCTTTTCTTACCTAAATACCCCCACTTTTCCAATTCCCAATACTCCACTACCACCTTTACAATTAATTTAATCAATTAAAATACCCAACTACCACCTTTTACATGGACCCCACTACTACCTTAAAATCCGTGACTAGTCAAATGGGACTAGTAAACTGGAACGGAGGGAGTACTATTTTTGTATTATATGGAATTTATGATTAAATTTTAATTTATAGTTAAAGTATAGTTTAGTGAGTTTTTTTTATTCGTCTCAATGCAAAGATTATTGATAAATTTTTATATTTTTTTATTATATATAATTCAAGATATTAAAGATTTAATTAATGCATTGGTGAATAAATTTGGGCTCGACCGCACACAAGCCCTATGGAGTTCATCATAAAACCAATTTGTATTAGGAAGAGTAGCCCATTAAATATAAATGCTAATCAAGTTCTCTCTAATTTTTCGATCTAGAATTACGTGTGGGTTATTTTTCATTACTCCCTCCTCACATGTGAGCCTATTTTTTATTTGGGTGGGAACATCATTCTTTTTGAACTCGCGCGTTATGGAAGATCGAGATTTTTTTGTTTCAAGTTTGTTGGTAATCTATCGGCTCTGAAACTATGTAAATTTGTTTGAGCTTGTCTACAACAAGACCTTCATAACAAAAGAGTTGACTACACACTCTTGTGGTAACACCCATGGTGCACCCATGGACTCGTGCCTACAAACCTACAGGTGATGAGCGTTGACTTTTTGCATATTCACACTTGATGAGCTTCAATCTTTATCAAAACCATATAATTTTAGTAGGATTACCCACCAAACAATAGATGCAAAATTTAGTGATATGAGATCTTCCTTGCATGTGAAGTGTTTCCAATGATTAGACTACGTGAAATAGGGGTGCACATGGTCCGATTTGGTCTGGTCTGATACTAAAATTAGACCAGACCAAAAATTTCGGTCTGGACCGGACCGTTTGAATCACCAGACCGGACCTGACCAAACCATTGTACAACGGTTTGGTCTGGTCTGGTCTACGGTTTTTTATTTTTATATTCATGCGAAATTAATATATGTGTTAATACAAATATTTCGCACCTACAATCACTAAATATAATAATTTGTAATTAAGTATATGTTATTATTTAAAAATAACTACATCTCTAAATATTTAGGTAGCAACATATTTTTTTATAGAAAAAATTATGATTTTTGGTCTTAATACGGTTTGTGATCTGGTCTAGTCTGAAAAATAAAAAATCGAGACCAGACCGTAAACCGTAATTTTTTGAAAAAAAGAAAAACAGACCAGACAGTTTGGACCGTAGACCAGACCAAATATTAAAATTACGGTTTGGTCCGATTTGGTTTACGATTTAGACCAAACTCTGCTCAGCCCTAACGTGAAAGGTTAAATGTTACAAATATTAAGAAACAGAGAAACTATTGCTTTTCCGTTCTTTAAGTTTCCATCGTAAGATTTAAATATAAATAAATTTTTTTAAATTTTATGGTATAAATTTAAAGGTATATATATACTCCCTCCGGTTCTTTATTATTGTCCACTTTGGGTTGGGTACGCATATTAAGAAAGTGGTAGTTAAAGTATTTTAAATGATTATAATAATTATAAAGGTGGTAGTTGGGGTATTTAAGTGATTATAATAATTGTAAAGGTGGTAGTTGGGGTATTTTAAATATTATAAGTGAGAGTATTATGGTCTTTACTTGCTAAGGTAAAAAAACTTTACCAAAAATAAAAAGTGGACAATTTAAGTGAACTAACCAAATAAAGAAAATGGACAATAAAAAAGATAGAGAGAGAGTATTATTTAATTGGATGACAACTTTATTAGTTCTAGAAGAGACATTCCTTTCTTGTAGCTTCCGACTAGTCACTTGACTATCCATTAGTAGGACTAGGAGTGTATTTCTTTTCAAGTTTTCTAAACAGATTTTGAAAGTTAACCCATTATTCTTGTCCTTGCAATTCCATAATAAAGTACTTCAAATTTCAACTGAACTCAATTTCCCATCAATGGAATTTCCCATAAATATGTATTCTTTTGCTCCATTTAAAATCTTATATTAGACGTTTTAATGTAAGAGCTTTTAAGATTAAATATAATAATTTTATTAAACAGAAGAGTATGTGTTTTTTTTTTTACATTACAATGATCACACTATTAATCATTCAAAGTTCAAATTATATTGCGATTATTATGTAAAAAATAGTCAACTAGAATCAAGATTAGATCATCTAATTACATACTTCCATAATGTTTTTTTATTATAAGTTTTAGTTATGTATTATTCAATATATAAATAAATGTTTAAATAACGCAGTAAATTGCTTAAAAAGTCAAATTTGACAAGTATAATGAAACACAGAATGAAAAAAAGTATGTGGCACTATCTCTCGTGTAATTTGTAGTCAAGGCTTACTACCCCTATATTTCTATTTGATGTTTTCATTTGCTTTTTGCATACCTTTCAAAGTATATGTTTGGGGCCTAATGTCTATAAGTACATTTAAAAAATGAAAAATTATAAGAAACTACATAATCTATACATCTCTTTTTAAAAAACTATCTTATATAAAAATTTTTGTGAAAAACTACCTTATATAATACAATTCTTTGCAAAACATTACCTTTTACTGATTTTCGTCAGTTGACTGTTAATATTAACATTGACCTGCACAAAAAACTACTTTATATAATACAATTCTTTGCAAAACACTACCTTATATAATACAATTATGTGCAGGTCAACGTTAATGTTAACAGTCAACTGACGAAAATCAGTAAAAGGTAACGTTTTCCAAAGAATTGTATTATATAAGGTAGTTTTTTGCAAAAAATTTTATATAAGGTAGTTTTTTTAAAAAAGTGTATAGATTAGATAGTTTCTTATAATTTTTCCTTTAAAAAATTATTAAACGTATATAATATGATCTATATGTTGAAACGAATCTAAAAAGATCTTATATACATATATTTTAACTTGTAGATATCCATAAAAAAATATAAATAAGTTTCTCTCATTAAAAAAAATATTTATGGGAATATCAAAAGAGAAAGAAGTGTATAATTTTATTTAAACATGAATTTGTTGACTTCAATAAGTATTTTGTAACAACAATTTTGCACTAAAACATAGGTAGAGAATTAGCACTTCGATTTTGGATTACTATTAATTTTATAATTGATGGTAAACTCTAATTAGGAATGGTCACGAACTCAATGGGTTCAAGACTTATATTCGACCCGCCTTGAACCCACCTTTTTCGGAAAATTTGAAAAGAATAAGATTATTTATTAAAAAAACATACAATAAGATCATAATTATTCCAAATATTAGCGCTTAATACCCCAAAGCACATGTTCGGGTCAGTTCGCTGTTATTAAGTGCGACGAGAACTTTGGTAAAAATCAAGTATCTTCGACTTAATAGCGTGAACAGTCAAACAGGTTAACATCGATTTTAAGACAAGAGTTGTTGCGCTAGTAAGTCTGACAGGTTAAACGAAAGCGGCCTATTAGTACTTACTAAATGCTAACAGCCTGTTTCAGTTTTTCAACTTGTTCGCACTTATTAAGTGCGAAAAGCCCAAGCCTCGGGTTCAGGAATCACACGCTTAGTTTTGGAATAAGTTTGATTATGATCTTATTGTATGCTTTTTTTTGATAAATAATATTATTCATTTCAAATATTTCCTTTTTTGAAAGTCTGGATCTTGTTTTTTGAGACCCATCGAATCCGGGTTGGTTTCGTATCTAATTGTGTCCATTCCATGACATGAACAAATGTTGAGTTAAATTTATCAAAGATTAGATTTTCTTTTAAACATGCTATATGAGGATCGAAAAACATATTTTCATCTAATATAATTATATAATTATATTTCTCTGATGCATATTTCGTGATATTTAGTTTCATCTAATAGTTTCGATTTTGGATTACTATTAATTTTATAATTGATGGTAAACTCTAATTGGGATCGAAAAACATAGTTTCATCTAATAGTTTGGGAACAATGACTTTTTTTGGAAATTCATAACTGATTCAAATTTATTGTTTGGCAACTCAAAAATTTTCAAATTTGAATTTGGATTAAATTTCACTATTGTTTTTAAAGTAGTTAAAGTTGAGAATTTAAGAATGATTACCCAAACCTTATCATTCTCAAATTCTTCATTTATGATTTCATAATTAAAATTTATAATTTGAAATGTAATACTCTTGTTCCCAAATACTATATTAGGAAATTGTGTAAAAGTTAACTGAAAACAACAAATAGAATGAAATATGCTAATTGAGATTTGTCTTATACAGTTATACTACCTCTGTTTCATTTTACTTGCAACACTTACCATTTTTGAAAGTTTCATATTACTTGCAACATTACTATTTTTGGCAAAAATAATCTACTTATTTGATCCTCATTTTATTCCTATCCCACTATCACCATCAATCATACATCATGAATTAATTGTGAATTACAGCCTTAATGTTTATGCGTTTTGCGAATTACAACCATGATATTTTTTTATTTTTGCGAATTACAGCCACCATGTTTTAAAAGTGAACACCATTTCGGCCAAATGATCGGTTATGATCGTTGACCACCTAAATTACCTTTAACTTTCCATTTTTCTGATTTTACTTTTTTTTAATTTTTTTTTCTTTTTTCATTTAATTTTTTCTTTTCCCTTCTCTCTCTTTCTTCTTCCTCAATTTCCTCCTTCTTCTTTATTTTTTTCATCTTCTTCATCCCTATTTTTCTTCAAAACCTAAATTACCATGAAATTGTTTCTAGAAACTTCAAAATTAGACTGGATTATCTATGATTTTCCCTGTTACTGGCTCCCTCCTATTGCAGATCAATTAGGTATTCAGAAAGTAGGTTTCTGCATTTTTAATGCAAGGTTGCTTACACTTTTGGGTTCGAAGTCGGAGATGGCGAAGGAAGATGGTACTGGTATATTAACTGATTTTGATTTTCTAATTTGTTCGCCAAGGTTGAAATCAAAGTCTGTCTCAACCCATGGCTATTGTTTACCCTTCGACGCGAGGATGCTTTTTCAAAGTCTGACAACAATAACATCATCAGGTGTTTCAGATTTTTTTCGTTCTAAATTTTGGTGTTATAACTGTGATTTGATTGTTGTTCGTACTTGTTTGGAGCTTGAAGATAAAGATCTTCAAATTCTTGAAGAGCTTAAGATAAAGATCTTCAAATTCTTGAAGAGCTTTATGAAAAGATTGTACTTCCTGTGGGATTAATGCCACCATCAACTGAAGAAACTCATGAAAATAGTACAATGTACAAACCCATTTTTGATTAGTGACGAACATCTATCTTTTGAACGTTTCAATCTAAGGCTAGAACCCAGAAAAGGCTAGAACCCAGTTGGCAATTTCAACTACAGTAGTAAGAAAAGAATGAAGGTAATTGGGAAAGAAGAGAGAGGGGAGTAAAAAATAATTGGAGAAAGAAAAATTAAGAAAAAAAATAGAAAAAAAATTAAATCGAGACTTTGAAGTATTCATAAAAAAAATAATGGAATTTTGAAGAAAAATAGGGATGAAGAAGATGAAAAAAATGAAGAAGAAGGAGGAAATTGGGGAAGAAGAAGGAGAGAGAATGGAAAAGAAAAAATTAAATGAAAAAAGAAAAAAAAAAACTCAAAAAAAAAACTAAAATCAGAAAAATGGAAAGTCAAAGGTAATTTAGGTGGTCAACGGTCATAACCGGTCATTTGGCCGAAATGGTGTTCACTTTTAAAACATGGTGGCTGTAATTCGCAAAAAAAAAACATCATGGTTGTAATTCACAAAACGCATAAACATTAAAGCTGTAATTCACAATTAATTCTTAATTATTTAATATATCCACAAGTAACAACCACTATCTACTTATAATATTTTTTTTTATTTCTACCTTACATATCACCATCAATCATACATCATCCCTATTTTTACCGTACTGATTTGACGACCCTTAAAAAACGTGCTAAACTCAATGGTGCAACTAAAACGGAACGGAGGAAGTATCATACTATAGCTTAGCTCTGGTGTTTATGCTGTCTTGGGGTGATTAATGAGAATGTAACTGATGCCTGAATCCTGATTGAGACATTTGATTCTGGAGTCAGCTACCAGTTTATATTATAAGTCAACCCCAGACAAACATTGCGCTCAATGACAATTGGCGGAACAATTAAGAAAATTAGATTAAGTCGTATTTTATAGAAAGTGGAAGACTGATGTAGATGCAATCAAGTTAAATGTGTAGATGAAAATTAATAAAAAAGTTTAAATCAATAATCATATCTGTAAATGAAAATCAAAGAAAATGTATAAATCATGATCAAAATTTCATGGGGAGAGAATGTGTAATTTAAGTTATAGGGATTGAAACCCTAGCTTAGCCATCTGCACCTCAATCCTAAATTCTCATTACACCATTCAAGATGCAACAGATACACACTTAGGACAAACTACCATGGTAGTATCAAATTTCAATTGGCTTCAAGTCATAAAAATATTATACTCTTTATCAACTATTATTATTCTATTTGAATTTGACATATTTGTTCACGAAGTATTTTAGTTATAAATATTTTTAATTATACTTGAGTAAAAATTAGAATCAATTGATATTAGTAAAAATGACAATGTACTTGTTTTAAGTGCTTGATTTCTTAGTTTTACTTGTAGCTTTGTTTGTAGGGGAAGTAATACCGTTGTCTATATGATTGTTAGAAGGGACACGGGTTTGGCTCAAGATAAGATTTGTATTGGCCATGCATTGGTTGATCTTGATTTAATAAAAGATACAAGTTTTACTCAAAAAAAAAATTTACATTAAGATGAATCGAATAAGAATTCATTTGACTATTAAACACAAATTAAAAGTGAATTGATGAATAGTATTCAAAAAGCAAATGAGAAAATAATATTAAATATGAAGAAGTATAAAAGTATAATAGTTGCTCATAATTTACTCCTTATATATATATTCACCCGTTTATAATACACAATCCTTATGTATATAATTTTGAGTTAGTTTATTTTTAGTATATGCATGACATTGAGTTAGTATGTTGATACATTTTATTTTTATACATGGGCATCTAGTCTATTGAACTGTCTCTTTGAGAGATGTCTCTAGGCACAATCCATTTAATCTTAAAGCCTACTTACTGGTTTCTTAATGTCTATTTATAGTATGTTTACGCCTACTTACAATATTATTAATGCCTAATTGCATTATCCTTGATGCCTACATACATCGTCCTTTATGCCTACTTACTGTATATCTTTAATGTCTACTTACAATATTTTTATGCCTACTTTCTGTATTCTTAATGCCTAATTGCATTATCCTTGATGCCTACATACATCATCCTTAATGCGTACTTACCATATCCTGAATGCCTACTTACATTATCCTTAATACCCATCTATATAAGCATGCAATACTTACACTATCTTAAATGGCTAGTTACAATATCCTTAATACGTATTACAATACCCACCGAGTAACTTACTCTATATCTTACTTAATAGACCGGCTTAATTAGAGATAATCTCTCAAAAAGGCTGTCTCTCACAATAATTTTTAAATGACTAATTAATGGAAAAAAAAAATTGAGAGATGTGAGATGTCAAAATAGAATGAAAAATCTTAAACCCTTTGGTACCACCCCAGAAAGCAGCCTGTACGTTGATGCACCATCTTCCAAATTTTGTCTCAACTATCTTTGAGTCGTTGGCGTGCATTTTGTGCTATTTGCAATTTGCAATTTGCAATTGCCTTAACGAGCTTCTAGAGACTCATTTGTGCTATCTGCATTATTCGCAATTTGTAATAATGCCCACCTAAAGCGCTTGTGGCCGGTGGCGGATCCAGAACTAAAAATCAAGGATAACACCAACATGTTGAAATAAATTAATAAAAAATTTGATAGAATTTTTGTTTGTAAAATGAACAACAACGTACCAAATTTTTTTTCATTACTGCAAATATTGCAATAATAATCCCATGTCACTATCAGTATAAAATGAAAAGGGTGAAATATGTCATCCACACCGCATCGTACAAATTACAAGTTACAACGAGATCAAAGTTTGACATAGTGAAAATACTTCCTCTAAACTACTTGCTACATTACGATTATTGATACTATTCTTCCTTTAAGCTTATTACGACCGCCGTGATGTTTATTTGGATCATCGGTTTGATTTCTTATTAGGTGTTTAGTTCAAAATTGGACTTTGTGTCTATATTGGTTTTTTATGTAATTGTAAATCCATTATTAAGTCGGGTCAAAATCGGTTTGGTTTCAAGGTCGGAATAATACCGGGTCATTAAGTTTGTTTTGAACAACTATATTTAAGTAAAAATATATGGAAGTGAGATATTGTTTAATTCGTTTAATCGCATACTATCATAAAATTAACTTTTTATATACTTTTTAGATGTGTAAAAATCAATACATAAATGATTAGAGTAACATATTGAATAGCGTAAAAATCAATGGATAGAGCATCTGCATGTGAAGCAGAAGGTTTGGGGTTAGATCCCTACTAAGTGCAGGTATCAATTAGGGATTTCTTGACCGCACGTATCTCTCTTTACTCTCTCCTTGAAGGAACGGATATAATTTGTTCGCATCTTTCAAAAAAAAGAAAACACTCACCAACAACTTTTGGTATCTGAAATTTTTTGTGTTTATGCATCATGTTAACGTATGCCATACTTTAATTTCTTCCTATTCCCACGCAGGATTTTCCCAAATTTGGGTCCATCCTAATTTCCCTAATCGCTAAATTGCAACATATAGATATAGGCCGTGTGGTACCAATATACCATCAGTCCACTATTAATCTTATTTATGTTTTATTATATTCTCTTTTAATTCTATTTTGTAATGCAAGTCATTTTCATAAATACTCTACACATTGTTAAATTTTAGTGTCATTTGATTGGTATTTTCTGGAAATAAAGGGTAGACTATTAAAAGAAAAAATTAGGTGAAAATCGAAACAAAGACTTTACATGAGAAAAATGTCACGATCAAGAATAGTATGGTGCAAATATGATGAAACAATCTTAAAAAATATAGCAAATTTTGTCGGATATAGCCTCCTTAGAAGCATGTGTTCGGAAAATGATAAGAGTTCATGTTTGTTTGAATTCAACAAAGATGCCAATTAACTTGGTTAATAAAGTTACGCTTAAAACTTAAAATAGTATCCAATGACCTAATATTAATCTCATATGCAACACTTCAATTTCCCTGTTAATTAAGTAATATAATATATACAAGGATTGCTTTTAAATTTGTGATTTTTTATACTTTATATAGCAATAATATTTGGTTAACATAAATTTAGAGAAGAGTTTCAAAGGGAGATGAAGGATATACGATATGCCGGTATGAGATGGATGGAAGAGAGGGGAGATTATCATCTAATTTTGGGGGAAAAGAGGCAAATATTCCCTTCGATTCCTAATGTGAACTTTTAATTAATTTAATTGCATACGCACGGTGTATGTGTAGCTAATGGGTCCATTTCAAAATACCAGTTTAATTGATTTGCCTCTAATTATTAATATTTGACCGATTTTGTGTCTAACACTACTATTATCAAATATCAAAGAACTAATCAACTAAAAATGTTATTAAAGTATAAGGTAGAAATTATGGGTATGGACTAGGGTTGTTCAATGGGTCGGGGACCCATCAGGCCCCCCGGACCCAACCATTTATTAGACGGGCTTTCAACGGGTTGGGCCTTGAATGGGCCGAACTTTTGAAGGATTAACTTTTACTATACACGGAACGAGCTAAAAACGGGTTTTTGACGAATCCTAATCGGGCCTTCCTATTTTAATTAGTATGATACTACTATGCATGATTCATTTTGCAGCCATGAAACTGAATCAGATGTATTTGTAGGGGAGCTTTTTTTTCTTTTTTTTGAAATGTTTGTAGGGGAGCTTTGTGTTAGGCTAAATATAAAGTATCTGACAAGAAATAAATAGAAAGTATCAAGATTGCCTTTTTAGTTTGCAAGTATGGACTACTAATGATAAAAATATCACTATGCACAACCCGTTCAAAATTTTGAAGACATAAGATAAACGGGCCGGATCAGATTGGGCTTGATGGGTCCAACCCGTTTAAAGTCCATTTCATATTTTGAAGGCCCGACCCGCCTCTATTTGAGCCCGATCCAACCCTTATCTGGCCCATTGCACAACCCTAGTTTGGACAATAAAAAGAACAGTCTACGATATCGAGAAACACTGAGTCCTACTATGAAATTCAATAATTACTTTATATAAAAATGAATCCTTTTATGATTAAAATTAAAGTGATCTAATTAATCTTAAGCTTGCACTATATTAATTAATATCTTTTTAAGACTTTACTAGTTATAATCCACAAACTCCCGTTATTGGCTAAACTAATCGAATTTAACCTAAATGTGCTTCAATCCTACATTTTGTTCATAATCTCAAACTTTTCGTTCTATTGAAATGGATAATAAAGCTATTAAAAAGAGGCTCGTTATGCATATAGATTTAATCGTCATTTCACTTATGAACAATTAGAAATATCAATTCATACAAAAATTGAGATTAATCTTTTAATCCTAGAAAAAAATGTTATTGAGAAAAGCCTTATGTCCACTTACATTATGCTTACCCCAATACAAGTGGTCGTTCTTGGTTCCACTTGGGAACACCCCACGCCCAAGATTTTCTGCACACCATCCCTATTGAGGGCTTGGGATAGAAAATAAATCATCGTCAATATCGATCGGTTCTATGCTACCGGCTCACCATTCCTTTGTTCGCTGAAGGTAGCCTAAGCCTGAGTTGTAACAATCCCAAAATGGATAAATGGGGTGACCATGCGGTTTATTGCTCTCATGAGATTGGCGTGAAGTTTCGGCACAATTTGATTCGGGATATGCTTATGGATATATGTTGCAAAGCCGGGATTCCGATCCGTAAGGAGGCGCTGATGGGTTTTTTTCAGAGACAGGGAAGGAGCATAGGCCTGCGGATCTACTTCTGTTTAATTGGGTTCAAGGCTAAGATGCTTGTGTTGATGTCACTGGAGGCTCACCCTTTGTTGGTACAAGGCTCTCCTCATGGGCGTCTGGGGCTTCTTTGGCCAATACTGCAGTACGTAAGAGACTCTACCCAATGTGAGGAGCATGGATTCAAATTCATCCCTTTTGTCTTCTCAACCTTTGGTGAGATAGGAGATGACGCGCTCGATCTGTCATCTAGGGTTGCTTCGTTTTCTTGAGGTAGTTCGAGTAGCACCAAGTCTAAGACATACATTTTTCAGAGATTAGCTATTTGTATTCAAAAGGGTGTGGGTGCTCAGCTTATTGCTCGGCTCCCACAAGCTTCTTGTTAAAGTCTCTTTCTATGATATGAAATACAACTAATAATAATAATAATAATAATAATAATAATAATAATAATATTTATTATTATTATTATTATTATTATTATTATATTATACTTAGCAGAACGAAAAATATAGAATGCATGAAGAACATAATTGAATGGAGTGACAAACAAATTCACAACTGCAATTCAAGATTAGGCTAAAAAAAATTAGAATAAAAGCTAAATAACTAAGAGAATAATACGTAAAAACTGAAAACTGGAAGAAGAAAAAAAACAAAAAAGAGAGGAGGAAAAATTTATCTAAAAACAGTAGTTCTTTTGAGAGACCGATTTTTAAGAGACGGCTTTCAAAGCCCAACCCAATTTACAAAAACACCTACTAATACGCGAACGCATTTTACAAAATAGCCACTATAATTTTAAGTTGGTATTTTAAACTAGTTTTAATAAGCATTTGAACTAATTTTAGTAAGTATTTTTGCATAATGAAGTAGACATTTTGAATAGTTGATTGTAGACATTTTGAAAAATTTATAGTATGTATTTTTGCATAATGAAGTAGAGATATAAACGATTATAATACATAACAAAAAACATAATATAAAGTAATGCAACACATAACATAACAACAAGTAACCTAACAATGTACTTCTACAACACATAACAAAAATACGAACATCATATAATAAAAACACCTACAACAAATAGCCTAAATCCTTACAGAAAATAACTTAAACACCTACAACACATAACACATGACAACTTCAGTATGTTAAAAACACCTACTTGACATACTGCGAACTCCTATTTAACATACTCTAAATGTCTACATGAGGTATCATAAACCCCTACCGAATAAGCATGCAGTTACACAATATCTTTCTCTTTATTTTTAAAAAGTTTAATAGGCTTCTCTATAAAAGACGGTCTCTTATTATTTAATATCAATAATAATTTTGGTCCCTTGGAGTCTTGGACATAGTAACAAGTATTCAGAGTAGGTGAAAGAATTGAATAAGAATAAGCATGGTTCCACTTCCAACTACTCCTGCTGGTTAGAGACTATATTCAGCTTGTCTGCGCTACCAACACATACTTCTATCAGAGTAATGAGTACAGTACGCTCTGTTTACAGGCTACACCAAGAATATTTCACTATCGTCGTCCTTTATCAATAAGTTGTTGGTCATTGTGTAAGGTGGGCTCTATAGTGATGGAGAAAAATCAGATCAGTCTTAAAAATTTAGTGCTTAATTATTTATAGTAAATATATTTATTTTATTAATAAATTTAATATAGATTTTTTTATTGACTTTTTCATATAAGAAAAAAAGAGAGGCCCCTCTGTTAAAAATACACATTAATGTTTTAAATTATATTTAATGTTATAAATTTTTTTTTCATAATTTTAAAGTTTGAAACAAATAATTGATAGAATATGAAAATTGTGTCGGAGTAACTCAAACAAGGAGAAAAGGTAAACTACTAATAAATCTAAAGAAGTTCATCTAATTCGTATAGTTAATAAGACATGTGTAGTCTCCTTTTTCTCCAATTTGAGACAATTCACATGTAATAACAAATGAGCATTTTGACGATAATTAAACTAATAAAAGTAAAGTAAATTAACATAAAGAAAGTAATATATGAGGTTTTTAATTAAAGAAATTTGTACGATCAATCATCTTGCATATATTTAGAATCAACCTAAAAAAAGCACGTCAACTTTAGACTAAAAGTGTTCAAAACATACTCGACTTTAAAATTTAATATGGATACAACAATCGATTTTAAATTGACTCGAAACACGTGAATCGAAATCGACCCAATGACCCAAATAAACACCTCTTGTGTGGATAGATTATAACCTCGCCACGTACGAACTGTAATAAGCTTCTAGAGAGTTTAGGCAGGTCCATTTGCGCTGGTATCGGGGGGCCAATCTGATGGATCATTGTCATTTTCTTCTTTGTTTCATTCTACTAATTTAACTTTTGCCATTTCATTCACTTTTTCCAATATAGCTTAATTTCAAGCTACATTATTTTGGATGTTGACTTGGCTACCGTCATTTATTCATCATGTAAAGTATCGTTTGATATCGTTTGATTTAATTTCTTATTTGAAATAAAACTAAGTTGATTTGGCAAATTAAAAAAAAAAAAAAAAAAAAAGTTGATTTGGCAAAATAGCTTTTGAAAATGATTGTTATTCTTATTGAAGTGATCTGAAATTCTGCTTGATTTTTGTAATTGTTTATTTTTGATTTAAAATTTTAATTAATTTTATTAAATTTAATGTTTCAAAAAGTTAAATTTGCTGTAGTGAAAAAAAAAAGTCAAATTATGATAAAATTGCTAAGATTAACCTTTTATTTATGCTTGTTAGACTAACCAATTATCTAACAAACAATTAACAAAAAATTAATTTACCAAAAAAAAATTTATAAAGCCAAAATACAATCAATTCTCCACTAGCCGTCAAGTCAAGTGAAATCGTGATTAGTCAACCATTATTTGCCGAAATATAGTGATACTCAATATTCCGTGATAAAAATCTATTATTATGAATTGTGTATCCACTTCTCTTTCATGATGGATCTTAAACAAAAATTTTGATATGTAAATAACTATAAAAAGACAAAAATAATAATATTAAAATAAACAAACTCAAAAAAGATAAATTAAAACAATAAATCTCTTACCCTGTCACATCTTAACACATAAAGATGATTTATTAGCTTTATAAATAACCGTTATTTACTTAGACTTTCTCGATCTTAAAAACTAGAGAATCTAATTCAAGTAATATTCCCACTACATTTTTGGAAGATTTGGAAATTGATTTCTTCTCTAAAGTCGGCAAACGCCGGATCCTAAACCCTTCACGGACTACGTATTACTTTTTTCTTTTGTCAACTTGGCAACTGTCCTTCAAATTAATTAAGAAAACTCAAATTTTTATAAGAGACCGACTTTTTTTAGACATTATTTCTAATCTTTTTTAGTTTAATTAAGTTTTAGTGGACTGACTTTGAGAGATCTTAGAGTAACGGTCTCTTAGGAGACCGAATGCTAAGAAAATTACTCTCTTTGTTTTTTTGTTTGTCCACTTTAATTTAAGTTTTTTTCACTTTATGAGATATATTTAAATTTGGGTTTTAAAGTATATATTCAAAACAAAATATATTCATATGGGATCTTATTAGATTCCTTTTTAATTTTTTACAATTTTTATTATGCATACTATGAGATATCGAGGCTCAAAATTTACATTGAAATACGTGAAAAAGTAAAGCGGACAAACAAAAAGGAACAGATGGAGTACCATATTCAATATCTGACTAAAATGTTTTCAAAACTGATAATATACTTTTTTGCACTATTACTTTTTAAAATAAAATTACTTTTCATACAAAATACCGAAAATTATTAGTAAATTCTAAACAATTACATTTACTATTTGCGAATAATCACAAAAAGACAAAATACATAATATTAAAATAAACAAAATGAAAAAAAAGATAAATAAAATCTCAAAAGGTATCCTATAAAATAGGAACACATAAAAGTGATTTACTACTTTTTAAAATATTCCTAATTTACCTCCTATACATTCTCAAAAATTATTAGAATTTTCACGTAACTCCATGCTATATACTTTATGTATTCATGAGTTTGCCGATAACTTTATTTTGATTTATCTTTTTATTTGCAAAATTTTTATTTAGAGCAATATCTCACCACACTCTCTAATTTTTGTCTACGCATTCTTCTTATTGTCACTCCTTTTTAATCATGTTCACACAATTTAAATGCAATGTTCACATTATTTTCTAAATATTTACACAATTGATGGGGATATAAGATGTAATTGAAATAGTAATATCTTTCACTGTGTATACGGGAAAAGTGTGAAAAGTTAATATTTGAAAATTAAATTTTAAGATGAATTTAATAAGTGAATATAGTTAATTTCTGTTAAATTGGTGAAAATTAAAAGGAAAAATTACCTAAAATAATCCAATATATTCGTGATTTTCCTATACTAATTTCACTTATTGATTAACCATGAATAATCTCAACTTTAAGGGGTATTTGCCTAGAGTAAACTTGAGTAACCAGATGACCTGACCTGCTATAATAGTTAATTCACCAAAAAAGTAAAGTGAAAATTAATATAAAATTAGAGAAAAGTTTTAAAATTTTACATAAAAAATTCCAAATAATAAAAAAAAATCATAAATTTTTTTTGAACATTTTTTTTCGAAATTTTATTTTAGTTTTATCTTTTTTTTAATAAAACTTACTATAGCAAGTAAACCGTTCACCGGGTTTACTCTAGAAAAATACCCCTCAAAGTAGGGATTATTCATGGTTAATCAATAAGTGGGATTATTATAGGAAAATCACAAATATGTTAAATTATTCTAGGTGATTTTTCCAAATTAAAACTTAAAGAGATAAATAGTGTAAAACAATATGTATTGCATTTAATTAGGAGTATTGGGACCAGAGGAAGTATATAGAGGCTGGAATATTTTCTTCGAAAATCAAACATACATCATTGAAGAATACTACATGTTAGGCAATAAAAATTAAAAATATTTGTATTTTAATGACTGAATATTTTTGCTTTTGACAGAAGTATATAATTGGGACATAATTAGTTTCATATGGAAGTATATATCATACTCACATGTCACATGTGAAGGGACCAACAATGGAGACAATGTGTATAAGAGAATGGACCGTTTTTATTTATTTTGATTTAGTGTTCATTGTCAAATTACCTGTGAACACTAGTATGTACGTACCTTCATGTAGACTTTGTATTTTTTAAATTTCTATTTAAATTATTAAAGAACTACTTGTGTTATTAAAAATCTAGCTAGGTTTTTTTTTTTGGTAGTAATATCACATTATTTTGTGCAAAAGATTAAGGGATATTATATTCAACTTAGTTTTAAGTAACTACATAACCTCCGTTTCATAATACTTGTAATTTTGGTCGTTCGACTTATTACTAATACTAAGAAGATGATTGGTTGCTAATAAAATTCCATTCACCGTCATCACCATACTCAATGTATCCTGCTCATAGAAAACTATGATCAAGGAGAGTGTGATCAAAGGGTCCCCCGGCTCGAGAAGGGTCTTCGAAGAGAAAAACCTACAGCTTACGGATATAATAAATTGAATCATACAAATAATTAAAAATAAAGGTAAAAGTAAAGAAGGAGGTAAAGAGTGATAAATAAAGGCAATGAACAACAACAAACCTAATAAAATTTCATTGTTGTCTCTAAATAATGATAAATGTGTAAGAGTTGGTAAGATATGAATTAGAAAAAAATAGGGGTAAATAAGACATTTTATAAATTGCTTTATGACATATATAGTAATTGAACTAGTATAGTAAAACACACAAAAAAGGAAAGTGTAGCAGGTATAATTTGCTTTTAGTGGGATATCTTTAACTCATTCAAATTGCTAATAGTATATATATAGAGGATTTAGTGACATTTATTGAACCCTTTAGCAGCATATTAAAAAATCACACAAAAGCTTTTTGCGACATAGGATCTAGTGACATTTTTCATAAATGCTATAATAGACTATAGTAAATTAGTAACAATTATATATGCCACTAAAAACCAAATAAAGTGTCGCTAAATCACTTTATGGTGAAACATTAATGAAAAAATTAATAATTATTACATTAAAAATATAAATTAGTGACATTTTTTCTAATGCCACTAAATTCAATGTGGCAAAAAGTTAAATTTGTTGTAGTGAATGGAGGAAGCATGCCTCTTGGTGTCACGCATTTCTCTATTTGCAGTGTTTTCTTTCTTGGGCGGTTTAGTACGTTAGTTGCTCGCATTCCTCTCTACCCTCTCTTTAGAAGGGTATGAGTATAGTTGTTCACTTCTTTCTCTCTGATCTTAAATTTGTACAAATACTAAGATAATGATTATAACTACGATTAGAGTCAATACACATACATAGCCCATATTCTAGATATGTTATACGTAATACGTACTATATATATCATAATTAATTTTGTTGGATGAGCTTTTCTCAAGTGTTTATTCTCTTATAATAACCATAGAAATCGTGAAGATTAAGGCTTAATCAAAGATCATTATGCCTATCAATATATAACAAGCAAAAGGAAAGTTAAAGAAATGTACTACTATGCTAGTCAAAAATCAATGACTAGTAGGTTTAAAGTGTCACTTTTTTTAAAGTAAAGCATTATTTTATTTATTTATTTATTTATTGAAAGTAAAGCAATATTATTATTATTATTATCATTATTAATTACTTTTAATAAACATCTACGTGTAAAAAGAGGGTTTTCCCTAACAAATAGTACCATTGAGCATGTTATTAGCGCAAAGGCTAGCCACCATGCTACAATATTTTCTTAATAATTGCATGGCTATTAGCTATAATCAATATTAGTCATGTGTGTTTATGACTACTAATTAGTCATTACTATTATTATGATCTCTTCCACTCTCTTAAAATTGCTCAAGTCATCACTATTCTTGCCTCCAACAATCCAACTCCATGACCTTGCTCACTAATTGTCTTAAATCTAATAATAGCTTATTAGTTATTACTTTAGGTGGTCAATGAGGTCAAGAGGACTTAGACTTAACAATGACTTGATCATAATAAGTAAAATCACAAAAGGTAATAATACAAAAAAATAGCAACGACACAACTGTGATGGAACAAGTTTTTGGAACGCAATGGATTGTGTGATGACAAATGAATTGCCACAATTTTTTTACTTTCGTGACGGCCTGTGCATCGAAACAATAACGTGGGCTTTACATGCATTTAGCAATGGCTAGTTCTATCATGTATTATGTCGCTGTCGCCAATTTTCAAAAATTGTTTCCGACATACTACATCAACACATTACACATTGTATGTTGGACATCATTAAATCCATCATACAGTATCATAAAAGTTTCTCTCTTCGAGTAAAAAGTTTATTCATGGTTACAAGAAATGATAAAATAGAAGTCATCCACTTATCCGACAATTACTAACACGATATTACTACTATAATAGTAGTATTTATTTAAAAAAATTTGGGTCTTTTTTATTCATCACAATGGATTCCTTACTAAATCAAAATTTTTAAACTCCTTTGGCCTACCCTCAGGGTATTAACTGTGCGTTACCTTTTCGCCTCGGACCCTATCTTTGCGAGGGGTGTTGAGCTAATGACCATGACCGTGACCACTAATGTAGTAGAAATACTTTAGTGTAGCCTCCGTCCAACTCATTTAGGTTCATTTGCTATTTTAGTCCATTTTACTCATTTTTAACTATATGATCGCCCACAATTTTTTTAATCTCATATTTATTTTTTTAACTTTCTTATAATTATTCACATAGTTAATTATCTCTTCATAAGATAACACACTTTTTCAAACTCCATATTTTTCTTTTTCAGCTTAAAGCTGAGTAGTAAAAAAATATCAATGTGAGTTTTTTTTTTTTTTTTCTTTTTGGAAGATCAATGTGAGTGTAATTGATACGTTTATTAATTATACTCCCTCCGTCCCTATTTTCTATTTTCGTCCGTCCCACTTAAATTGCAGCATTTCTATTTTTGGACTATGGCCCACCACATTCTTTTAATCTCATCCATATATTTCCCACTTAAATTGCAGGATTTTAACTCGTTTTTCTCTTGAGTGCTATCTACAGGGGATGGAGGGAGTAGTAGATAATAGATGTACCGATGATTTGAAGAAGGTAAATTAAGAAAACGTAGTGAATCTATAATTAGTACTATCACGTTTTACAGCCTTACACCCCACAGGCCTATAGGGTAAGGCAAGTCCCTATGTTTAGTAGGAATACATTAAGTCAACGACATACTCGAATTTATACTCCTCTTTTATTCTTATTGTTCCACCTTAATTTACTATGCACTATGCACCAAAAAATATTGAAATATAAGTAGTTATTCCGAATCATTTTAGATGTCCCATTTTTTTATTTGGTAAAATTATATTAATTGTCCCATTTTCTTTTTTGTTTATCTGTTTTTACCTAAATACCTCCGAGAAACTCTTAGTAAATAACAGTTATTTGTGAGGTTACCAAATCACTCTTATGTGGTAGGATGTGATAGGATGAAATGTTTATTATTTTAATTTATCTTTTTATTATTTTGTTTATTTTAATATTATTTTTTTGTCTTTTTATGGTGATTTACAAATCACGGTTATTGATTAGGATTTTTTGAAATACTCTCACTTTTCCAATTTCCAATACCCAACTACCACCTTTACAATTAACTTAATCAATTAAAATACTCAACTATCACCTTTTTAATGGACCTCACACCACCCTTAATAACCATGAAAACTCAAATGGAACATCTAAAATGATTCGGAGGGAGTATTTTTTACAAGTATATAGATATAATTAAATATAATAATTAAAAAATAGAAGTACAGTACTTGTTATTATAAGATTGATACACATTAAAATAATGTAAATCGAATGTATACAATACTTTTACTCTCTCTGTCCCGTTAAATTAGGAGCAAAGAGCAAAATTCTGACTTATAATAAAAAAATATGAATATTAGTAATAAATAAAGAAATACAATGAATTGTGCGAATGTAATTACTAAAGAGTTAAAATATTTGAATGAGATTAAAAGAAAGAGGTAGGTTATTGTCCAAAAATAAAAATAATGCAAAAATGAATTAGACGAATCAAAATGACAATTGATGCAAAATGAGTGAGACGGATGGACAAAGTACTTAACTTATACTTCTATATTTTTAGCCACTATGCATAGATCAATCTTAGTTTATATTTTATTTTAAATTTATAAATAAAAACATAGTATAGAAAGATTTTATTTAGTTTATCTCTGTGTAAACTTTATAATACTAAATAGTGCACTAGCTAGCAAGTGTGTAAATGGAATATTTGATTAGAATATGAGAGAGTATTTGCACTCTTTTTTAAATGATTTTTTATAGATGAAGAATAAGAAAAAAAATCAAATGAAAAAAATAATTGGAGGCGATAAATTGAAAGAATATAAGTTTGTAGAAAAGATTGAAAACAAAAGAGATCGTAAATAATTGAAAAATAAATAATGTTAAATAAGTTAAAGAAACTTAAAAATAGTTTGGTGATGATTTTTGTACGAAGAGGGAATATGATTTATAAAATATTGCATTTGTTTATATAAATAGCTTTATACAAAAATCAGAGTAATACTATGTTTAAATAGCAAATTAAAAGAGAAAAAAAAATTGGGGAGGATAGGGAGGGATAAAATGGAGAGAACACATTGTTCATTTTGGAAAGGAAATGATGGGAAAAGTAAGAAAAAGAGTCTGTCTTGTTTCACCAATTTTTTTCACTTTACGAGAGATTGTATATTAACAAAATTTGCTCATGTTTTTTCTTCAAAGATCTTGTCCAAATCCCTCCACTTCCTTTTACTTATCCAAACAAGAGATCACCATTTTTGTGAATCTCTCTCATTCCTTTCAATTTATTTTTCTCTATTCAAACAGAATATTATGCATTTTGTAACGTTATATTTTCAAACGTGCAAGTTCTTTTTTGTGTAAGGAATTTTCATTCTTTTTTTAAATCGAAAACCATCAACTCTAATACTAAGAAGAACTCCAAAATAATTTTTTGGTTGAATACCTGTATTACATTGTCACTAGGCTTACAACTTAGTTTATACAAAAAATGTTCAATTAATAAAGAAAACAATAAACGCCCCAGTTAGGGCTAGAATCAACCTAAAAATAATGTAAATATTTACCGAATATTTCCCCTAATATTAGTGGAGTCCATAAATATTAAAAAAATATTACAAGAAACTTAGTGGTAAAAATATGTGATAGAATTTAGAAAATGGGTCTGGGCAACCCAAACAAGAAGGAGAAGAAGTAGTCCACTCATAAATCCAAAGAAGGTTCACTACTAAAACCAATTGGTAATAGTAGGAGTTACTCCTTGAGTATATAAAGTGATGCATATTTTTCTCTTTCTCCGATGTGGGACAACTCACATGTGGGTAACACATGGACACATCAACAGTATGAGGACCACAACTAATAAATAACTGATTTTATAAAGTTAGTGGGAAATATATGGAGATCATAAGTAATATAAAAATGTTAAAATGATATGTGGAGACCATAAATAATATTAAAATATTAAAATAAGGATGAACAAAGTTATTTTTATCTAAAATTTGTAATATAAATGGAAATTTCTTAAAGTAACGAAAAGAGTTTATTAAGTGTCTTTGGTAGGGGTCAAATAAGAAATGCAAAAAATTTATTAGTGTCAATTGTTTATAATTTTTAATTTTATATATATAAAAGTATGTTGATAAATATGAAGAATTAAATGATACCCTTACTAAAAGAGAGATAATATTATTTTCTCCAATATTACGTGATGTGTAATTCATGGTACATTTAAATATGTACATAAACAATTAAGCATAATACATATTGTCGTTCTAAATTTTTCTAAAAAAAATCCACTGTTTTTTTTTCTTCAAAAAAAAAAAATCAACTATTTTTTGTTCCCTCCAGATGAACCTATAATGATTTTCGTCTCTATACCATATACGTTGAGACTAGAGGTGTTCAATGGGCCGGGGCGGGTCGGGTCAAAATTTAAATGGGCCGGGTCGGGGCGGGTCATTTCAAATGTTAAACGGGCCGGGGCGGGTCAAGCCCATTTAAATCCAACCCTATTTGACCCTTTTTTTAAAATTCCATAAAATAATTTTTTTGTTATACTTTATGGCCCGTTGGGTCGACCCACTTATGTATATAATAATATCATTTAAAAATATTTTTAAAAAGTGCTAATTTTTTTTTACCGCAATTAATAATTATAATTATCCGACCCGACCCTTTACACCAAGGCCCGTTAATGACCCGCCCCATTATTAACCCGACCCGCTAATGACCCATTAAAATATGACCAGACCTTTTACCCGTTGGATCGACCCGCCCCATTGAACACCTTTAGTTGAGACAATCCAGGGTAATCATCCATTTACTAGTTTTCATGCACATTACTTGCTTCTGTTTTCTATTCAATTTATTTACAAAAATTTGTTCACTTTGTTAAGAGTTGGATTAAAGTTGGTTATTAGAATTTAGAAGGAAATAAAGCTATGTGGATAGGATGAAAAAAATTTAACCTAATGATAATTAAAGAGAAGTGTAATATTATCATGTAACTAAAAATAAAATTGAATGTTTCTTCTGTTTAATTGTACTTGCTACATTGACTTTTTACGCAATTCAATGTGTTATGTTGATTGTTTATATATTAAACTATGCGCATCTAAAAATTATAAAAAGTTAATATTATGAAAGTATACGATTGAGCATTCACACAAAATGTCACTTAACTATATTTTTTCATGCATTAGCCGCAATAGTGCCAAATGCCAATAACTTTAATATAGCAAGTATTTTAGAACAGATAAATTAACTGAAAATTTGTATTCCATATTTCCATCCTTTACATCCCATTTGGTAGGTGATAAATAAATGATGGTAATGGGAATGAAAAATTAGTGTGATTTTGGTTGCAAAATCTCTTGGTTGTCTTGATGTTCATGTTTATCCAATTTCAATCATCTCATTTTCTTTATAAAATTCATTTCAATGCATTATCATTAGAAGATGTGGTATAAGGTGGTAATGAAAATTTGTAAACAAAAAAAAAATTTTGTGATCAATATTTCATAATCATGGGAATGATATGAAACTTTTGATGTGATTTTACACTATAAATCATTTTCCTTACCACCATTTAATATCACTAATCAAACGAACAGTTAGGGATAAAACAACCATGCTGATAATAGTGATGAATTTTTAGTGTATTGAAGAACGAGAGAAAAGTTGCTTGAAGCACTAATAATGGAAGATTCAACTAGTATTTGGAATTGATGGATTATTCTTTTTGAAGTAGGAGTAGTGCAATAAACCCTCTCATGTAGGTGTACTATTTACTTGGCCAGCCTTATTAGTGCTGGAAGGTCAATAATATCCATAACAATGTTTCTTTCAGCTGTTTCGCAGTCTCATCATTATCATTCTATCCAGTGTATTCCGCTCAAAGAAAATTATGGGCAGGATCTGAGAAGGAAGGACGACGACAGCTTATACCCATAAAAGAGAGCGTGGCCAAAAAGGAGTCCCCCGCTCGAGAAACAAGAGCGTGGCCTAATTCTTGTTTCGCAATCTAATAAGTAATAATCCATCCCATCCAATTTTTGTATGAGTTAAATAGTTTTTTTTAATGCATTTTCAAGTGATTTTTGAATTTCAATAACCCTAATTAGCATCATAACATTTATAAAAGTTTGATAAAAAAATACATTATGACAGATCTAACGAATCTATCATGAATAAATTTTATATGTTATACTTTCTCCGTTCCATAATACTCACTACATTTTTCATTTTGGAAAATTTCATATTACTTGCTACATTTCCCTTTTTAGTAAAAAACCAATCATTTAAAGTTATACTACTCTTATTTTTATCCTACTCTATATCTAATTACTCCTATTTTTCTTTTTTATTTTTCAACAAATAATATTAAAAAATTCTAAAAAAGCAACTTTCCACCTACTACTCATCATTACACAGTAACTTCTTAATCTTTGTGCCCACGCAATGATAGCAAGTAAAGCAAAACGGAGAAAGTATTAATTACTCTAGAAAACATTAGTGGAACTTCTATCCCCTTAAAAGTCATATGGTACAATATCAAAGAGTCAGGGAAATTATTAGTTATTGACTACTCTTTCTATCTCTATGAGTATTTCTTATTCGCATATTTAGTTATTGAAGGTTAGTAAAGAAACTAAAGAAATAGCATGTGATCGACAAGTCCGCAGACAATCAAAGCAACTCTTTAATGTAACTTATTTATTTTCACTTAAAAGTCGACTTTTATCTTGATCATCCAAGCATGATCAATGGGAGCGGCCTTCATGTGGAAATTGAAACAAGAATTAGGAAAACTCAACGCAAAAACAAACAACCAAAGCATAAAACAAATTAAATAACACAAAATTTATCGAGGTCCGATTCAATGTGGGCTATGTTCTTGCTAGATTATAAATTATTTTTATTGATTAATGGAGAATAATAAAGTTCAAAACTCAAAATCAAAACTACAATGCAAAATTACTATAGAGTTTAAGATCTTTCCAAGGGCTTATTATTGCTTAAGCTAGAGTGTCTTTATTATCATATGATAATTCATATAATTCATTCTTTAGAAATAATTAATTACAATGTACTAATTGATCAGTTTTATACATATACTAGTATAAAAACCCGTGCAATGCACGGATTTTTAATTACGTTAATATTTAGTGAAATTTTAGACTAATACAAATATTATATGAAGTTGGGTAATAAGTATTTACACATATATATTATAATTAAAAGAATTAAATATAAAGAAACCCAATAGACGTTGTTAATCAAAAGTTTATAGGTTTTGAAACACATCAATATATATACTACATTCTCAGTACGATAGCATATTTCACCATCTTTGTCGCATATGAGAATTCTTTGTCTTTTCCTTCTAGTCACTCTAGAAATGGCGTCGTAAAATTGTTAATGACTAAAAACAGGCTAAGGTAGGAATAGACCAACATGAGATATTGTTTGTCCTTGACTTTTATTAATAGTCATTAATATTCCATGTTCCCATCTCACCATGAATTTCTTGAATGTAATTAAACTAATGGTTATTCTATTAAATATTATTAAACAACACTAAAAATTCAGAGAATAGAAATAGTATGAGCAAACAATTGGGGCCATACGTGGCTATTTATATTGTAATTTCATCCATAAAACTATTTATACATTTTTATTTTCATAAAGGAATAATTGAATTACAAAAAAGCAGACAATAATTTTAGTTGATTGATTTTTATTGCTCTAAATTTGGTAGCTAAAATAGTCTGATTGCCTACACACTGACTGAAGTTGATTGATTTTTTTGCATTAATTTATTTGTTTCCATAAGTATCATTTAGTTTAATATTTTATACATTTTTCCTAAAATTCAAAATTATTATTATGGTAGTCTGACAATGTAAATGATTGAATTTAATGATCAATTAATAACTATTCCTGGAAAATAAAATAATTATACTTTTAATAATTTAATGAATGGCAGTATAATTGTAATGAAAGTAATTTATTTTGCAATATAATTTTCTACCAGTGTATTTTCATTTTTATCTATTTTTCTGTATAAGTTTCTAAATTGTACATTGATATATAATAGTGTAATTGGAATAATTATAATTTATTGCATTCATTAATGTATAAATTTTTCCAAAAATGCAAATGTGTAAATATGGAAAGTCAAATAAATGTAAATAAATCAATTCCATTAACACCATCCAATAAAAAAAAGACAAATGACATGCTCACATTCAACTTTCTTTTTTTCTAAACTACATTAAAATTAATAGATTGTATGATTATTGAGATATTAAATAAAGCCATATTCTTTTAGTGTAAGAAAGAAAAATGAATTATACTTCTTCGATTTCATTTTGTATAGTATATGATTTGCTTTTGTAAAGTTTCAAGCATAAATGGAAAAAAATGAAAATTCTATATAAAAGTTATATACATCAAAATAATTTTTTAACAACCTTTCATATGAATATTTTGAGCTTTTATTTATTTATAACATGTTTTAAATTCTTTATCCTTTTACCAACAAAATGGAATGAATAAAGTAGGTTTTGATGGAGTATTACGTAGGTTAGGCCTGTCAAACAGATCAGGTTGGGTCGGGTTCGGGTTCGGGTTCGGATCATATATAAACAGGTCAGAAAACCCTTGACCCAGACCCAACCCATTTAGTTAATTGGGTCGAAAATCACAATCTTGACCCGACCTGGAACAGATCAGGTTGACCTGATTTTGACCCACTTAACCCGTTTATAATTTTTTTGTTTACGTTTTAAGGTTTTTAACGACGTTTAAATTTAATTTTTTTAGGCTTTAATTTTAATGTTATGTTTTTTTGTTGTTTATTTTGTATTTACTATGAAAAAATAAGAAAATATTAAATAAATTAAGTTTGCTTATAATTATTGATTTAACTCGAAATTAAAATATTTAATTAAATGGGTTATACAGGTTTTTTTCAGGTTTAAAATTTTGACCTGAACCTAACCCATTTAATAAACAGATCAGGTCGGGTCGACCCATTTAATTAATTGGGTCAAAAGTCTCAACCCAAACCCACTTATTTCGGGTTAGGTTCAGGTCGGGTTAGCAGGTCGGGTCAACTTTTGCCAGCCATAACGTAGGTGGTATCATGTCTATAAAATACTCCTAATATTTAAGCAAATTTAGTAGGATGAACAAAAGCACCATATGCGGCAAAATCGGAAGATGAGGGATTACTAATAAATACTCCCTCCGTTTCCTAATGTTCTTTCCATTTAGAATATTCTATTTTGGAAAGAGAAATTGATTAATATTTTTAAGACATATATAGAAGACAAAATATATCCATGTGAGATCTCGTTAGATTCGTCTTAATGTATACTTTTTTATTATATATTTTTTATAATTTTTTATGATGCGTATTTAGAGATATTTAGGCTCAAAATTTACTTTGAAAACTGTGCAAAAAGTATGGGAAGAACATTTGGAAACAGAGGGAGTACACAAATTGTTCCACAAAATTTACAATAATTATAATATGGGTGATTTTTTAAGAGGTATAAATACATGTCCGTTTCTAACCATAGATAGGATATGCATTTGTCTAGAGCCTATAATTAAAAAGGGTCCTAAAATTAGTAAATGCTTGTTAATGGAAATACATACATAAAATCTGCAATTTATGAGTAGTTGTTTTTATCATTTATACGTTTACATTTTTAATGCTAATTATATAATATATACGGTTCATCTTTGTTATTTTTCCAAACATCCGTTTGAGTTCAGAATCGAACCTCCATAGAGAGGGCCCACTTCTTCCAGTTTGCCTAGGACCCATACAATGTCAGTAACGACATTCGAAAAAAATGTTTTAAATCGAATAGGACCGAGTAATATACTATTCGGAGTGGATTGCCAAAGACAAAACTTGGGACCAATTTGCAAAAAGCAGGGACAAAAAATTAAGCAAACATAGATTTTCAATCAATAATGAACACCTTTATTATTGAATGATATATTTGGAAGAACAAAAATAATGCAAACATTATTAATTATTAATATACTATACTATAAATAAAAAGGTCAAGAATTTTAATTAAAAGGGGGGCCAAAATAAATGGTTAACTGGCACAAGAGGTGAACAAAGAAGCTGAAAAGGCATTGTTTTACCAACGCGTGAAACAATCACAACCGTCGGATCATAAGCATGCAAATAGTACCCACATAGTAAGATTAGGGCATCAACGGAAGATATATGAGGACCCAAGACTCCTAAATTTTTCATAAAATAAGATAAGCTTGGGGAGAGGTTAATGAAAATCGAATTCAAATCTCATAAAGAAAATATGAAATTAGTCGTCGCTAAGGGAAAACTTTACTCTCGTATATATACTTTTACTTATATTGTAATGATGAATCAGTTATTATATACTCCATTCGTTTGGATTTGATGTTCCTTTCATTTAGAATTTGAGGGAGTCAAGAAAAGTAAGCATAAATTCTTCAAACTATTGAATCGATTATTGTTGGTGATAATGAATGAGTGTGGGAGGAAATTGAGTAACCAATAGGTTGAAGCATCAAAAAAGGTCATAGTAACAAGGGTTGTCAGCTAGGTGCTCGAACCTTGTGATAAGTGTATTGTGAATTTGTGATCTCGTTTTTATTTGCTGATTTTATGGGACATGTTATATACTTCCTTCGTTCTGAAATACTCGTTATATTTAACTTATGAGTATTATTTATTGTTCAAACTTATTTTATATATAACGATTAATGTGTAAGAAGAAATATAGTCAAGTGGGATCTTGTTTAAATCGTTTAATTGCATACTTTCATGATATTAAATTTTTATAATTTTTAGCTAAATGTAGTTTATATTAATAGTCAAAATTGTGTATTGGATTGCGTAAAAAAGTGAAATGTAACAAGCATGGTTATCAGAATCTCGATCCTAATCAACGATTCTAACGATTCTACGATCCAAAATTAGGCGAACAATCCGGATCATAGGTAGGATCTTAATGTCGGTAGAATCGTACGATCCTACATAGCTCCGGGATTTAAGTAGTAAGATCATAACACGATTTTACGATCTTATGATCCGATCCTACACGAGTAGTTTCAATCGTAAGAAAAAATTATATAATCCAGATTTTACTTATGTATATATATTTATATATCTAAACAATTATATTAATATGTCTAAAATTCAAGTTTTTCTTGATTCACATCTTAAAAATGATTATTAAAGGTATTCTTTTACAAAACCTATTAATTGAATGCAAATAAGTTTAAATTTAAACTTTAAAACTACAAAAAAGAACAAATACAATTGAAAATTAATTATCTAAAACATATTAATGCATATTTGGAGGATCATACGATCATACGATCCGATTCTACCGATTTCGATCCTACCCCTTCAACGATCCTACGTAGAATCCTAATCCTGATAACCTTGGTAACAAGTATTATGGACGGAAGAAGTATGTCCTTTGCTAGTGATTTGATCTTTTAATGATTTGGTTGGCTATATAACGGGCTAAAATTAGTGAAGACCATTTTAGATTGTGAATGATATTTTATTAGTGCATTGACGAATAATAGTTAATAATGAAGTAAAAATCATTAGAGATGGAGATATCTAAGACGTCACTATGGTATTATGTGTGTTTCGTTCATTCAAAGTTATGATCTTTTTGTTCAAGTGTTTATACTATGTTTTTCTTCATCATTCCACACCTTTGTCCGAGTACCATTAGTATGAAGTTTCAAGTAATTTTAGGATTTAAAAATGTACAAATACATGATGTACTTATATAAAGATGTGTTACGTATATAATGTTCTTTTTGTCATAAAGAGAACTCTATTAAAATGGGAAAATTCATATTAAAAATAAGTTAATTAAATTTATATATTTAGGAAAAATTGAAAGGATAAATAAGAATGAAGGGAGTAGTGTGTGGTATTTAGTTTATTTTATAAACTAAATCTAATTGATCAAATCAACCAACAAATCCAACCAAGAACCCTATATCCAACCCTATATCACTCCTCGTATCGACCCATCCATCTCGTTCCGTAAACGTTGGGATTTGGGTCGTTCTTTGGTTTGTTTGAGACTAACATAAGCAATTACTTTTGGTTTCATAAAATAAGTTTAGTCTTGTCTTAGTTTTGCTTGGAAGAGAAATAATAGGTTTGGAACTTCTCAAACCAAAATCAAATAGATTAAGTTAATTTTTTTCTAAATGAACACTAGTTTGGGAAATAAATTTTGGTGAAAACCATTTTTAAATTTTTTTTATTTTCCAACACTACTTAGGCAATTCATTCTTAGTTATGTCATGAATTCAATTCATATAAGTGTTACCTATTCCCTCGATCTACCTATTCAACAAAACAAGTTATACTTCTATCGTTCTTTTATTTTATTTGCTTTCTGCATAATTTTCAAAGCATCTACAAATACACAAAGAAGTACTTCTAGTACATAATAAATGTCTATATATGGTAGACGAATTTGATAAAATTTTAGATGAAAAATCATATACATTCTTTTACTTCATTTATTCCATGATACTTATTACACTTTGTTTTTTCACATGTTTTAGCATACTTGCTACATTACTATATAAGCATGTCATTAATTAGGCAACTTATAAGTTATCTTATTGAACCTTACGTTATTTACGTATATTTCTCTCATTTAACATTATTTTTCATTAAATTAGTTGTTTTTTTTTCATTTTGCATCATTTTGATTTTTAAACAATAGATTATTCTCTTCTAATTTTATCCACTCCGATCATTTATTTTCTCTATTAATTAATTATCAAATATTTAATTATTCCCTCTGTTCTTTTTTGTTTTTCATGTTTGCTTTTTGCATAATTTTCAAAACAAAGTTTAAACATTAATATCTTTAATTACGAATTCAAAAAATTGTATGATAATTAAGTATGTATTAAACTGAATTTAATGACATCTCACATGAATATATTATATCTTCTATATTATAGTAGTATCTCTCAAAATCCATAGTCAAGCTCGCTCCTCTTTCTTTAAAGTAGAATATTTTAAATGACAAGAACGCTGGAGAACAGAGGGAGTATTTGTTATTCGAGAGAGACAATTGAAGAATAGTAGTATCTAATCTCATACTTCATCCATTCTTTCTTACTTGCACCATAGTTGACTTTGACGCTATTCATCAAGCAAATTGACTTTTATATTGTCGATAATATATAAGTTAAAACATAGTTATATCACATATGACATCTTAATTGAATCATCTCGATTCAACATTTATTAATTTCTAATGTCCATAGTTTTAGAAAGTATATTTAAAAATATTAATTGAATTCGATCATTAAGGTGCGATGAAGCAAACGTTCAAGTTAATAAGAACAAAGAAAGTATTTATTAACTCTTACATTTTTATCATTATTTAATGACAATAATAATATTGTACTACTTTTCTTAATACCTATGTCAAGCCCATATGATTATCATACCGATCGAGGCACTATTGATTACTCATATGAAGTACTTCCTCCCTTGCTACATTAAACTTTTTTACGCAATTTAATATACTATTTTGTTTATATATTAAATTATACACATTTAAAAATTATCAAAATTTTATATTATGAAAGTATGCAATTAGACGATCCAAATAAGATCCCACTTAACTATATTCTTACTTACATATTAGCCACAATATATAAAATAAGCTTAAACATTAAATAGTGTCCAAAAACAAAATGTAGCAAGTATTATGTAACGGAGGAAGTAGCTTTTGAAAAATACAAAAATTCCTAATCAATAAACTTAATTTGTAAATAATTACAAAAAAAACAAAAAAAAATTAAAATAAACAAAATCCAAAAAAAATTAAAATAACAAAACTCTCATCCTATCATAGCAAAAGAACTGAATAATTTATTAATTTCATAAATAACTATTTTTTATTAAGACGTTGTCGTAAAAATAAACCCCAAAATGAAAAGACATAATGAAGTTTAAGAAGAGAGAGAAAACTAAGAGTAATTTGAAGAGTAATTAGAGAAAATTCAGAATTAAAAAGAAAGAGTAAATTAATTTGGCAGAGGGAGAGAGAGAAAAAGTTAAGGGTTTCTTTTTGTTGGGAAGATGGCCATGGCGGCGTTGCAGACCTGTTAAATTCTGTCATTACATAAATATTACCACTTTTCTTTTACTTATTTCTATTTCATCTAATCTAATTAATCCCTCTCTCTTCCTTTCATTTCTCTCTTTCTTCTTAATGTTTCCTCATTACTACTTCTCTTCTTTCCTTTTCTTCTCCACAAATAATTCTCTTCTTCTTTTTGTATTTTCCTTTGTTATTTTTTTACACCCACAAACAAACAAAATTATTGTTATTTTTTTTATTTTTTTATTTTTTAGGGTTGCGTAAACTAAAAACAAATTAAAATTACCCATTTCATCCTTATCCTCCTTGAATCTAAAAACCCTTGTTTGATTTCATTTTCTATAAAACACCCATAAAAAGAAAGACCCCAAAATTGAAAGGGTATGGATCAGTTTTCCTTCCCAAAATCATGGCAGGTTTTTTCTCTTTAGGTAATAATTCAATTCACAACAAAACCTCCATAAACTCATACTTATGGCATTATTATCATCATCTTCAACTTCATCACCAACATTCAATCTCAGCCGTTGATTCACAAGATCATGAAATCACAAGATCTGAAGATAACAACAATAGTAATCCAAAGATTAATAATAATTTAATGATGATGAGAATGAGTAGTAGTGGGAGTGGGAGTGGGAGTGGGAGTGGAGGAAGTATAAGTTGTCAAGATTGTGGAAACCAAGCAAAGAAAGATTGTATTTACATGAGATGTAGAACATGTTGTAAAAGTCAAGGGTTTGACTGTGCTACTCATGTGAAGAGCACGTGGGTCCCAGCTTCTGTTCGCCGGGAACGTCACCAGAAGCTTCTTCAGGGTAATATTCCGGCTGATCATCAGCAAGAACAACAAATGTTAGGGATACATTCTAAGAGGAGGAGGGATAATAATAATAATAATAATAATAATAATAGTAATAATAATAATAATAATAATCCTTCTTCTTCCTCTTTGGTTTGCACTCAATTGCCTCTAACTACTACTAATATTTCCTCCTTTTCAGGTATCAATCAAATTCTAAACCTAGTTGACCAATTAGTCTTTGGAAGATTTTTTTACACCGAATTTGCGAATTACAATCTTAAAGTATCAATTACTTCAGACCAAAACACATAATCCGACTGTTTTAGTGGTCGATATTTTTGGCCTGAAGCTGTAAACTATGATACTTTGATGCGGTAATTGCAAAAAAATAAATAAATTATAAATTATGATACTTTAATGGTTGTAAACTAATTCGCAATTTGTAAGTAACAAATTATTATTCTTTAAATTGTCGGTAATTCTTGATTTCTTTTAGGCAACAACCGTTAAGGCTAGAAGTCTGGATCAAACGCTTATTTTTCTGATGTTTCAGATGCTAATTCTTATGATTAGATACAATATATTATTCCACCACGCATTACTAAGTCGAGAAAGTCTAAGTAAATAAGGAGATTTGTTATTTTAATTTATTTTTTTATTTTTATTATTTTAATATAGTGATTTTAATATTTCATTATAATCTAACAAAAAATCATGAATCTTTGGGGGACATTGTCTATATCATAATATTTCTATTATTCAAATGAGGAAAATATGAGATTCAACCCTAGAAACTGATATCAAAACAACTCAACCAACAATTTGGGTGTAGAAGTTGGAAAATATTCTTTCTTTATTTTTCTTTCCGTTTGATATATCTTCAATTTTTGGTGAGATTTATGGTTAATATTTTTGACAAATTGATTGACAAGAAAGAATAGGTAGTGAGCTTTTGCCCAATCTTTCCTCTTTGTGTGTGTTTTTCTGTTTGACAGCTGAATGATTATGAAATTTGTGATTGTTATTTTCACTTATATTACTCACTTTATTTATCATTCAAGTTTACTTCGAGTGGTATCTTGTTTTTAATTATGTTTAATTTTTATTATTTTTTTGCTTTAATTTCCACAAATATATGCTAAAAAGTCAAAGATTAGCATAAACTATGATTATGCTAATTGTTAATACAATAAAATAATAAAAATTTTGTCAAGTTAAAACCTAACCTGTAAAAAGTAGTTGTTGATTTGGAAAGTGGTAATTTGATTACACAGGAGGTATGGAAGTAGGGAATTTTCCGGCGGAAGTTAATTATCCGGCGACATTCCGGTGCGTAAAGGTGAGCTCAATGGACGACAATGAAGAGGAGTATGCATATCAGACGGCTGTGAACATAGGAGGGCATGTGTTTAAAGGGATTTTGTATGATCAAGGCCCTGATCATCCTAATCAACAAGTTGGAACTTCTAGTCCTACTTATGCTCTTGGAGGTGGAGGAGGAGAAAGCTCCACCATGGGGCCCACTACATCCATGGGTGGGCCCGCTCCGGCCATGCCTACATCATCTTCTCAAAATGTTGGGTATTTGGACCCGTCTTACTACCCGCTTCCACTCAATGCTTACTTGCCTCCCGGTACGCCATTCTTCCCAAATCCAAGGCCTTAAACATTGCTGATAATAGATTATATAACATATCATGAAACTATAACGACTATCAACTTAAGCTTTTGATCTCTGAGATGGTATCAACTGCTATTAATTTAATTGAAATTGTTATAGGGTGCAAAAGGAATTGAATTGGTAGAGGGAATTAATATTGGGAAGTAGAATATTGCTAATATCATGTTGGGTTAATTATCATAATTGTTTGTTATTGTTGTTTAATGTTTTTTGTATCATGTTCATCATTTAGAATTTTGAAGAGGATTATTTTGTAGTTCATTGTTAATTTGTTATGAATAAGATGTAATGGTATTGTATTTTGTATACTATGAATATGATTTATAATTTATGAAATGTATCATTCTTGTCTTGTAATTGTTTGGTACAAAAGCTGATTAGCTAGGGAAGCAGGTTAGCTAGGAGGGCTGGGCTGCTACTCTGACTTGGTTAGTTGACAATGTTAGCTTTCTTTTTCTTGATCTTAGAGTCTCTTAAGTTGACTTCCATTAAAAGCATGTGATTTTCATGGATGCTATTTTCTGCATGTCAACTCCTATGGAGCATCAAGGTTTGATTTATTTATTGAGTACTACTTCGTCTTTTCGAGTTTGTCCCTTTGACTATTTTTGTACGAGTTTTTTTTTCAAATGGAGCAAATTCTATTGAACGGAGGAGAGGGTGTACCTTTCAACTTTGGTTGGATTGTGATATTGTATGCTCTTAATATCTTGGCTACTCTTTTTAAAAGCTATGCTACTTCGGATTTTTTATTTTGCTTTACGTATTCATGTCCTATCCTTGATGCTTAGACTTTGGTGTTATACTTAGACACTTCATTTTAGACGTAAAATTAAATATTTTGACGTCCTCGACACTTGGACACATTCTAGTATCCAATATATCAGTCTCCGAGCCTAAGTAACATAGCGTAAAAGAATGTTTCTTCTATGGTTGCATTGATATTGTATGCTATTTTGACTTGAGTTTCCTTGTTTTGCTTTAAATCTAAGTTCATGTTCTTTCGGCTTGATTTTTGTGAATGTTATCATACATATAACTTATTTTTTACTTGTATATTGAACTATTTGTTATCCCTAATAACCTAAGCTTATTTATCATCATTTCTTTTTTTAAAATATAAAACATAAAACATGTAGTTGCGTAAATAAATTTGTTCATCTATCTATAGAATGTGTGTTGATAGTCACTCCCCTTCCAGGATGAAATTTTATGTACCCTTATTCCAAAAATGGTTGTTCTCTTCAAAATCTATGATTTATATACTTTTTTTCTCATGAATGTTACATTTAACGTAAATACATAAACGACTTGAATCAAAGTAAATACAAATGAATATGAGAATATAATGTTATTTGTCAAATACTTTTACGAACACAAATATAAGAGACAAACATATTACTTTTGACCGAAATCGATACAAAATCCAGCCCGGCCCTTAACAATTTTCACGTCAAAAAGCATCAACAATAAGTGTTTGGGATACGAGTTGTTTTATTTTTAGTTTATTCATGGTATTATGCTTTTGAATATATTCCTCTTTTGGGGTTTACATTAAAAGAAATGAATATTATTATTATTTTTGGGCCAATAAAATTCTTGATTGGAAGGAATGAATAAATTGGAAAATGTTTTGTAATTGTTAATTGTTAAATGAATTGTTTATGGAAGATGGAAGGTCCTTTCTCCAGCTAACCCGTATGCCTGCCGGAAGGTTTTCTTGTTGAGTTGGAGAAAATAAAATCAACTTTGGGCGCTACAGCTTTTTGTCCCTGTCAATGCAGTGCCTTCAATGTTGTTTTTACTAACTTTTGTACTGCATGCCACATTTTCTCATCTTCATTTCATCATGTGCACATCCTTTTATGACTATGTAATCTCTATCAAAAAGGTAAAGATAATGATAATGGATATTTTCAGTATTATGCACAAGGCAGAGTTCGAATATGAGTATTTTTTTTATCTTCTTTTAATATTATTTATATGTTTTTATCTTTTTTTATAATTTTATCTGCATATTATAATATTTTTGTTTACCATCAGTCATCTGTATTTTCTTAAAAACATTACAATTTCTGTTTGATACTAAGAGACCAGAACCCATAACCTAACAACTCATGCTAGGTTCAATAGTTGAATTATTTTATGGACTTTCATACTCATTTATGAAGAGACATCGACTAGGAATGATAAGTGAGTAAAATTATATCGATTTTGCATTGAATTTAAGAGTGGCTGTGGATATAAATTTTGTGGGTTATGGATGAATAAGATCATGAAAAGACTTTATTGCCATGGTTACTGGGTAGTGATCATGAGATTTTACCTGCATTGGATCCCCCTTCCCGTCTCATATCCATTCAATCTGTCCCTTACCTAACTGTTCCATATATGCAATGTACTATTTTAAGATTTGTTTGGCAAATTAGCTTATTGCGTAATATTAGTTTATTTTGATATAAATAGAAGGTTGGATGATCAAATCTGCTAATATTAGTTTATATTGATACGATTAAGCTATTTTTGAATAAGCTGCCTATAGTAGTAGGTTTAAAAATCAACGGGTCAAATCACTCATTATAATTAGCTACCAGTTATCAGCTATTTGCCAAACATCTTTTTTATCAATTTTGTATATTTTAATAAAAATTTAAAGATATGATTTTTATCTACTTACATTGAATAGTTTAAATAAAATTAGATATAAAATTTAATTGGTAGAATTATGATTACCCATGGGTATACCTAGTTGATCATAATGGATGCAGATTTGTTTGAATGTATATCCAAGTGGAAAGGTGCGAGGATAATAAGTTTGCCATGGATGGTGGGCAGTGGTGAGTAGCCGTATGGGAGGACTTATCTTAGACGCTCACCCATTTTACCGTCCCTTAATTATCGATCTTATCTTTTGAGGTAGAACTAAAATTTTACTAGTATTATAATAAACTTTTTTTATTTCATTTTACGAGTTTTATCCTTTTAATTTTGCTTATATACTTTTTGATTAGTCATATTGAATTTGTCTCTAATATATATGTTAATATTGTTGGCTATAACATAGATTATAACCATTATTTTTACTTAAAAATGTTTTTATGTTTGGAGAGGTTTGGCCATCAACAATACCTCCAAAACCCTTTACTTTTCCTTCTTTTAAAATTCTTTATAATTTTAGAAAATCGTGATTATATATGCTATTATAATTCATTTCTAAAAATATCGTTGGTAGCAAGTCCTCTTTGGTGAACATTAATTTCCTTATTCTATTCTCCTTGACTTTCTAGATCATTGCATTTCTCTTTAGGAACCAAGAATTTAGAGATAAACTAGTGGTTGGCCTTATTTCTGTAAAAATACACGAAAATATATTAAGGTTGTTTGGATATGTAAAGAGAAAAACTTTCGACGCACTGTGAGAAGTGTCGAAAGCATTATAGTAGAGAGTAAGAAGTCAAGGAATAAGAAGTCAAGGAAAACCTAGGAGAATTTGGCATGAGCAAATAAAAGTTGATTTGCATGAGTTAAACCTTTCTGAGTACCTAACTAGGGATAGGGATAGTTGGAGGCGCCATATTCAAGATTTAGTCTGCTTTTTCTATATTATTATTGGTGTTAGAGTTATTGGTGTTCTTGTTCTTTTGCTTTTTCCCGTTTCTATACTATTATTAGTATTAGTGTTTTTAAGTTTATAATTGTTTTTACATATTTATTTTATCTATATGCGTTTTATTTATATCTTACGTGGCAGGAACGTATCGTAATCTTTATCGAGTCGAGGGATTTCTTTTAGCCGCACTGTTCTTTATGGGTATGAGTTGTCTTTCTTCCCTCTTTAGACCTTGTCCATAGTTTTCTATGTGCGGAATTCTGGATAGGATGATGATGCATTTCTTCTTTAACTGAAGTCCAACAACAACCCTATTAAGACCTAACTTCTTTACCACGAGTCCAATATTTTTCCTCTCTTATTGCAAAAGTCCAACTGCTTTAATAATCTTCCTCCCAATAATTATTTCAAAGAAACATTCTAGACAAATAATTCTTTCAGATTGAGTTTAATATCCTTTTTCTCATAGCATTTGCTCTAAGTACGATAGTGAAATAACCTAAAAAGTGATAAAAGTGGGTAAAAAGTACATGTGAACAGGATTTAGGGAGGAAAAGACGGTGGCAACTCATACCTATAATATAGGGTGTGGCCAATAGGACTCCTCCGACTCGAAAGAGATGAAAAGACGATATAATTTAAATTTGTAGATTAGAATTAGAGATGGTGTGAGCGACGACTAAAAATAGAAGTGTAGCAAATTCTATAATACAAAAGAAAAAAAAATGTAAAAAAGCCCTTGGGTCGATGTACAAGTTCTTAAACTTCATTTTGACGTGCAATTAATTGTAGCCTTGTAGGGTATTTGCTATGAACAAATAATGTACAAGTTTATGTGATAGATTATACTCCCTCCGCCCCTTTCTTATTGTCCATTTTTTAATGGGCACGCAAATTAAGAAAAATGGTAGTGGAGTATTTTAAGTGATCATAATAATTGTAAAGGTGGTAGTTGGGGTATTTAAGTATTTTTATAATAATTGAAAAGGTGGTAGGTGGGTATTTTAAATAATATAAATTGGGGTAATTGAGGGTATTTAGGTAAAACAATTTTGCCAAAAATAGAAAGTGGACAATTAGAGTGAATTAACCAAATAAGGAAAGTGGACAATATAAAAGAAACGGAGGGAGTATAACATATTCTTAAACTTTAACCACTAGTAATTGTTTTTGGTTAAGTTGGTTTCTTAAAATAGTATCAAAAGTCAATAAGATAAAACAAGTTAAAACTTTAAATCTCATTCACCCTTCGCTTAGTGTAAGGGCGGGCTATATACGTTACAACTTTTAAGCCAAATACTTTTCATTGGAAGGGCATTTAAAGTACGTAACATATTATAAAACTTCAACCATTAAATGAATGGATTTTTTCTCTATTAAGCTTTCATAAGGACTAGAGCTATTCATGGGCGGGCTGCCCGCTAGGCTCAACCCACTCGGCTCGAAAAACGGGCGGGCATGGACAAGTCCTTTAAAAAAATTTAAAGTTTGGACGGGTAATATCGGCCCGCCTTGGTAAATGGGCGGGTAGTGACCCCTAAAAATGCCCTCGCGTATACCTCCTCGTCCGCTAATTTTAATATATTAGTTTTTATATAATTAATTTTATTGCTGTGAAACTAGTCATCTCATGTTGGGTACTACTAGTCTACTACATACCTAACTTTAGTAATTAGAGTCAATATCCATTTTAATAATTCTTTTTATATTATGATTGGTGAGGTATATTTTTTGATTTCGTACTCCGTAGTAAGACAAATTGATGATGAAATTTTTTGTAGGATTATCCAACATGATTTTTACATTCATGTAATTTGAGTACTTTGAGACTTTTTATCTATTTTGAGTATTTTGAACAATGTATTGTATTTTAATTGTTCTTAAAACCTAACGTTATGATTTGTATTATATTTTTAATTTGTATATTATATATATAAATACCCGCATACTTGCGGGTCCCGTCCGCTTTAAAATGGGTGGATAGCGACAAAAAAATATGTCAGCAAATGCGGGTGGACTTTTGAATATTTGAGCCCGTGGGTAGATTCTTTAGGTATTACCCGATCCGTTACCCGCCCTAGTTCACCCATACATCTCTATTAAGGATTATTTCTTTGCCTTGAAACAACATTCCTTGCCTTTGATTTTTAACTAAATCAATATTGCAATTTTGGCTTATAACCTCTCATAGAGCCCATAAATATTTTTCATTAAAATTTTAAATCAGGAAAACCGTCATTTGAGATGGTTGTATGCTCTTAGTGTTTGTTTTCTTTTTTCTCAAAATTATAGGTTGAATTAAACCGTCAGCTCAAGTAGCGGTTTGCTAAAAAAATTATATCAAACTGTCATTTGAGATAGATGCTTGGTCTAAAGTATAAATAAAAAATATTTTGTTTACCGTCCTACGTGAATTGTTCCATGGAAAATAAGTTTTCCGTGAACATAGAGCAGGAAATATGTTCGCAAAAGACATTATTGAGGGTAAAGATTCTATGCTATAAAAGTAATAAATTTGTCGAATAACCGTTATTGTTCGGGACTTTCCATTATGTAAAAATGCATCAAAATCATCCTTGTTCTCAAAATCATTTCCTAATCCTACCTTTTTATTGTTCCAAAGAAAAGGTCCATGCCTATTCCCCAGGGAAAAAGTTTGTTAATGTAGATTGCTTTGTACTAATTAATCAAAAGGAAAAAGAAATATGAAGCTGCTTTTAATGTAGCCTAGTAGATAATAATATTGGTTCAGGACAATGCAAAAGTTGCAAAGGTTTTTGAGACACAAACCAAAGATAACCTGTCTATTTGCAAAGGTTTGGGACTTTTATGAAGATTTTAAGGTGTGCAATTTGGAAAATTGACAACCAAAAATGTGGCCTCTTGGTTCTTTTTAATTCTATGGCTTTTTCAACCCAACTTAATTCGATTAAAATTTTTTCGGCCAGCTTAAGACGAGTTAAGAAAAGGGTTAGTGAGACTCAAACTCAGACTTCTCCTAAGAAAATAGGTACATGTATATTTCAACTGAGTTGAGATTCGATTGTCTATTTGATTCTATGTAAATTATTTTAGTCATGTCTATGGGTTGTTTTCAATTCTATGGATGTTTTCAAGTCCGTTATCATTTTTTAGTCTTGTGCTCCATATCTCACTTTTGAGTACATATAAAATGAGTACTATTCTAGTATGAGATGATCTCACTCTAGGACGTGCCTTATAAATGGGTTGAAATGTTGAACAATTCAGCTAATACAAATTATTAATATATAGATTTTTATTTACGGGTTATCTCATTGAAACATAATCTTTCACAAGAATAACTTTAAAATTATCTATATGTAACCTTTGTAATAACTTGGCCTTGAATTTTATTTAGTTTAGCTTCTGTATTCACAACCCCTTTGTTTGTTTTTTTTTTAAAGTTACATAGATTTTTGTTTACGGGTTATCTCATTGAATTTTATTTATTTTAGCTAATACAAATCATTAATATATAGATTTTTAACTTACGTAAACTTTTTATTTATGTGAAATTGCTATAAAGTTTGCTATTAATGGTTAACTAGAAATAACCTCGTTATTTGATTATAATTTGTTGTAACTGATAAGGGTAAACTTACATACATCTGACCACTAAATTGCTCCTTAAAATGGAGCGATTAAATGAGATTGGGATATTGAATATTATTGTTGTTTGTCAAAGGTTGTGCACATTGGATTTCGTCTAAGCTAACTCTTGAATATGTTTTTATACTTGGTTAATTAAAAATGGATCTTTAAAAAAAATTGATGAGAATTTCTATGACCTGCCCAATAAGCAAAATGAGTTAAGAGTTCAACATGAAGTTTCTAGTTGATAAGTATAATGCTTAATACATAGTGATATAGTCCTATTAGGTTCAACTGGTTAAAAGCTCTTACATAGTAATCCCTCCGTATTTTTTATTGTCCACTTTTCTTATTTGGTCAGTTCATCCAAATTGTCCACTTTCTATTTTTAGCAAAAAATTTTTTACCTAAATACCCCCAACTATCCCAACTTATATTATTTAAAATACCCCAACTACCACCTTTACAATTATTATAATCACTTAAATACCCCAACTACCACCTTTACAATTATTATAATCATTTAAAATACCTCAACTACCACTTTCTTAATATGCGTGCTCAACCCAAAGTGGACAATAATTTTAGGGTGAAGGGAGTATATAACAATCTCACCAAAAAACGTATCTTACATTTTTTAGAAAAATTAATATATAATCTATCTATTATGTATTATACGAATATTAGTTTTTTGTTTGAGGTAGTCTCACAGCATTGTTGAAAAAGTACCAACATAAAAAGTTTCAATCAATGCATGCATGTTATACATTCTACATATTCATTCAGAGTAAATATATGCATGTTAATTAATTATAAAAGGGTAGTAATTAATTAATATAATGATAAAAAAAATCATACCTTTAATACACAATAATGTTTGTTTTGATTTGGCTTATAGACTCAATTGCTTAAAAAAGCTTTCTCGTTTACCCAAATTGCCACTCTATTGCAAGTTGAATGAAGTTAATCATATATTCCCTATTGACACTCAATAAGGATGCATGCATTATATTTCTAAATATATGATCTAAAAAGAAAAAAAAATTGTGAAACAAGTTTGAAAGCTTACAAGTCATTCTAGAATAAGAATTGAATTACATCAAATGACTAAAAAAATTTTATGTTTTTGAGTGATATGGTGCTTTTTGCTAAGTGCACCTGGGCTTTTGTCAGCGAAGAATGAGAGAAAAAACTCGGCTAATTCTATGGGTAAATTACTCACTTCCTTTGTTTTCTAATGCTTTTCTCGCAATATACTATTTTGGAGAGAAAAATTTAATTAAAATATTTAAGACATTAATTCAAAAAAAATAAATTTTAGACATATAGATGATAATATATATTTATGTGAGATCTCGTTAGATTATTCATGATGCGTATTTAGAGATATTAAGGCTCAAATTTACTTTGAAAAACTACGCAAAAAATAAAAGAGAAGAACAATTCTTGAGATCTATTACTTCATCCGTTTCATTTTACTTGCAACACTTATCATTTTTGGAAGTTTTATATTACTTGCAACATTACTATTTTTGGCAAAAATAATCTTCTTATTTTATCCTCACTTTATTCCTACCCCACTATCACCATCAATGATACATTATTCCATGAATTATTTAATATACCCACAAGTCACAACCACTATCTACTTATAATAAAAAAAATATTTCTATCCCACATATCAATATCATTCATACATCATCCCTTCTTTTACCATACTGATTTAACGGCCTTAAAAAATGTGTCAAACTCAATGGTGCAACTAAAACGGAACAGAAAAAGCAGTAGTTAATAGTTTATCGGGTGGACACATGTACCGAAACTTAATAATGAATACTAGTAGCCGTAGGTAGTAGTGTTAGTACAAGAATAAAGTATTATTATATGGAAGTGGCTATAAAGGATGTCTACAAGAAGGAAGCAATAAGGCTTTGGTACCCCCAACAATCACGGGATGAGAGAGACACATTCAATTTGAGAAGGCCTAGGGTTTCTTTTGGGGATTAGGCCATGCAATTTTTTTTATTTTTTTAAATTATAATTATATAATATAATATTAAAATAGACGTGGGCATATATTTGGCATGCATTTTCAGGTCCCAGAATTCTATTTTTAAAATAAATAAATTTGGGGTACATCTAGGGTGAGCCCCGAATTATTGCATTGTTACTTTTTTATAAACACTTTATAAAAAGTCATTCAATTTTAGATTGGATTTTTAATGGGCTTTAAGATTTTATTAATAAAATTCAAATTTCATGGAGTACCAGATAGGGTTTTAGATATGTTTGATGCAAGATAAGTTGTCTCAAGTATTTTTGCACTTCTATGTACCTAATAATTTCTAAGGATTTAAGTTTTTCTTACCTTAATCACCAAGTTTTGTATGAGATTGACGAGTTCATATGGTCAATATGTTTCTTTAATTGTTCACTTGATAAAAGATATAAGTGATCAATTTAATATTATGAATTATCACTATAAAATATTAAGTGCTTACATTATAATTATATAATTTATCACTTTAACTCGATGAGTGTGTATTAGATCATACTAATAATATGATTTTACCGCGGAAATTTTTATAAATATAAAATAAGAGTACTATATATACTATTATGTGCCATTTGTGCAAAATATTCATTCAGATTATTGAGTTGATTTCAGGTCAAGTGATTTGAGTTGGTTCATAATCGGATTTTATGTTCATATTGATTTTTACATAATTATTAATTTATTTTTAAATCAAGTCAAATCGAGAAAATATCAAACCCTCTAGCTATTTTGAAAACTTCTAGTCATTTGATATTTTGATATAAAGAGTACTTCCTCCGTTCCATAATACTTCCTCCGTTCCATTTTACTTGCAACACTTACCGTTTTTGGAAGTTTCATATTACTTGCAACATTACTATTTTTGGCAAAAATAATCTACGTATTTTATCCTCACTTTATTCCTACCACATATCACCATCAATCATACATCATCCCATTAATTATTTAATACACCCACAAGTCACAACCACTATCTATTTATAATAAATTTTTTTTATTTCTACCCCACATATCACCATCAATCATACATCATTCTTACTTTTACCATATTAATTTGACAATTCTTAAATATTATGTCAAACCCAATGGTGCAACTAAAATGAAACGGAGGAAGTACTTGTTATTGATAGCGACATTTTCACACACAATAGTAGCAAGTATTATGAAACGAAGGAAGTATATTGCGAAGGAAGTATATTGTAAAAAGTTATCAAACTTTTGAAAGTTGTAAATACCAATAAATGATTAATACTTGAGGTAAGTTAGAATTAGGATAAAGGAAAAAGTGAAAGAGACTAGAGAGAGTTAAGGCCTTAAAATGTAACAGTTTGTGGGACAAATGGAAATAAATGCAGTACATAAAAACAAGAGAACATGTTATGTTAATCAATTAATTTGATTCAGAACATTTTCTACGATGGAATTCTGATCTGTAAGCTGCTGCTCTTCTTTCATTTCTTTCTGCTTAATGTCACAATTTTTATCAGATTACGTACACTTTCTTTTTTTGTTTTATTTTTGGACAAAAAGAACTTCATTTTTACTTTAAGCAAACTAAAACTGCTTTTATTTATATATATATATATATATATATATATATATATATATATATATATATATATATATATATACTTAGAATAAACCGTCAGATGCCAGGTTTTTAAATACGTTTATATCTTAATGAAATTTTAGACGAACGAACATTTTCGATTATTGATGTTTCATAGAAGAACATCTTCCATTTATGTTTAGTTGATCTATATTCACCCGCTGCAGGGTTAACTTTAAATTTTGCAAAAAATATGATTTTCCTAACACACATGATTTTGAATGAGTTAACATTGTAAATTTTACCATTGAAGCCATTATAGATGTTCTCTTTTCGTCCACCATGATTAAGTGAATAGATGTGGTCACATCTCTCTCTTTATACTCCCACATATGTATCATCATCATCATCATCATCATACCTAGTGTATCCCGTTCAAAGAAAACTATAATCAGGGTTTGGGGAGGGAGGAACGATGGCATGCTCATACCCATAAGGAGAGTGCGATCAAAGAGTCCCCCGGCTCGAGAACGGTCTTCTAGCAAGAGGAACCTGTAGTTGGCAAATAGAATAGAAGCACACACACAAAAACAAAGATAAGATAAAAGAAACAGGTAAAAAGCGACAAAAAGGCAAAGGATAAAGACGAACGAGGGGGTAAAGGGACAGCTTTACTAATCTAGGACTTGGATAAGGCGCCGCCAACTGGCCCTATCCCTGGTCAGGTCCTTGGAGAGGTGAAGTTCATGCATATCACTTTTGATTTGTTCCTCCCACGTTCTCTTAGCTCGTCCTCGACTTCTCTTACCCTGCACTATGATGCATTCGATCCTTCTTACTGGGGCGTCATGTGTCTTTCTCTTCACATGCCCAAACCATCTCAACCTGTTCTCCCACATCTTTGCGGAGATAGGTGCAACCCTTAAAGTCTCCCTGAACTCCTGGTTTCTTATCCTATCCAACATATGTATGATCGTTGCATTAATTTTTCATGTCCCCTTATCACTCTGTATTTCCCGAATGTAATTTAAGCTCACGGTTATAATTGAAAATATTATTCACCAACACTGAAGCTTGAGAAAAAAAAATGATATGAGCAAATAATTAAGTTGGTCAAATGGTGTATTTATATTTTAGTTCATGCTATTCTATTGAAAGACAATTTCTATTTTTGTCAACTTATAAAATTGACTGAATTGAAATTCCTTCAATTAATATTCATGCTATTAATATAAATCATAATTTTTTACTCATTCTAACAATCTTTTAATAATAATATACGTAATTTAAAAATATCAAAGTAAAATTAATATTAAAAATAAATAAGTATATAAATTTAAATTAAATAAGAGAAGTTAATTTTTTAAAAAGTTGATTTAAAATAAAAAATAAAGTTAAAAAAAATCACTTATGCTTCGTCCAAAGTAAAATATGAGTCAAATATGTCTTTTTCGATAAAAGCCATCGAAATTCGACTACTTGCTAAGTTTGATTTTTATAATAGTGATCTTCGGTAGATTCTAAAATAAACATTTACATACTAATTTTTTTTTACATACTTGCTATTTTTTACAAAAAGTGAGCGATTTTTTCACGCAAATTCAGATCAAGAAAATAACACCATAACACAAAAGTAGTTGGTAAACTTATCAAACTGGCAACTTCCAAGTTACAACCTTCTCCACAGAAGGAGAAAACCAAAATTTAGTAAATAATATTTTATGAATTTCAGCTTTAATATTTTATTTTTACGTTTGTTAAACTATTAAAGTTTATAATTTTCAGAAAAGTAATTCAGTAACTAGCACTTTTCCTTCCCATCTCTTGTTGCCAAAATTTATGTTGATAGTCGCTACTTATTTTCCACTTATAATTTAAACAAATATACAATATTTTCACTATTTACTTTATTTTCATTTCTGATATTTTTTAATCCACGTAAATATTCATTTCCTTATGTAAACATAAAAGCGAACAAATAAAATATTAATTAATTATCTAATTATGATAACAGTCCAATGGAAAATATTGAATATCTGCCCAAAGAGAAAATAATTCTATGCATTCCGTCCAAGTAGGACAGTACAATAGACATTTTTTAAAAACTTATTATAATATCACAGATTATTGTGAGAGACGGTCTTTTTGAGAGACCATCTCTAATTGGGTTGGTCTATTAGAAAAAATGTAGAGTAAAGATAGTCAATAAGCTTTAATGGATCGGGCCTGAGAAACGTCTCTCAGAAAGACGGTCTCTCAAGAGACTTGCTGTTATAATATAGAAGTATATTGCTAAGGCACATAGCGTTTTATAAAACAAATCTTCATGTGATTTAACAATTTGTGTTTAATATTATTCTGCTCTAAAAATAAAACGTAAATAAAATAAAATAATAAATACTTGACTTAGCTGTTTATCTGTATTTTATTTTGACCACAAAAAATTATTTGAAAAATGAACTACTAATTAATTAAGGGGTATAGCGGTTCATCAGGGATATTTCAATTAAAATTAAATAACTAAAAACATACTAAGATAGTGTCCGCGTGTAATATACAAATTTATTAAATTTTTCGACATAAATTACATTAATTGATATAAAGAATTACAACTAATAATAACACATTTGAAAATCAAATTAACACAAAAATATGTAAAAGTATTTTATAACAGTTTAAATGAAAAAAAAACTTTTTGTCATGAAAAATATAATCGATTTACATAAAAATAGTGACAATTTTAATCATATTAGAATTTATCATTGCATTTAAGTAAAAAAATTTATAAACAACAAAAAAATCATAATAAAAAAGATTTTATATATAATTGAAAAAAGAAATAATACATACACTACAACATAATTTGCTTTTAGTGGCATATATTTAGCGACATTTAATTTAAATGTCGCTATTTCAAATTTTCTATAGTGTATATAGAGTATTTAATGACATTTATTAGACCCTTTAGCAGCATATTTAAAAGTCACACTAAAGCTTTTAGCGACATAGGATCTAGTGACATTTCTCACAAATGTCACTATAGACTATAGTGACAATTACATATGCCACTAAAGACCACATTAAGTGTCGCTAAATCACTTTATGGTGGAACTAAAAATAAAAATCAATAATTATTACAATAAAAATATGAATCCGTGGCATTTTTTTAATGTCACTAAATCCAATGTCGCAAAAAGCTAAATTTGTTGTAGTGATATGATTTTCTAATTCATTAAATGACGCGAGTAATAAAGTTAAAAATAAAAAAGGTAGTCATAGAGATAGTGACATTATCATTGAGTTTTGGAGGAAAAATTTTTGTTGAAATTGTGACACATAAACAATTTTAAATAATGATGATGTCAACAATGTTTTGTTTTAGTAATAGTTATAGATAGATAGATAATAAATGTTGTTTAGGAGAACATACAACAATTGAAAAAAGAAATAAGCAATTATTATTGAGACATAAATAGTAGAGTCCATTCTGAATTTAGGAGAACATACGAAAACAATGTCATAATCTGAATCCCAACATATTGTTATTGAGTACTATATGAATTAATATATCAGTTTTAAAGGCTTTTCACTTGAATTTTGTTTTTATTTATTTCCCCCGTTTTATTTTAGTTGCACCATTGGGTTTGGCACAATATTTAAGAGATGTCAAATCAGTATGGTAAAAGTAGGAATGGTGTACGATTGATGGTGATATGTGGGGTAGAAATAAAAAAAATTATTATAAATAGATAGTGGTTGTGACTTGTGAGTATATTAATTAATTAATGGGATGATGTATGATTGATGGTGATATGTGGTAGGAATAAAGTGAGGATAAAATAAGTAGATTATTTTTGCCAAAAATATAGTAATGTTGCAAGTAATATGAAACTTCCAAAAACGGTAAGTGTTGCAAGTAAGATGGAACGGAGGAAGTATTTATCTTCCACAAATTGTTGTGAGAGATGGTCACTCCAAGAGACGCATTAGATATATGGATAAGATTTTCCAATTAATACAAATTAAAGCGAAAATAAGAGCGTCCATGCTTCTTGTTTTGAGGTCGTCTCTCAAAAGAATAGTTGTTTGTCTTTTTGTTGTGTTGGGACTTAGGACTTGGGTCTTGGAACTTGGGCCTTAGGACGTGGGCCATGGGACTTAGGAAGGAATAAGGATGATTTTGTTGGTTTAGCCCATGCTTGGTTATTGGGTTTAGATTCATATTTTTGTAAGCCCCCAACAAGCATTTACAATTTGTTATTTTTGTAGGCCTTGTCATCCTAAAGTCCAACAATTTTTATTTACTCCATTTTTAGTATTTGTTTTGTATAGAATAGACTGAGAGAAGCGAAATATTGGATGAAAATCGAACTTAGATTCTAACTGAGACGATGTCTGATTCAATTTTTCTAGTGTTTTCAACCTTTGGAAATGGCATAGATTATGCAAGCCTTGAAATATACTCGTACACCAAACACATAACTAAACCAACAAATTGAATGTTGAAAAATAATGTTTTGTTAAGGGATAGATTATGCAAGCCTTGAAATAGAATTTTTTTTTTTTTTTGAATAATGAAATAGAATTTGAACCATCATAAAAGATTTGTTTTAACGCAAAATTGATGGTCATTAAATAAATAATAGTTGTATCGGTAGAAAATCATAATGCGGAATTCGGTTAGGATTTAATCTGGTGATACTTGATTTGTATTATTTTATTAATGAGAGGAACACCTCTATTTATACATAATTTGACCATCTAATAAGGAAACAAAAATATTACGGAATATTAAAATTATGGAAACTAAATCAGAATAGTATAAAATATAAAATAAAATATTCTACTAATATTATTCTTTCCTACACTCCCCCTCAAGTTTGGTCTTGGTATCACCGAGACCGAACTTGTCAAAAAATATTTATCAATGTTTTTGAGCCAATTGCCTTGATTAAAAAATCTGCTAGTTAATCTTTTGATTTTGCAAAGGAAGTTTTGATTATTTCTTCTGCAATTTTTTCATAATTAACTTTCCAATTTTTGAATTTAGATAAAAGGTCAAGAAATAAATTGGGTTGGTTTATTTTGTTATTTGGGTCAAAGATTGAAATTTTAGGGTGTGGTCTTAATTGAGTTTTGGGTTTAGGTTTTATGGGTAGAGTAAGATTTTTCTTTTTTCTTTGTTTTGTAAGAAGGGATTTTTGAATGATAAATGAGTAGGGAATTATCGTGAGGGAAATTGGTAGGATTGATTTTTGTGGGTCATGGAGAAGGAGGTTACAAGTTTGTTTGATGGTTTTGGGTGGATTTGGTTCTTGTTCGTGTGTCCCTTTTTCTTTTGAAATTTGATTTTCATTTTTTTCTTTACTCTTCCTCTCGCCATTAGCTTGCATACTCAATTCTTTTACATTACTCCCCCTCGCGACCTCACGGTCGATGGTGTCGTTCTCGGGAGGTAGCGAAATTGACCTGTATAGAGTATGAATCCAAGTCCATAATTCATGGGCAGTAGTAGTAAATGAAATAACGAGGTCGATAATGTTGGAGTTAATACATGCAAGAATCCATGACATAACCCTGGATTTGATTGGTTTTGTTTTGATTTGGTTTTTGTTTGGATCAATTTTGTCCGATTATGATCAATGATAAAATACCGATAGAGTTTTTCCGTCTGGGAAAACCTTACGGCGTTGATACCATGATGAAAATCATAATGCGGAATTCGGTTAGGGTTTAATCTGGTGAATACTTGATTTGTATTATTTTATTAATGAGAGGAACACCTCTATTTATACATAATTTGACCATCTAATAAGAAAACAAAAATATTACGAAATATTAAAATTATGGAAACTAAATGAGAATAATATAAAATATAAAATAAAATATTCTACTAATATTATTCTTTCCTACCGTATCAAGGTATTGTTGCGCTGTTATATCATGTGTATCGAGATTTAATTAAGAGAAAACTGTAAAAAAATAAATTAATTTTCATAAATTCTTGTATCAGACGGTCTCACCGCAAAACATGACTCATACTTGAGTTAAATAGGTCAATAATAGAAACTTTTAGTTTACGGGCTACTTGTTTAAAGGTCGTCTCACCGTAAGACAGTCTCATACAAAACAGGCTGAAACTTTTACTAAATTTGTAGAAAATAAATTCATCTGTAGTTTATTTTCGAATAAACCTACCTATTCGATGTAATTGTTAAAAATAAATAAAAATATTGTTTATTTCTAATTTTTGAACTTACAAAGAAGATTTGAGGTTGGTTATAAATAACATATGAATTTATTGTTAGTAAATATACCTAACATATAGATTTTTCTAAAATTAAATATTAATTAAATTTATTTTCACAAATCGAGCAAAAATTAATTTATTTTTAATAATTTCTTTTATCAATGATTTAGGAGTAGAAGTTAATTGTACTTGGTGTTAGGTGATTGAAGAAAGTGAAATCTCACCCCCCAAGTCTATGTTACATATAAACAATGTTCTAATAAAAAATGGTAATTCATTCGATCATAAACAAATTCACCTATGAAAAAAATCAAATTCTAAACTTTGCTACTCGCCTAAATTACCACCAATAAATTCTAGGTGTTTTGACATATAGCATTTCAAGGAGGGAATGAGATTCTGGCTTAAAAAACAATTTAAGTTTTTGTTTGTTTAAGGGGAATATAAATAGAAAATGAGATTAAAATTTATGAAAAACCCTAAGCAAGTATTTTTCAATGTCTGTACTTAATTGTACTCACCAAGTAAAAATACTTATTATTTTAATACCAAAATCATGTTAAAATAGTGTTAATCAAATCTATACAAGAGTTTTTCCAAAAAAAAAAAAAAAAGAAAAAAAGAAAAAGAAAAATTATCGTGAGTTATACCAATTTTCACTAATTTTCCCATAATGATACCAACTTTTGATTAACTATGAATAACACCAACTTATAGAATGTTGTCTAGACTAATACTAACATTTGTTTAAAGTAGGCTATTTGACAAAAAACAAACAAAGGTAAATTAATACTTCCTCCGTTCCATAATACTTGCTACATTTAACTTTTTACGCAATCCAATGTACTATTTTGTTCATTTATATGTCGAATTATACACATTTAAAATTTATAAAAGTTTATATTATGAAAGTATGAGATTAGACGATTCAAACAAGATCCCACTTGACTATATTATTACTTACATATTAGCCGCAATATATAAAATAAGCTTAAACGATGAATAGTGCCCAAAAAAAAAATATAGCAAGTATTTCGGAACGGAGGAAGTCGTTCAATAAAAGTATCCGACGAGACGAATAAAACAAGATCCCACATGACTATATTTTTTTCTCGTTTAGTTTAATAGCTGCATGATGCAAAACACTATCAAATGATAAATAGTGTAAGAAAATAGAAATGGTGCAATTAGGAGAAAGTAGTTTACAATTGCGTCCATTTCGAAAGCCAAAACGACAGCGTCATGAAACCCTAACACAATATAGGTGATGCATACTATAAAACCAGAGATTGAGCAGAAAGAGAAAAAATGGAGGGTTTTGGAAGCGCAGAGATGTGATAAAGAAACGGCTTGAAGCAGCGAATCGAGTAAAGAAAAAATGACGATTGAGATAAGAGCGCATGGATTCTGAGGAATTAACAACAATTCTAATGATGAATTGATTTTAGTTTTCAATCTGAATTTCTAATTCTTTTCGTTGCTCGTCATTTCATCTTAATCTCACAAGTCTCAACGAATCAAACAAAATCATACTTCTACTTCTATATATATATATACATACATACTCCTTTCTGCTCCTCTCTCTCACTCTCGGAAGATCCATCTATGTCGCTTCCCCCTCCCGAACCTGATGATGATTTTGCCTTTGTGCTTCTGAAGGTTCTAATCTTAGAAGAATCATGAATACCTTTTTCTTCAATGTTTTTGAAAAATAAATGGGGTTTTCTGGATGGGTGATTTTGAAATTTCATTTATGCTATTATTGATTTTTAATGTTTTTTTTTTAATTTTTTGGTTGTTTTTTTATTTGAAGTGAGATTCTGCATTTCTTGGTTGAAAGTAAAATTATTATTAAATTAAATTGGGGATTTTAATTTGATGCATGTTGGGTGAATATTGAATAATCATTGGTTACTAGCGATGTTTTGGTTAATGATGCAGTGATTTTGGGAATGTAAAATAAATTCCTTTGAATCTGGGTAATGTTGGATTGTTTGATCATTTGATCAATGATCTAATTTATTTCTACATTGACTAAAGCTGAAAGAGGACATTGGAGTGATATTAATGAGAAAAATTTAAAAGATGATGATAATATTTTCTTAATTTATTACTCATATTTAATAATAAAAGTAATTAATACTTAGATAATTTTAAACTATTTAAAATTAATAAAATTAATTTATATCTTTGCATAATGCTCCAAATCCAATTCTTTTGTGATCGTTACATCTTTAAATTTTTGCACAAGTAAACATTGGGTTTAAGGCGTACAAAGATAGTCAACAAACAATTAATTAATATAGATTTTATGTGGACAAATATTGTGATACTAAAATTAGGGAAAGCTAAAAATAAAGACAAATATGTGATATTAAAATTTGGAAAATAAATGATGATAATATCATATATTTCAGTGGTGTAAATTTATAATAAAAATTAGATTTAATACTTATAAAATTCAAAATTTATAATATAATGATTTAAAATTAATTTATATTACTTCAAACCTCAATACTTTTGTGAGCCATACATCATTATAAATTTGCAATAATGAACATAGTTGGAGGCTCATAAAGAAAGTCAATGATAAATTAATGTGAAAATTACGTAAAATAATTTAACTTTTTATTGATTTTTCTATAATTATAAGTAGGCATTTAGTATACTTAAGTAGGCATTAAAGGTAATTGAAGTAGGTATTAAGAATAACTGAAGTAAGCAATAAATAATTTCTAAAGAGACCGTTCTTACAATAAATTTGTAAACTATTCATAAAAGACTAATTATTTTTCAATATTTCACATTTCACAATTATGTATTCTGATTTCACAAATTCTTGTGAGAGACGGCCTCTTTGAGAGACCATCTATAATTAGGTCGACCCATTGAGAAAATGTAGAGTAAAAATAGGCATTAAGCTACTATGGACTGAGCCTGAGATGCAATCTTCAAAAAAAACAGGTTTCTCAGAAGAATAACTCTTCTAATTTAATTTCATTAGTATTGATGATCGTCTTATTTTTTTTTGAAGGTAGCATTATTTTAAGATAGCATTATTAGCTAGATTTTTATCTAACCTCCCCTTCCTTCAACCTACTCTCTAATTCAAAAAAAAAATTTTTATTTCATTAGAATCCCATTAGGTAAATATATTTTTACATTCTTTAGATGTCTTCACACAAGTAAATACAAAGGGTAACAAAAAAAGGAAGTAATTTTATAGTACCATCTATGTTTAGTAAGGTTGGTGTAACGAATTCCCTCTTCCCTATTATCATGGATCTTTTGAGACATTTTCTCTATCTCTGAATTGTGCATGCATCAAGCTCCATTGAAACAAATTACCTCATATTTCTTTTCCATTTTCCAGAAACCAATAATAAATCAGTTGAATGCATTTACTAAGAACTTGTAAATTGTAAAATTAATCTAATCTTTCCTCAAAAAATGGCTTTCGGAAGGACGCGAAATGCTAAGAGATCATCTTCCTCGAATTCATATGTCTCGACCATTACAACTGTATTCTTTATAACCCTATTTGTTTTAGGTGTATGGATGCTTACCTCTGATAATGCAGTTTCTCCGAAGGCTACAACTCGAGCTTCTACCACTATTATGTCTGATGGGAAAGGGAACTCGGGCTCATTTGATGATAATCCCGGAGATCTACCAGAAGATGCATTAAAAACAGATGAGAAGTATCAAGGAGATAAAAATAAGTTAGATCAAGGTAGTGCTAAGGATTTCTCTAAGGAATCTAATGTAGGAGCGTCCTACGATCATAATAAGGGGGGAAATGAACCTAAAATTGACGAAAATGCGCAGACTCTGGGTGACAAAGAGTCCGCTGAAGAACATGAAAAGCAAAATGAACGCCAAATACAAGTCTCAGAAGAGAGTACACTCACCGAGAAGCAGAACATTCAACAAAGCATTACGCAGGATCAAGACGATAAGAAAGGTACACTACCGGATCAGGTAGATGAAAGAAGAGACGGTGATCAAAGCAAGGAAGATGCAACACAAAAATATGATAGTCAACAACTTAACCAGCAACAACTTTTGGAGGACCAACAACAACAAGAACAGGAAAAAGAACAACAAAAGGCTAAAAACCAACAAAAATCGGAAGATCATCAACAAGATCCGGAGCATTTACAACAAAAGGATATCAACCAACAACAGGCTGCAGAGGAACAGGAGCAGCAACCACAGGATGAGAAACCAATCACATTTAGTGATGAAACGAAGAATGGTCCATTAAAACAAGATAGCACGGAAGATTCAGCGATAAAACAGGAAAGAGAGGACACAAACCAGCAAGAGAAACCAATGGACGGGCAGCAAGAAGAAGAAGCAGGTAAGCAGACAGATCCCGAGCAGAACGCAAAAAGTACTCAGACAAGCAAACAGGAAACAATGGGATCAACTAAAGAGAAATCAACAGGGTCACATTCACTCCCTACATCAGGGATTCCAAAAGAGTCCAATGAATCAAAAAGGTCTTGGTCGACTCAGGCAGCTCACTCCAATGATGAGAAGCAAAGACAGAAGGAGACTGTAAAGGGACAAGATGAGGAGAAACTATATGGGTACACATGGAAGCTTTGTAATGCGACAGCAGGTGCAGACTATATACCTTGTTTGGACAATGAGAAAGCGTTGAAAAAATTGCGTACTACCAAACATTTCGAGCATCGTGAGAGGCATTGCCCTGAGGATCCCCCAACTTGCCTTGTCCCAGCTCCTCAAGGCTATAAGAAACCTGTCCAATGGCCACAAAGCAGGGACAAAGTGAGATTTTATTTACAACTACTACCACCTATCAAGTAACTTCAATCTGCTATACATGTTTGTTTCAAGTCTACACATTGATTATTAGCATGATATTTGTTACCTCATCAGCCACAAATTCATATTCTTGTCATAATTTAACATATAGGTGAGAGTTTTACTATAGTCTGGGAATGATTAAACTCTGACTGATTTGTGCGGTTTGGCAGATTTGGTTTCACAATGTACCCCACCCAGAATTAGCACAGGTGAAAGGCCATCAGAACTGGGTGAAAGTTACAGGGGAGTTCTTAACTTTCCCCGGAGGTGGAACGCAATTTATACATGGTGCTCTCCATTATATTGATTTCCTTGAAAAGGTGAGTCTCTTTGCATTACTAGCATGTATGAAAGGATCAGGGAAATGAGAGAGAGAGATAATCAGATACAGATCGGCTAAGTTTCATTTACAAATACTTTGAATCAGCTGGAACCTATGTTACTTGGACTTGGGTATTGATGTTGGATATTGATACGTGTCCTAGTGTCGGATACATCTAAATTTTCAATGTTACGCTTAAAATGAAGTGTCTAAGTGCCATACCAATGTCTGAGCATTAAGGATCGGACACGGATACGTGAAGCAAAGTGAAGTGTCCGAGTAACAAAGGCTGAAACTGGTTTTGTCTCACCATATCTTGATCACTACAACTGCTGAAAAACATAAAACAATTTTCAGCTGATCATAAAAAGAAAATGGGCCAACTATTACCCTTTTTTTAAGATCCACATAAATTGAACATAATAAGTAGAGATGCTCTGCAGTATGAAGCTGGATTACTGATGCTACTCTTATTTGATAACAGACAGTTCCAGGAATTAAATGGGGCAAGCACACAAGAGTCATATTAGATGTTGGATGTGGTGTTGCAAGCTTTGGAGGCTTTCTTTTTGAGAGGGATGTACTTACCATGTCATTTGCGCCTAAAGATGAACACCAAGCTCAGGTCCAGTTTGCTTTGGAGAGAGGTATACCTGCAATATCAGCTGTGATGGGTTCTCAGAGGCTCCCATTCCCTAGCAGAGTGTTTGATGCTGTGCATTGTGCTCGTTGTAGGGTTCCTTGGCATGCCGAAGGTTAGTACCAACATTATATGCAGGCTAAGACGGGAAGGGGGGCCTCTACTGTTTAACATAACAAAAAAAAAAAAGAGGGCACTAGAAACAAATTAACTAATTCTTACTGGAATACCCTGGTATCAGAACACAAATTTTTTAAAAACGTTTTTCTTGGAATCTCCATGAAGGTGGTAGACTTCTACTCGAACTTAACAGAGTACTAAGACCTGGAGGCCATTTTATTTGGTCAGCTACACCTGTTTACCAAAAGCTTGAAGAAGATGTAGAGATATGGGAAGGTACGTACAATCTCAATACTTCCAATTTTTTAACTACCATGAACTCATTACCAACTATCAACCTTGGTCCATGAAGCACATATATTTTCAAGAAACTTACAAATATAGTTCTGTTTTTTGAAGCCATGACTGCATTGACTAAATCAATGTGCTGGAGACTTGAGAAGAAAGAGAAAGATGCTCTAAATAAGGTTGGAGTTGCCATATTCCGCAAACCAACAAACAACCAATGCTATGACCAAAGAAAGGAAAATAAGCCTCCAATGTGTAAAAGTGATGATGATCCTGACGCAGCATGGTTACTTTCCCCCCACTTCCAATTTTTTCTTAAAACAGTGGTAAAACACATATCTAAAAGTTTTTTATGACAGGTATGTCCCACTGCAAGCATGCATGCATCGAGTGCCAACTGATGCATCAGCAAGGGGAGGAAAATGGCCAATTAGGTGGGCTAAAAGGTTGGAGACTCCGCCATATTGGTTGAACAAAACTCAGATGGGAATATATGGAAAACCAGCACCTGATGATTTTGAAAAAGACTATGAGCACTGGCAAGATGTGGTGAACAAGTCATATTTCAATGGACTAGGCATCAGTTGGGAAAATGTACGCAATGTTATGGACATGAGAGCTGTTTATGGAGGGTAAGGATCCATTTACTCTGTTTTATGTTTCAAAAAATCTGTTTGGAAAAAGTCAGATGAAAATTTTACTAACCTTACCTATCCAGATTTGCAGCAGCATTAAGAGACCGTAAAATCTGGGTCCTTAATGTTGTCAATGTAAATGCTCCAGACACACTTCCTATAATCTACGAAAGAGGCCTCTTCGGGATCTACCATGACTGGTGTGAATCTTTCAGCACATACCCACGAAGCTACGACCTTCTGCATGCTGATCATCTTTTCTCAAAACTGAAAGGAAGGTGAAATTCGATTGCCCAACACATATTCAAGATTAAGCATTTAAATAATAGAAAAACATAATTTAAGTGTAATTTTCTTTACAGGTGCAAACTTATGCCAGTGATGGCAGAAGTAGACAGAATAGTCAGACCTGGAGGAAAATTGATTGTTCGCGACGAGTCCAGCGCAATTGGAGAAGTTGAAAACCTGCTAAAATCACTGCACTGGGAGGTTCATTTAACTTTCTCCAAAGATCACGAAGGAATACTCAGTGCAACCAAATCTAACTGGCGACCAACAAATGAATCTTCATGATACCTCATCTAGTAGCTTGCAGGAGGAAAATTACTTTCATGCCTTTAGAATTAAGTAGGAATGAAACTCCACGTCACAAAACAACTCAGTAGCCGTATAACCATACTCAAACATAGATCACAAGGAAGAAACTACGGATATGGAATACAATGGTGTTATTTGATGAAATAGTAACAAATCAAAATCCTTTTTGACAGCACAAGTTTGTTGCATAAGAAATTGAATCATCTTAGTACTCCATCATCTTGGTGTTCCAGTAAAGTTTCACTCATGGTTTCGTACAACATCAGCCAAAAATCTAAACATGTGTATGAGAAGCTGCCTGTCAGTTTAGCCTTCTAAAACATTCAATGTTCAGTAGTTACAAACATGTTTAAAAGAATGTGTGATTTGAGCATATGTTTCTCGGTTACAAATAAGTTCAACTTCCTTTTGCATACACGCAACTCCAAAATTGAGTACACTATCATTTCCTAGGCACATATATGGAGGAGAGTTAATTACAATGTTTAAACACAATAAAAACTGCACACAATTATTTGACACACGGAGAATGGGGCAAAAAGTTCATGAACATAACATGATGTGATTTACAACCATATCATTGTCCTTACTAGTTAAAAACAATCCATAACCTACACTAATCTCCAGAACATCACAGTTGATTTTTCAACAGTTTAATTGGAGTATGTATGTATGATCAGCCATCAACTAATCGAGAGATGTGTCTGCAATTGTCCGCTCAAGACTGCACTCTGTAGATCTGAATTCAAAACGAACAACATCATGCATTTAATAGAAACTAAAACTTGAAGAAGAGGCAAAAAAATGAATACATGTCACTATATATGAGAGTTTTCCATGAAATCAAAGAATACACACCATCTGAACCTCCAATATGCTTTCCATTCACAAAAACTTGAGGCACTGTACGTCGACCGACCAGTTCAAGAAGAATATCTTGAATTTCAGAACCATCATCTGAATGGGTGATCATGAACTAATTAACAAATTTGAAATAACTAACCATATAATGACATGAACGAAAGAATGGTCATCAGATACCTCGAAGGTCAAGCTCCACGACATATGGATGTTCATTCAGTTGTTTAAATATACGCTTTGCACGCAAAGAGTATCTGGTAAAAGAATTAACAAAGACGTCAATAATCACCAATGATCCTTTGTGCTTTTTAAAATAGCAGACAACTTTAACCACAGTTGAAACTCCCTCTTTAACAAAACATATGACACTGTACATTCCAAAAAGATGCAAATAATAGCTAAAAGGCAAGTTTTATCGAACGACCATTACACCGGCGCTACTGTAAGGCAAAATGTTAAAATTTTATAAAGCATCATAGTCACAAGATGTAAGTAGCGGAAATATGGATGCTTCGATGGATAATTGAACATACATCGAGCAAAAGAATTCGAAACGAAGATATAAAAACAAGTTTAGGAGCTGCAAATATTGAGGAAAAGATAATAGACAATGGTTTCAAATGGTTTGGGCAGTATCAACGAACCAGTAAAGAAGATAAAAAAAAGTTGGGACACGATGGAATTATAAAAAAGGTAGAGAAAGACCACAAATTGGAGGACATGAGTGAAAAAGGGCATGAAGAATCTAGATAAATAGATTGAGATGGTTGAAAAACAAAATGACTAGAGAAGAATAATCATGTGGAAGACCGTTAGAATGACATATTGCTTTATGTAGTCAACCCCAATCTTTTGGGATTAAGGCTCAAGCAACCATGTTGTTGTTAAAACTAACAAAATGGCCATATATGAGCCAACGATAATTCAGAAGCACCTACAATCTAAAAGGTTATTTTCGATCAATGCATTTGCAGTGACTTGAGCTCATTAAGGAGTGACATTCTAAACATACCAAGTCATCATCCAATGTTATTAAACGGCTTCTACGGTTCTACCTAGGCATATATTTGGGTTCATGTACGCAACCTTAACCAGTTAGTGATGACAAAGAAGTAGTTTTCGATTGATCCTTGGTAGTGAACTAGCAAACGTCACCAACAATTTCAAATTAATAAGTGCTCATGATATAATAGCTATTTGCTATTATATATATCCCATTGTAGTCAGAGACTAAAAAACTGTAAATTATCGGCCCTATCAAAAATATGGACATTCCAACAAATAGTAAGAGTCGTATTAACATAAATTCCTCAAACCATATGGTAAAACACTACAAATTTATCATCAAGAAAGGTTACTGATTTAAGGCTTGTTCTCCCTCCTAATAAACATTTATTGAACTTGTTAGAATTTATTCAGTATTGAAGAGCCGAAAATGCCAGGATGAATTAGTTAATTGAACCAAACATAAAACATGTAGGAGAGAACAGGCCCTTACTCGAAGGCATTACATGATGACAATGCACTACGAAACTTTAAATGATTCAAACTGTAACTATCTCAAAGTGTGGCAATTAGACAACTTATGGAAAACAGAAGTAACACTTTAAAATGAAGTTATTACAATGACGGGGTTCATTTAGCTAAGATTCTTTTACATAATTAATACATAATTCCAGCTTCTAATCCAAAGGATTTCAAAAACATAATATACAATGTTCCTTCATCAGTAATATTATGAATAATTTATAATTACGAGTTGTCTCTGCAAATTATCATGAAACATCAAACGAAAACCTAATTTGAACAAATCAAGGAGTGATCAATTAAGTCACAATATGATGAAATTGAAGAAATTATCCACAGAGCAGCATATAGAGTGAATTAGGGTTTCAAACAAGATAACTAAAAATAAGAGGGAGAGAGAAAATTACGGGCAGTAAGATTTAGAAAACACAGCGATCCGATTGGAGTAGATGACATTGTTGACGAAGGCCGAAGCAGAGTTGCTGGCCATGGCTGCTTTGATTCCGCCACTATCACTCATCAAAATCATCACCGCTATCAACAGAATCATAGAAATTTTCATTTGAAATAAACTCGCAGCAATTCCATGACATCTCTTCATTGTTTTTCTTCTCTTCTGAAATTACGGCTTTTGCTTTGTTCTGTTTTGCTTTCTCGGCACTATGTCAAAGGCTCAAGGTGTGTTGTTGACTCGTATGCTCCATATTTATGTTGAAAGAGTCCCAAGTCCCAACCTACTTCTAATAGCGCGTTTGTTAATTGATACTAAATGATGAAAATGATAATAAAAAATACTTCCTCCTATTCAGCACAAGTGTCTCATTTCCATTTTGGGTCAAGTCACCTTAAATGTCTCATTCCTTTTTTTAGTATGGTTTTTTTACCCTTATGCCCTTATAAGTTCTTCCTATTTACATTTTTAACCTTACTTATCCCTTACTAATTTCCCCCCTCCTACTTAATCTAACCTAATTAATCTAATTAAAACATACACCTAACATCCCTTAATAAACAACCCTCCCCCATTTTAACCCTAGCTCCCTCATGAAAAGTCGACATTTTTATGAACCCCTTCATCTTCTTCAATTCTGGGTTCTTCAAGAACCTTCTTCTCCCTCCTTCTGTCTGATCTTCGACTTTTCATCTCTCATGAAAAACCCTAAGTCACCCACTATGAACCCTAACTCGCCAAAGAACTCACCCCTGAAGAACCCTAACTCTAAGTCGCCATTCAAGTCACCCCTGAAAAACCCTAACTCGCCATCTTCTTCGAATCTGTGTATTTGTAAATCCCCTTACAAATCGCCATCTAAGCTTGAATATGTGGGTTTTAATGATGGAAACCCTAGATCTGGGTCATTAAAGTTCGACTACTATGAAGATTCAACCTCTGTTGAGACTGATCCTAAATGGGGAAGAGAGCTTGACTCTGAAGGTGAGCCCATCTACACACCTGACCCTTATGATTGGGAGAACCATCAATATACCTCCGTTGATGCTGTTTTTTCGAATAGTGATTGTGAAGAAGAGTGGCTTGATAAGCTTGGTCCTTTCTCAAGTGAGTTTCTGTTCTTGTGGGTGCATGTGGTTTTTTGACTGATGATGATGTTGTTTGAGTCGTTTTTTATGCATTTTTAAAAGTTGCTCTATGAACTTTTTAGTGAGAGCATTATTTAGCCACCTAAAATCGAATCTATTTGGGGTTTGGAATAATTTCTGAGTTTCAAGTGCAAAGATGTGGTTCGATTTTATCATTCAATGATTTAAAAAAAATAAACTCCCTGAGAGTAATGCAAACAACCCACCATTTTCATTTCTCTGTATAAATATACAAATGTTTCATTTTAAACAACACAAAATTTTTACACTGTTGTTTACTTCTGAAACACCCACATTTTAAGATCCCAAAAGTTTGTCCTAAAATAAATGGAATGTCATTTGAGATTAGGGTTTGTTGCTTGTTGCTTGCTGGTTACTGTTGGTTTCTGTTGCTTGCTGGTTTCTGTTGGTTGCTTGCTGGTTTCTGTTGTTTGGCTTGCTGGTTTCTGTTGTTTGCTGTAATTTGTTGTTGCTTGTTGCTTGCTGGTTTAAGCTCCCAAAAGTTTATGTTCTTTCCCCAAAAATTCTGATGATTTCTGTATATGGCCCATTTTGTGCTTCATGATTTACTGCTGTTGGTTACTGCTTGTTGATGCAATATTAGTCCCCTGTTGAATGTCTCCTGCATACCCAATCATTTCCACTAGCTGGTTCATTGTGTCTGTGCTTATTCTTGAAAATAAAAATTAAAGTGAGTCAAGCACCAATTGTTCGTCAATGCTCAAATAATCTTGCAATGTGCCCTCTCTTGCTGCTTTTGTCTTGTTCATATGAGGAATGTGATAGTCAAAACCTTCTTGTCTTTTCATTACCTCTACCATACATGCTTGTAAAGTTATGAAAACAAACCTAAGACATTGGGGACTTAGGTTGTCAAAAGCAGTGTTTACAGCCCTAAGTAATTGAGTAACATTGTATGCTGCTTTTTGATACTGTAGTGCTTGAATTGATCTAAAAAACCCTAAGTCTAACACATTCATATCAGGGGAGTTGGGTGGCTGTTGAACAAGTTGAATGTAAAACCCATCTTTCATTGATTCATGTAAAAACTCAGTGTCATTTGGTGCTATATGTGGCTTGGCATTGTCTTGTTGCACATAAATGTGCTTAGAGAGATTGGCTGGCCACTTTGCTCTAATGCTTGGTAGTACATTTGTGATTAACATTGCCCTTATGTGTTCTTTGGTGATGGATTGAATTGGTTTTGTTTCCAACTCCCCTCTCTTCCTATTCTTTGAGCTTCTTTTAGCCGGTTCTTGTGTAATAAATGGTCATATGCCAATCTTACCATCAAATTCACATTCACCATCACTTGAAAATATGGGTTTCGCAACAGCACACATAAACATTATTTTAGGAATAAACCTCTTTGATTGACACTCTCTATGGGGTTCAATTTCACCCGGAGCAAGATAATAAGTTTGTGACTCTCGTGTGAGATAAAAATGTTTTTCATCAATGTGAACTACGTTTGTGTATGGCTTAAACTTGAATGCATCACTATGTTCATCATATGCAATTTTTGATTAAGCAAAACTTAACCTGTGTAGCTTGTTATTGTCTGTCAAAGCCGACTTTATTGCATTTATGTGCTTCCTTATGACCTTGTCCTTCTTTCATCTACAAACAGTGGCTTGGGAAACACCCATCTGCTTTGCCACTGAATGTTGAGTACCTTTAAGTTCGTACTTGATGGCCTTGAATTTGCTTTCATCAAAAGTGATTTTGTTAAATGCTTGTCTGCCCACTTTTTTGCTGTTGAGGTTTATCACTGTGCTTTGGTTGCTTTGGTTGCTGATTTGGCTTTTGACTTCGTTCCACAATCTTGTTATTGTCTTCCTACAAACTTGGAATTCATTGGCTAATGCATTGATGGTCCCAAGTTGTGGTTTACCCTTTGTATTTAATGAAGCTAGTAATTTCTGCATGATTTGCAATCTTTGTTCTTTTGTTAAGTTTTTGGAGGGAGCCATGTTGTTTTACAAAGTGCATTTAATGTGAAGCTGCTGTATTTATGGGCTGACTTTCTGTTTCATTATGTAGTTTGTGTTTATTGGCGCCTAATTTTTTTTGGGGTATTACTGTTGGCGGTTCATTGTTTCTGTTCTGAAATTTTTTAAATTTTGGGCGCCTGTTGCTGTGTATCTGTTCTGAATTTTTTTGGACATTAAAATTTTGGGATTTTTTTAATTTTATGGGTTGTTTGATGAAAAAAGATTATGAAAAATTGGTTGTTTGCAATTGGCGGCTATTTAAGAAATTAACAATGCATTATTTTGGTAATTTAAAAAACTAAAGTCAATGATCGCAAGAAAATCCGCACCCACATGATCAGTAACGACTGCAATTACGTCACGGCCGTCGAAGAATTGAGAAGGCTAGGCGACATACCGTAATGAATTTATGTAATTTTATTTAGTACTCGGCTCAAGTTTATGTAATTTAGGACAATTATTGTAATTGTTGGATGTATTTTTGTAATTTCCGTATGTAATTGACGAGACTATGTAAAATCGGGGTTGTAATGAAAAATATTCCGACTTTTGGGTTTTTAAATTATCTATTTTAAGTTTTCATAAAAAAACCCACAAAATTGGTGGGAATCATTAACTTTTAATCTCTACAATTAAAAACCTCTAATAACACTCTCTCTCCTACCCCAAGGGTCCCATTTTGACTCTCCTTAAAAACCGTGAAAAGTCAAATGAGACTCTTGTCCTGAATAGGAGGGAGTATAATTTTTGTGTTAAAATCTCTTAGGATGCGTTTGGAAACATACATTTCATTCAAATTGTAGATTTCAATTATAAAATCATAATGAAGAATTTGAAATGACAAGTATTGAGATGTCATTCTCAAATCCTCATTTTAATTAACTACTTTTATAATATTGGTGGATTTGACTCAAATCCAAATTTGAATTTTTGTTATTGCCAAACATTAACTTTAAGTCAAATCCATATTTGCAAATAAAATCATCATTTCCAAACATACCATTAATAAATTTAATGAAGAAAATCAATGGAAAACTGTAAAAAAAAATAATTCAAACTTTCATTATCATATGAATGACATATTGTAACATTTATACTATACATTATTCTTGTTACCACCAAATTTTATTGATAACCAAACCAACGAGTCATCGATGTAAAGATTACTAATCCATCACATAAAATTTGCAACAAGCCCATTAAATTAATCTATTAATTAGTATGTTATTTGGTTTTACATAGAATTACATAAATTATTTAAAATGTATGGATCAAATAAAAGATAATTTGAATGTATGGATGAAAAATAAAACCAGAGTGTAAAGTCATACCCAAAATAAAAAAATTAACTCCTATCTATTATTATCTTTTTAATTTTCATTTCTCTTCATTTATCAATGACTCTTAGTTTGTATTTTGTTATTAATTTATAAGTTTTTTTAAAGTTGTTATTAACTTATAAGTTAAATCATTGATAAATAGGAACTTGTTTGATTTGTCTTATTGTAAACTCTATTAACACTATTTTTAAAAAAAAATTAAATATTCACAAATAAAGATACAAAAATCTTAAATGAATTGGCACATGTATATTTAGTGTGTTGAAGAGATCGCTTATAGTTTTAAAGTGATCAATTACAAAGATGGGCAAATTATATGAAGTTGTCTCGTGGTAATTCTATTAAACAACTTGAGTCTCCTATAGAATAACTCTCATATCTCTAAAGACTAATAACTCTCAACTCTCATATCCTTTATTATGCGTTGCATAGAAGTTTATGCACCTAATATAACGATGTTGACTGTTTTTTGTTTTGTTTTGAAATAATGAACATGCAAACCAATTTGGTTTTGCTTTTATGTATTTCAAGGTGATATGAATATATGATATTAGTGTTACTTTTACTATTGATATTGGATGAATGAAGAAAATTTTACAAAAAGCGAAGAAACACATAATTACCCAAACTTCATCAAGATTCAAGACTATTTCGGTAATGAAACGAGGAAGTGCAAAAGACACTTAAAATACCCGGAGACAGGTGTAATCGGGGACGATTGTTAATATGCTTGATCCTTCCAATGATGAGACCTCAAATCCTGCAATACAACGTTAGCCTTGCCGGAGGTGGTTTCCCGGAAAACCCCTCCGACGCTCAAGTCAGATCGGGAAACCGAAAGTAATGAATATATGATAATTAATGAAAACAAGATAACGGATTGTAGGATGAGTTCAGATCAATGAAAGAATATTTGATTACTTATCGATCGTAAGTATGAGGGTGGTGTATTTTTTGTGGAGTATGGTAAGAATATTAAAGCTTTTTTTCTGCATATGAGGCTGGCTATCTCTATTTATAGTGGTAGAAGAAGGTTTTTTTCTGGAGAAGGTGGATGTTAATGGGCGGTTACCATCGGTTACTGCAGTAAATGGAAGTTACGCGGCGGTTATATGAGATAGTTACTTTAGGAAGTTATTAGACTAAGGTGGGCGGTTTATGGTTTGACTAAATAAATTACGGGTTTATTATTTGACCCCGTAACAAAGACGAATTTGCTACGTTGAAAAATGTAATCCCTACATTGTAAGCAAATTATAGCATCATAAATCATAAGTGGAATGACTAAATCTAAAACAAACATGTTGCATCCTAAACCAATATTGCAATGAGTAACATTGCATACATGTTGTCATGTCAATTTTACATAGCATCTAACAAACAATGTTCCTCTAAAAAAAAAAATACAAAAACTACAAAGTTTTAACTTCTATTGTTCCCCTAAATAACTAGGTTTCACTCGCGATTTCCTAATTGAGTAACATTGATGACAAAGTCTAGTCTCCTACTAACAATTCTCAACTTGGCATCCAATTTGTGAAAACATCAACCACTACCAGAGTTTGGGTTGTGTCCACAAGAATAACAACATCCGCTCATTTACAACTTCAACGAAGTTGTCTAAAGGATTTAGATTAAAAAGAGAGAGAGAAAGAGATCAAATTAAGGCAAGGTCGAATGAAGAAATTGGGAGAGAGAGTAAAGAGTTTATTAGGGTTAAGATAAATTTCTTACTTTTTTTACCGACTATAAACATCTATAATATATAATCATACAATAATATAAAAGTTTTGGAAAATTCTAAGTGTCATCATTTAAAGAAGCATGAAAATATTTATCAAATTTAGAATTTTATATTTTTGTTTAAGTTTGAAATTAAATTAGGTAAAGTATTTGTATGATATACTATAGCAATTGTATTTTGTTAACTTAGAATTTAATATGTTCAATTGAATGAAAAAAAAAGTTATATATCAGGTAAATAATTAATATAAACCTCAGTAATTATGTTTTGATTTAAAAAAATCATGAATTTGGTAAATTTAAGAATGATAGTATACAATACTTACATCATTATTTGAAATTGTTTTTATATATATTTCGCACTAATAAATTCGTGCATTGTACGAGTTTCTATACTAATATTTTTAATGATTGTAGGAGTATTTTTTGATTATAGTGTGACTCAATCTTCGCGTCTATATTTATAAACGATTCTTTTTTATTACATGATAAGATGATTGGAGGGAGGGATTGGTGAAAATGGAAAAAAATAATATTTTGGAAAAATTACCTAAAATAATCCAACCTATTTGTGATTTTCCTATAATAATCTAATCTATTGATTAACCATGAATAATCCCAACTTTGAGGGGTATTTTTCTAGAGTAAACCCGGTCATTAGATGACTTGCTATAGCAAGTTCTATTTTTTAAAAAATAAGATAAATTAAAATAAAATGTCGAAAAAAAATGTTAAAAAATTCTTTTTATTATTTAGAATTTTTTATGCAAAATTTAAATTTTTTTTAACTAATTTAAATTAATTTACAATTTACTTTTTTAGTGAATTACCTGCTATAGCATGTCATCGGGTTACCCAAGTTTACTCTAAGCAAATACCCCTTAAAGTTGGAATTATTCATGGATAATCAATAGGTGAATTATTGTACGAAAATCACGAATAGATTGGATTATTTTAGGTAAATTTTTCTAATATTTTAAGGAAAAAAGGTATTTGTTATAATTATAATAGTATAAGACCCAATTGCCACCTACTTAATTTTGACACTCCATAGTATAGCCATTTATTAGGTTCCATATGAAAAAAATCATCTTATGTGGACAATACATGCATATTTTTTGTTTGTTAAAGCTAAAGTAAGAATTAAGTTAGTAAAAAGCTTTATTTTAACAAATGATTCTATTAGATGTTGTCAAGTTCACAACATTGGACGACGTTGTATTCGCCCGTGCTAGTAAATTTCCTATTATTAGTTTCTTAAACTATACGAATATACTACTAATCAGTGTAGAACCCCGTATAATGCACGGTTTTTTTAACATCGACACATATAAATATATGATATTAATAAAATCTAGATATATAATGCCGGAGAAACACTCAATTTTGACAGTTACATGTATGAATTACCTTTGTAATTTTGAAAATTGTCAACAATATATTCAACAGTATATTATATTCTTTAATTAACTCAAATTAACTATAAATAAATGTTAGTCAAAAGATACTTTAATAGTAGATATATTGTTCAAGATCAATTGCCATTTCATTAGTCTTCAGTCGATAAGTAAATTTTGGCAAATTATTTTAAAAATTCACACTTGAAATTTTTCAAGGTTTTTATTATAATGTATGAATTATGATATGATATGATGTAGTAATTAATTTTCCAAATAAACTGAAGACAAGACAATACATATTGTTTATTTAAAAAAAAGACAATACATATTGTTTTTGTAAAAGATGTGCCACAAAACGAATTGTTCGTAGTAATTTCAATTGATTTATAACAGAATCAAATCTGTATATCACAAATTCAATTTTTAATCCAATTCAATTACAACGGCAAAATACAAGAATTACATGAGAAGGAAAAAAGAATAGGATCCACAGAAATTCATTTGAGAGAGTCATTGTATTCCTTGAGCAATTGATTATAAGTTTCGAGTTCATCATAGTAAACATCCCAAACGCATCGAACGCATCCACTTCCACAACAATCTCCAGCCTCTGGCTTCTCCGGCGGCTCTGGTAATTCCTTTTTCTTCGGCGGAATTTCTTTGTTCTCCGCCTTCTTCTCCGTCTGCAACGTTTGTGTAATCTCTGATCTGATCTCGGAATCCGCCATTGATGTGGTTGGAGAAAAATTGACTGGTTTTACGATCTGTAAATTAAGATTACTAGTGTTAAAATTGGTGTTAGGATGAAGATGAATTGTTTGATTGAAGCCTCTTAATTTCAACATGCGAAAACGTTAAGCTGCTAATCAATTGTTGTTTATAGTGTATAATGTATTGGAATTTGATAGAAGGAAGGTAAGGAAGGGGAAAGGGGATATGAGATTCAGTTTGAATTTGACAATTTCAATTTGGTGTCTGGCGTGCATTTATTTGACCATTTTGGATTTTTGGGTTTCTTATGTGGGAGTGGGGGACAATATTTTAACGACCTTTCATTTATTTATTTAATTATTATACCCTGAGAGCCGCAAATCAAATTTTATACCAGTATCTGTGAAGTGAATTAGGATCCTCTCTATTACTAAAATGTAATAGAGGATCCATTACAAAATTCAATGGCTATAATTGCTTGATTTTGTTTTAATAGGAGGAATTATGATATTTTATTTTTTATTCTAAAATTTGTGTTAATTATAGCCATTGGATTTTGTAATTGATCCTTCATTACATTTTAGTAATGGAGAGGATCCTAATCCCTGTGAAGTGAGTATTTTTTAACTAAATACAATTAAAACAAAACTGTGAGATGTATCTATTTTATACTCCCTCCTATTCTTCCAATTAGTCCTATTTGACTTTTCACCAATTTTTAGGTGAGTCAAATGAGACCACTTAAAAAGGAGAGAGAAAGGATAGTAGGTGAATTGTTAGTGGTTTTTCATTAGATTTATTGTAATAAGTTAGTGTGAGTAAGAGTAATAAGGTCAAAAATACATACTATAAATAGAAATGAGACTAATAGAGTGACTTAACCCTATTTATAAAATGGGACTAATAGGGAGAACAGGAGGGAGTATGTTTAATGGCAAGAATCAAGTCCAAATATATAGCCCACTAGGATTATAAAAGACTTTCTCATTGGTAAGTAAGTGATTTTTGACCATATTAGCCAAAGTCAAACACACATTCTCTCTTAAAACTAACACATTTATTCTATACTTGGGTACTAACTTAGAGGTTGGAGTCTCGGAGATATCCCCTTGGGATCGCCCCGAGGGTGACAGTGTTCCCCAGGGGCGAAGCCAGGATTTACAGTTAGGGGGGGGCGAAGTTTCGATATGCTACCAAGTTATTTATTACTTCCTCCGTTCTAAAATACTTGCTACATTTTCGTTATCGACACTATTCATTATTCAAGCTTATTTTACATATTGCGACTAATGTATAAGAAAAAATATAGTCAAGTGAGATCTTGTTTGAATAGTTTAATCGCATACTTTCATAATATCAATTTTTTATATTTTTTAGATTTGTATAATTTAATATATAAACGATCAAAATAACGCATTGGATTGCTTAAAAAAGTGAAATGTAAAAAGTTTAGTGGAATGGGGGAAGTATATAAAAACTAGTTAAACTATGAAAATTTAAATCATATAGACTGAATTAACTTGAATCATAGCAAAAATTATATTTGACAAATAGAGTCGAAACTTCCCTATAATTACCCTTTTGAAAAAAAAACTAAGTGTTTGTGACTTCATATAGTTGTCTTTTTAGTCTCAAAAAAAATTACTATTAAAATTAAGATAACAAAAATATCAAGACACACACTAAAAAGGATGAATGTGAATTATGAAAGATAGATAATAATGACTTTATAATATAAATTAAATCAGTCCGTCTTATATGAGACCATCTCACCATGAGACGAGTATATACAATACAAGTAAGCTCATTGTCTAAGTGATCACTTTAAGGTTAATTATAAGTGTAACTTTAAGACTAAAAAGTCATCGCTTTAAAAATAAATGTACATTGGGCCAAGGCAATTAAAACACCGTGAGACCGTCTCATATGAGAATTTGTGTAAATTAATTTTATTAGTCTACTAAAAAATAATAGTTCAAATTTGGGTTTGATTTTTTACTTTAAATTACAAATATGTTAACTCAACCATTAATTTTTATTACAATTATGCACTCTTTAAATTATATAATAAATTAGTAAGGGGGGCCGAAACCATAAGTACAAAGGATTACATTTTCGGCAAGGGGGCCGGGCCTCCGCCCGGTGTGGCTTCGCCCCTGGTGTTCCCTGCTAAATCTCGAAAACCACCAGCCTACCATCACAGAGAAGCTCGCTAGACTTTGGAGCACTTTATGGAGACTTCAGAGGCATGGATGGACATAGAGGTGTTCAAAAAGACCCAGTTTGCAAAACCCGACTTGGATTATCCGGTATCCGGTTATTTAAACAGGATAATTAACCCGATTTTTGCAAACCGGATAATCCAGACCGGGTACCCGGTTTAAAAACCGGATACCGGATCTGGCGAAATCCGGCTACCCGATTTAATCCGGGTCGAAATCAGATCACATTTTTAGGTATCCGAAAAACCGAATACCCGGATTTTCGAATCTGGGTCGACCCGGTATCCAATTTTGAACACCCTTAGATGGACTAAATAGAAATTTCAAGCCTCGTCAGCAATTTCACGCCTCAAACCACCTTCCACCAAGGTACCCCTCTAATCATATTTTATTATTACTAATTGTTTTTCAATTTGAAATTAGGGACCCCCAATTTTAGACAGGAATAATAAATATAAGGAAAACATGTAAAAATAACCACAATTATAATTTATTTTCTCAAAATAATTTTAAGTATTCAATCACAAGGGACGGTCATGGACCCACCCCATACAACCCATAATTTTAGGATCTTGATCAAATTTTTGAATTTAAGCGAATTCGAGTATAAGTTAGGTCTAGAATAAATAAATGGATCTGGTTCGAGGTCTAGGGTCTTTAAACTCATACCCATAATTTAAACCTATTTAAGATTCAGACCTGCTAGCCTTATACCAGACTCGCAGATCCACTTTAGAATAGATCGATTACACAACTTATAATTAATATTATATTCACTATAAACCAATTTCTATATTTATTTAAACTCAATTTAGACTTATATATCACCTATAAATTGAATCTATCTATACTTAATACTAAAACAAACACCACCTACTGCCACGTGTCATGCTCTCAGAGAATTTTTCCCCGCCTAAATCCTACTCCACGTGCATCTACATTTGGAAACTTAAAGATTACCAAAATTGTTGCCCAATTAGCTCTGTTTTGACCAAATGTAATTGTTATTAATTGAATTTATTTTGATGAATATTTACATATAGTTTTTTTTGTTAATTTAATAATGTTGAGTATGATGTATTTAATTTTTATTATACAGATTTAGCTCTGCTTTGACCAAACGTGGTAATCATTATTTAATAGAATAATTTTCATTTGCTGCCATAATTAACCTCAATTAATCTTATTTAAAATATTGCATATTTTTGTATTAATCTTATTTAAAATATTGCATATCTTTTATATCTTCTAATACTAAAACAGAGACCACCTAAAGACACGTGTCATGTTTTGATAAGGTCAGTTCACACCTAATAACTAGAGTACTGAATACGCTATTACCTAAAATAGCCTTTAATATTTAGATTATCTCTTATAATAATCCCTACAATTAAGGAATTAATTACTACAACATTACTGACTATCAATGTCTCATTAAACTAATTATCATATTTTTTGAAGATCATTGCAACTTGTGATGGAAGATTACTTTTATCTTTTTCTCATAAAAATCCTCTATCTTTCTTCAGTTCTCATATCTAAAAAATTGGGTTTTTTATTTTTAATTATGTCTCTATAGATTTTTTGGGTTTACCTAATTCGAACCAAAGAGAGAAGTAAGACATGTAATCAATTTCGATGAATGGGTCATATCTCCTGCATGGCTGCATTAGTCTATTTTTATCTTTTATTTTCTTAAATATTTTATTTTTGATTTTTGATATCATATATTTTCTATTCATGTGAATGATTTATTTATAAATTTAAATTTTAATTGCTTTTTATTGTTATTATTTTGATTGATCAAACTTGGATATATTTTTTATTCTAATTTAGCAAATTTTAATTTCTTTATTCAAATTTAGGTGAAGGAAGTCGTGTTTAGAGATGGACGAAATATATATAGAAGTAATTAAACTTGAGAAGGATTGCAATAACAATTGTGATATTGTTTCCTAATAACTAGAGTACTGATACGCTATTATCTCAAATAGTCTTTAATATCTACATTATCTACTATAATAATACCTACAATTAAGGAATTAATTACTGCAGCATTATTGACTTTCTATGTCTCATTAAACTAATTATCACATTTTTTGAAGATCATTGCAATTTTTGATTGAATATTATTTCTATCTTTTTCTCATAAAAATTTCTTATCTTTCTTCTATTCTCATATCTAAAAAATTATTTGTCCCTATAGATTTTTTGGGTTTAGCTAATTCGAACCAAAGAGAGAAGTAAAACATGTAATCAATCTCGATATATGGACTATATCTCCTACATTAGTCTATTTTTATCTTTTATTTTCTCAGAAATTTCATTTATTGATTTTTGATATCATATTTTTTCAATGCATGTGTGAATGATTCATGTATAAATTTAAATCTTAATTGCTTTTTATATTGTTATTATTTTGATTGATCAAACTTGGATCTCTTTTTTATTTTTTTCTAATTAAGCAAATTTTAATTTCTTTATTCAAATTGAGGGGAAGTACGACGTGTTTAAAGATGGAGGAAATCTATAGAGGAGTAATTAAACTTGAGGAGGATTGACAATAAAATCGTGATATTATTTCCTAATACTAAAATCTAAAATAATGAATAAGATATAAAATTAGAATTCAATCATTTGATGATTATGATAATATTTATACTTTAACATACAAACTGTATATGAAAATGTGGTTCAATTTTTATAGTTGATAAAAGTTGTTATAAATGTATCCATTTCACTAGCTTTATATATCATTTAACTTTATTTTCCGTCGTAATGTATATTATGGTACACAAACCTATATTTCAAAGTGCGTATCAATATTTTTTTATTCAACTATTTTTGATATTTTTTATTTATTTACGTAAAATATATATGTTAAATATGATAAAATATTAAATAACCCGTGTTTAGCACGGGCAATCACCTAGTTTAATACTAATGAATCCTTTCAAATGTAAAAAAGTTTGAGTAAGCAATCACCTAGTTTAATACACAAACCGTTGAACAATGACACACGACGGGTCCGGGTTCAATTTTAAAATTTTCAGACATTAACGCTTCGGGTTCTGGTATGGATCTGTAAAAAATTAATAGTTCTAGCCCGAATCGGGTTCCATTCCAACACATTTCATTTGGTATAGAATAAGAAAATTGCACTGTATTGTTTACTAAAGTTCCTTATTGATACAATGTGTTCTTGTATCATAAAACAAACACATACTACTCAAATGATGGAATTGGCTATTGTTCCCAACTTTTATCAGCAATCCTTTCGATCTGATACCCTCCTTAGACCAAGCAAGAGCAGCACGAGGTTGATGTAGTCAACTTTGTAGCCGAGCCTACAAAACTCGAGCTTGAATGCGTTGTATGGAGGATACCTTGCGGATAAATCAGGAAAGAAGCCTCTATGCAGCACGGCTTTCTCATGACTAAACGTCTCGAATGAAAACTTGCCATGATATCTCCCCATACCACTCTCCCCGACTCCTCCGAAAGGTAATTCATCACAAACATACTGCAACAAGTATATAACATATCATGAGCCTTAACCATCATCTTAAGTTTTGGGTTGATTTGGTTACTTGATATGGTATTAGAAGTCAGCGTGATAAGAGATTACATATTCAAATCTCAATCACCCCTCATTCAAGGTGAAATATCTAGCGCTAAGTATGAAGAGGGGGTGTGTTCTTGTGTGAGGGGGCGTGTTAAAGACTTAGAGTATATAACATATCATGGCCTTAACTATTAGTTTAAACTTTTGGTTGAGTTGGTTTCTTAACGCATATATAACTAAACTTTTCATATATTAATGACAAAATCACAACATTTACCCCTCCAAATCCCGTCTAGATGGAAGGCCTTAGAGTAACCAAATAAGAAGCAGTTTTATGATTTGGCCTTGCCCAAACAAGCCCATATAACATAAAATGAAGCCCGGTTCCTGGCTTAACCTAAGTGCATGTGGGCATGTATTGAATGTGTGGTCCAAATAGGACATAATAGCTTAGAATTCAAGCCCACAGATTGGGCAAAGCCCGTGGCCCTACAGGATGATCAACTCTTACTCTAGTTTAAGGTATCATTATAACAGACAGTCTCTTGAGAGACGACTGTCACATTGAGAGACATCTCTCAAATCTAGTCCATCAAAGCTTAATTTAAAAATTCTCCCTCTTATTCACAGAGAATGAGACATTTATTTGTTCACACTATCCAATGCACTTATTCAATGCTTAATATCTCTTATTAAATAAAACGAAATATAATAAAAAGTGAATATTAATAATCTTTGCATTGAGACGAATCAAACAAGATCTCACTTGACTATGTTCTAATCTATAGATTAAGAATAAAAATACAAATTTAGAGTAATGAGTGAATAGTGTGAAAAAACAAATGTCCCATTCTCTATGAATAAGAGGTAGTATAAGATTACAAGCAGGCATTACCTGAATCATAACATCATTGAAAGCAACAGTTCCGGAGGATGTTTCTGAGATAATTCTCTTTTTGAAAGCATCATTGTGTGTAAATGCATAGATAACAAGAGGCTTCGTCTTCAAATTGATGAAGTTAATACTCTCCTGGATGTTCTTCAACTGTTATAAAAAAACGCTTCATCAGACAACTTCATACATTGTATCAAGAAAAAATAAAATAGTTACTAAAACTACTTTTATTGTTCATTTCAAGGTATACATCGTTGATAACGAGGATGGGAATGCAAGAGGAAAGGTATACATAATACATCGTTGTTCATACAGGCCCGATTCTTTACGAGAGCACCGTGAGCAACGGCCCAGGGCCTAAATTTTTTTGATATATTTTATTTTTATTTATATATTAAAAATGAGCTAGAATATTTTACATAGACGAAAAATTATAATATATTAAGTGACAATGATATTTCATAATTAATGGTTATTCGTGAACTTCTTAATGACTAGCTGTTTATATTTAGGTTATTGGTTGGTGAATATAATTTTGTATTTTTTCACCAATAAATATCGTGTCTAATTAACTAAGTAATGATATTTTTAATTTATTGTGTTTCTAACTTAATCGATAAAATTAGTGTTTATCAATTGTCACTTAAAAAAGCATAATATTCGTATTTAAAGAACTTGTTGTTTTATTTTCGTTCAAGCCTTTAAGGCCCCAAAAAAAAGTCCAAAACGACCCTATTCAAGAAGCAAAAAATGTTTCAATAAAGATGCCTTGAACAAGGCAACAAGCAGCAACAACAATTAGTGTAGCACACTAATGTTGTGTGCACGAATGAACACATTGTGTCAGGGCCTACTGACGTGTTTCGTCAATTGTTTATTTCTTTGGGGACACATATTATCCTTGTGAGATACTGATATGGTTTATTAGTGATTTAGGGGGCTATATATAAGACCCAAATCAGTATTAGAATAAGGTGGTGGAGCCTACATACAAGAGAGAAATAAGTTTAGGAGAGACTTGAATGTCTTCTTGTATTAGCATGTGTGAACTACATTAAAGGAGGGAACTGTGAGCTTGATAGTGCGTGATCAAATATTGTAAATGTTATATTAAAGTATCGTTGAATAGTTAAGCAAATATTCCCTCCTATTCACCCTATTTGTCTCATATACCTTTTGCACATATGTCAAGGCAACATTTTAACATTAAATATCTTTAATTGTGCATGATTAAAAATTATAAAAATTTGATATTAATAATTTTTGCATTGAGACGAATAAAATAAAATCCCACATGATTATATTTTAACTTATAGATTAAGAGCATGATACAAATTAAGAGTGATTAGTGAATAGTAACAAAAAAGTAAATAGGACAAGTAGGAATAATAGGAGGGAGTATAATTCAAGGGAGGTGTCTAAGACACTATTTATGTTGTTGTGTGCGTTTTGTTCATCAAAGCACTGATCTTTTCTTGCGTATGTCCGCACTCTATTTTTTTCATCCTTCTACGTCTCTTCTCACCGTTAGAGGGTCCAAGATCCTTCCATTTCAACTACGTAACGACTAAAAAAGAAAGCATATGAAATATATTCTTACAGTTATAATAGGCAAAATCGGGCCAAAAATTTCTTCGTTCATGACTGCAGAATCAAGTGGAGGATCTAGCAAGATTGTTGGTTCAATAAGCCTGGAAAAGAAAAATAACAGGATTATTAGCTCTAGTAAGGTCTAACAATAGATAAAAACCCAAAAATGGGCCCATCAAGATAGTATACTAAACGGAACTTTGGGAAATTCCACGTGGTTACCCTTAATTTTTTGTTTTTCTACAAATATTTTTTCAAATCCATGTGGTGACTTTGAGCTTTCAATTTTTCCATGTGATAGACAAAATGTTAAGTTTTGCTAAATTACTTATATCGACTAGTTTTCGAAATATATGGTCAATCAGGGTGATCACATTATTTATTTTATGAAAAAAATGTCATTGCGTTGGGTAAAAATAACCTAAAATCAACAAAAAAAATTTCTCTTTGTGTACCACATGGAAAAACTAAAAAGTCCAGATCACCAGATGGATTTAAAACAGGTTTGTCCACCACGTGGAAAAGTCGAAAATTTAGGATTACCACATGAAATTTCCATAACTTTAAATTAATGAGTTCTATTTGAGTAAAGGAGAAACTATACAATTTTTCTTCATCATATGAGCCTCCATGCACTATTGAAGCTCCCACCATTGGATCCTTGAGGAAACTACAGAGTCTGTTAAAGTGATGCTTATTAACAATCCTGCTAATGCCTCCTAAGGTTTCTATGTTCTCCCCATAAAGTCTTCTTATCAGTTTTGATAGCATGTCGATCTGGACAAAGAACATTGCACAAAGTATATGACAATCTGCATAGGGAATACTTGCTTATGATAAATTATCAATGTACCCCTGAGTTTTGGCACTTTATCAATGACAACCTTGTTCTATTGAACGTTTTATAACAGTAACCTTTTAAAACTTTTTCTAGTCAAAAATCGTCCAAAACCGTTAACTTTTTTCATTTTCTTATATTTTTCATTTCAAAACATATAAGAAAGTTAACAGTTTTGAACGATTTTGGACGGAAAAAGTTGAAAATGGTTACAATTGTAAACGCTAAATAATACAAGAATAATATTGATAATAAAAAAAACTTAGAGTTAAACTCAAGCAACCATTAATAATTTCTCTATAATCATTCTACATACCAATGAGGACGCAAACTTATCCTCAACAAGCAAATAATCCACTGCGATACAAGCTTGACCACAAGCTGGGCCCCACTTAGCAGACGCTAGCCTTCGAAGAGCCACCTTAAAAACATTTGCAAGTGAATTAAATCGTTGAAAAGAACTTTAAATGGAAAATGAGAACAAGATTTTTCTTGATCAAAAGTTTTCATACTTGGGCCTTTTTCTGTTCTTTCCTGTTGTAAACATTTAGGTTACTTATTCCATATTATGTTCTTCCCTCATGTAAATTAATTCTAGAATAGAAGTGTACAATGGGGTGGATCGGGCCGGAGCGGTGCAATTTCTTAACGGGTCATAAACTCATTCAGAATGACTAGACACAAGAGGTGAGGGCGACCCGTTAAAAGCATGCCCCGACCTGCTAATTTTTAAAATTGACCCGACCCATCAAAAGCCCGACCCTTTAAGAAAACTACGGCTTGACCCTTTTAACATGGGCCGGGGCCACGGGCTTTTAACGAGCCTCCGACCCATTAAGAACCTCTATTCTAGAAGTAAATAATTTGCTAATATATCGAGTATTTGCCCCCTAATTTAATATCTTAGCTTCGCTCTTGATTGGAACAAAGTCTTTTAAGTGTGTAGAGCCTCCTACTCACTTGTTCTGTCACACACTTAACACTTTATTTGCAAACACATTTTCTACTAAAGATTAAGTGGTTATTGACTTATTGTAACATACCTTAAGATTGGAGGATATTGAGTTGTAATCAAAAATCATAGGACATTTTCCACCTAGCTCCAAGGTTACAGGAGTTAAATGTTTAGCAGCTTCCGACATCACTATTCGACCAATCTTCGGACTCCCTGATCATACAGAGTTTAACATACATTGTATAAATGAACTTCAATGATATAATCATTTGTTATACAAGTTCGCATTGTATAAATATAGTAAAGTGACATATAAGGTAGTCAGACAACAAATTTATTCACGAGTATTATTAGAGTATATAACATATTTTGGGGCCTTAATCATTAGCTAAGATTTTGGTGAGTTGATTTCTTCACATGGTATCAGAGCTGACTCTTGTCACACTAACTCTGATACCAAATTAAGAAACCAACTCAACCAAAGCTTAGTTAATAGTTGAAGTCCTAAGATGTGTTAATACCCTAACAAGGAGTGTTAATTAGGCACCTACCAGTGTAGAAGATCTTGTCCCATTTGTATTGCAAGAGGTGTTGGCAAGTTTCCGCGCCTCCTTCAATGACCTTAATCGCAGTGTTGTCCAAGTATTGTGGAAGGGTGTTAGCAAGAAAGGAAGAAGTAGCTGGTGCATGCTCTGAAGGCTTTAAAACTACTACATTTCCTGCAGCTATTGCTCCTATCAATGGTTCTAAAGCCAAATCTATATCATCAAAGTTTAAACAACATTAGTAAATCTTAGTAGTTGATTGTTTGACTAAGTACTATTGTTAATTTAGCTAGTATAAAATGTTGTAACTGACCTAATGGGTAATTCCAAGATGTTATTATAAGAACCAGGCCATATGGTTCTGGTATTAATTCTCCTTTTGCTGGGAAAAGTAGCAATCTCAATCCAGCCTACATTCAAAACATTCACTTTTTGATTATATTATCACAAAGTCCGATCATCGAATTCCGTTAATATGGTTACATTAGATGCATTTTTCAATTTATAGTGGCTGTAACTCATAAAAATGACTACACACAACTATAAATGATAAATGAGTTAAACTACGTGGCTATAATAAAAAATAATTTTTTTTACAAATTAGTTAACTTATAATTACATAATAATGTATCTCTCCCTATAAATTCTATTTTCGTCTGTCTATTTAATTTTGTAACATTTTATTTTATCAAATTGTTTCCATCATTTTCTTTATTTTTGTCAACACTAGACACATAATTTTAGTATTCCTACCATTTTCTTGATGTTTGTGGCATTTGAAGGTGTAGAAATCTCATAAGAACTTTTTTTGATTACGGGGTGGACTAAGAAAGGGAAGACTAGATGAGATCTAAACTCAAGTCTTTTCCTAAAAAAATGGTATTTATTTATCAATTGATACAAAATCCTTTCTCATTGTAAATTGAATGTTTATATCTTTATTCTTTATTACCCAAAACAAATTTACCTTTTTGGGAGCCATCCAGCCCTTCAAGCAATCCAAAGCATAAGTAATAGCTTTCTTCGCTGGTCCAACCTGTTTTGAGACAAATCAGCCCACAAAGGTGAATACTTGAGCAATTATAAGTTATCAGTTATAGAATATTAAAAAAATAATTAGTAAATCATTTTAAAAAATATAAAGCGGTGTTTAGCAATTGGTCATTAGCTGTTAGTTATTGGCTTTTTTAGTTGGTTTGTATCATCAGCAGAAAATATTGGCTATTCTTGTTGGCTTTAAAACTAGCTGAAAAAGTCAATTGTTTATGGAGATATTGGATGTTAGCTATTTATTAGAGAAAAAGTAGGTTAATAAGCAAAAAGTGAACGACAAAACTAATTGAATAGCATTTTTATTTTAGTTTAAAAACGAGCTTTTCAGCTGGCTTTGTGAAACAAATGTTTCAAGCACCACCAGCACCACCAAATCAGATCCAAGCACAGAACAAGGGTTACACAGAACAATGACCTTAACACCTGCACCAAATCAACATGGGAGACAGGAGAGCACCCTTGATACTTTCCAAAGCTGGGAAATAAGGTCAACATCACATTTCAGACCTAAGGAGGCCAATGCAACAACCGACGAACACAGAAAAGACTCAAACAGACAGACAGATAGACAACAAACTCAAGGATACGGGACAAACTGCTGACCAACAGACCTTGAGGCACACCCTGAGAACAGACCTAGGTGAACTGGACCTGGAGAAGGGGAAAAATGTCATCTTCATACACGGACCTAGCTGTCAAGGCCCTAGGACCATGCTACAAGTCCACCAGAAACCCTGGAAGACATATGGAAGCAGGACTGGTCAAAAGATGATCAGAATCAGTCCTTGTGTTAATTTTAGTGCTGTTTTGTTGTTTTCTTAAGATTTACATGTAAGGCACGTGGGGTTAGGCGTATCAATGTTAGTTCTCCCCTTGTGAGTTGTGACCGTTATTTTAGTTGAGAAACCTATATATAGGGAGTCTCATTGTACATAGAACTCAGTCTTGGAATCAATAAAAAGAGGTAATTCAGAAAATCAATTTATTTTTTGTTTTGGAGTTTGTGTGTGCAAACTTCGTCAAGATTGTGGAGGACAAGGAGTTGTGGAATAACTCTTGATCTCTAGAATCCTATACAACCAAGGGGAGGAAACCTTGTGTTGCATACTAAGGTTGAAAACTTGGGAGCAGGAACCAAGATCATCAACCATCATCACCATTTGTTCAAGAAACCAGTTCTTAAACCTGTTTGTGATCATTTAGAGACCTTCCTACCATTGTCAAAAGTTTCTAAAGGCACTTCAAGGGGAACTAAGGAAACCATCACCATCACTGCATTCGAAAGGTACCAAACTAGTCTTAGTTTTGTATCACTTTGTCATTTACCAAACTATCTTTTTGACTGTTTGTCCAACTAATACTCCAAAAGCCAAAAGTCAACCAAAAAGACAAGCCAAAAGCCATAACCCAAACACGCCAAATTCTCAAATGATATGGTAGACAATCTATATTAGAGATTGGTCCAAGTATTATGGGATCACTTATAACCTTAAAGCGATCACTTACAATTTTAAAGTAATCAATTAGAACCTTAAAGTGATACCCAAAACATTTAGTGATTGGTCCAATATATACTAACAGTATTAAGGGGTCACTTATAACCTTAAAGTAATCACTTGCAATCTTAAAATAATCAATTAAAACCTTAAAGTGATACCCAAAACTTTTAAAGTGATTATTTTTTAAAGTTTTAAAATGATCACTTATAACTTTAAAGTGATCACTTACAATCTTAAAGTAATTGTTTACAATCTTAAAGTGACTAATACCTTAAAGTGATAATTTCTAACCTTAAAGTGATCAATTATAATCTTAAAGTGATCAATTAGAGAAATTGGTTGATAATATGAACTTGTCTCACCATGAGACGATCTCATACAACACTTATTAAATAAAAATTAAAAATTGACATTAATAATCTAACTTTTCACCTATTCGTTGTGATTAATTCTACATTTAAATTATAATCTAATAATCTAATCTTTGTCATATATTTTCCTACAACATACCAGATTACTAATAATAGATAATTATACGGTATGCTACTAACAAACTAAGACAAAAATTAAAATTATTTATAGCGAACCAACTGCAAATGTTAGATTATTAGAAAATTATCTAAAAATAAAACTATTAACAGCAGAGGCCAAAGTAAAAGATTAAAATATAAAATTTTATAATACCCCACATTAATTTTGACTCTTTTTATTTTCAAACTTTGACCTTTTAAACTAATTCACTATCAAAAATATGAAATTAAAGTTTAAAGGAACAAAAGTCAAGGTGAAGCAACGAAATAAATCAAAAACATATCCTTAAAAAAGGACCAAGACTTTAAACAGAGGACGTACGTGTTATGAAGAACGTGTGATTTTGGTTTTCATAACATTACATCTTAATTAAATGTTAGTCCCTCCACTTCTTTTTTTCAGTTATATATATTTTGCATAAATTTAAAATATAATTTGAGTCTCAAAATCTATAAATATGTTAATAAAAATAATTAAAAAATCAAAATGTATTTAACAAAATGGCATATAATCAAATCTTATTTTATTATAAAAAATTATAAAAAGTAGTAAGATTAATCTAATAAGTTTGCAGATAAATATATTTTAACATTATATATCTGATAGAATTTAGAAAATAGGTCTGGACAACCCAAATAAGGAGGAGAAAAAGTAGTTCACTCATAAACCCAAAGAAGGTTCACTACTAAAACCAATTGGTAATAGTAGGAGTTACTCTTTAAGTATATAAAGTGATGCATACTCTTCTCTTTCTCCGATGTGGGACAACTCACATGTGGATAACACATGGACACTTTAACACTCCCCCTCACATGTGGATAACACATGGACACTTTAACACTCCCCCTACATGTGAGTGTCCTTAGAATTTTAGCCCACCAGAAGGGTTACAAACCTATTGGGAATGAACATCCAATTAAAGGCCCCTTAACCAGTGGTAAGATTAAATACCCAGTATAAAGGCCCAACAACAAACCGGACTCTGATACCATAATAGAATTTAGAAAATGGGTCTGGACAACCTTAACCAGGAGGAGAAGAAGTAGTTCACTTATAAACCCAAAGAAGGTTCACTACTAAAACCAATTGGTAATAGTAGGAGTTACTCCTTAAGTATATAAAGTTATGCATGCTCTTCTCTTTCTCCGATATGGGACAACTCACATGTGGATAACATATGGACACTTCAACAACAATATCTATTAAAAGCTTTGCTTAAATTTTTCTCCAATATTATGAAATATTTCAATACATAACAAACAAAATGAAATGGATTAATGGAATAAGTATTTTTTTTCATCATACTCAAATAAGAATCGATTTGATACCATATTAAATTCACAAAAACTTGGGTGTGACCGCCTCACTTGTGACACGCATCTTATTGGACCGGCCCGATTATATATTTTTTTTTTACTTATTTCACAAATTAAAATGTTAATTTCAAAAGTTAAAAGACATATTTAAAGACTTTAAAGATCAATTTCAAGAATTTGAAATTGACATTTTAAGTCATGGAATTTGACAGTTTTAAGACTTAAAAGACCCATTTTAATACTTAAAAAACTAATTTTAAGACTTAAAAGATCAATTACAGGGCATTAAATTCTCATTTCTACTTTAAAATAGGATTTCTCAAACATTTAAGTTGATATTAAAAACCAAATTTTTTTTAAAAAAGTTGATATTAAAAACTTTGAAATTGATCTTCTAAGTCTTAAAATTGGATTTTTAAGTCTTTGAATTGTCCTTTTAAGTCTTAAAATTAGTATATCAGAGTATTTTTAAGAATTTATTGGACCCGAACCAGTTGTACAGCTAAAATCGTCTCACAAGAAAGTAGCTAGACGTCAGACCACCAGCCAGACAAGATGCGGGGTGGAATGATTATTAAAGTGCATGTATGAGAACATATCATAGTGGCAATTTCCGTTGAAGTGTCCATGTGTTACCCGCATGTGAGTTGTCTCCCATCGGAAAAAGAGAAGAGTATGCATCACTTTATATACTCAAGGAGTAACTCCTACTATTACCAATTGGTTTTAGTAGTGAACCTTCTTTGGGTTTATGAGTGAACTACTTCTTCTCCTCCTTGTTTGGGTTGCCCAGACCCATTTTCTAAATTCTATCAATTTCAAACTATTAGTATAGATATTTTAATATTTAAAATATTTATTTTAAATAATTAAAATAATATTTTAAACATTAAAAAATAAAAATGGAATCTTCAGTAAGGAAATCAATGTTTTAATTCATTTAGCCATGCTATTTGATCTATTTTAAGACAATTTTACGATAAAACCTTCTTAAAAAGGAATTTTTGTTAAAAAAAATAGTACCTTTTAGGTTTGAAAGATTAAAGATATATCTAAATGTGGAGTCACTAATTATACAGAAATAAGAGGGATTTGAGACTGGATCAAAATATTTGCTATAAAATCTACCGCGGGCAAAATTATTCAAATGTCCGCCCGCGTTTGCGGGCGTATTTTTTGTCGCTATCCGCCTATTTTTAAAGCAGGCGGGACCTGCGGGTAGACGGGTATTTCTTACATAAATATCAAATATATAATACAAAATATAAAGTTAAGTTTTGATAATAATTAAAATACAATTCATTATCTAAAATTTGAAACAGTATTTCAAATTTTCAATCTTGCTTTGAGAAATGAGAAGTATGGTGGACGGCTCAAGCAAAGTAATAAAGTATTCTAGGCTCCTAGTTAGGAATTTCCTTTATATGGGTAATACTGATACTAATAAATTTGGGTTCAAAGACCAAAGTCCTAATATCAAACACAAGAATTTAGACTACTAATTAGCATTACTTAATATAATTAATTATTAAAAAATTAATCTATTTAACTAGGCGGGCGGGCAGGTATACCCGCGGGTATTTTTTTTGTGTCGCTACCCGCCCATTTATTTTGGCAGGCGGGTATTACCCGTCCAAACTTTAATTTTTTTAAAAAAACGTTGTCCATGCCCGCCCGTTTTTCGAGTCGGACGGGCCGGGCCTAGCGGGTAGCCCGCCCATGAACAGCTCTAGATCAAATCTTGTTAAATCGTAATCTATTTTCAGTATAAATTAAATGCACAAATATTTTTTCAGATCCAAAAGTATAATATTTAATTTTAAAAATGCTTACAATGGATTTGAAATAAGAGAGGATTTTACCAAACATGTTCATCAATAAATTTTGGCTTTGTTTAACTAAAAAATGAGCCAAATTCTTCAATTTAGCCCAATTTTCTTAATAAATGGGAAGCAGGAACAAAACCAGTCGGTCTCCTGAAAGATCGTCTCTCAAGTACAACCCATTAAAGTTTAATTAAACTAAAAGATGATAATGGGCTGACCAAATTAGGAATGGTCTCGCAAAGAGACCGTCTTTCATAAGAATTTGTAAAACAAAACTAACTTTATAATATTTAATTTGTTACTCTTGTGAGAGACGACCTTTCTCAGTGAGACGATCTCATAAATAGGGAACTCATATACTAATAATTTGCATTTATTATCATCAATTCATGCATAAAACGGAACTCACGGTGAAATAAGAGAATTATATCTTATTTAAGTTGGAGTAAATACTGTAATTTTCAAGTAAGATCTCGAGTTTAATTAACTCTTTTCTTCCCTTAACCAACCCTATTTTCCAAAAAAAGGTCACAAAACAATCAAGTTGAGTAAAGTTGAAAGAATATGCCTAATTTTTCTACATCTAACTTTTAGCCCAAGACATACTCTTTTATTCCAATTAATTTTTTATATTAGTCCGTCCTAGTAAATTTCCTGTATTTTATTTTTGATATTTTCTTATTATTTTTACTCTTTATATTCTCTCATATTTTTAAAAATACACTCTACTTTAACTCATTATATTTAACTTTTTAGTCTTCGTGTTAAACACAAATAACACAAAATAATTATTTTCTCCAATCTGAAATACTTGCTACATTTTCATTATCGACAATATTTATCGTTCAAGCTTATTTTATATATTGCGGCTAATGTATAAGAAAAAATATAGTCAAGTGGGATCTTATTTGAATCGTGTAATAGCATAATTTCATAATATCAATTTATTTATATTTTTTAGACTTGTATAATTTAATATATAAATGATTAAAATAACGCATTAAATTGCATAAAAAAATAAAATGTAGCAAGTTTAGCGGAACGGATGAAATGTATCCGTGAAGCTATGCTCAATGGATGTGCGTCTAATGTCTTTAATTATGTGTACTAGGATCCACATCATAACTCTTTCGTGTCAATCAGATTGATACCCATTACCCATAAAACATCTATATCAATCTAAGTGAGATGGAGGGATAAGTAACGTTTAATTTACTTCATTCTTCTTTTATTTTTCACAATTTTTAAAGTAAAATTTAATTCTTGATATTTCTAAATATGCATAATAGAAAATTATGATACAAAACAAAAAAATATATATTAAAACGAATCTAATGAGACCTTACAGATATATTTTATCTTTTAAATATGTCTCAAAAACCATAATTAAATTTCACTCTCCTTAAACTGAAATATTCTAAACGAGAAGAACATTATAAAACAGAGGAAGTATTTCGATTTAAGTAATGTTTTTATTATTTTTTTATTCTATGATACACAATTTTAATATCCGTTGAAGTGTCCATGTGTTACCCACATGTGAGTTGTCCCACATCGGAGAAATAGAAAAGTATGCATTATTTTATATACTCAAGGAGTAACTTCTACTATTACCAATTGGTTCTAGTAGTGAACCTTTTTTGGGTTTATGAGTGGACTACTTCTTCTCCTCCTTATTAGGTTGCCCAGACTCATTTTCTAAATTTTATCAATATCTTACTATTTTTTTATAATCTTTATATTCCCTTCGTTTCCTATTGATGTTCCCATTGGGAATATTCATGGGAATTAAGAAAAGTGGAATATTTTATATAGCGAAGATATTATTTTATTGAATAATAAATTTGATGGAGGAAAAGTGGGGACCATAAATATTAAAAAAGTATTTAAAGAAAGTTAGTGGAAAAAATATGAGGACCACAACTAATTAAAAAATGTTTTTATGAAGTTACTGGAAAACATGTGGAGACCATAAGGAATATAAAAATGTTAAAATGGAGTTAGTGGAAGATATGTGGGGACCATAATCATTATTAAAATATTAAAATGAAGATGGGTGAGGTTTATTTTGTCCAAAATTTATGATATAAATGGAAAAATTCCTTTTGAAAATAACAATTAAAACACCCCAAAATAAAAAGTGAGAACTTTTTTAAGGAACGGAAAGAGTATTATTTTTCATTATATAAACTTCATGGGAAGACCGAAGGAGTACTTGCTTAAAAGGACACTTCCTTTTAAAAATTTGGTTGAATTTTATAAAAATTAGGTGAAAAGTGATGATTTTAATTCGTACATTGAGGTGGGTAAATAGTAGTCCGTATTTGTTCTTTTCATTTACTTTTTATATATTTGTTCTTCTCATTTACTTTTTGCACTGATTTTAATGCAAATTTTAATTCTCAATATCTTTAAATACATATAATAAAAAATTATAAAAAATACAAAATAAAAAATATACATTAAGACGAATTTAACGAGATTTCACATGGATATATTTTATCATTTAAATATGTGTCAAAAACATTAATTAAATTTCTCTCTGTGTAAGGTGGAATATTCCAAATGGTATCATACTTCTTCCTTTCCTAAACAGATGTAACATTAGGATTTTTATATTATTCATTCATCCTATAAATTTTTGTTTGATTTATAATCTATAAATTAAAATATAGTCAAATGAGACTTAGGTTGCGTTTGGGAACGTCCATTTCATTTCGAATTGTAGATTTCAATTATGAATTTATTAAGTAAGAATTTGAGAATGACAAGATTTGAATTTATTAATCTCAAATTCTCATTTTTAACTACTTTTCATAACCATAGTGGATTTGACTCAAATCCAAATTTAATATTCTTTATTTGACAAACCCTAAATTTGAGTCAAATCCACATTTTCAAATAAAATGATCATTTCCAAACATAGCATTATTGGATTCGTCTCAACACAAGAGTTATTAATATCCACTTTTTATATTTTTTATTATACATAATCAAAAATGTTAAAAATCAAATTAATACTTGTAGTACGTAAGAAGTCAAACATTCTAGATATTTTGGAGTGAAGAAGGTATGCATTTTTAAGCTTTCTGGTCCGACCCTAGTAGTGGGTTTGAACGGTAGTATCACTCAATCATACTTCCTCCGTTCCATTTTACTTGCAATACTTATCATTTTCGGAAATTTCATATTACTTGCAACATTACTATTTTTGGCAAAAATAATCTACTTATTTTATCCTCACTTTATTCCTACCTCACTATCATCATCAATCATACATCATCTCTTTAATTATTTAATATACCCACAAGTCACAACCACTATCTACTTATAATAATTTTTTTTATTTCTACCTCACATATCACTATCAATCATGTATCATCCCTACTTTTACCATACTGATTTGACAGCCCTTAAAAGTTGTGCCAAAACCTATGGTGCAACTAAAACAGAACATAGGAAGTAGATAAATAGGACATTTCTATAGTAACCTAGAGAAGTGATTGTCGGACTAAATTTTAGTCCGTCTATTTTAAAAGATATAGCAAATTTAAAAAGACGATGAAAAGTTAACACTCTAGCTCATTGGACTATTTTAGCCAATTATAGTTCTCCTTGGGACATGAATGTCTTTTGCTAGTAATGTATAAATAAAATTATCCATTTCCTCAAATATAACATAGTATCAGTTAAGCATAATATCTTAGAAATGGACCACTTTCTTTTAAATATAAAGATCATACTAAATACTACTCGATTTAATATTATTATTTTGTTTTGTAGTAGAAACTCTAATTTTCCTACCCATATTTGACAAAAATATGGAACAATATGAATGTAATATTAGTTAATTATCGGTGTTTAGAAAATCAGAATTTCAGCAATATATACTTGTTTTGTTGAAGATCTTGATTGAAATATGAGTAGAGACAAATTCAGAATGTTCTAATAGAGTGAGCTGAATAACTATCCTTATCAAATCACAATTTTTAATTTATTTAAATGATCTAGATGATGACTAGACTTATGTAAGTTCGAACCTAATTACTATTATGAATATTTTAATAGATAATAAATTGGTCAAATCGGAAGAAATAAAGGGAACATAAAAACATAGATCAACTAGCTAGAAAAGAGAATAAATACAAAAGTAAAGCAATGAATCTCGGATCCTGACTTATACAGTATACCGAGTTGATGATGATGAGAAAAAAGAATAAATAATACCTCATCCTTAAAAGCTTCAACCTTTTCCTTTCCAATATCATCAAAAAGAACTTGAAAGCACTTGTTTTCTTGTTCTTCAACCATTTTGAAGAGAGATTTTAGTTGTGTTTTCCTCCATTCATAACTTTTAGTTTTTCCACTTTTGAAGGTCTCCCTTAATTCATTTAAACTCTTCTCTTTGTCCACTATATTATCCATAATTATGGATTTTATGCTTTTCTTTCTCCCAAGTATTATATACTTATAACTTTTAAGTAGATAATACACTACCTAATATGAGAATGGTTAGTAGAAGCTTAAAAAGGAGTATAAGTTGCAAGTGTTCTTTAGTAGGAAAACTTTCAAAGGAGAGCCATCTCCATGCCATGAGGTTTCAACTAACTTCATTAATGAGAACATTAATAAGTGGGGCCAAATGAAAGAAAGTATGGATCATAATTCAAGGTTAAAAGTGTAATTATGTAAATTTTAGTTGGCCCATATATTCATAAATTTTGGGAGGAAAATAGGGAGCATCCTTAGCTTGTACTAATAAGTTAGATGAAAATTATGACTCACTTCACATCTTTTAATTAGTTGTACTAATAACTAATAAGTTAGACGGAAATTTTGAACTACTTGTTTGTTTTGTTATTATGAATATCTCCGTTTCATAAATTTTGCTACGATTTCATTTTATTCGGTTACATAAATTTTCTTGAGTCGGGGGTTTCCTTTTGACCGCGCTCTTGTTTAAGGGTATGAGGTGTCGTTGTCCTTCCCTCCCCATACCCTATTTATAGTTTTCAATGCGGGATACAGTGGGTAGGATGATGGTGATGATAAATTTTGGAGTATTTTATATAGTAAACACGAACTTTTGCAAAAGGCCAGTGGTAGCAAATCTTAAAAAAAATTCCACTAAGTAGCATTGTACTTTTGGAATTTAAGTTGCCGTAACATTAATGCTCAAAAAACCATTACTTTTGGAATTTAAACTGTCGTAACATTAATGCTTAAGAAGCGTTAGACTATACGTAAAGTTGTGAAATTTCATTTTTATTCTTGTCTTTTTTCAATTAAATATAATAACCTTCTTTCCTTAAATTCTACAAAATAGCTTTGTACTTTAATTTTGAAATTTAAGTAGTCGTAACATTAATGCTCAAAAAACATTAGATGATATGTTAAGTTGTGAAATTCCAAAATACAATGCTACCACTCGCGTTTTACAAAAGTTTGTGCCTACCATGTATAATATTTCTAGAACTTTTTCATTACATACATATTTCTCTTACTTTCTCATAAATTAATCTTTTTACTCACTTTTATCTATTTTCTTGGTTTGATTAAATCTTATCCGTATAGCAAATGTTACGGATTTTGATTGATTGGACTAAGTATTGTTTCAAAAACGTGTTGTAACTACGGATCTCAGATGAGGTTGGATTGAGACTATGTTTAGATCATATATAAACATATTAGATATTCTTGGACTCAAACCTTATACTGACTTGATCTATAACAGATCAGGTCAACATGAATTAAATCTACTAAACTCATTCATATATATTCGAATATTTATTCAACAACAAAATCACAAATGGTGTTTGGCGATTGGTTGTTGACGGTTGGTTTTTTTAGTTTGCTTGTTTAACCATATGAAAATGTTGGCTATTTTTGTTGGCTTTTAAACTAGATGAAAAAGTCAACTGTTTATGGAGATGTTTGATAAATTTGTGTATTGACTGTTGCTGTTATTAGAAAAAAAAGTAGGCCAACAAGCTAAAAGTCAAACAAAAAAGCTATTTAAACAACTTTAAAAATCATTTACCAAATATTTTTTTTACTATTTGACTAATTAATAAGCCAAAAACCAAAAACCAACTAAAAAATTAAACCAAAAGCCATAAAACAAACACCCAAAAATAAAACAGCTACTCTTGTGAAAGACCGTTTCTCAAAGAGACGACCTCAAAACAATAAGCCCATATTCTTATATTCTTATTTTCTCTTAAATTTGAAGAGACTGTCTTTCACAACAATTTGTGAAAATTAAATCATGGCATTTTGAACCAGCGACGTGGTTCCAGAGCCTACAGCATGGGCATTCATTTGCTCACATGAACCGATTAAAAGCACACGTTTATTACGAACAAAAAATTAATTGCCTAAAGAATATTTTTTTTTCACAACTTATAAATATTATTAAATATTTAAAAATGATGAATATGACTTTATTGATTAAACCATATAGTGCCCTTGTGATATACGACTTTATTAAATTTCTGACATATTTATATATTATAGTTATATTTCGTTTCACTATGAACAATTGTATACATTATGAACATTATATCATATTTTGTATTGTACGCGATACAATTATATTTATAATTATATTTTTTATATTTTGAATAAAAGAGCAAATGATTCATACCCTGAGTACAATACGAAATTATGAGTTTTTTAATTAAAAATAACATATCAATTTTTGTTAACAAAAAGAACTATTACATCAATTTATAGAAGTATTAAATATTAATACAATTAATAATACACATCAAAATCAAATTAAAATACATAGAAATATGTAAAACTATTTTATTAGTTTAAACACAAATATAACTTTTTTTCTCATGAAAAATGTAAGTGACGTATATAAAGAAAGTCACAACCTAAATTATATTAGAATTAATCATTGAATTTAAGTAAATAAGATTGAATATTAGAACGTATATATATATATATATATATATATATATATATATATATATATATATATATATATATATATATATTAATACATTAAATGTGATTTGACCCAAAAAGTAAAAAAAAAACAATAAAAAAGAATAATAATATACTTAAAATAAGAAAGTAGTAACAATGATATCATTATTTAATTTCAGAGGAAAAATTTTTGATGAAGAAGTAACACGCAAGAAATTTTGAAAGGGGTTGATGTCAACCGTGTTTTGTTTTAGTTTTAATTATACACTAGTGTAGAAACTCGTGCAATTCACGAATTTATGAGTATGAAATATATAAAAATATAACTTCAAAGAATGACGGAAGTATATATTATCATGATTAAATTTATCGAATACATGACTTTTTAAAAGCAAAAATTAAATATTGATTATTTAAATTATTTATTGAATACATACATTTTTTACTCAATTAAATATATTAAATTTAAGATTAATTATATAGAATTGCTACAAAATATTATACTCCATATTATACCTAATTTAGCTCTAATTTTAAAAATAATAAAATTCTAAATTAGGTAAATATTGCCATATAATCAACTATCATCTATATAATTACATTTGTCAAAACTCCTTAAAGAATGACACTTTTAATTTTTCAATATTTTTATAATATTGTATGATTGTGATTACATAATAGCTAAATATGCTAAGTTTTAATGATTTTATTACATTAATTTTTGGGAAATTCCACGTGGTAACCCTGAGGTTTTGGGTTTTTCACGTGGTAACCAAAACTTTTTAAAAATTCACGCGGTAACCCTGAGGTTTACGTAATTGTTTCACCGTGACCTTTTTGCACATGAAACGTTAGCAAACGTTAATTTTGAAGCTTTAAGGCTGTTGTACGACTATTTATGCGACTCATCATTTCAAACGCCATCAGTTTCAACCTTTTCTCCCAAAATATATAAACCCTAAGTCTACCATTTTTGGATTTGGGGGAAAAAATAATTTGGATGAAATATGGTAGAGTTAGGATTTATGTTTTGGGGAAAAAGGTTGAAATTAATGGGATTTGAAATGGTGAGTCGCATAAATAGGAGTACATTCGCTTTAAAGCGTCGAAATTAACGTTTGCTAATGTTTTTGTGTGCAAAATGGTCATGGTGGAACAATTACGTAAACCTTAGGGTTACCGCATGAATTTTTTAATGTAGTGTTTGGAAACAAGTATTTCATTTCAAATTATGGATTTCAATTATGAAATCATAAATGAAGAATTGAGAATGACAAGGTTTGAGTAGTCATTATCAAATTCTCAACTTTAACTACTTTTAAAACAATGTTGGAATTTGATCCAAGTTCAAATTTAAAAATTTTTGATTTGCCAAACAATAGATTTTAGCCAATTCCATATTTCCAAATGAAATCTTGGTTCCCAAATATGGCCTAAAAGTTTTGGACGTGGAAAACCCAAAACCTCAGGGTTACCACGTGGAATTCCCTTTTGGCCTAATTCAACATTTGGAATGAATTCTAAATTGCCAAACATATCATTAATTTTTTTTATCTAAAAGTTGATGAAATTATTAACAGTTTTGAAACAAGGCATAAAAAACCTAATTAAAGAATTTTTATGATCCTATAAAATAAATCATCAACATCATACCCATGTAGGAGAGTGCAGTCAAAGAGTCCCCTAGGCTCTAAAGAGTCATCACAGAAAGAGGCATTTACAACTATCTGAAAGCCTGCAACGCACACCCACGTTAACTATAATATAAATATATTGTAAAATGTATTTCTAAATATGTAAAATAAATTCAAATATATGAAGAGTAATCATTTTATTTCATGATATATAAATCATTATAGAATGAGAAAAATATCTCAATAAGTCATGATTATCAATTTAAATTCAAAGACTAATAAGTGATAAGAATCATAATTCAATGTAGCATGTCTAATAAATACAATTCACATTTAGTAATCTATATAAGACATAATAATGTGTGAATCTACTAAAAAGTATATAAATTCAAATTGGAAGATAAATTATCTGATTATTTATTATTTATCTAAATTGAACAATTAATCTTCAAGTTATATATTAGACAAACAAGTATAATTTTGTTTAAATTAAAATTAATATTTATCGTATAACTTGAGTTACTACTGTGAGTTATGAGGTGACGGATTCCAGTTGAGGAGATAGCTAGACAAAGACCATAATGGCCGTGTAATTATTATTATTTATCCCATACTTCTGTCATATATACTTAGAATGATGAGCAATATTTTGACTTTGAGGAATAATGGGTAAATGACGGTTATTTGTGAGAGAAGTAAATCACACTACGTGGCCTAATCTTATAGGAGCGATTTTGGATAATTTATTTTATCTTTTTCTTATTTTAGTTATTTTATTATTATTTCTTTTGTTTTTTATATGGTGATTTACAAATCACGGTGATTGTTTAGGAATTTCTTTTTGACTTTTGATTTACAAATCACATCAATTTTTTATAAATAATAATTTTGTACATCAAAGTTTTGATGATAGAATGTATCATTTGTGAAAAAATTATATTTTTAAAATAATTCGTTAATTTCATATTACTTGCAACATTACACGATAATGCATTATTCAATCATCATCTTTAATTTATAATTAATTTATAATCTATAAGTTCAAACATAGTCAAGTAGAATCTTATTTGATTCGTCTCAACGCAAAGATTCTTAATATTAAATTTTTATATTTTTTTACTATTCATAATTAGAGATATTGTGAATTGATTTAGTACATTAGACTGTGTAAAAAGTCAAACGGTACAAGTGTTTTGGAAAATGACGAAATATTTGTTAACACTGGACCCTACCCCTTAAGCAAGTAATATATATATTTGGTATGACGTTAAGTGCATTGGTGTGAGATAGTCTCACCGTACAAAGTTTTGCCAAATATGGATGGACTAGTCCAATTAATATAATTATTAGCATATGAGCTCATTGATTTGAGGTGGTATCCGGTATAACCAAAGTAACAATTGTTATGATTAATAAAGAAACTATCTAGTTGGATTAGTGGCAAGGAGAACGAATCTCCAACATCTAATTCTTAGGATCAAATTATTTTTTAGGATTAAAATTCTAGTATTGTTGCTATTGTAATAAGGAAAAATTACAAAAAATTATCTATTGTATAGCGCTACTTGCAAAAAACTATCTATTTTAATTTTTTTTGCAAAAAACTACCTTAAATGAGATAAACGTTTGCAAAAGACTACCTGATGACGGAATCAATTAGTTGACCGTCAAAATTTTGTTTGACTTTCCACGTGATTTGCACGTGACTGCCTTTTATTTCCCTGAAACGTTTAATTTCTTTATTTTTTTCATTTCCCTCCTTTCTCCTTTGATGATCATGATCACTGTTCATAGTTTACACCCATCAACACTCAATCACACTTGAATGCTGCATTAAACCTCCAATCAAATCATCAGGTAACTTCTTTAATTGGTATTTATTGCGCTAATCTACCTCAAATTTTTCAATTTCTCTTATAAATTCTCTTATTCAGTTTAATTTGCATGGGTTTCTTTTAGTAATCTACTCCCTAATCTCCATTCTCTGATTTGTTCTTGTAATCTTCCTTTGTTTTTCATTTGAGATTTCAAGTTCTGTTAAATCATTTTGTGGTTTATGGGAAAAAGGGTCTTTGTCAAGGGAAAAAAGAGTTGATTTTAAGTGTGTAACTAAACAAGGGTAAATTCTTCTTTTCTAAAACCTTTTAAATTGATTTTTTTTTGCTAGGGTTTATGTTTTTCTTTAATTTAATGTTGCCTTTTGATTGTTGTATATGTGTTGTGTTCTAATTTCTGTATGTGATGTTTCTAATTTCAATACTGTAGAAATTTTGCACGTTATTATTCCACATTCGAGATGATGAAGCCAGTCAACATTCATTTGTATTTTGGTGGGTATTTTGTTACCAAAAATTGCAAAACAGAATATAGACATTTAAGCATTAGCTTGCACCCAAATATAGAAGAGTTTGTTACTTACTGGATTAAAAATGAGCTAGGATATGCTGATGTTGGTAGAATTTGGTACAAGAGGCATGGGTACATAGTGTTTGCAGGTAGGGCAGAGATTAAGGATGACGAGCGTATCCCAAATTTTCTTTAAAGCCCTGAACCTGATGGTTGGTACCATCTTTATGTTGTTCATGGGGGTGATGATAGAGGTGAGGAAATCAATAAAAAAATCAAAAAAGAAAATGGTTAAAGCTCATGTGGTAGATGACATGGAAATGGATGATGATGTGTGCATATTGGGTGATGAGTTGGACATAGATAAGGCCGGCTTAGGTGGGAGATAAGGTAGGTGTTGATGTGGATGGTTCTAGTGGTAATTTGAAGAGGGGACCACCATTGAAGGACAATGTTGTAAATGTACCCTCAACATCAAGCCCTAGATCTAAAAGGCATTCAAGGGTATTACCATCAACCTAGACACCTACCCAAACCCTTATTAAATGCTTAGAAAACTCACCAAAAACACCAGGTTACTCAAAATCCAATTGACCAGACTTCACAAAACATTAGGGCAATTGAGGATGGTGCTGAAGTTGATAAGAGCGGTGACAGTGAGTATAGGGATGGTTCTGGGAATGAGTCAAAGGATGTTGATGATGCTGATTTGTTTGCAGAGAATGTAGAGTTTGGTTAGAGGCTATAAGGACTTATAGCCCAGGTAGTACAACCTTGTTAAGTGCATAGGTATTGAGAATCCACCCCCACTCTTCCAAAAAAATGTATGTCTGTCTTCAAGCATGCCAAAACATATGGACCTAAGTTCCATGGAATGACAGGCCATAAAATGTGGCCTACCTCTACATGCCCTAGCACATTACCACCTCCCTTTAGAAACATGCCTAGTAGGCCTAATAAGAGGAAGAGAAGGTTAAAGGTTGATGAAGCTAGGGGTGGAAGAAATAGGGCTCTGTGGTGAGGGAGTATAAACAAAGAAGGTGTGGCAATTGTGGCACTTTAGGACATAACAAAAAGAAGAGTAAAAACCCTCCAAAACCCACAAGTACCAAGGAGAAGTCAAAGCGAGGGAGGCATAAGAAGAGTTTTGTGTCCTCATCAACAAGCACACCAATTATGTCTACAACAAGTGCATCAACAACTCCTGCACCAACAAGCATAGCACCTCCTGCAACTCAAAGCTCAACACCAATAGTGACAACATGGATACAAAAAGAAAGGAGCACAAGGTTCAGTCCCACGGGTGATTTCAACCAAGGATCTTCAAGCTCTCAACAACAAAGTGAAAAAATGTAGTTGTAATGTGTGTATGTTTGAAGTACTAAGTTTTATGCCAGCTTTTGTTGTTTATGTTGTTGGAACTACTAGATTTTCTATTTTGAAACAACTTTTGTTATGTGGGATATTTTATGTTATGTTATGTTATGGAACAAAGTAATGGAAAATTCGATGTTGTATGATTAGCAAGAAAATTAGCTTCATCATTCATGTTTACAAAAGTGTTACAACATTCCCAAATCACTAATACATAAAACTGAATCTGAAACTATAATCTGAAGGTTACATAACCTTCATTAGTACAATCAACAACAACAAAAAACCAAATAAAAACCCTAATAAAAAACTTGATATCTCTTTTTCAAACTTTCTCTCGTTCATCAATTTCTTCTTAAGCCTTTTATATTCTGAAATTGCTTGTTCCTTCTCATGCTCCAAGAAACAAAGCCTTGAAGTCAATATCTTGATTTGAGTTGATAAATGTCGCTTCTCCTCAACAAGTGTATTCGTGACTTGTCTTTGCCAATCAACCATTTCAAGTACATCAATCCTTTTGAACTTCTTGCATCCCCTCCAATTTGTGTCAGGATCGAAAAGTTGGCAAGTGTTGAAATGTCTACTTGCATTTTCCTTAGTCCACGAAATTCTCTGTGCAAAAGGAAATCTGCAAGCACATCTGTCGAGCTTTGATTTTTTGGTGTGAGAAGAAGCCATGAATTGATTTGGGCTTGAAAAAGAAAGAGGTAAATTAGGGTTCATATGAATTAGGGGAAAGGGGAAGGGATTGCGCAAAATCGTGCTTTAAAACATATTCAATCAAAGAATTAAGTAAATCACGTGCCACACGTGCTGGTCAACTGACGGTCAACTAACTGATTCCGTCATCAGGTAGTCTTTTGAAAACATTTATATCATTTAAGGTAGTTTTTTGCAAAAAAAAATAAATTAGAATAGGTACTTTTTTGCAAGTAGCGCGTTATACAATAGGTATTTTTTTGTAATTTTTTTTATGTTTGAAACTCTATAATAATGTGTCTTAAGTTACTTTTTCTGGAAATGGACAATTTATATTTCTTGAGCCGAGAGGTTTATTGGTTGCATCCTCCTATATAGATATGAGTTTCCATCTTTCTTCCTTTCCCAGACCCTGATCATAGATCTTATGAGCGAGATACATTGAATATGATGATAATAATATTATTTCACTAAAAATCTCAATCTCCATTATAGATAATCCTGAAAGATATCATAAACGTTTTTGATCCACCATGTTGTATATTGAAATTAACATCACCATTTGTTTTGACAATCACTTATACTCTTTTATGTTGGAGGAAGTGCCAATGCCATAACTCTCATAATTATATAGGTGATGATTTTGATCACTTAATTGTTCATGCTCTATCTTACACTTTGGAGAAGGCAAATATAGAAAATTGAAGTTTGGATTACTTGATAAAGTTATCATGGGGACATTTGAAATGCCTTGATGAAGACAAAAAATCACTCAAGGAGGGAATTGAATTATGCCTCGAACAAGATAAAGCTCAACGGGATCATTATTTTAATGAAACTCAACAAAGAGAGGGAATTAATTTGAAGGGTCAAGGCAAATGTGAGTTGTGACATATATTTGGAAATACAAAAATGAAAAATCTTAGGTGAAACAAGTGTTATCTAATTGATTACGTATATGCATTGTCGTGCCTGGTATATTATGGATCCTAGACAAACTGAAAGAAATAAATCTTCTTTGTGGAGGGTTGATTCTTTTTTTTTTTTGTAATATGGAGGGTTGATTCTAAATTTTAATCAATGTTCGGAAAAATAATAAAGACAGACCCTATAAATCATAATTATCTTTATAAATGTAGATGTGTTATATTTTCAATTCATAAAGAACTAATCACAATCGAATTTTAAGTTATTAAGGTCCTTTATTACTTTGGTCCCCATGCAAATGTCTACCTTTCCCATGGTTAGAAACAACTCTGTTGTTCATGTTCTATATCTCATTTTCTTTTTTATAATTTTTGTTAATAACCATATTGCCATGGTCTTAGATGGCGGGTTTTTGTTAATAACCATATTGCCATGGTCTTAGATGACAGTTCACTCTGGCAACTTTTTTTAATATAGATCTTTACTCATGTACAATGAATATCTGTGAAAGAGCAAACCACCATCTCATATAGCGATTTGGTAATAATACTAAATTAATATATATAATTACCAAAATTTTGCTTTTCCTTAATATAAAAATATTTTCTTATAGCTAATTGCCATAAAGCGATTAACCGCATTCTGAAATGGTGGTTTGGTAAAAAAAATAAAAATTCTCACGTGAATGGTACTATGAGAAATCACAAATTCTTACTTGAGACCGTCTATACAACAGACGTCTTAAGTTTTGGGGTTGACACCAATTCATAAATTAAAAAAGAAAACTGATTGGTGGTTTTGTAAGTTAAAAGGGGGACATGGGCTGGGCTCTTGAGAGACGTCTATACTATATAAGTTTTTAATAGACATAGGATAGAAAAATCACAAATTCTTACTTGAGACCGTCTTTTGTAAAGACGGCTCTCAAAATCCCAGTCCAATTCTAAATCTATATTGTTACAACTCTAAATATAGATTTGGGCTGGACTTTTGATAGTCGTTTTTACAAAAGACGGTCTGTTAGAGAGACCACCTATAGAAAAATTCCATTTAACATTATTGAGTGGTTTGGGTTTTATTTTGTGAGTTTGATCATGCATATAGTGCTCGTTTTTAACCGCTATACATACAAATATACCCTAATCTATAACCTAAAATGTGTACAATTCAAGCATTGAAATAAAAAGCAAGTCATCTCTATTCTAATTATGTTGTTTGTCATGTCAACATCAAACCATCAAAGTATTAACCAAACCAGCCTGCAACTTTCACTAATCAAGCAAGCAAAACTATTCGGTAGATGAAGGAATACTACGGATCGGAATACTACTATTACTCTTTTATACTTTGAGATTGCTACCGTTATACTTTTGAGATTGTTACCGATAATGATATTTCTCCTTACAACATGCTACTATCACTGCTATTGCTATTAATTGCAATTCTTACATATGCTATATATTATTAGTAGTTACTACTCTATCCCCTTGAAATTGCATCAAAGAGAAATAGAGTTATATTTTTAAGAAAATATTAATAAATTAAGAAAGATAATGAATTGTGTAAATGAAATTACAAGAGAGTTAAAATATATGGATGAAGTTAAAAGAAATTAGTGGACCATTGTCCAAATATAGAAATGATTCAAATTAAGTGGGACGGATTAAAATAGAAAATGATGTAAATTCAATGGGATGGAGGGAGTATCTCAAATGGTGCTACTACTATTACTCTTTTGTCTCTTTGAAATTGCTAGTCAGAATGACATTTCTTCTCACGACATGCTACTGTCAGTAGCAATCCTCACGGCATGCTACTATCAGTAGCAATGTCAAATGGCGGAATACTATTATTACTCTTTTGTCCATTTGAGATTGCTACTAATAATGATATTTCTCCTTACGAAGTGCTACTATCACTAGCAATCCTTCCAACTTACACATGATACTATTAGTAGTAATCTCAAATAAAGGAAAACTACTACTTCTATTATTCTTCTATTTCTTTGAAATTGCTATTGATAAAGACATTTCTTCTCACGACATATGCTACTATTAGTAGCAATTTTCACGACATGCTACCATCAGTAGCAATGTGAAGTATCTCTTTGAGATTGCTTTTGACAGTGATATTTTTCTTACGTTATATTAATGTCAATAAGTATTATTTCAAAGGGAGGAGTACATTTAACAAATTACAAATATAGTTAACATCTAGATACTACTTTCGTATCCACCTTTTCTAAATTTGGTAATTTGTTTTACATATTTTAGTTAAATCTATTAGCCAATAAGAACCCTAGCTAACTCCTTAAATATTTGCATTTTCTTCCTACTTCAATTGAATCCCTTATCTTATTTACAAACCCTAAGTCCTTATCTCCTCAAATTCTTCTCCTTCAGTCACACGCCGCCTTCAATTAATCTCAGGTTTGCTTTTTAACTTTAATTATAATTATTATTTCGTTTTATTCCAATCAAACTTTAATTCTTTGATTTTGTTTAAGCACAAATATTTGTGAGAGACGGTCTTTATGAGAGACCATCTCTAATTGAACTGGTCCATAAAGAAAAATATAGAGTAAAAGTAGATATTAAGCTTTAATGAACTGAGACGTCTTTCAGAAAGACGGTCTCTCAGGAGACTAGCTGTTAATAAGTATTTAATACTTTTAAGTTGAATATTGATGATGATTTTATTGATTTATCTTATTGATGACATTTTAAGCGTCCATAATAATTTATGAAAAACATAAACATGGGATCCGTTGAATAAACTATGAAAAGCTTGTTGCTTTTAATAGATTTTTCTTTTTTTAAAAAAGGAAATTTACTAGATGGATTTTTGTTGTGAATTGAGAGTTTAGAATTCTTTTTTACAAGGAGGGTTATGACTTATGACTTGTTTTTGATTTTGTAAAAATAATATACTTTTTGGATATAAATGAAGCTCATCTGGTTTTCTGTGCATAGATTAATAGAGGATACATACTCCCTCTGTCCCATATAGTTTGAAGCATGGAGAAAACGAGTGTTTTTTAAGAAAAAGTAGAACGGTAATAAATGAGGAGGGGAATGAATTATATGGTTGAAATTAAAATAGAGTTAGAATGTATGGATGAAATTAAAAGAAAGTGGTGGGTCATAGTCCAAAAATAAAAAATAATGCAAATTAAGGGTGACAGACTAAAATAAAAAATGTTGCAAATTAAATGGTACAAAGGGTATTAATTACCTAAAATTAATATTAAAATTACACAAATTCTTGTGAGAGACCATCTCTAATTGGGTTGACCCATTATGAAAAATGTAAAGTAAATATAGGCAATAAGTTTTAATGCATTGGGCCTGAGAGATGGTCTCTCAAAAAGACGGTCTTAAGACTGACTGTTAAAATTAATTTGTGTTTTATAGTAAAGTAGTTATTTTTTTAAGACTAATTAATTTTGAGGCATTTTCAACGTTCGAACTCTATTCGTTTCTTGTAAAACTCGATTAGTTTTGCGGTTTTTGTTCATAACTTTTGCTAAAATCCCTCTTTCATTTTGAATTTGTGGGATCTATTAAATTTCAGTAAAAAGGGAAATATTTTTAAATTAATTCTTTTTAATATTAGTTTTAGGCAATTTACAGTGACTTTTCCATTTAAGCAAAACGCTGATAATGATAAATTGTTTATGGCCGATTTATTACTAGACTACTAGTATTTATGTTGTTTATTACTAGACTACTAGTGTTGCAAACGACTGATAATTGTTAGCTGATTGGAATGATTGATTTGATCAATTAGTTTGACCATTTTATTTTGAACCCGTTATTATGAGTAACTTGTTTAAAAATATCTTTTTCGTCGCAAAATTTTATCAAACCCTATCATTAGATGGTTTGAACTTCAACACTGTTCATGTTAAAATTGTCTAATAAGCTTTTTATTTCAAACACCCTATATACTCCGTAATCTGTTTTTATTTATTTTTGCACAATTTTCAAAGTGAATTTTTAACTTTAATATCTGTAGATATGTTTTGTTAAAAAAATTATAAAAGTGTATGTTAATAAGCTTTATATTAAGATGAACATAATATGAAACTATATGCATATAGAAAATTGTCGTGAATAATCTAACCTATTATCCATTACCTTTAAATAATCTCACCTTTTGACAAATTTTAAATAATTTAACCTTTGCCTTCATTTTGTTGCGAGTGGACTCTCGAAAAAATAGATCGGCTATTTCAGGTTATTACTACCCATTACATTCAGTAGGTCATCCTCCTCCTATAAGCTTGCTTCCATGGATAACACCATATTCAACCCCAAAATTTGGGATAGATAAAAACAACGTTCACATCTTTACTTTAATGAAAATCTTAACAATCGTAAAAAAAAGTATAATTGAGCATTGTTTTGAAGCAAAGTTGGAGAATGAACTTGGAAATCCCTAATTGAGAAAGAAAAAGGTGGGATTTTGATTGTGAATTGAATTAGAAATGAAGACAAAGAGGTAGATAATATATTGAATTATTTTGGACAATTATTTCTATATTTTATCACTAATAATTTAGGAAAAATTGATATTAATAATCCAATCTTTTGTTAATCCACTGTAAATAATTCAACATTTTGATTATTTTCTAATAATCTAACATTTGCCCTTAGTTCTTTATGAATAATCCAACATTTATTTTAGTTTGCTTGCAATATATCCTATTATTAACCACTATTAGTAATGAGATATGTTGTAGGCAAATTTATCACAAAGGTTGGATTATTAGAAAATAATCAAAATATGAGACTATTCATAGCGGATGAGTGAAATGTTGGATTATTAATGTTAATTTTTTCAATAATTTATTTGAATTTATTGTTTATGAACTGTATTACCTTGAAACATTAAGTAAATAAATATATAGTTATTTAATTTGTTCCAATAGCTTTTCCATAATTAGACAAAAATTTCACTTTTTTGTTCTTCATTTTCAGCACCACTTTAGTTAACTCATACAAAATCTGCAAATTAAATATAGAAACCTAGCTATATTTGTAAGACAATGCTACAATTCCATTGATAAACCCTTGTGTATTTGCAGAAAGTTTGATGTCAGAGGCAAAAATGGGAAGAGGGAAGATTGAGATAAAGAGAATTGAAAATACTACGAGTAGACAAGTTACTTTTTCTAAGAGAAGAAATGGAATAATCAAGAAAGCTCAAGAACTTAGTGTGTTGTGTGATGCCAAAGTTTCCATTATTATCATCTCTAACTCAAGCACTAAGAGAGTCTATGAACACACCACTCTAGGAGTTTCGTAAGTATTTGCTATATTTGACTTTTTATACAATTTATTATGTTATTTTACCAAGCGCGAATTCAGAAAACATTTACTACCTTCGATTCAGCCTAGCCTAAATGGGACATTTTTATTTTGGCACTATTCACTTATTACTCTTAATTTGTATTTTATTCTTAATTTATAAGTTAAAACATAGTCATGTGAATCTTGTTTAATTCGTCTCAATATAAGGATTATTAATATCAAATTCTTATAATTTTTAATTAAGACTAATTTGAGATATTAAGGGTTAAAATGTTGCCCTCAGCAAGTGTGAAAAACTAAATGGGACATTTAGGCTGAATAGGAGAGAGTATTACCTAAGCTAATACTTCCTCCTATTCTCTTTACTTGTCTCATTTGGTTTTTCAACACTGTTCATCAATCACTCTTATTATGTGATTTGTTGTTAATCTATAAGTTACAACATAGTCATGTGGGATCTTGTATGATTCGTCTTTTAGTAAAGTTTATTAATATCAACTTTTTATAATTTTTACTCAAGCATAAATAGAGAGATTTAAAATTGAAAACGTGCATTGACAAATGTGCCAAAACCAAATAGGACAAGTAAAGAGAATAGGAGGGAGTATTATATAGTCTGGTGTGCCTTTGTCAAAGCAAACTAAATATCAGTTTAATATACTACCTCCTATTCAATCCATTAGTCCCATTTAATGTTTCACACTTGTCGAGACAACATTTGAACCCTTAATATCTCTAATTGTTTTTAATTAAAAATTATAAAAAATAGATATTAATAATCTTTGTATTGAGACGAATCAAACAAGATCCCACGTATTTTAACTTTAAGAATAAAATACAAAATAAGAGTGATAAATGAATAGTGAAAAAAATCAATGGGACTAATGGGTAGAATAGGAGCGAGTATTACTTTATTCTTCATTACCTGGGTCATGGCCCATGCCAGCTCGGGTCTATACACCCCTGCATTTACTATCATTCATATATTGAACTATACACATTTAAAAGTTTTAAAAGTTATAAAAATATGTGAGATTTTTATGTTAATTATCGTTTTTATTTAATTTTAATTATTTATTTGGGATTGTTGGAAATGTAGGCTCAAGGAGATATATGATGAGTACCAGAGGGCTGAGGGTATTGATCTGTGGCATAAGCAAAATCAGGTTTTCTCCTAATTATATGTTATTTTTAGGGGTGTTAATTGCTAATCATAAAATATATGTTTTGATGAACATAATTAATGATTGATTTCAATTATTTTATTTTGTTGACAAAGTATTACTGTTTTAATTAATAAAGTGTGTAAATATATTTAATACATTTAAAAGATAGTTTTTAAGTTTTAATAAGTTTACAAGTTTATGAACTTAATAGGATCAATTATTTAATATCTTTAAATTTGACATTTATTTGATTAATTTAAACTTTATAGTGATCAATTATATATAAAGTTTTAAATAAATGATTAGTTATAACTTTCAAATAGAAATCAATGAAAATTCCAATTTTTAACCTAAAAATGATCAATTTTGATATTAAAGTGAACAATTTCTAGATACAAGTTTATAACCTTTAATAGATCAATTATTTTAAAGTGTTCAATTTCGATGTTAAAATGATCAATTCAAAACCTTTGAATTGATCATTTTAACATCGAAATTGAACACTTTAAAATAATTGATCAATTATAACCTTAAATGGATAAATTACTAATGGCGTATTGGTAAAAACTATGATTAAACTGAATGAGCTATTGATCTCAATTTGAGACAATTGCTTCCAATAACTTCTAAAAATAAAGACCCCTTGAATCCTACGGTCAAAGGGAACAAACAACTTGACTTGCAAGTCATTAAACTAGTACTAGTGGATCATAATTAACCTATACTTCCTTCGCTTCATAATACTTGCAACTGATAGTGACATTTTTCCACTCAATATGTCACACTCAGTAGCAAGTAGCCAAATATTATGAAACGGAGGAAGTATATCCAACCCTGTTCATCACAATGAGAAAATTATTCTTTCCATGTGTGTTAACTTGTGAAAGATAGGTTTTTCTGATCTTAATATAAGACCTCTGATAATTGGTGCGTGCAAGCTAAAAAAAATTGTGAGCAATGGAAAACCATTTAATTTGCGTTATTTTCTATTTTGATTCGTACCACTTAATTTGTATCTTTTCTATTTTTAGACTATGGCTTACCACTTTCTTATAATCTCTTTTATATATTTTAACTCTCTTTTATTTTTATCGATAAAAGCAAACATATATAGGGAATAGGCCATTCTTTTTTTGGTATTTCTTCTTTCTAATCTTGCTATAGTCAAAATCTCCCTTTGGCTGCCTTGTCAGTCATACCGAGTCAATTCTTGAGTTAGCATACCGATTCAATTCGGTCAAAATATTGTCCCCTTGCCTTAGCTCATATATGCTCTTTCTTATTGTATAGCTAGCCTAAATAGCTAAAATAATTGCTAAGATCGATACAAATTTACAAATTCTGAGCAACGATAGCAAATGCAATGAACTAACAAATGTAAGAACGAAAATAAAATTGCAAAACTTGACACAATTGTTTAAGGAGGTTCACCCAATGATGGCTACGTCCTCTGTGGTGTGTAGTTGCTTGTTTGTATTATTTCAATGAGAAAACACTCTTACAATGAAGTATTACAATTAAGTAAGAGATAAACAAAAGGCTATGTGTTTAGGCTAAGAGGTTTGTGTTTGATGTGTTTGGATGATCATACAATGTTTCTATTTATGGTGCTAGAAGCTCTAGGAGTTACATATGATTAATACAATGAGTAAATAGCATAGTTAACACCACTTATTAGCTGTGTTGAATGAGTTGCAACTTCCCCTAAGTAATTAATCTGTCAAAAACAGCATAGGATGCTGTCAAAAAAACCGCTCGACTGGTCGAGCGGACCAAAGGGGTCGAGCGATCAGGTCGAGCGAGAGATCAGTAGCTATTGGAACCAATCTGTCTTGCTGCTCGACCAAGCAGAGGAGCTCGCTCGGTCGAGTGGGGGTCGAGCGGGCATCAGGTCAGCTTTTGGCAGTTTACTCGACTTCCCACTTAGAAGTGCATCTTTTCTTTTCATCAATACTCATCATAAACCAACAATTAAGTGTCCCATTTAATCACCAATCAAACTACACTTAATCACACATATTAAGACGGACATATTAAGACTCCATCTTAATACACCCATTAACTCTACCATAGGATTCCATCCTACTCATGAATACACCCATACACACATGTGCACTCAAGTCATATTTACAACAATAGCAATTCCTCATTTTCAATTAGGAATCCAAATTCAAACCTAAACACGTTCATTTCAAATAGATCTAGTCATCTAGATTAGAATTTGAAACCCTAGGTATTTAAATTTTTTAACCCAACTCAAAACTGTCGGGTTTGATGAATCTAAGATCCTTAATAACAATAAAACAAATTAATACTGTAAATTAATACCAAAATGATAAAAAAAAAAAAAAAAATTGAATCAGGGTAGAGCAAAATAATGGAATAAGGGTAGAATAAACTAATACCAAAATACTAAAAAAAAATAATAGAACAAAATAATCGAAGCAACAAATAGATTTTATATATACCAAAATAATGGAAAGCAACCAAAATAAAACAATTTAATACCAAATTAAAAGAATATCGAAATATAACAAAAAAGAAAATATAAATAAAGGGGGAGGATTAGTCCGTGTCAAATACGATCCTGGACTAATGATAAGGGATGAGCATAGGTCTTAGACCCTAAGAGTTCAAATCCAATCCGATTCTAATTTAAGAATCTAGATTCATTTGTTTTTGGTCCCTAATTTATGGTCAGGGTCGGTCGAATAGGGCCTAGGGGTCCATGAGCTTAGGGTTTGAGTTCGTGTTCGGGTCACATTTTTGAGACCTAAATTCGATTTAAGGCCCATTCAAACTTTTTTTAATCAAGTAAAAACTATTATGTGTATTACTTATTTGATTTGGAATTTTTTCGGTTTGTTTACTTTGAAATATGGTTTTTGTGTTAGTACTATCAAGGAACCAACTCAACCAAAAGCTTAAGCGAGATTCGAACCCGTGACCTCTTATCACGTTGGCTTCTAATACCATGTCAGGGAACTAACTTAACCAAAAGCTTAAGCTGATGGTTGAAGCCCCAGAAAATGTTGTATACTCTAACAAGTACTTTGAAAATCGAAAATTTGGAGAATATTTTGTTGAAAGAATTTAAACGGTGGAAAACTTTGTATATATAATCTCTTAATTAGTATAAATAATAAATATCAGGATTTAGGAAGGTTACCTATCAAGCATTATTTATAAGTCTATATCCACTATTTTAGCAATTTGAGATCTTCCTCACGTATGAAGTATTTTCAACAAAATGGTATATCAAATTTCAGCTTGTCATTTTAGAAGGTTAATTAATTAATGTAATTGCAATGGCATGAATTATGTTGTCAGCTTTTAAATTATGGGTATGGTCGTTGATGCAGCAAATGCTAGAGGAGGAGAGAAAACTAATAGAGGTTAACAGTATGCTGAGAAGAGATATTAGGTATGAAATTTTGTACATATATCCATACATTGTTGTGCACAAACTTTTAAATGTGACGGTTTTACAATAAAATTATTTTTATAGAGTCGATCTAATATATATTTACAGTCTTAAAATGATCACTTATAACTTTACAATGATCACTTATAATTTTAATATGATAATTATAACCTTAAAATAATCACTTACAGTTTTGAAACCAACATATAACCTTCAAATGACCACTACTTTAAAGTGATCACTTTTATAGTAATAATATGTTAAATTAAGCTGGACTAATTGTGAATGCCAACATTTAATGGGAAGGCCTAGTCTCCTGAGAGACCGTCTTTCTGAGAGACGTCTCTCAGGCCCAATCTATTAAGTTTATTGTCTACATTTACTCTACATTTTCCCTAATAGGCCAACCCAATTAGAGATAGTCTCTCAAAGAGACTGTCTCTCACAAGAATTTGTGTAATGGGAAAACACGAGGTGCACACATTTCATAAGCCAAGGAGATATATATCATCCAAAAGATATGGCAATGGCAAAAAGGGCTCCAATAACTTGAAAGTATACACACCATTTTTAATTTATCGATGTGGGATAAATCATCCTAACATATAATATAACTTATAAACATTAGATTTGTTTCAGTAACATCTAGCTAAAAAATTATTTAAAAACAACTTGGAGGAGAGTTTAATATTCAATTATAAATGAATTTCATCAATTAAACAAATCTAGTTTTGATTTGAGTGATTTGTCGGTGGAGCAAGACTGATTGCATTGTAGTCATTGAGGAAGTAAACAATTTTAATACTTGGAATGTAAGCATGGCCGCTTGGGACATGAAGTAATAAATAGGAGCAAGGTCACTCAATTATACAGTGTGAAGAATCCATTTAAATTAATACTCTAGCCAAGAAAGCATGAGCTTTACCATTGTTGATTAAGATCATTTTGGGTAGGATTGAAATCGGTAGAAACGGATCGTAAAATCGTGTAATCTTACAAATATGCATTAATGTGCTTTGAATTACTAATTATCAATTATATTTGTTCTTTTTTAAATTTTACGGTGTAAATAAAAACTTATTGAATTTTTTATTTAAGTTTCGAAAAAGATTACTTTTAATAATCATTTATAAACTGCAAATCAAGAAAACTTGAATTCCATACTGGTACTAATATAATTATATTAAATAAATATATTAATGATTAAGTAAAATTTGGATTATATGAAATATTTTATGACTTAAACTGGATTTTATGATCGTAAAATCATGTTATGATTCTACAATCCGAATTTTTGAGCTAAGTTGGATCGCACGATTTCTACCAACATTAAGATAATACCTATAATCTTGATCGGTCGCCTATTTTTGAATCGTAAGCTTATAGAATTGTAGATCAGGATCGGGTAAAATAACCATGGTTTTGAGACATGCACTCATAAAATTTGTGCGTAAAAGTTAAATAGCATGCACCCAAATTTCTATCATGATCTTTCTTGGTATTTTTCGATTATTTTTGCAAAATAAGCTACAATGCACATCACTTAATTGATCAACATCGAAAAGAAAACACCTTTTATCAGCCTTAAAGTGAGCTTATTCATGCACCAAAGAATACCATTTTTAAATTCTTCTTTGGGCTATGAAAAATGGATACTATTAAGGGAGGGAATAGGGATACCTATATTGTAAAGGTATATGTTTGACAAAAAATGATTTGAAAGTAATTAATTGTATTAAAGAAACATCAAAGTCACATATTGCTTCCATTCTGAAATTAATACTCACTACATTGCGATTATTACAACTATTTATCTTTTAAGCTTATTTAATATATTGCGGTTAATGTGTAAGAATAAATATAATTAAATAAAATCTTATTGAAATCGTCTAATCACATATGTTTATAATATTAATTTCTTACATGTTTTAGTTATACATAACTCATGATATATAAGATCAAAATTCTACATTAGATAATGTAAAAAATCAATATAGCACCAAGCAAGTATAATAAAACAGAGCAAGTCGTAAGTTGAAAATTTTGTTGTTAGTGCAAGTGTCAAAACTCGTAAGAATGACGTTGACTTTAATCATATTATCGAACATGTCTTAGCATGTGCATTAGAGGGGGATGGTGAGGATGTGTCGAGTTGTGTTGAATTAAGGTTTGGAACGATCAATGGGATATTTAATGTGGGGCATTAGAGGCTTCACTAAGTATATAGGAACCATGCCTTGAACGAGGCAAGGCATGGTAAGGGGTGTTGCTCGAGCAAGGCAACACAAGAAAGCAAAAAGTAGAGTGTCTAGACTACCTGCTTGTTCGAGCGACCTCAGCTGCAACTTCAAGTAGGTTTCGATCTATGTGCTCGTTCGAGCACTTTAGTGCTTTGTTTGAGCACATAGCCTAGAATACCATTCTGGACAGTTTTTGTGCGTGAATGTTACACTGAAGAGGTGCATTACTTTTTTGATTAATGTAATGTTTATTGGTTATTGCTATGCTTAATTGTGGGTGTTAAACTGTTAATTGTGTGGTTTAATGGTGAAGTTATGTTGTAGTGCTAGAATGATGTACTCCTTGCCTATATATAAAAGGATACACCACTCATAAAACAAGAACACCATAAACACACATATTGTGACAGGGCTTATTCTTTGTAGAAACTTGAGAGTGTTCTTCATTGAATTAATATTTGTGATCTTGAGGGGATCGTTATCAAGATAAGGGAGGTTTATTTAGATTGTATCGTTGAATCCAACTAAAATAAAACTACATATGAGGGAATGTATCAAAGATACCTCATAAACACTTGTGTTCATCTTTACTATTATTCTGATCTCGTTTTTCAATAATATTACCTCTTATAGCTTTCATTTCAGTTGTACCTAAATGACACATGAAAAGTCTCATCAGCTTAAACTTTGGTTTGTTTTATAGTCAAAGGATGGGAGGAAATCACGAAGAGCTAAAGTTGAAAGAGCTGCTCAATCTTGAATGTGAGATGGAACAAGCCTTGGACGTGATTCGTAAACAAAAGGTTTCTTTTATTTTGTATCATTTGTTATTTATTTGGTTTTTCTATAGACTATAATGGCCCACCACTTTCTTTTAATCTCATCAATTCATTTTAACTCTCTTTTAGTTCCGTCCACATAATTCATTTTATCACTACTTTTTAAAAAATACGCATCTTTCTCTTTGATACAAATCAAAGATAACGAAGAGAGTATAATACTTCAATGATATTATGTAGCTTTAACTTTTAGCTATTAATCAAGTTGGCTTCTTAATTGTTAGAGTATATATAAATATTCTGGGGCCTCAACCATCAGCTTAACCTTTTGGTTGAGTTGGTTCCTTGACATGGTATCAGAAGCCAACGTGACAAGAGATTACGGGTTCGAATCTCAACCGCCCATCATTAAAGTGGAATATTTAGCAGCAGGTATGAGGAGAGCCTGTGTTTTATCCACACTTCTAGTCTAAAAAGCTCTCATGTGAGGAGGCGTAATAAAGTATATATAACATATTCTGAGGCTTCAACCATCAGCTTAAGCTTTTGGTTGAGTTGGTTCCGTGACATCAATATAGGCTCTACTAAAATATTAAACTAAAGATTAAAGTTTGAAATTTTATATGTTTATTATATTATTATCGATTATAATTGGTGAGCATCGGCTAATGAACTTCACATATGTAGGAAAAGGTTATAACAAATCGGACACGTAATTTGCACAAGAAGGTTAGGGGCATGGAGCAATTGAATAGACATCTCTCGCGAGAACTTGTGAGCATAATCTTTCACTTTTTTTTTATTTATGAATGAAAGAAACTAAGATCGATTCGATGCGGTATAGCTTGATGAACGATAACGGATTTCAATGACTTAACAAACGTATGAACGGAAAAATAAATTGCAAAATAGAACACAAGGATTTAAGGAGGTTCACCCAAAATTGGCTACGCCCCCGTGGTGTGTAGTTTCTTGCTTATATTATATGAGATCACTCTTACAATAGAGAATTACAAATGATGTAAGAGATAAAACAATAGGCTGTGTGTTTAGGCTAAGGGGTTTGTGTTTGATGTGTTTAGATTTCTAATGAGTTCTCTTATTTATAGTGCTAAGTACATTAAAGATATTACACTCTTAAAGTACTCTTAATGCTGAGTGTAATAACCCATGAAACTGCTTTCATCTTGAAGAGGCTCATTTAAACAATGCTGAAAACGTTTGGAAGCTCAAAGGACACGAACCAGCTGCTGCCCACAAACCTGCTCGTTCGAGCACTCAAACCGCTCGTTCGAGCAGCCCATTGTCAACCCTTCTGATCACAGCAGTAAACCGTGCTCGTTCGAGCACTTGGATGCTCGTTCGAGCATCTTCTCCAGGAACATTCTGTTTGCTTTTGTTCAGTAGGCTCGTTCGAGCATATAGAGTTCCATTGGTTGCCTCGTTCGAGCACATAAGTCAGAACTCGACCATTCATCTTCATGACCCATTATCATTCATCATAAGAGCCCTTTTAAGTAACCCATTTAAAGCACAAGTAACTTAATACAAATAAAGCCACACTTAAACTCTATTATCAACACACATACATTAAGTCACAACTTAATATCTCCCATATGAAAAGTCTTCACATAAATGCACACATCAAATGTGCACTCAAGTCACATAATCATAACAATCTCCATCTTGACTTGAGTTCACCCAAGTCAAAACATCCATCATCCACTCCATCTTACAAGAATACAAAACAAGCAATAAAAGAACATACACACCTCATATGCCCCAAGGGCATCACTTCAAGCAAAGAGCTAGACCAACCAAGTCAACATAATTCAAACTTGGTTGTAGGCAATGGTTTAGTCATCATGTCGGCCGGGTTTTCACTTGTATCAATTTTCTTCAAAGTCACCCTTTTGTGCTCAACTTCATCCCGAATGAAATGGTATTTGATGTCGATGTGTTTAGACCTTCTATGAAATGTATTCTGATTTTTAGCCAAGTGAATGACACTTTGACTATCACAATGCACACTTACCGAACACACCTTGTTGCACATCTCACCAACAAGACCCTTGAGCCATTTAGCTTCCTTAAATGACTCGGCGGCGGCTATGTACTCCGCTTCGGTTGTTGAAAGAGCAACCACATCTTGTAATGATGATTGCCAACTAATCGCCGAACCACCCAACGTGAACACAAGTCCACTTGTAGACTTTCTATTATCAAGATCACCACCATAATCCGTGTCACAAAACCCGGTTAGCTCGCTTGAATCCTTCCCATACATAAGACAAAGGTTAGAAGTACATTTCAAATACCTCAACAACCATTTAAGTGCTTCCCAATGTCCCTTCCCCGGATTAGACATATATCTACTTACCATGCTTACCGCATGAGCAATATCGGGCCTAGAACATACCATAGCATACATGACACTACCAACGGCACTAGTGTACGGGATTCCCACCATTTGCTCTTCTTCCTTCTTTGTTTGTGGACACAACACCTTGGACAATTTAAAGTGAGAGGCAAGAGGAGTAGACACACTTTTAGCATCTTCCATGGAGAAGCGTTGCACAACCTTCTCAATATACTTCCTTTGGCTAAGGTATAAGACACCCTTAGCCCGGTCTCTCAAAATTTCCATCTCAAGTATTTTCTTGGCTTCACCAAGATCCTTCATGTCAAATTCACTTGAAAGCAATACTTTCAAGTTCTCCACCTCAAACAAAGAATTACATGCAACTAACATATCATCAACATACAAGAGCAAATACATCAAAGAACCATTTTTAAGTTTCTTAAGATACACACAACTATCATAAGAACTTCTAGTAAAATCATGAGAGGTCATGAAAGAATCGAACCTCTTGTACCATTGCCTAGGCGATTGCTTCAACCCATACAATGATCTTTTCAACCTACACATGATTCTCCTTACCGGCAACCTCAAAGCCTTCCGGTTCCTTCATTAAGATTTCTTCATCAAGTTCACCATGAAGAAAAGCTGTTTTCACATCCAATTGATGCAATACCAAATCCTCCATCGCAACCAAAGCTAAAAGAGTTCTAATAGAAGAGTGTCTAACAACGGGAGAAAATACCTCATGAAAATCAACACCCTCAATTTGAGAGTATCCTTTTGCAACAACTCTAGCTTTGTAGATGGGAGGAACATCACTAGAAGGACCCTCCTTCCTCTTGAATATCCACTTGCACCCGACGATCTTCTTTTTCTTTAGCAAGTGATTCCATCTCTTGCTTCATGGCTATCAACCAATTGCTTGAGTTATTTGAGGCCATAGCCTCTTTGTACGTACCCGGTTCATGTAAACCTTCGACTTCACTAGCAATGTTGAGAGCATATGCAACATAGTCACACTCTTCAATGTACTTTTTTGGAGCCACGATCTTCCTCCTTTGTCTAGAAGTGGACAAGGGAGGAGACCTTTGTTGAACATTTTCATCATTCACATTTTCATCAATATTGGGATGTTGAACCTCCTCTTGTGCATCAATAGGATCAATTACAACATTTTCAATATTTTCTACGGGCTTTTCTACACTAGAGACTAACATGCTTTTTTCATCAAATACAACATCTCTAGAGGTGATTATTCTTTTGGATTCATTACACCACACCCTATACCCCTTTACACCCACTCCATATCCCAAAAAGATGCATTTTCTAGCCCTAGGTTCAAGTTTGCCATCATTTACATGAATATAAGCGGGACAACCAAAAACTTTAAGACTAGAATAATTTACCGGAGTGTTGTACCACACTTGTGGTGATTTGAACTTCAAGGCGGTATGAGGTGAGCGGTTCACCAAGTAACATGCCGTAGCCACCGCTTCGGTCCAAAATTGCTTCCCCAAATTTGCATGGTGTAGCATACACCGAGCCCGTTCCAACAATGTCTTATTAATCCTCTCCGCAACACCATTTTGTTGAGGACGCCCTGCACAAGTCCTATGTCTCATAATACCTTCACTAGCACAATATTGAAGAAATTTATTATCAACAAATTCAAGACCATTATCGGTTCGCAAGGTCTTGATACTCCTACCGGTCTTTTTCTCCATCATTTTCTTCCATTCTAAGAAAACATCAAAAACTTCATTTTTATGTTTAATGAAGTAACACCAAACCTTCCTTGAGAAATCATCCACAAAGGTCAACATGTAATTACAACCACTAAGGGAGGGCTTCCTAGAAGGCCCCCACAAATCGAAATGAATGTAATCTAAAATTCCCTTAGTGTTGTGGATGGCGGGTTTGAAACTAACCCTCTTGTGTTTCCCATAAACACAATGTTCGCAAAACCCAAGGTTCCCAAACTTTTTACCATCAAATAAGCCTTGTTTGGAGAGTTCATACATACCTCTTTCTCCCATGTGACCAAGTCTCAAGTGCCAAAGCTTTGTTTCTGCATCGGACATTGTGGTTGTGGAGACGTTTGCGGAGCCGGAGATAGTAGAACCATCAAACTCCCATTCATCTTCCCCTTCATCACAACAAGTGACCCCTTCGCAACTTTCAAGACTCCACCTTCACAAGTGATCTTACACCCGATTTTATCAAGAGTACCCAAAGATATAAGATTCTTTTTCAAACCCGGAACATACCTTACATCGGTCAAGGTGCGTTCCATCCCATCGAACATTTTTATCTTCACGTTCCCAACTCCAACAACCTTGCAAGTTGTGTTGTTTCCCATGGTCACATTTCCCCCATCAACACTTTCCAATGTTTGGAAGAAAGTTTTGTTGGGAGTCATGTGGAATGTGCATCCCGAGTCTAGAATCCATGCATCATCATCTTTGTACCCATGTGTGGCAACAAGAACGCCACCATCATCACTATCATTGACGTAACTAGCATCGGCATTGCTAGCCCCGTCCTTTGCCCCATTTTCACTAGCATTTTTCTTCTTCCATTTCCAACAATCCTTCTTGATGTGGCCTTTAAGCTTGCAATAGTTGCAAGTCTTGTTTTTGTTGTTAGGCCCCCGTGATTTCGACTTTTCTTTACCCTTGTTTCCACTTCCACTAGTGGAACCTTTCTCATACGTCCTCCCTCTCACAAACAATCCATCACTCGAGCCACCCGGTGATTTTTGTGACAATTGTGTATCAATGAGATCCCTTTGAGTCAAGGAATTTTTCACATCGTCACTACTCAAGTTTTCTCTACCATAAAGTAGAGTTTCTCTAAAATTCTTGTAAGATGGAGATAAAGAACATAAAAGGTAAATTGCCAAGTCTTCATCATCAACCTTGACATCAATGTTTTGTAAATCCATCACAATGGAATAAAACTCATCTAAGTGAGGTTTCAAAGGTTTACCTTCCTCCAAGCGTAAATCGTAGAGTCTACTCTTTAAGAGTAGTCTATATTGGTGACACTCTTTGCCATGTAGAGTGACTCTATTTTCTCCCATATCGCCTTGGTGGTTGTTTCCTTAACAACCTCTCTTAGGACTTCGTTGGAAAGGCATAATTGAATTGCCGATATTGCCTTTGAATCAATTTCTTCCCATCTTGCCGCAGTCATACCTTCCGACATCTTTTATACACCATCAATGGCCTTTTGCACACCATTTTGTATTAAAATGACCCTCATTTTGACTTGCCATAAGCCAAAATTAACACTCCGACCAAACTTCTCTATGTCAAGCTTCATTGAGGACATGTTTCACCAACTATGAGATTATAACACCGAATAATCAACCTGGCTCTGATACCAATTGAAAGAAACTAAGATCGATTCGATGCGATATAGCTTGATGAACGATAACGGATTTCAATGACTTAACAAACGTATGAACGGAAAAATAAATTGCAAAATAGAACACAAGGATTTAAGGAGGTTCACCCAAAATTGGCTCCATCCCCCGTGGTGTGTAGTTGCTTGCTTATATTATATGAGATCACTCTTACAATAGAGATTTACAAATGATGTAAGAGATGAAACAATAGGCTATGTGTTTAGGCTAAGGGGTTTGTGTTTGATGTGTTTAGATTTCTAATGAGTTCTCTTATTTATAGTGCTAAGTACATTAAAGATATTACACTCTTAAAGTACTCTTAATCCTGAGTGTAATAACTCATGAAATTGCTTTCATCTTGAAGAGGCTCATTTAAACAATGCTGAAAACGTTTGGAAGCTCAAAGGACACGAACCAGCTACTGCCCACAAACCTGCTCGTTCGAGCACTCAAACCGCTCGTTCGAGCAGCCCATTGTCGACCCTTCCGATCATAGCAGTAAACCGTGCTTGTTCGAGCACTTGGATGCTCGTTCGAGCATCTTTTCCAAGAACATTCTGTTTGCTTCTGTTCAGTAGGCTCGTTCGAGCATATAGAGTTCCATTAGTTGCCTCGTTCGAGCACATAAGTCAGAACTCGACCATTCATCTTCATGACCCATTATCATTCATCATAAGAGCCCTTTTAAGTAACCCATTTAAAGCACAAGTAACTTAATACAAATAAAGCCACACTTAAACTCTATTATCAACACACATACATTAAGTCACAACTTAATATCTCCCATATGAAAAGTCTTCACATGAATGCACACATCAATTATGCACTCAAGTCACATAATCATAACAATGAATTTTGCGCACTAGCACAATATTTTCAATTTGAATTAGCCAAGAAACTTTATTATTAACAATTCGATTATCTCCTTGTTTGTTAATTGGCTTACGTCGGTTAAACAATAAAAAAGTGTGGTAAATTTTTTTAAATTCAACTTACAAACTAGTTGTCGTAAACATTAATCTGAACATTTTATTAGGGAAATTATTAATGGTTCTCCTGAGTTTTGACACTTTATTAATGGTACCCCTAATTTTATTATCAATGTCAACCTCGTACTATTGAGTGTTATACCGTAATCTTTTTAAACGTTTCCATCCAAACTCGTCCAAAACTGTCATCTTATTTCTTTTTCTTGTATTTTTGAATTTGAAACATAAAAGAAAGTTAATGCTTTTGAACAATTTTGGACGGTAAAAGTTAAAAAGGGTATGGTTGTTAAACGCTCAATAATACGAGGGTACCATTGACAAAAAAACTTAGGGGTACTATTGCCAAAATTCAGGGTTATCATTCATAATTTCCTTTTTTATTATCGAGCAAACATTAGAAAATTTTTTGAAGGTTCTCTGCAATTTTAAAAATTATGTTATTTTTCTAATAATTTTGTATCTTTAGATACTCAATATGTACTACAAAATACTCCCTCAATTCCATACAAAATGGGACATTTACTTTTCTAACACTATTTACTTAGCGCTCTTAATTTGTATTTTATTTTTAGATTAAAATATAATCAAGTGAGATTTTGTTTGATTCATCTCAATGCAAGGATTATTAATATGTTTTTTTTATAACATTTCGTTATGTATAATAACATTGTATAAGTGCATTGGATAGTGTGCAAAAAGTGAATGAGACATTTTGAGTGGAAAGGAGGTAGAGATGGCAATTCAGTCCGAATTCGACCCTAGTCCGATTCGATCCGAGGAAAATAATCCGATTCGAGTCCGACGAAAAAGTCATCTGAGTCAGAGACTGACCGGAGTTGAACCTTATTAAAAATCCGACAATCTGACCCGACTCCGACCCTGAAAGAAATCCGACTTTGAATTTGACATTTACACTAATATTTACTTCCTTTAAAACTCTAGACGTGACTGATTCAAACTCTCTGTCATACTAATTGTAATTTTCGAATTTAGATTAATTAATCAGAATATGACAATCATATCAAGAGAAATAAAATATGCCAAAATCAAAATGCGAAATTTTTTTGTTAAATCGTAGTAGTAGGACTATTTCTCTCGTTAAACTTGAATTCAAAGTATATATTTTTCTGTTAAATTGTATTTGAAAAATATATTTTGTTATTTTTGTATGCTTTAGAATCATTAGTACAATACCACAACGATACTGTTTGATAATAATCTGACTCCGTTGGAGGTCCGAGAGTCCGAGTCATGACAAACTTGGAGTATGCATAATCCGACTTCGAGTGGAGGTAGATAGAAAAAAATAGTCCGACTATTATCCGGAACAAAGTCTGAGTATGTTTAATTTGAGCCGAGTCCAACCCATTGTCATCTCTAAAGGGAGGGAGTATAATGAACATGTTGAACATGCTCAGAAGCTCTCTTGATTCGGTCTTAAACTGATATGTCAATTTTGATATTTTTTTTTGGGTTCTGAATGGAAGGAAACAAGAGGTGAATACGAAGATGCAGCTTTATATGCAAACAGAGGAGCAGCTGCAGCTGCAGCAGCCGACTTTTTGTCAATGAACAACCATCATCCATTTCACTATAATCTTCAGCAGCATGGAGATACCTTACTCTATCGTAATCTCCATGATTTGCGCCTTGCTTGAGCAGCCGTATTATGCATGTTATGCTCTGATATCAGACTCTTGTAAACTTATAATCATGTTCTATTTTTATGTTCTACCGGTATTGCTTGATTGCTGTATTAAACATGTTTAATTTGTACTGATAACTATAATATGTTGTAGCTTGTGGAACCAAATAAATTTGATTTGAACTGATATAATATATATGAAATGGTGTAGCCTTTTGTGTGGTTATAACTTATAAGTTACGCGATCAGCTTAATCTTTTGGTAGAGTTGATTCTTTGACATGGTATTAGAAGATAGTGTGACAATTGGCAAGAGGTCACGAGTTTGAATCTCAATCATCTCTCTGTTAAAGTGGAATATTTAGCTAGTTGCTAGGTATGAGGAGGACCAGTGTTGCATCCATACTTATAGCCCAAAGGGCTCTTGTGTAAGGGGGCGTGTTAGAGAACATATAGCATTTCTTGAAGTTTCAACTATCGTTTAATTAAGTTTTTGGTTGAGATGGTTCGTTGACACAGAGACATCGTCAAAGCTATAAACAACACTTTTAGTGTTCAATTTAAATAAGTCTCCTCCTCGCTGCCTAAGACAGGTACTCAACCTAAAACTGGCCCATTCATTATATGGCCTTTGACTTAACTATTTCATTACTCTTATAAACATTACAGGTGATCTTTTGAGAGACCGTCTTTTGTAAAGACGACTCTCAAAAGTCCTGCTCAAATCTATATTTAGAGTTGTAACAATATATATTTAGAATTGGATTAGGCTTATGAGAGTCATCTTTACAAAAGACGGTCTCAAGTAAGAATTTGTGTAAACATTATACTCCTTAGTCATCATTTTACTTGTATTCTTAAATCAAGTGAAGTAGGGAGAGCTACATTTTCTTAGGGGCATTTCCAAATCTCTTTATAATCTAATTGTGAGTAACCTAGAATTCTCATACATCAATAAATCGTCTTTTAATGTTTGTTATATGCGGGGTTTTATATTACGGTATTACTTGGATGTTGAAATTTTTCACACCTTTCAATTTTGATGTTATCTATTATTTAAATTTATATATGTAACTTTATTAGTTACATCTTCAATTGAGACTTGCTCTGCCCACGACTTTTCTCTTGTCTTCCATGTGAAGAGAGTGCGGATATAAATTGTTCGTCATCTTTCTCACTCAGACCCTGCTTTCAGACGGGATATTGGGTACGTATTATGATGAATTGAGACTTCCTCTAACAAAAGGAATGAAAGAGACGAAGAGGGAGGGCAAAGGAAGGAGGGGGAAGATAGGTGTGTTTTCCTTCCAAATCTCTTCAATGATTTTACAATGATAATAATGATAAAAGAAATTGTATTTGGAGCATAAGATGAATAAGGTGCTTGTGTGTGGTTAAATTGTATGTTCATTTCATAGAATTAAAGGGAGTTTGATATAGTGTTTGAACAATACTTTTTTAATGTCCATCGAGTAAGCGTGCAGTACTTACATAATCTTTAAATGCCTACTAACAGTATTGTTAGTGCCTACTTACATCATTCTTAAATGCCTATTTACATTATTCTTAATGCATACTTACAATATCTTAAATGCCTACTTGCAATATCCTTTATGACCACCGAGTAAGCCTGCAATACTTACAATATCTTAAGTTTTATTGAGTATTTTAGTATATTCCTTTACGGGCCAACCCAATTAGAAATGGTTTCTCAAAAAAACTGTCACTCACAAGAATGTGTTTTAGGTACTAAACTTTAGAATATTCAATAAAAAAATTCCGTGTAAATTAACAAACTAACACATTGCAAGGAAACATATTCTAGTTGATATATTTCAGTTGATAAATAATATTAAAAGTCAAATAAAATACTTATTATGAATCGAAAGAGTACAACTATTAAGCCTTCTAAAACCAATTTTGTTCTCATAGAAGTATATTATTGAATTAAAGTTTATGTATACTAGTTTATAGCAAATACTAAATGGCTAGTAGCTACCCTATTATTTTGGTAAGCCTCTAGCAATATTATCTTATTCAATTTTAAATATTGAAATTTGATTTAAATCAACTTTCCTTTTAATGAAATCAGGCTCTAGATATTTTGAAGCCCTGGGTGAAATAGTATATTGTAGTCCTTTTCCTTTGCAATTAATAATCTATATAGACCCTTTACAATTATTAGTTTTACTTTTTTAACATGGGGTCCTGGGCGACGACCCCTCTTGCCCACCCTTAGGGCCGACCCTGAATGAAATGGTTAAGTTCAGTATATGAGACAATGTTAACACGACAAACTTTAATCAAAAGCCTCACTATTCAATTATAATTTGTGGATTAGTGTGAAGAATCACATGATCAAGATACTTTAATCAAGATTCAAGGATCACATTTTGACATATTTAAGTTGGATTTTTTTTATATATATATGTGATTGCAGGTAATCATGCACGTACATCCAAGTTTTGTGCTTCGTTTCTTGGTAACAAAAGCAACTAGCAACAATTGGAATCGGTAGGAATGTTTTTCTTCGTTAACTAGTAACATACACTGGTATCCTCTAATTCAGAGCAATTGTTTTATTTGCTTTTTTACTTCATTACAGTGTGATTGGGACATAATGTGGCAGAACGTGATGAATATAATAAGCATGTTTACCTATGTTTGTGACCGAACATTTTTGCTTTAAAGCCACTTTTTATGAAAGGATTTAGAGAAATAACATCAGACCATAAGTCATAATCACATGATAATTAAAAATAATTGCTATTTTTACCAATAATTTTTTTACATAAAGAACTATACTGACCAATCCATAGTGATTTTATCATGAAACAACTAGAGATCTCGTATAAACTCATATGAACTTATCATACAAGATTATAAATCTTTATTTAAATGTATGAAAGACTTTAGTTAAACTTATTTCACAAACTAAGATCATCATACTTGACTTTATGTGCTTTTTTGTTTGATGATATTCTTATGAAATTTGCAACACTTATTCAAGTTAACAAGTTCAACTACTTAAAAAAGCTAAAAATTAGCTAGAATATGTATTGTACATCAAACAACACAACACCCTTATATACAACTAACTAAATCTTACTCGATACATTTAGGAGCGGATCTAGAAAAAAAATAATGTCATTAATAACTCAAAATAAGTGCAAATAGAACATAAATTCTTGCTAATGGTAGGGTTTGATCAAACCCTAAAATCGTGAGTGGAAGGTAACTACACCAAGTTCATTTTACACGATCTCTATTGCAATATTATTAGATTTTTATAACATTTGATAAGTGTTGTCATTCGCCTATCTGGACTATCCATTTGATCCGGCCCTAGATTGATCAACTCTTTTTGCCAGAAGGCAAAGTGGATTTTTTTTATGCATAGTAATACCTGGGAGTATATCGGTGTCTATATCTTCCTCTTTTAAATCATAAGGCAAATCCCAGTCAAAAAAGAACAACAAATTAGCAAGTGCAAGCTCCAAATTAGCAAGACCAAGAAGTAAACCAGGACAAATCCTTCTTCCAGCTCCAAAAGGAATCAATTCAAAATTATTTCCTTTAAAATCTATTGAACTTTTCAAAAATCTCTCTGGCATAAATTTTTCTGGATCCGTCCACGATTCAGGATCTCTCATAATAGACCATGCATTCACATATACTAATGTGTTGGGTAAAATATCAAATCCTTGTATAATGCTTTTTTGAATATTTTCATGCACAACTAGCAATGGAGTTGCTGTGTGTAACCTTAATGTTTCTTTTACAACTGCTTTGAAGTAATCAAGCTCAATAAGATCACTATTTTGGATGCAATCTTTGTCTTTAATGCCATTTCTAAGCTCATCTTGTGCTTTTTTCATTGATGTAGGGTTCTTAATGAGTTCTGTCATTGCCCATACTACCATAGCTGAACTCGTTTCTGTTCCAGCTAAGAGTATATTCTGCATAAACCATAAATTTTTTAAATTTTAAGTTAGTACTCCCTTCTATTCATAGAGAATGGGACATCTGAGTTTTGTACCAAAACCAAAGAGGGGTGGGGGACCACTTAAAAGTGGGTGGAAAACTCTCTTTTTCCATAAAGGGTATTGATATTTATGTGTTATTGTGTTGTTATAGTACAGGTAAAAGAGTAAAAAAGAATGACAAAAACAGAAATGAGACATTTTCAGTGAATTGACCCAATAAGGAAATGTTTCATTCTCTATGAATAGGAGGGAATATTATTTCCTCTATTTTCTAAAGAAGTTCTCACATGAAATGCTCACGAGAACTAAAAAAATCTTTTAAATGAGAGATATATATTTTTTTTATTGAATAATAAATTTGATATAGGAAAAACGAGACCATAATCAGTATAAAAATTAGATACTAAAAGAAAGTTAAATGAAAATATAGATTCCAAACTATTAAAAGTTTTTTTTATAAAGGTAGTGGAAAACATGTGGAGACCTCAAGCAATATAAAAATATTAAAATGAAGTTAGTGGAAGATATCTGAGGACCACAAACATTATCAAAAAATTAAATGAGGATGAACAAAGTTAATTTCTTAAGGTAAGAACAAATGGAACAATCCAAAATCACACATGAAAACAATTTTAAGGAATGAATCTGAAGTAGTTTTTATCATCTGTTAATACCATATCGAAAAAGATAAACGCAATTAATGTTTGGCAAATGATTAGTAGCTGATAGTTGATATCTAATTGAAGTAGCTGATAGCTGATAGATTATTGACGTAGCTAATTCGACCAAATGACTTTATTAACTGGTCTTTGTATTCTTGGCCTCAACCATCAGCTTAAGCTTTTGGTTGAGTTGGTTTCTTGACATATGCTTTCGGTTGGCAAATGTTTGGCAAGTATATAACATATGCTTGGGCCTCAACAATTAGCTAAAGCTTTCGATTGAGTTGATTCTTTAACATTCTTATTCAAAACTAGATTATAGAAAAGAATTATGTATAAATAAATACCATCAAAACTGCTTTGATATGTTCCAAAGAGAGTTCAAAAGAACGCTCTTTTTTGAGGTGTAATAGAACATCAACAATGTCTTCTCGTTGAGATGGAGGCCTATTTGGATTGATATGATCATTGATAATTTCATCATAAAATTCATCCAAATCCTTGAATATCTTTTCAAGTCTTGAGAATTTTCCAATAAGATTATCAACCCAACCAATTCTTGGGAAATAATCAGTGAAAAAGAATGTTGAGAACATGGCTTGAGCTTCACTTAATAGCTTATCAAATCTCCTTGATCCTCCTTCATCCTCATACCTATCAATATAAGCATAACATATATCAAATAGAATATCAGCTAGTCTCTTGAGAGACATCTTTCTGAAAAACGTCTTTCAGGCCCAGCCCATTAAAGCTTAATATCTACTTTTACTCTATATTTTCCTTTATGGACCAGTTCAATTAGAGATGGTCTTTCATAAAGATATCTCTCACAAGAATTTGTGAATATAATTTTATTATTTACCTAAGAGAGTGTACTCCCTCCGTTCTTAAATGATTGTCCACTATGAGTTTTTCTTACAAATTAAGAAAACTAGAATCTTTATAGTAAGTGGGTACTTCCTCCGTTCCATAATACTCGCTATATTTTTTATTTTGGGAAGTTTCATATTACTTGCTATATTTTTATTTTTACTAAAAACCAATCATTTAAAGTTCCACCTACTCCTATTTTTATCCTACTCTATACCTCATTAACTTTTATACCTACCATTATTTAATCTTTATAATATTCTCAATCATCTAAAAAAACTATTTTCCTTTTTCATTTTTCATCAAATAATATTAAAAAAATCTCTAAAAAGAAACCCCACATGCTCCAAATAATTGCACAGTATTTCCTTAATATGTGTGTCCATGCATTTGTAGCAAGCAAAACAGAACAGAGAAAGTATTATTTTAATTAAATAGTAGTGTGGAGTAATGATTTTATTGTTATTATAAGAGAGAAAAGACATTTAAATTAAAGATAAAATAGAGAGAAAAAAGAAAATTATCATTATTATTAATATAGAGAAAGTATATTTGGGGGAAAATAGGAGGAATTATAAAGGTATATTTTAAATTCATTTTAAAGTCGGATCAAATTAAATTTGGTTACAATATCGAATAAATATCGAGTCATCACATCTATTTCAAATGCCTATGACAATAATCCTATCACGGTGAATATTGAAAATAAGTCGATAATAACACAAATTATTATAAAATCTAGAACTTGACTAAGTCAGAAAAAATAATTTCGACCATATTGTCCACAATGTAAAAGTATGTAATTGAATGAAATAATATTATACACATCATTATTTCATTCAACCACATGTTTTTATGAGTGATAGGAATTACTCCCTCTGTTTTCAAATGTTCTTCCCATATTTTTTGCACAGTTTTTAAAGTAAATTTTGAGCCTAAATATCTTTAAATACGCATCATAAAAAATTATAAAAAATATATAATAAAAAAGTATACATTAAGACGAATCTAACGAGATCTCACATAGATATATTTTGTCTTCTATATATGTCTTAAAAATATTAATCAATTTCTGTTTCTAAAATAGAATATATTAAATGGGAAGAACATTAGAAAACGGAGGGAGTATATATGAAACCGCCTTATTAAAAATAATTTCACCCTAACACTGTATAATAAAATTGAGAACATATACATATAAATACTTTATCCCTATGTCCTTTAAAAAAAAAATACGTTCTCCCTATTTATGACTTTTCATCACTACTATATAAAAATCACTAGATACTATTATTTATAGGGGCGGAGCAAACAAGGCTCTGCTTATTTTTCATGAATTTTTAGAATTGGATTTATAATTAAAAAGAGATTTCTTCAACTAAATAAAAATTCGACTCAATTTTAGTTAAGTACTAGAATTAAATAAAAACCAACAAAATTTCTAATTTATTAAAATAACTTAAATTCAGTTGTTAAAAATCAAACTTCCATATCTAATGTTAAATGAAAGAGAAAAAATATTAATAGATTGATGACTAATAATAAAAATTAAAGAGTAAATGTTTGAAAAGATGAAAAATTAATAAATACATTGTTGATTATTTTTATAAATTAAGTTAGTGATAATTAATGTTTATTGAATATATTAAAATTAAATGATGTAAGAGAAAATTTTAAAAGTTAAAGAGTTTTCTTCGAAAAGAGATTAAAACAAATGCTAAGTAAGACTACCCCTATATCAATGATTTGCTAAGTAAGACTTATAGCAACTGCTCTACCTCTATAATATGCTATTTCAATGAGTTTTTATTATGAGATGTTTAGATTTTGAGGCCCTGTGCAGTTGGTTACCCCGTACGATCCAAAATTACCCTAGCTCAGTATAATACCAAATCGAGCATAATTATATTATAAACAAAATTAAGGGAGTGATTCATCATAAAAATAAAAGTAAAAATAAAATAAAAGTAGTATACCTCTTACCAAAAGCTATCTTGCAAATAATAAACCTTGTACAAGTACTTAACAAGTGAGATAAATTAACAATTTGTGATGATGAAGATAAAGATTGAATCTTTTGAACCATCCATGCAATTTCTTCTTGCCTTACACTAGCAAAAGACTCAACCCTTTTAGAACTAAAAAGATGAACAACACTTATTTTCTTAATTTCTCTAAAATAATCACCAAATGGTGTAAAAACTATGTCTAAACCATTGTAACTTAGCCTTTGACATCCTACTAATTTTGGTCTATTACAAAAGTTTAGATCTTGTGTTTGTAATACTTCTTTTGCTAGTTTTGAGGATTGAATTACAATCACTTGTCTACACCCAAATTTCAAGCTTAAAATTGGTCCATAAATTTTGGCAAGATTTGAAAAGTATATGTGAGGTTTTGAGGGCTCAAATTGATGAAGATTTCCTATTAAAGGAAGCCCTTTTGGACCGGGAGGAAGATTTAATGATCCATTTCTTTTAGGGTTTATGAGAAAAAATAGATATAGAAGTGAAATTATTGCAAGAAATGGGAGGATTAATAACATTATTTAGCTTGTTTAAGAAATTCCTATAAATTAAATTAGTTCAATTTCCTTAAATAGAGGTGTATAATATTGAAATTGGTAAAATGGCACATCATATAGTACATTCACAATTTTTATCCATGCATAACATGTGGTTCAATATGGTTGGAGTAATATTCGCTTAAATGATTATAATTTTGAAATAAAATTATTGAGTGGTATGGATTTTTCTAACAAAGATTTATCTATATTGTGGGCCTTTGGCTATATTTCTATATATATTGTTGGGATTATGGATTTTATTCAATTTAGGATTAAGTTTGTGTTGTAGGATTGTAGGAATTATCTCATGCAATGGATTTTAATATATATTCTTTTTACAATGTTTTTTATTTCTAAATAATGATGTATGGTTTTTGCTATTACGGGGTTCATATTAGACGGTTCGTCTTCCTCTCTTAGTAATTTGTAATATTTTGGTTCTTAAATGTAAAAACAGTTTCTTTAATCTAAAATAATAATAATATGTAACCACAAAATTTGAATGAAAATCGTAATTAGTATTAGAATATCTAGCTCGAATATTAATTCTCATTAATGAAGATATATAGAGATACAAGGTTTAATCTAAACCTATGGTTAGTAAAGTAAATTTGCAAATAAGATAAAATATTTGCATATTTAAATCTATAGACGCTGAAACTGGTACGAAAATTATCAAATAAAATATTAGGAAATCCCTTAGTAAAAATATTTGCAATCTAATACCGGGAAGGAACATGAAGAACATGAACTTCGCCTTTTCTTGAATAAAATAAATATCTATTTCGATGTGTTTGGTGCGTTGGTGGTGAACAATGTTACCTAAAGGTAGACAACACTCATATTATCACAATTAACCAAGGTTGCCTTCATAATAGGATAGTACAACTTAAGAAGTAAATTACAAAGACAACATGTCTTAAAAACAACATTAGCGTCACTGTGATACTCTACTTCAACACTAGACTTAAACAAGGTGGGTTGTCGTTCGGAGGACCAAAATATTATATTGTCCCTAAGAAAAATGCAATAACCAGAGGTGGAGGTACGAGTGTCAGGACAACCACCACAATCAGCATTTGTATAAGATAGTAAGGGAGAAATGGAAGACCTATAGAATTGAAGACCATCATCAACATTACTTTTAAGGTACCAAATAATGCGATAAAGGGGTGCCATGTGTTCAACTCTCAGATCATACATAAATAGGCAAAACTATTATACAACATAAGAAATATAGAGCCGACTGAAAGTGAGATAATGAAGAGCACCGGCCAAGTAGCAATATAATGTGGGGCTCTCATAAAGAGCACCAAATTCAGTACTAAGTTTGCTAGACCGCCACATGAGTAAGATTAGATTTGCAACTAGACATACCGTCATGGTTAGCCATTTTAGTAGCATACTTAGTTTGCGAATGGAAGAGTCATTTGGCGTTCTTGGTAACTGCAATCCCCAAAAATAACTAATAGACCCAAGATTCTTCTAAAATTCACAAATTAAATCCTCGGTCTACACTATTTGTATTTTTGGGTTATATTTCGTCTCACCGGGGCTACAAATGTAATGACCCTTGCTCCCCGTAAAATTATTCTTTCTCGCCATGTGATATTTGATGGGTCAGTATTTCCATTTACAAAACTTTTCTCATCTCAGTCCAATAATTATGACTTTGTTAATGAAAACATGCATTTGGTACTTATCCAAGCTATCCCTCGCTCTTCATTTCCTTCTGTGCCACCATCTCCGATTCAACATACTCCCCTTTCTCTAAGGCCTACTCCTCACGAGATGAGACCTATTCAGCCCCCTCACTCTCCCAGATCCCCTTCTTCGACTAACGTCTCAGTTGGGCTGCCTCATGTCCCTAGCGTAGTTCTCTCCCATCATCCACAACCTTATCGGGCTCCAAGAGGGATATCACAAACAACCAAAAGTGCGTAAATGAGTACAAGTAGGGGATTTTTAATAGAGGATATGAGTATGGGTGAGATTGTCTAATAATTTGGAGGGTAAAATATTAAGAAGGTAGATAGCAGTTTTCAAGGCGGGAGACCAATGAAAAGAAAGAAGTGAGGCACGGCAGCAAAGAGTGTAAATGACATTATTAATGAAGCAAATTTTGCGTTTGGATTTGTCGTTTTGTGAGGAAGTGTCTGGACAAGAGAAATGCATGATGATGCCATGTTGACACAAAAGTTTTGTAAAGTCTCATTATCAAATTCACCCTGTGATCACAATGAAAAGTTTTAATAAGGTGAAAAAGTATGAGAATAAATGTTAGAAAATTAACAAATATATTCTAGACCTCCAATTTCCTAATGAGAGGAAATCTTCATGAAAAAATTTGTTTAATTGTCATGCAAGAGAACATAAAGCTTATAAACAAAAGGACTAGAAACATGAAATGCTCACAAATCACTTTTATTATAATCTTAAATTAGTATAGAAACTCGTGCAATGCACGAATTTGTTAGTGCAAATTATATATAAAAACAATTTCAAATAATAATGTAAGTAGTAACTACTGTATTAAATTTACCAAATACATGATTTTTTAAATCAAAACATAATTACCGACGTTTATTTTAATTAGTTACTTGGTATATAACTTTTTTTTCATTTAATTGAACATATTAAATTCGAAGTTAACTAACTAGAATTACTATAGTATATCCTAAAAATACCTTACCTAATTTAGCTTCAAACTTAAACAAAAAAATTATTAGATTTTAAATTTGATAAATATTGTCATACCTCTTTAAATGATGACACTTGAAATTTTCCAAAACTTTTATAGTATTGTATGATTTAAATTTGATAAATATTATCATGACTCTTTAAAAGATGACATTTAAAATTTTCCAAAACTTTTATAGTATTGTACTTCCCCCGTTCCGTTTTAGTTGCACCATTGGGTTTAGCACGTTTTTTAAGGGTCGTCAAATCAGTATGGTAAAAGTAAGAATGATGTATGATTGATGGTGATATGTGGGGTAGAAATAAAAAAAAACTATTATAAGTAGATAGTGGTTGTGACTTATGGGTATATTAAATAATTAATGGGATGATGTATGATTGATGGTGATAGTGGGGTAAGAATAAAGTAAGGATAAAATAAGTAGATTATTTTTGCCAAAAATAGTAATGTTGCAAGTAATATAAAATTTTCAAAAATGATAAGTGTTGCAAGTAAAATGAAAACGGAGGTAGTATGATTAATCATTTATAATTTCAAAATAATTATTTTTTATAATCAACAAGTCAAAAAAATCGAGTATTTGGAGGAGTACATAAAAATAGTCACACATGTCAACCAAGTTTTGTATGTCCATTGACACGCAACGCACTCTCATCAGTCATCAGTCAGCATTCATCTCTCTCTGTCCTCCGCTCCCTTCTGACAACACCCGTGATGCTGCTCAGTATTCAATCCCTACTCCCACTCTTGTCTCTTTTATTTTCCCAACTCTCCTTTTCTTTTTATTCAAATAATTTATCACCTCATTTCTACTTTTCACCATTCTCAAAAACAAAAAAAAAAAAAATTATAACTACCTCCATTTCCATTAATCTTCATTTGATCATTTCCCAAATCAATGGCTTATAATCTTCCCAACATTTTCTCATCCCTTACTATATTTCTCTTCACCGTTTCAACCCTTTTCAACAATGCAGTTTCCAGAACTTACTGGACAGACATTCTCGTTTTGAAGCAAATCAAACAAGGAATCGCTCCTGACTCACTGAGTCCTGGTTCCTGTATTAGTTCTTGGGATTTCTCTGTTGACCCATGTGATAATCTCTTCTCAGATAAGTTTACTTGTGGATTTACCTGCGACGACGTCGTTTTTGGTAACCATAATATCAGCCGAGTTACTGAACTCGGTCTTGACCAGGCGAGTTACTCAGCTTCTCTTTCTTCTGTTTCTTGGAACCTTCCATTTTTACGTTCTCTAGACCTTACTGGGAATAACTTTTCTGGGCCTATTCCTGCTTCTTTATCAAACTTAACTCGCTTAACTAAACTCATTCTTTCGCGTAACTCGCTCTCTGGTGCAATCCCTGACTCAGTGGGTAAACTCACTAACCTAGAAGAACTCGTTTTGGATAATAATGCTTTAGTGGGTCCCATCCCAAGGAGCTTTTCTGGGTTCATCAATTTGAAGAGGTTAGAAATTCAGGGGAATCAACTCAGTGGCGAGTTTCCTGATCTGAGTCGACTCAGTACACTGAGTTATTTAGATTGTAGTGAAAATAAAATCTCTGGGGAAATACCAACTAATTTTCCTGCTTCATTGGTTGAGATTTCAATGAGGAATAATGAATTAAGTGGGAATTTGAAGCATGAAATCGTTACAAAATTGCCATTTTTACAAGTTTTTGACCTGAGTTTTAACCAACTCAGTGGGTCAGTCCCAGCGAGTCTGTTCACTCACCCGATTCTTCAACAACTTTCTCTTTCAAACAATGATTTTACTTCAATTGAGGTACCGAGTGGACTCGGTAGTACTAAGTCAGGGTTAATAGCGATTGATCTTAGTTATAATCAGTTGAGTGGGCTTCTACCATTATTTTTGGGCCTAATGCCGAAACTATCAGCTTTAATGCTGGAAAATAATAAATTGATGGGCCTAATTCCGACCCAATTTGCATTGAAGACAGTTTGGCCTGAGCCGGGTATGGCCCCATTTGAGAGACTATTATTGGGCGGTAATTTTTTGTTTGGGCCCATACCCGACCCATTGATGAGGCTGGAGCCTGGTTCGGTCCATGTTAATTTGGCAGATAATTGTTTGTTGGTGTGCCCGGATACCTTTTTTTTTTGCCAAGGTGGTAATCAAAAGTCTTTAGAAGAGTGTAGGAATAATATTGGAATTCCTTGAATTATATTTTATATTTCATTTGTTTCATTATATTTGTTATATTTCACTTTTTACGCATTTTAATGTGTTATTTTATTTATTTATATGTTTAATCATACAAATGTAAAAATTATAAAAAGTTAATTTTTAAAAAGTATGTGATTAGACGATTCAAACAAGATTCCACTTGATTATATTTTAACGTACCCCATATTTAAACGTATATATTAGTCAAAATATATAAAAGCTGAACGAAGGAGGAAGTATTTTAATAATGAATGTTATTAGGAAATAATTAGAGTGAATTCAATATTAAAAACTAATTTAAAATTATATAATGAGAGTTGTTAAAATACCAAAACCATCTCATTATAACAAAGACTACTTTTGGATGTTTGGATAAGTTAACAATTTTTGTTTTGTGAGAGACGGTCTCTTTGAGGAGAGTTGAAAGCTTTATAGTAGAGGGTAAGAGGAGTCGAGGAAGAGCCAAGAAAACTTGAGAAGAGCAAATAAAAGTGGACTTACGTGAGTTAAACCTCTTTGAGGACCTGACTAGGGATAGGAGTAGTTGGAGGCGTCATATCCAGGTTTTAGACTTAGGCTTTTCCCATTAGAGTCGTTTGAGGTGTCCGTGCTTTCTTGTCTGCTATAGTCTCTTGTGTACCTTGCTTAGTTTCTTTGTCTTAAGTTTTATACTGTTTTACATGCGTGTTGGATCTATTATGTGTCCTTTTTCACATCACGTGGCAGGTATGTAATCTCTATCTTTCTCTATCTTCCTGGAGCCGAGGGACTCCTTTCTTTGGCCGTGCTCTCCTTTACGGGTATGAGTTGCCGCCGTCCTTCCCTCTCCAGACCCTGCCCATAGTTTTCTATGAGCGGGATATACTGGGTAGGATGATGATGATGATGGTCTCTTTGAGAGACCAACTCTAATTGGGTGATCCATATAAAATAAGAGTAAGAATTAAACTCTAATGGACTAGGCCTGAGAGACGTCTCTCAAAAAGACGGTCTCTCAAGAGACTTGCTGTTTTTCTTATGTATTTATTGTTCTTAATATTACATGCTTGTTTAGTTGATTGGATCCAAGCATCAAATTCTAAATTGCACTAGGTTAAGTTATATTAGTAGTGTTTAAGAAAGTTAACAACAAAGCTTACTCATTACAACAAATTAAATTTTTCGCTATATTAGTTGTGTTTAAGAAAGTTAACAACAAAGCTTAGTCATTACAACAAACTAAAATTTTCACGTTATTAGATTTAATAGCATTAAAAAAATGTCATTATTATTTTTAGTGGTATAATTGTTGGTTTTTATTTTAAGTTTCACTATAAAGTGTTAAAGAAATTTAGTGGCACTTTATTTGGCTTTTAGTGGCATATCTATTGTTACTATAGTCTATAGTGACATTTATGAGAAATGTCACTAGATCCTATGTCGCAAAAACTTTTTAAATGACATTTTATTATGTTGGTAAAGCCTAAAGGTCTAATAAATATCAGTAAATTCAATATATATACTATTAAAAATTTAAAGTAGTGACATTAAATTAAATATCGCTACATATATATCTCATCAAAAACAAATTATGTTGTAATGAGTGATAATATTTATGTTACAATGTCTATTGACTATAAATATACTCCATATAATTATAATGATAAAATTATGGTGTACACAATTATACATGTATGAAATTTAAGTGGATTTTATATTATCTATTAGTGCATATATCAAACATTATAGGTGTAGAATTTTTTAAGTTACGTCTTACATCTCAATGTATATTTGTTATCATGAAGTTGAAGTAAAATGAAACAGCGAAGATATATTGTTGACTCATAGAAAAAATGATCTAAAATAATTCCATATTTTAATGATTTTCTTATAATAATCTCAACTTTTAATTAACTAAAAATAATTCCAATTCTAAGGTCATTTATCCAAGAACATACCAATCTCTACTCAAGAAAAAATCTAAGAACATTATTTCCCAAATAATGACCGAATTTTACATATAAGTTTCTACAAAAAAGGAAAAAAATTAGAAATTATTAAATACTAAAATTTAAAATCAAAAAATAAACTTACATGATTTCTCTTTTTAAATTTTTTAAAAATTTAAAATTTTTTATAATATAATTTTGTATTTACTTCTAAATTTTTTATACAAAATGACTTGTTGTATAGGTGAAAATTATCTTGGTGCATTTTAAACATAAAACCACTATAGTTGTGATTATTCATGTTTAATAAAAACTAAAAATTATTGTAGGAAAATCAGTAACAATTTGGATTATTCTGGGTAAGTTTTTCTAATTTATATTTGGCCTTAGGCCCTTAAAATTTCATGATCAGCACTGATCAAACATGATTTGACCTGACATTAAAAATAAATTTATATTTACTTGAAAAAACAAATACAAAAACTCGATTTTGAATGGACTAGAAACACCTAGCTTGAAATTGACTGATACCCCAAATTAACACCACTATTTTGAGAGAGTTAGTGCAACAATTAAGGAGTTATGTATAATAGGTTGAAGTAGTGGAGTATTTAGAAATAAGAGAGAAAATAAAAACGATAAAATTAGAGAAATTATCTATAACTGAAATCGGAAAATCTTATTGTAATGAACGAAAATTAAAAATGATGTGAATTTTCACTGAAACAGAAGTGTGTACATAAATCATATAATAAAATGACTATATAAAACTCATACCTAACCTATCAAAACGGTTGGACCAACGAATTTTAAATTTTTTCACTTAAGTTGTCTCACTAATACTCCTTCCTATTCATCCAAGTTGTCACATTTCTTTTTATAGGCAATTTACTCAAGTAGTCCAATTTTCTTTTTTGTCCATCTTTTTTTACCTAAATACCCCCACTTTTTCAATTCCCAATACCCAACTACCACCTTTACAATTAATTTAATCAATTAAAATATTCCACTACCATATTTTTGGTGGACCCCATCCTACTATTAATATCCGTACCCAACTCAAATGAGACAATTTGGGTGAATTAGATGGAGTATTACACTATTTTCGCTGTTTTTATCACATTCAACCACTCCTTTAACATCAACAATTTTCTTTGATACCTGCTTGTTAATTGTTCATTAACACACTCTATAGTGAACTTTATTAGAATTGAGCTTCCACGTCACAACAAATAACATTAGTTCCGAACAAATCCAAATACGATCTTCTCAAGTGCACTACTTTCTTTTGGAAATCTCAATTATTGCGACAAGCGACGTGTAAAAAAGTCCCTTGAGGCATTCCAACATCTTTATGCCGACATAAATTAGGAAATTCTACAGGGTAGTATTCAGTTTTGATAAAATGTCAGTTATAGCAATTTTTAAGAAAATTTCATATGGTAGCATCCAGTTTATGCACTATCTCCAATTGTCGTAGCATTTTCCGTTAAGTTCTTGTTAAATTCCGTGAAATTCATCATTTTGTAAGTTTTTTTTCCACATGGTAGCATCCAGTTTTTGTTAATTTATCATTTTAACTTTTAATACACTATTTTAATGTTTAATTCACCGTTTAATTCATTAACGCTCATAAATGTTTAATAATTTTATTGCAAAATTATAAGAAACTATCTAATCGGGTCGGAACAGGTACTTATTCGCCTATTTTTCGATACGTAAACCAAAAAAGATATTTGACGTCATTTTTACCTATCATAACTAATTTTTTTCAAAAGACGGACGCTGCAATATGTAAACCGAAAATGATATTTGACGTCCTTTTTACCTATCATTACGATTTTTTTTGAAAAAACGGACGTTGCTACTATCCTTACTACTATCCTTATGGGAAAACTCTTTTGAAAATTCGATTAAACAAGTACTTATTCGAAAGAGTACTTGTTTCGACCGATGAATTAAACATTAAAATGGTGAATTAAATGTTAAAATTATTTTTCCGTAAAATTATTTAACATTTATAATTTTTTTCCATAAAATTATTAAACATTTATGGACGTTAATGAATTAAACGGTGAATTAAACGTCAAAATGGTGTATTAAACAAAAATTGGATGCTACCATATGGAAAAAAACTTACAAAATAATGAATTAAACGGAATTTAACAAGAATTTAACGGAAAATGCTACGGCAATTAAATAGTGCATAAACTGGAAGCTACCATGTAGAATTTTCTTTAAAAAGTGCTACCATTGGCATTTCATTAAAACTTGATGCTACCATGTGAAATTTCCCTAAATTATATTACGATTATTGACGCTATTTATTGTTTAATTTATTTTTGTATTGCGGCTAATTGGGAAAAAAATACTTATCTTGTTGAATTGTCTAATCGCTATTTCTTGTGTTATCAATTTTTCATAGGAGATCTCTCAATTGGCATATGAACATTGAATAATACTTCCTCCATTCTGAAATAGTCGCAAGTTGCTACTTAAGAATTATCGATATTATTCATCTTTCAAGCTTATTTTATATATTGTGTCGTCTAATGTGTTAGAAAAAAATATAGTCAAGTAACATCTTGTTTGAATATCTAATCGAATGCTTTCATAATGTCAAACTTTTATTTAGCTAAGCATAACTTAACATATAAATGATCAAAGTTACGCATTAAATTGCATAAAAAGTGGAATGTAGCCACTAGCAAGTATAATGAAACGGGGCAAATATTATCTAAAAACTATGGATCAAAAGCATAATAGTTTTAGTTTAATGTAATAATTTTTAATTCTATATTGAATTTTATTAGAGAAAGATAGAAGTATTCCACATCACAAGTTCACAACAAATAACGTTAGTTACGAACAAAGCCAAAATACGATCTTGTCAAGTGCAGTACTTTGTTTTGGAGATCTCAATTGTTGAGACAAGCGACGTGCAAAAAAAGTCCCGTAGGCAATTACACATTCGCGCCAACATCTTTATATATACCGACAAAAATCAAATCACAATTCTTCAAATGCCTAGCTAGCTGGCCTTGCTCCACCAATTTAGTAGAGTAGCGTTTCTTAAAGAATTTCTCGCTTTTTGTCTTGAAGTGTTTTAATCGTTGTTCTCTTAAGAAATGTTTCTATTTATATCATAAATTTTGGACAAAAATAATATTATTCATTCTCATTTTAATATTTTAGTAATGATTATGGTCCTCACATATCTCCCACTGACTCCATTTTAACATTTTTATATTCCTTATCGTCCCCACATGTTTTCCACTAATTTTATAAAACCATTTTTTAATTATTTGTGATCTACATATTTTTTTCACTAATTTTCTTTTAATATTTTTTTAATATATGTGGTCCCAACTTTTCTTCCATCAAATTTATTATTCAATAACATAATATCTCAACTATTTACAAGATTCTATTTTTCTTAATTCCCGTGACATTCCTTATGGGAACTTTATTAAGGAATGGAAGGAGTATTTCTACCATTTTCAAATATACTTATTACATTATGATTGTTGATAATATTTATTATTTTATTTTATTTTATATATTACAGACGGTTAATTAAGAAAAATATTATCAAATACCGCCTTCAATTCACATATATTGTCCTATTTAGTTGGTCACAGATATTAAGAGTGGATGGAGTCCACCAAAAAGGTAGTAGTTGATATATTTTAATTGATTAAATTAATTGTAAAGGTGGTAGTTGGAGTATTGTAAGTGGTAAAAGTAGGGGTATTTTGGTCAATACCAATGTGAACATGGGGTATTTAGGTAAAAAGATAATGACTAAAAATAGAAATGAAACATTTGAGGTGAACTTACCCAATAAGAAAATGGGACAATAGTTGTAAATTGGTGAGAGTATTATCTAATCTAGAGCTGTTCAAAAGTGACCCGACCCGAAAACCCGAACCGAAATCGAAAGTAAACCGACCCGAAAATGTGTTTTATTTTTAGGTTTATCGAACCGACATTACCCAACCTGAAGTTATATCCGAACCGATTGACAACCGAAAATGGAAAAACTGAACCCGAGTTGTAACCGATTTTTTTAATCGACACATAATTGTTAACCGAGATTACCCGAACCTAATAATGACCGACCCGAGTCATATCCTACCCGAATCATGCTCGAAACCGAACTCGATCCGGCTAAAACCGACTTTACCCGAAGGAGTTTAGATCGAACTTGTGTAAACCTGAACAAATTTTTAACATAGAAGTATGATCGACTCATATTTAATCATCTTATTATTTATTCTAATAAAGTGATAAATATTTGATAAATATTTTAATAAAATAAATTTTATATAAATACATGGTTTTATATATTTAATTTTTGATCAAACAAGTAAAAGTAACAATGTAATAATGATCACTAATTGATTTGTATTTAAACTATTATTTTGCTTTAAGTAAAGGAAACCTTATCATCAATAAAAAAAAATGACTAACAACTTAATTTGATACTGACTCGATCGATAGTAATTAGTAATTCGTAGCCAAATTCTACTTGAAAAAATACCCGAATTCAATCTGTACCTGGTAAAACCGAACTAATTATTAACCGATGACAACCCGAGACCGATTGAATCTCGACACGAACTTCAACTGACACCGATCTGATGCTAACCCGACAGCTCGAATAACCGATCTTCAACCGAACCGTGACCAACCGACCTGACCCAAGCGTGACCCGTCAGAACATGCATCCGAAAAATAACCGATCCGAAAAATAACCGAACCGAATTACGCCCGTCCGAAACCGACCTGATCACCCGAGTGAACACCTCTAATCTAATCGCATATTTTTATATTATTAATTCTTTATAGCTTTTACTTAAGCATAATTCAATATATGAATAATCAAAACATCACATTGTATCCCTTTTGTATCACATTGTGTTCAGGAGACTAGGTGGAAGGGACAAAAAGCTAAAGGTATAAAGGGATATAAGTTATGGTATGTAGGTTTGGACAACAGACGAAGCGGGGTTGGCATCTTAGTGTCTAATGATATCTTAAAAGCTAAAGGTATAAGGAGGTATAACGACATGATGATGTTAGTTAGGATAGTAGTGGGGGAAGAGGTCGTATCGATTGTAAGTGCTTATGGGCCACAGGTTGGGCTGGACGAGGAGATAAAGCGCGAGTTTTGGGATAACCTAGGTGACATTTTGAGAACTATCCCAGAAGATGAAAGAGTTTTCCTAGGAGGAGACTTTAACGGACATATTGGCAGAGTTGCGGTCGGCTATAACTCGGTGCATGGGGGGTTTGGTTTGGGGGCAAGGAATTACAGCGGGGAGAATTTGCTAGATTTTGCATCAACCAAATATTTGGTTATAGCAAATTCGTTCTTTAGGAAGAAAGAAGAGCACTTGGTTACATATAAGAGCGGCGATCATGCCACCCAAGTTGACTATTTCCTAGTGCGCAAAGGTGATCGAGCCTCATGCTTGGATTGTGAAGTAGTTTTGGGTACAGAGATGCCTACCCAACACAGACTTCTGGTACTGGTTTTTCGGATGAAGAAGAAGATTATAGAGAAGAAGGTAGAGTGTAGGGGAAAGATCATGTGGGGGAGACTAAAAGGGGATATGGTCACGACCGTGTCACGCAAGATATGTTCATCGGGCTTCCCTCGTCAGTTTGAGGATGCGAATGGAATGTGGATAGATATGGCAGAAACCATTCGAGAGGTGGCGAAAGAGACCTTGGGGGTGTCATCGGGAAAACCGAAAGTATTCAAAGAGTCGTGGTGGTGGAACGATGAAGTGGAGAGGAAGATAAAGGACAAAAACAAGAGATTTAGGGAACTTATGGCATGCACGGAGGAGGAGGATAGAGTAGAAAAGAGAGAGGACTATAAAGCGGCAAAGCAAGCGGCAAAGAAAGCGATAATAGAGGCAAAAAATCGGGCTTATGAAGAGTTTTACAAGAAGCTAGACACCAAAGAGGGGGAGAAGGATATTTTTAAGTTGGCAAGGACAAGGGCCAGGCAGCGGCAGGATCTAGACGCGGTGAAATACACCAAAGATGAGGGAGGTCGTGTTCTCATGAGACAAGAGGACATTAAAAACAGATGGCGTCAGTATTTCTTCCACTTACTCAATGCGTCTGGGGGGTCTAAGGGGGATGATAATCAACCTTTTGACGCCCAAAGACCACGTGAATCTTGGTCAACAGGTGATATTACCGCTGAGGAAGTAAAACAAGCTCTCAAAAAGATGGGGAGAACAAAGGCAGTTGGTCCAGATAATATCCCGATTGAGGTATCGAGGGGGTTAGGAGAAGAGGGCATTTGCTGGCTGACTAGCCTCTTTAATGTTATCCTGAGGACACATAAGATGCCTGAAGAATGGAGGCACAGCACTCTTATATCTCTATTTAAAAACAAAGGCGATGCGCAAATATGTGGAAACTATAGAGGTATAAAACTTCTAAGCCACACAATGAAATTGTGGGAAAGGGTGATCGAAAGGAGAATTAAACAGGAAACAACGATTAGAGAGAACCAATTCGGTTTCATGCCCGGAAGGTCAACCATGGAGGCAATTCATGTTATAAGGAGGCTGATGGAAAAATACCGGGAGCAAAAGAAGGATCTGCATATGGTGTTCATCGACTTGGAGAAAGCATATGATAGCATACCACGATGTGTCATCCGGGATAGCTTAAAGGCCAAAGGTATTTCTTCAGTGTACATTGAGGCTATACGGGATATGTATGACAGGGTGTCAACCAAAATCCAAACACCGGTGGGGATAACAGAGCCTTTTCCGGTAAGAGTCGGACTGCACCAGGGCTCGTCTCTAAGTCCTTTCATTTTTGCGGTTATTTTAGATGAGATTTCTAAATCTATCTGGGAGACGGTACCATGGTGCATGCTTTTTGCGGACGATATCGTGTTGGTGGCCGAGACTAAAGAGGAGGTTAATAATAAATTAGCTGAGTGGAGAGAAGCTTTAGAAAGTAGAGGGTTGCGCATTAGTCGTACGAAGACCAAGTATTTGCGTTGTGACTTCAGTGGGACATCACCGGTAGGTGAGCCAGAGGTGTCCATTGGTGAAGAAGTTGTTAAAATTACGACTAAGTACAAGTATTTGGGTTTGATCATCCAAAGGGATGGGGAGATTGACGGAGATGTAACTCATCGTATCCAAGCGGGTTGGCTCAAGTGGAGGGCAGCGACCAGGATGCTTTGTGATAGGAAGTTTCCAAGTAAGTTAAAGGGAAAATTTTACAGGATGGCAATCAGACCTGCTATGTTGTATGGAGCAGAATGTTGGCCTGTGAAGAAGATTTTTGAGCATAAAATGGAAGTCACAGAAATGCGCATTTTGAGGTGGATGTGCGGGCACACATTGACGGATCGAATTAGGAACCAAGAGTTTAGAGACAAACTAGGGGTTGCCTCTATCTCTGGAAAATTGCGCGAAAGTAGATTGAGATGGTTTGGACATGTGCAACGAAAGACATTCGACGCCCTTGTTCGGAGGGTTGAAAGCATTATAGTAGAGGGTAAGAGGAGTCGGGGAAGGCCTAAGAGAACATGGGATGAGCAAATTAAAATTGACATGCACGAGTTGAACCTCTCTAAGGACCTGACTAGGGACAGGGGTAGTTGGAGGCGTCTTATCCGTGTTTTAGATTACTGATTGTTTGAGAGTACCTTCTAGGGTTCTTTTTCTCCTGCCTATTCTTCTCCTCATCTTTTCTCGAGCCGGGGGACTCCTTTTGTTCGTGCTCTCCTTTATGGGTATGAGTAGCCGCCGTCCTTCCTCCCCCTGTTGTAGTCTCATGGCGATACCCGTGATGATGATGACATATATATATATATATATTACTATTATAATATTATTATTATTATTAATATATAATATATATATATATATATATAATATATATATATATATTATAATATATATATATATATATATATATATATATATATATATATATATTATATATATATATATATATATATATATATATATATATATATATATATATATATATTATATTATATTATATATATATATTCCCTTCATTAAAGTTGTTTCCTCAAAAACAATGTTCATGATAATTAACAAATTTTTTTAGATGTTCAGGAAATAAAATCAGGACCATAATCATTAAGAATATTAAAATAGAGTTAGTGTAAAAAAATGAGGACCAAAACTGTGAAAAAATACGATACTAAATTTGGCGGGAAACGCATGTGGACCATAAGTAACATATAAAAGTTAAAATGAAGTTGATGAAAAATATATAAGGACCATGACTCATTAGCTTATTAAAATAGTATGAAGATAATACGTTAATTATGTCCAAAATTTATAATATAAATAGAAAATTTTTCAACGGAGAAAAAGCATGATGAAATTACAAAATGTAACAACTTGTAAGGAATAGAATGAGTCTAGTGTATCCTGTTTATAGGAAAACTATGATTAGGGTCTGGGAAAAGAAGAAAGACGATAACTCATACCCATAAATAAGAATGCAGTCAAAATACTTATGAATAACTGTAGCTAGTTATTGAGACGACATCAAAACAAAGAGCAGATATTCTTACAATTTGTATTTGTTGAGATATTTAACTCATATCTTACCAGAAGACTACTTTAAATTTTTTTTATAAATATACTTCTATATCATATTTATGAATTTAATTCTTCCATTCTGAAATAATTGTTACTGATGATGACATATTTAGTTGAAAAATATCACCATTAATAGCAAGTTTAATAAAATAGAGAAATTATAATTTAGCGTAAATAGTCCTCATTTAATTTATTTTTTTTCTCTTTTTGCTTTCTACTCATAACATAACTCAATGCTTTCTTCTGCCTGTCAATGTACTTTGAAAAAGCATTCTGATCTTTTAGAAACACAACTATAATTATTTAGTACTTAGGACTGATTCAGCAGAAAGTAGGAATATAAACAGTTTTCACTATTCTACAATTTTAGTCCGAAATTATTTAAAAACCTGTGGTGAGTCAGTTTCACCGTAAAATGTGTTTCATAATGACTTAAATAAATCAATTAATACAAATTATAAGAATATAAATTTCTTACTTTCAATTCGTTTAATTAAATGACTGTTTTCAGTAAAGTAGCCGTTAGGTATAAAATGTTAGGATATTAAAAATATATAAATAGTTTTTAAAATAATTAATTTAATATTTTGAATTTTTTAAGCCCCTACAATAACTGTTTTCAGTAAAGTAGCCGTTAGGTATAAAATGTTAGGATATTAAAAATATATAAATAGTTTTTAAAATAATTAATTTAATATTTTGAATTTTTTAAGCCACTACAATAAATTAACTTTTGCGACATTGCATTTAGTGATATTAAAAAAATATCACTGATTTTAGTGTAATAATTATTAGTTTTTATTTTAAGTTTCACTATAAAGTGATTTAACGACATTTTATTTGGTCTTCAGTGGCATGCGTATTTATTACTATAGTCTACAGTAGCATTTGTGAGAAATGTCACTAGATCGAATGTCGCATAAAGCTTTAGTGTGATTTTTTATTATTCTGGTAAAGTGTCTAATAAATGGCACTAAATCCTCTATATATATACTATTAGAAATTTCAAATAACGACATTTAAATTAAATGTCGCTAAATATATCCCTCCAAAGGTAAATTATGTCGTAGTGAGCAACTTTGTTTTGTCCATGAAAAATATTTTTAAAACCCTTCTTATATATTTGTGATAACCTATTATATTTTCCCCTTTATATTCATCACTTAATTAAAACATCTATCTTGCATCAATTGGAGTACTTAGTTATTTATTAATACAATTAGTTAAGAATATATTTTTTTTACTTAAGTAAGAGTGTTTAAATATTTATATTTCATTATAATATTTATTTAACGTACTTAAAATTAATTATTATGATCTAGTAACCATCATATCAATTAGTAAAAATGTCAATCAATTAAGGAACATTGAACACGGTATTACTAAAGTTTATCCAATTAAACCTTTGTGAGTGTGACCTTCTTCAAATTCTTCTACTAGAAAGGAGCCAGAAATAACAACTTAAAATTCAACCAACAATAGCTCATTGACGAAAAATTCTAGCAAAAGAATCAAAATTGGCACATATACATTCAAAATTCATCCACCAACAATTGAAATTTTTGTAAATTAAGTTACTCACCTTTATTGCTTGTGAAAGAGGAGGTCTTGGACCCTCAAATGGTAGAAAACAAGATATGAAAGAAGAATAAAAACAGAGGACAATCAAAAGAACAAACAAACAATCACACAAGTGTTTATGAGGTATCAAAGGATACCTCCCCCTTAACAAAAGTATCTTATCATTAATACAATCACAATTACACTAATGACTCAACTTACACACTTGAGAACAACTTCTCAAGTTAGTGAATCCATTCAACAATGGAGTTCACCCCTAAACTAACACTAAGAAGGAGAAGACTCTTATGGTTTACAAACCCTAGCTTTCTCTCTTGTGTAGTCTCTCCACCTTACTCCTAATGATGTTCTAAGCCTCATATATATAGCCTATAACATGTTAGAAGCCCTAGCACCAAATGGGTAAAAGCCCACATAAACCCGCAACTAAACAGAATGTCGCGTTTTACTTCCCTGATGCAGCCGCTTGACCGAGCACTTCCTGCTCGACCTGTCGAGCGTGTTCCCAGCAGCTACTGCATTGGTTCTGTTTTGTGGCTCGACTCGAGCAGCCTTGCTCGATGGGTCGAGCATCCCTCTTCTTCACCTGCTGTTGCCTTGATAGTTGAACATTCCATCCCATGTTCAACCATCCTCAATCCATCATCGATCATCAAACGATCAATGCTCTTGTTCTTCGTCGCACCCTTTCCATGGCACTCCGAAGACCCTCCAAACATGAGAGATTTGGGTCTTGCTCTAACAGCTTGCTAAACCAAACGAAATTATTGTAAACTCTTGGGAGTTTTGGGTTGAATTTGATCAATACCTTTAGTTGAATGCACAAAATTTGTTGTCAAACTTTGAGATATTTGGAAATTAGGATTAGGTATTAGGGGTTGGAAAATTAGAGAAATTGGGGAATTAGGGTTTAGGTAATTAGGGGAAATGAGATCTTTTGGATGATTTTCGATGTATTGAATCATAAACATGACTTCCTTACTAATAAACGGTTTCCAAAGGTTTTTTTAGCAAAAAAGGTTACGAAGATTTAATTGGGTAAAATTAAGTATTACCGCGTGAATTTTAAAAAAACTTTATTAGTTGCCATATTGAAAACCCAATACCTCAGGATTACCCCGTGTAATTCCCCATCAATTAATCATAATAATCTTTCCATAAGAACAATCTTTTGAATCAAAATGTGTCAATTAAGTTGTCATGTAATCAAAACTCAACAACTAATGAAATTTAACCATTCGTCAAGGGCCTCAAGGCCTTTTAAGAATATAACATTTGTTATTTTTCAGCTTTTTAATTATGTTGTACTTCTATGATATCACTACAAAAAAATAATAAAATGGCGACAACCGATTTCCTCGCCATTTGGAAGCTAATTGGTCATAAAGTGTACCTGGCGACGGGGTGGCGTCGGATCTGGTCCCGGACGCCATTACCTTGGACGCTAAATTAAAATTGGACGTCATTTCATCGCCATTTTTCGTGAAAGAAGGGACGACGAACAAGCGACCAAAAATCCGGACGCCATCTGAGAAGCTACTTGGCGACGCCTTCGCGACGAACTTTCTGGACGCCATTTGGAAGCTTGTTTCAACAGCATCTGGTCCCGGACGCCATTACCTTTGTCTTTATAATATATATATATATATATATATATATATATATATATATATATATATATATATATATATATATATATATATATATATATATATATATATATATATATATATATATATATATATATATATATATATATATATTTTATATATATATATATATATAATATAATATAAATTAAAAATAAACAATACTAATTAGATTAAATTTGCAAACAATATAAGTTAAATTATTATTAAATGTATTAAATATACAAATAATCTAATTTATCTCTAAAATTACATTATAAATACTAAGTAGTTCTACTATATAACCTAACTTATCTCTAAAATTACATTACAAATAATTATAAATTAAAAAAAATCTAACATAAATAATATAACCCAAAAAAAACCAATAACAAAAAAATAAAATTACAACTTTTAATGTACTCTAAAAAATAGTGCAAGATCTTTTCGTCTTCAAGTCCTCGCCTTCGCCTTCAAACTAGTGTTCACTAGTGCAAAGGTTAAAAAAACAAAGTAAGAAAACTTTACAAACATCAAATAAAATATAACAACGAAAAAATAACAATTTAAAAAAACCTGAAATTGACGGTATTTTTAAAATTTTAAAAAATAAAAAGTCTTAGATATTTTTAAGTATAATGTTCGACACTTTTTTTATAAGCAATTAAAGTTTATACTTGAGACGTGGGTACCCCAAAACCATGTTTGCTAGTGTAGATGCCTCTTTCCCTCTCCCATACGCCATATTTGGAAAAATAATTTGTGAATCTTTCTAAATTCTATCCAACATCCTGCAACCAAAAGTTTTGGACAGAAACATCATAATGGAAAGCAAAGAGAAAGTGACAAAGGGGATACACACAATGTTCAATTGTTAAATTAATGCAACAACTTTTAAGGGAAATGAACACACATAAATAAATATCTAACTCGTTTTGTATGAGATTGTCTCACAGTGAAATAACCTTAAAACAAGAAGTCTATATTATGAAAGTTTCTATTATCGAACTATTTAACCAGATATTCAACAAGAAATACTAAACTATGTCTTGAAGAATTAGCTTTAAATTTTGTTTTGAACTTAGTCTTTATTTCTATCTTTAGTTATGATCTACGTAATTCTTTAATAATACTTATTCATATACTTTAACTTAGGAAATTTGCTCAAAATAATCCCAACTATCACCTGTTGGCCAAAAATAATCTCAACTATCAATTATTTTTTAATAATCCCAACTATTCATATAATTTGTTAAAAACATACCTACCCCCTTGTTACCGGCTAGAACATGAAACTTTTTCAATTTTTTTTTTCTTTTTTTTTTATTAACTGTTCAAAATAATCCTTCTCCTTTATCTATTAATCAAAAAAGAAAGAAAAAAGTGGAAAATTTACACGCTGTAGCCGTTTAAAAAGGAGGTGGGTATGTTTTCAAAAAATTATGAGAATAGTTGAGATTATTAAAAAATAATTGATAGTTAAAATTATTTTTGGCCAACAGGTGATAGTTGAGATTATTTTGAGCAAATTTTCCTTTTAACTTATTATTTCATCTCCTTCACACATTATTCTCACTGTCCTATAAATTATATATTTTTTTATCAAATTACCAATTATTTTTCATTTCCACCGCAATTGTATTGAAGGCAATTTCATAAGAACTAGAGAGAGTGTACTCAAATGCTTTTTTGATCCCCTGATACAACCGCATCACACAATTTCACAAATCATGCAATGTTATTAAAGATTGGTTCTTATTGATTACATGACAAATTAATTTAGAAAATAATAATAATTTAAATAGTTTTAAGTTTATAATGGGTATAATTTATCATACAATGTTATAAAAAACTTGAAAAATTCTAAGTGTCATGCTATTAGAGCTTTGACAAATCAAATAATCTTATTGGTTCATATTGATTACATGACAAACTAATTTAAAAAATAAATATAATTTCAATAATTATAAGTTTACAAAGGTATAATTTATTAACATATTTAAAAGCCATATTAAATTAGGTAAATAATAATGTGATGTGATATTCAAACACTTGATTAAAATATTATTATTTTTAAAATTTGAAAAATATTAAAAGACAATAAAAAGAAATTCTATTTTTAAATAAATGAAAAAAAATTCATAATTAAAATTATAAATTATTAAGATATTTAAATGCTATGTTAAATCAGGTGAATAAGAATGTGACATTCAAACACTTGATTAAAATAATATTTTTAAAATTTGAAAATATTAAAAGATAATAAAATGAAAGTTTTTATTAAATAAATGAAAAAAACATTCACATTCAATGTTTTAGCATTTAATTTCTGAAATAAAAATACAAATAATACAATACAATCTAATAAAAAGATTCAAAAATACTCCCTCCTATTCTACCCATCAGTCCCATCGATTTTTTTTTACTATTCATTTATCATTCTTAATTTGTATTTTATTCTTAATCTATAAGTTAAAACATAGTCATGTGGGTTCTTGTTTGATTCGTCTCGATATAAAGATTATTAATATCTACTTTTTATAATTTTTAATTAAAAACAATTAGAGATACTAAAGGTGAAAATGTTGTCTCGGCAAGTGTGAAAAATCAAATGGGACTAATGGGTTGAATAGGAGGTAGTAATAAGTAACACTATTCAAAGAGTCTGGCCAAATGAATTAATATAATAGGTTAAAATTAAATGTGTGAGTCATGTTTTTAATAATAAATGATTTTTTATAAAAACTAACAATGGGACATTCAAATCAAGTTATATATACTAGCGATTCTTAATGCAATTTATATTAATGAACATGTAATTAACTAATATATTTTTAAAATGTAATAAGAATTGTTAATAGAGTGTAAAATGGATAAATATGGCATGCATATTTTATTCAATCACTTGGTGCCATGTATTGTATTAATTTATCAAAATAACATATAGTGTAATGCATTCGATATTAAGTATGTACATATTTATTGTTTAATTATGTTTATTCAATATTCATACATGAACTTATTTATTTCTCCAAACATTTAGTGAATTTAAAAAAACTGAAAATATATATGCTTTTGGAAACTTGAAAATAAATATTTGTAATATTTCTACTTTTGGATAATGATCCGTCACTTTCTTTTAGTCTCATCCTTACACTTTAACTCTTTTAATTTTATTCATACAATTCATTATCTCCATTTATTATCAATTTCTTAAAAGTATACTAATTTCTCTTTGGTTCATCTTAAAGTAGACAAAGTAGTAGGAGTATTATGTAGAATATACTTCCTCCGTTCTGAAATACTCGTTACATTTTCGTTATCGACACTATTCATCGTTCAAACTTATTTTATATATTGCGGCTAATGTGTAAGAAAAAATATAGTCAAGTGAGATCTTGTTTGAATTGTCTAATTGCATACTTTCATAATATTAATTTTACGATAATTTTTAGACGTGTATAATTCAGTATAAAAATGATTAAAATAACGCATTGAACTGCGTAAAAAAGTCAAATGTAGCAAGTATGATGTAACGGAGTATAAGCTATAGGTTATAGATATTAAAGATTATTAAAGATTAATAAGTAATCTATGATTAATAAGTAATCTATAAGTTAAAACATACTAAAAATAAGCACTATTCACTTATTTCTCTTAATCTATGATTAATAAGTAATCTATAAGTTAAAACATAGTCAAGTGAGATTTTGTTTGATTCGTCTCGACGTAAAGATTATTAATACGAAATTTTTATAATTTTATATTATATATAATTATAGATATTAAAGATTGAATTAATATTTAGACTGCGTGAAAAAGCAAATGTTGCAAGTACTTTGCAAGAGAGTTAGTACTAGCTAAGAATAATGAAAGGAGGAATTATAGGATATATAATGTTATCCGTTTTTTTTTAATATATATATATAATGTTATCCATTTGACAAGTGACAAGTGTCTAAACCGTATAAGATAAAAAAAATTGTCCATTTGTGAAATGCTTTAATAGAGTGAGCACTTATTTGGAAATCTATTGTGTTAGATTCTCATTAGAAATGAAATAATTACTCCAACTCCTATACCCACTTTATAAAGATGTTGATTGTGGTTAACGTTTTAGATTTGACACCTTAAATTAGCTCTTCAGTGGAACCATACTCCTCCCACTTAATAGTTCTACTTTTGGCAACTTACTCATTCGTCTTTTTCTACTAAATTTTAACAACCTGTAGGCTTATAGTTCTTCGGTGGAACCATAATCTTACCAGATTATTACTCTGTAAGCCTGTCCTATATAATTTGAAGCAAAGAGAAATAGTTGTTTTTTAAGTAATAAATGAAGAGAGAGAATATGTATGTATTTTTATATACATACTTCCTCTGTTCCATAATACTTGCTACTGAATGTGACATATTGTGTGAGAACTGTTAGAGTATATAACATATTTTCGGGCCTCAACCATAAGCTTAAGCTTTTGGTTGAATTGGTTCCTTGACATGGTATCAGAAGCCAGTGTGACAAAAGGTCACAAATTCGAATCTCAATCACCTCTCATTTAAAGTGGAATATTCAGCGCCAGGTATGAGGAGGGTCTGTGTCGCATCCACACTTCTAGCCCCAAGGGCTCTCGTGTGAGGGACGTGTTAGAGTATATAACATATATTGGGGCCTCAACCATCAGCTTAAGCTTTTGGTTGAGTTGGTTCCTTGACAGGAACATGTCACTATCAGTCACAAGTATTATGGAACGGAGGAAGTATGTCCTAGCAAAAATCTAAAAACCATAAAAATCAACAACTTACACCATTTTATTCACAAGAACGATCCTTTAATAAATCAAGACTCTCGATCTACACTAACAACAACTCAAAAGCATAATTTTTTATTAATTTGTAAGTACAACTATCGAACTTTTTGTTGATTTTTCTTGAATAATCCTAATTAATATTGAATAATCTTAACTGTTAATTAACTTATCCTAAAATATTATTGTGCAAATTATGACCTTCTTTTATAAGTAAAATAGCAAAAAATAAAAGAAAACTAAAATAGAATAACAAAAATTAATAAAAAAGAAGAATAATTTCAAAATTCTTCCCCCCCACAGCCACCCCACCCACCCTCCTCCTCTCACTCCACTTCCACCCCATCTTCCATCATTCATCCCACCACCTTGTCTGCCACCTTACTTTCCACCACCCCGTTTGCCACCCTACTTCCCCCCATCATCTCAATGAGTCCTCCTTTCCTTCCCCATTGTTGATGCCATTTCACAATCTCCTCTCATTTGTATCTCTCTACCAAAAATTGTCAATGCCAATCTAACCAAGACAAGCCATTTTATATAAAAATTATATGATTTTGTTGATTAAAAAGCAAAGAGAATCGAATTCAACTGAGTAAATGAAGGAAAATTACCTTGAATTTCAATTTTCAAGGAGAGTGAATCACAAAAATGATATAACATTTAAAACCCTAATTAAATCAGTAGGAAAGGGGCTGAGAAGGGGATGCAATGGGGGAGGGGATATTGGTGGTTGGGGAGGGGCGAGAGAGGGATGCAGTGGGGAGGGATAGGAAAGGTGGCAGTAGGGTTACAAATGATTATGAGTCCAAGATCCTTTCGAACATGTTCCAGATCCGCCCCTTTTTAAGGGTTTGAGTCTCCTTTTTAGAGACCCATCGGGTATTGATCTCAAAAATGAATAATGGGTTTAGGTCAAAATCCAGACACTTAGATCCAAATCCAGATACAGACTCAATTTCTAGACCCATATCCTAAACACGCATTGTAAACTTAAATGATCCTAAAATTTATTATATATTTTTCCACACTTAATGTCAGTCACATGAACTAAGAGCCTGATCTACAATTCGCCTACAAAAATTTCTTTCTTTTGAATTATACAATTGAAGGACCACAATGCTAATTGAACAATGTATATGCCCAAAAGGCCAAATAATTAAGATAGAAAAAATTTGAGATATTCCATATGGTAAGCACCAACTATTGCAAAAGGCAAGTGATAGTTATTCTTAAAAGTTTTTCCTCAAAATAGCAATCAACTCTTGGAAAATTAACTACAATAACATTATGGTGGTAAAAAAACCTTTAATTTCCATTATGAATTGGTAAAAGTAATAAATACCCTTAATAAATCTCAAATGTAAAGCCCAATTTAACGAAAATTAAACTTAATGAAAATGTTATGTAGTTAATTTTTCAAGAGTTGAGTGCTATTTGATGGAAAAAATTTGTGATTTATTAGACATATTTATGACTTTTACCAAAATTTAAACGTTTTTACCACCATAATGTTATTGTAGTTAATTTTCCAAAAGTTAAGTGCAATTTTGTGGAATATTCTTAAAGAATTGCTACCAACTCGCCTTTTGCCATAGTTGGTGCTTACCATATAGAATATCCCAGAAAACTAAAGTAGCAGCATTTCCTGGAGGACTGTTAGCAAAAGCAATCCCTTCAAACATGATTCAACGACATAAGTTTTAGTTATGATCTAATTAGAACTAAGAAAATTACAGATTGCGGGATCGTTTGGACTCACTAAAGACCCATAAAAGCAGGTGGGTTTGGGTATGGGTCTGAAATTTTAGACCCATAGGATTCGGATCCAGGTTGGAATCCATTAAAAATTGACGGGTCCGAATTTGGTCAGGCTAGACCCACTCCAAACCCGCTCCATGACCATCCCTAGTAGGGGGGTTTTGCTGGGTAATTTTTTTTTCTATTTTGTTTTTCTAGTGTCTATTTAATTTTATTTTTTTTTCAAAAAATACCTATTATAGTAGGTGGCTTGTCAGCATATATACTTTGGCAAATATTCCTCAAAGTTCGGATTATTCATGGTTAATTAATAGTTGGGATTATTGTAGGAAAATCAAATAAAAATTGAATTATTTTGGGTAATTTTTCCAAATAAATTTCTATCATTAAAATACACAAAACAACACTACACAAATCCCATATTTTCTATAAAACATTTCAAAATAAGTCTACACTAATTCATGAATTTCAATCATCAAAACCATGAATAAACTTTAAACTTACAAAACTAAAATAATTTACAAAAGAAACTTATAATAGGGTTGGATGAACAAATGCTAGAATCCCAAAAAAAGTTGAAAAACACAAAAGAATTTTTTCGTTCTTTGCAAAGCGTGACAATGGCAGAAGAGGAAAAAAAATTGATCATATTATCGCACATGCAATGTCTTGCACATTGAAAAAGGACAATGTGGATGTGTTGAGTTGTGAGAAATGAGGCTTACATCACTACATGAGATAATCAATGTGTAGCAAATAAGATGCATTGGGCAAAGCAATGGAGGCATTGATCAATGCATGAACAGGCATTGATCAATGTGGATGTGTTGAGTTGTGAGAAATGAGGCCTGCATCACTACATGAGATAATCAATGTGTATCAAATAAGATGCATTGGGCAAAGCAATGGAGGCATTGATCAATGCATGAACAGGCACTATTAAGGTGTTGGACTATGCTTAGAATAAGACAGGGCATGGGAGGAGGTTGCCTTAAACGACGCAACAAGAAACCACAATCAGATATTGTGCAAATCAGGTTGCTTGTTTGAGCGAGCATAATGCTCGTTCGAGCAACATCATTAGAAGACAATAGTGTATTTTTTATCATGGAGCTCATTCGAGCATGTGGTTGGATCGTTTGAGCGGTTGATCAGAATTCCAAAAGTCGATTTCTATTTTGTTTTTCCACCCATACTAAATAATTCTTAACTTTTAAGTCAACACTAGTCATATAAATTCTCGACCGAGGGTAAAAATAAAAGACAAAGGACAATATTGTGAAATGCTTAGCCACAAACAATACTTCATGTCCAATCTACTACCACCCGTTCCTTTAATATGTTATCACAAGAAATGTTTATAGGAATTAATAAATAATAGAATCATTTAGATGGTAACAACCATGGATATATATATATATTATTTTATGATTTTGAATATATATTTGATGGAGAAATAGTGGAGACCATATATAAGCATTAATAAAAATAAAGTTATTGAAAAAAAAAATGAGGACTACAACTATTAATAAATTATTTTAATAAAGTTGGTGGGAAATATATGATAACCATAAGTATCATTAAATATTACAATGAGTATGATCAATAATGTTAGTTATATGTGTCAAAATGTGCGATATAAATAGAATGATTCTTAATGAGAACAACAAATGAAACAATGTAAAATGACAAATGAAACTAACTTTAAAGAACTAAAGGATACATTTTTTCCAAAATATTCAAATCTTAACCATTGGTTATTTCTAAATAATGCAACATTTGTATTTCTTTTTGCTCGCGGCATCCATTTTAACCGACTAACAAAGGTACCTACCACAAAAAAGAAGTAGGGTTAGACAACGAAGAAGCATAAGGAGAAAAAAGTGAGTATAACAACAAATAGCTAGGTTTCCATAGTTGTTGGTTAAAATGTGGAAATGAGTATTGTCTATAAAGGTAAAATAATTTAACAATAATCAATAGTAGAGATTATTTACGGCATATGAACAATAGTCAAAACACAAATTCTTACTTGAGACCGTCTTTTGTAAAAACGGCTTTCAAAGGCCCAGTCTAATTCTAAATATGTATTGTTACAACTCTAAATATAGATTTGGGCTGGACTTTTGAGAGACGTCTTTACAAAAGACGGAAAGACGTCTCTCAAGAGAGCAACTGTAGTCAAAATTATTTCCAATAATTAACAATTTGACGAGTTAAAAAGCATACCCCATATATGTAAAATAATAGTTTGCCCTATTTGAGGGAACAAACTAGTTTATATAACCCACCTACAATATACCTATCTTTCTATTAGAAAATAATAAACCTTTTGTTATAACAATCAAAAGATTAGATCAAATGAAAGGTTTCAAACAAAATAAAAACCAAAATAATAAAAATAAAAATTCCAATGAACAACCTCTATTTTTCAAGATATATTTATGCAAATATTGTGGGAAAAATTTCCTAAATCCACAAGCATTAGGTGGCGATCAAAATGCTCACAAAAGGGAGAGACAACAAGTAAAACTCCAAAAACAAGCACAATTAATGAGTATGATGCCCTTCTGTTTCGTACACCCGCACAGTTTTGCGCCTGCACCGAATCAAATCCCAGGAGGGGGTAATAATTGGCCTATGTTTGGTTACTGGCCGGGGAGTTATCCCCTGGATGCGGGTGCATCTGGTTCTAGTGTGCCCGCGGAAGAGATCACCGACAACTGTCATGATCTAAATACTGTTGTTGATGATGATGATGAAGAGGTTGATAATGGAAGAGGATTAGAGTTAGAGCTGCCTGATCTCAACATGTATCCTCGAGTACCTCCTAATTAATTCTAAATTATTATTATTATTTTAATATATTTTTAATTTCTTATTTGTTTAATATTTTTCAAAAGTGTATTATTTTTCCTGTAAGTTTTGGTTTGTATAAGTTCTACTAATTGTTAATAGATTTTAATTATCTAAGTTGTATCTGATTTTCAAAAAAAAAAAATAAAAATATCTAAGTTGTATCTAATTAATTATTGATTGTTTTTATACTAAGTTGTGTGTAATTATTTATGGTTTTATATTAGTGCTGATTGGCTCTAAAACTCAAATATCTACTATATTAAAAAAAATAGTAGCTTGTGTTGAAAAATAATTGTATTAGAAGTGACTTATTCAACATCATCAACCCCAATATACCGCTCAAAAACGAAGTCTGGGTGAGGAAATGTGACGGACAATCCATATCGGTCCTCCCGTGAGGGAAGAGGTCATTTATTATATTTACTAATATTGATTTTCAAATAAATTATTTTTTAATTACTAATAAAAACTAAATACTTATATTTAATTTTAAAAACCACAGCAAAAAATTGCATGCTCATGGTGGTTAGTTAAGTGGAGTGTATATCTATAATAATACCACCGTAATCTACATAAATTCTTATTTAATTCACTGATAAGTGGTTAGTGAATTGCTTTTTTCGGTTTTTCTAACCCTAAATCATTCAACATCATAGTATTTCATTTTTTAAGTTGATGATTATTCTGAACTAGAAATTGGTATATTATATAGATTATTGTGTTTTTTTTTTTTTTTTTGAAGATTATTGTGTATTTATGCAGGTAATATTATTTATCGGGCACAACATTATTATCATCATCATTATCTTCATCATACCCCGTGTATCCGCTCATAGAAAACTATAGTTAGGGTCTGGGGAGGGAAAAATGACGACAACTCATGTTCATAGAGGAGAGTATGGTCAAAGAGTCACCCAGCTCGAGAAAAGGTTTTCCAAGAGAGAAAAATCTGCAACTTATAAAATATAGTAAATAAAATTACGTACAAATAGCTAAAAATAAAGATAAATATAAAGAATGAGGTAATGAGCAATAATTAAAAGGCAATGAACATTAACAAACGATGGGTAAAAGGGCGGATTTAGTAGTCTAAGATGTGGATAAGGCGCCGCCAACTATTCCTCCCACGTTCATGCATGTCACTTGGAAAGGTGAAGTTCATACATGTCACTTTTAATCTTTTCCTCCTATGTTATCCTAGGTCTTTCTCGACTTCTTTTGCCAGCCACTATGATGCATCTTTGAAGAGAGAGATGCAACCCCCTAACTTCTCCCTGAACTCTTGGTTTCTTATCCTATCCATCATAGTATTACCACACATCCACCTCAGCATACACATTTTTGTTACGTTCATCCTTTGTTCGAAAACCTTCTTTACGGGCCAACATTTTGTCCCATAAAATAACGCCGACTTAGTTGCAAAGCGGTAAAATTTACCTTTTAGTCTCCTCAGGAACTTTTTATCACGAAGCACCTAGGTTGTTGCTTGCCACTTAAGCCAACCCGCTTGTATGCGATTAGTAACGTCACTATCACACTACAAAAACAAAAGCGTTAGGCGACGCACGCAAAATCTGACAGGAGAGAGTAGGCGACGCAATAGGCGACTATAATCCCTCTTCCAAACTGGCGACCCACAACTTATGTCGCTTGTTTTGTCGCCTGAATAATGTTTGTCGCCTATTGCGCGCCTAACACTTTAGCGGGAAAAAATGTACAGTTTTATTTTCAAATTTAGATAGTAGTCGCATAAGTTTTGTGTTTTGCCTATATAACCAGGTAAATGTTAGTGTTTGATACGCCAAACGCAAAATATCAAACACATTTCGTAGTATCTGATTTTGAAGGAACGGAAAAGAAACTCGATTTTGTGGGAAGGTATATTTCTAACATTGTAAATATTCTTTTAAATTGTACATATATGATTATTATTATTATTATATGTAATTATGCATGAAAATAAATCATTTGTGGTTGTTGATAATTTATTTTATTTAATTTATACATGTTTGATATTTGATTTTTGTATGTTTTTTATTTGTGTAAAATTACTCTTAATTTTTTGAAATATGTTTTTATATTCGTATAATGATTAAATGAAATAGTATTAGATTAATTTATTATTTTGTTTATTTCTGTACCATTATTTGATGTATCATTATGGTTTGTTCATATGTTATTTTTGTTTATCATAAAATTTAGTTTTTTTTATATTTATAAGCTTAAGTGTGTTTTAAAATTTAATATAGGTGTACACGATGACGGATGACGGTAGCTATTATTTGTACAGTAGAAACTGGATGTACGAAAGAGAATTTGATGACGGGTCCTTTAATATAGAGTTCATTAAGGGATTAGAAGTATTTATAAAATTTGCATTGTCGAAGTGTCATTCATCAAAAATTAGATGTCCTTGTGCGAGATGCAAAAACGTTGTGTTTAAAAATCCAGATGATGTGAGGGAGCATTTGCTAAGGAGAGGTTTTCAGGAAGATTATTACGATTGGAGGTATCATTACGATATTGCCGCCGGTGAAGGTAGCAGCGGCAATAACGCGTTTGCTAGGCAACAGTTGTCTGAAGATGTTTTACACCAAGAGCCGATAACGGACGAAAATAACTACGCTTGTATGGTGCATGATGCTGCTGCGAGTAGATTTCCGGATGCGTACGAAAACATTTTTCCCCAAAATGAATACGGTTACGTGGAGGTGCAGTCGCCTGCATACGCAATTCCCGAAGAGCCGAATCCAGAGGCTTTAAAGTTTTTTCAAATGTTCAGTGCCGCAAACACTCCACTATATGAAGGTTGCGAAAATTACTCTCAGATGTCGATTATAGGTAGGATGACCAATCTAAAGACAGAACATAATTGCTCTGAGAGGTTGTATGATGCTTTGATGCGGGAGGCTTTACCGCAACCGAACTCGATGACATCCAGTTTTTACGACACAAAGAGGCAAATAGCGGGTCTTGGCTTGCCGTCAGAGAGGATTGATTGTTGCATTAATGGGTGTATGATCTATTGGGGTCGTACTGCTAACGCCAAGCGTTGTCGTATGTGTTCGACAACAAGGTGGGTCAGAGACGACGTGGGAAATAGACGAATTCCAAGGAAACAATTTATATATCTTCCGATTGGCCCGCGCTTAAAAAGGTTGTATGCGTCTCAAGTGACGGCCTGTGAGATGAGATGGCACCCTGACCACCACAACGAAGAGGGGGAAATGTGTCACCCGTCAGACTCTGAGGCCTGGAAACATTTCAACGCAACACATCCAGATTTTGCTGCCGATATTAGAAATGTCAGGCTTGGTTTGTGTACAGACGGATTCAATCCGTTTGGAACGCCTTAAAAAGTTACTCGGACACCGCGGAGTTTAAGGCCAAAAGCTCTCGCGCGAAGAGTAACAGGCGTAAAGGGAATTCCGGTGTGCCACCTTTGCCCACGTACAGTGGTGGCCCGTATTCGGCGGCGCGTTTACGCGAAAAAATGGTAAGTTAATTTACATTAATAATTTCTTTAACTTTTCAATAATTAATATTTGGTTAAGTAACTTCAAGTATTTGTTTTTCGAAGGCCGAAGAATCTGGCAACGTAGAGCCTACTCCCTACAGGTTATTGTTACGAACCAAAGGAGTACGCAATGCGGATGGCCAGCGTGTCCTCATTACGGAATACGACAAAAAATAGAAGTAAGTTCATTATTATTTCCTTTTAAATTAATTGTTTATTGTTTATTTTTGAATTATACATAACATTTTTCTGATTTGTGTAACAGGAGCACTATCGTAAACTCGAAGCGGAAGCAATAAGAAAGGGTGAAGAACGTGACGCCTCTCAAATTTACGTTGAGGCGATCATGGAGGTAAATAATAAAAAAAGAATTCACCCCCCAGGTACTATGGTTTGGGGTCCGCCAACGAATACTACTACCCTAACCTTTTTGAGAACCAATTCACCCCCCGAGAGCAACGCCAAACTCAAGAAGAAATGGCGGCGCACCTCGAGACGATGAAACAAGCCATGAATGAATTTCGTATATTAATGCAAGCTCAATCAGATGAGAGGACCCCTTCTTAAGATCAAATTAGAGAAATGAATATCCGTTTACAGTCTCTCGAACAAACTTGCGAGTATTTATATACCGCATTACACGGGGAAAGCAGTTTCCGTGGTTCGGGAGTGGGTGGTCGCCAAAGTCGGGGTGGTGATATGGGTAGTAGCCCAGGCGGATCGGGTGGTTCCCGGGGATCGTATCCTAGCCGCGGTGGTGGTAGTCGCTCAAGTCGTGGTGGTTATTATTAGTTTTTTTATTTTTATATTTATTTTTTGTACATTAGTTAATATTTATATTTAATTATTATTTTTTAATTTTAATTTTTTTGTATAGATGTAAATAATATTTTTTATTGTATATAAATTTTAATGTAAGAATTTTAAATTTATTAATGTATATTTATTTTTTAATTAATATATTTTGTTTACATTAATTATTATTTATTATATTTAAAAACAAAGAATATATTTTATTATTATTTTAATAATAATAGTAACATAATACTATTATTATTAAATAATAATAAAATATATTATTTTTTTTTAATTCGTCAGTAATAATTATGCGACGCAATAGGCGACGTAATAAATTGTGTCGCATTGTGTCAAGCGACTCAATAGGCGACAAAGAAATTAAAAGGCGACAAAGATTTAGGCGACAAAGATTTTTGACGCCTATTTTGTCGCCAAACGGCTTATGCGACGAAATAGGCGACTAAAAAGCTGCGTCGCCTATTCGTTTTGTTTTTGTAGTGTCAATCTCTCCATTACTTTAAATCACCGATCCCAAATATTTAAACTTGGACGTACATGCAACAATTTCTCCCCCTATGATCACCTCTGGCTACCCTATCGATTCTGTCCCACTGAAATTACATCGCAAGTATTCTGTTTTCGTACGACTTATGCGTCACCCCTTACCCTCCAGGCTTCCCTTCACTCTTCCAATTTACTACTTCCATTAGCCTCCTCCTTGGTTTCTGCGACCAAAACTATATCGTCGGCGAAAAGTATGCACCATGGTACGGTTTCCCAGATGGATTTCGAGATTTCCTCCGAGGCACAACTTTATGTTAATGAATAATTTGAGGCATAAAATCAAGGGTATTAAAACTAATAGTTGTATTATAAAATATAAAAGTCATGTATTTTTATTAGAATAAAACTAAAACAAAAAATTAGTATAATATTTTATTTGATAAAAGAATACTTTTAATAATCATTTTAAAATTGCAAATCAAGAAGAATTTTGTGATCGTGTATATATATATATATATATATATATATATGTGTGTGTGTGTGTGTGTGTGGGGTAAGATATATACAATTTGAGTTAGACTATGGGCCATATTATTAACTTTGGCTTGGACTATTCTGGGTTTTGTAGAATTTAGGTTATATTTTTATGTTCAAAATTAATTCGAGTTGGAAGTTTTATCTTCTAGACATTTTTTGTTAAGGTTAACTTTAGGCGGCGTGTTATAAGTTGAGTAAATATCATGAAAAGTTATGCTAAGTTAATATCCAAGTCCATATGGTCATGGAATAAAATTTTAGTTGAAATACATTCAGAAATTAAGTCAAAATCAAGTTTGGTTATACATGCAGATAAATCTCGAATCATCACTTTTATTTTCAAAAATTATAATTTTTTCTTTGGTTCAATGATAAAATGCCAACGGACGTTGAGATAATATGTTAGAGTTGATCACATTAAGATAATGTTAGAAGTGAATTTGAATTGAGTTTGTGGACAAAAGAGAGAATTTTATACTCCTATGAATCTACCTATATCACTACAAAAAAAATGCAACTTTCCGACTACCCAAAATAGTCTGAGTTTAGTCGGTATAGAGCTATACCGACTAAATTCCGACTTTTCATGGTAAAATGGAAAGATAACATTTCCAAAAGGTTAGCTTGGGGTAAAAGTGTTTTTAAAAATTACTCTTATGGTATGTTTGGCAACGTGGAATTCATTTTCAAATGTTGAATTAGGTCAAATACTATGTTGGCAAATCTTGAATTTGAAATGTGGAATTAGGTCAATTCCATAGACTTGCAATAGCAATGTAAAATTTGGTCAAGTAACAAAATTTGCAAATTCCAAGCATATAGGTGTCATTTACAATTTTTGAATGTGAATATCAAAATTCAATTTCCAATTTTCAAATGAATTCCATGTTGCCAAACACTACCTTAATGAATTGGTATTTTATAGAAATAAATCACCCTTATGTTGTAAGATGTGATAGGGTGAGAGTTTTGTTATTTTAGTTTATTTTTTTCAATTTTATTTATTTTAATATTATTATTTTTATTTTTTTGTGGTAATTTATAAATTACGGTTATTGAATAGGAATTTTTGTATTTTATGAAAGTAGTCATTCATCATCATCATCATCATCATACTCAGTGTATCCCGCTCAAAGAAAACTATGATCAAGGTCTGGGGAGGGAGGAACGATGGCATGCTCATACCCATAAGGAGCGTGCGATCAAAGAGTCCCCCGGCTCGAGAACGGTCTTCTAGCAAGAGGAACCTGCAGTTGACAAATAGAATAGAAGCACACACACAAAAACAAAGATAAGATCAAAGAAACAGGTAAAAAGCGACAAAAAGGAAAAGATTAAAGACGAACGAAGGGGTAAAGGGACAGGTTTACTAATCTAGGACTTGGATAAGGCGCCGCCAACTGGCTCTATCCCTGGTCAGGTCCTTGGAGAGGTGAAGTTCATGCATATCACTTTTGATTTGTTCCTCCCACGTTCTCTTAGGTCGTCCTTGGCTTCTCTTACCCTCCACTATGATGCATTCGATCCTTCTTACTGGGGCGTCATGTGTCTTTCTCTGCACATGCCCAAACCATCTCAACCTGTTCTCCCGCATCTTTGCGGAGATAGGTGCAACCCTTAACGTCTCCCTGAACTCCTGGTTTCTTATCATATCCAACATAGTCTTACCACACATCCACCTCAACATACGCATCTCCGTTACTTCCATCCTCTGTTCGAAAACCTTCTTTACAGGCCGACATTCTGTCCCATATAACATCGTCGGCCTAATTGCAACGCGATAAAATTTACCTTTTAATCGGCTCGAAAACTTTTTATCACAAAGCACCCCGGTTGCTGCTCGCCACTTAAGCCAGCCTGCTTGTATACGATTAGTAAGTCTCCATCAAATCTCCCCGTCGCTCTGAATCACAGAACCCAAATATTTGAACTTGGACGTACACGCAGCAACTTCACCTCCTATGGTTACCTCTGGCTCCCCTAGCGATTTTATCCCACTGAAATTGCATCGCAGGTATTCTGTCTTTGTACGGCTTATGCGCAGCCCCTTTCCCTCCAAGGCTTCTCTCCACTCTCCCAATTTACTATTAGCCTCCTCCATGGTTTCTGCGGCCAAGACTATATCATCGGTGAAAAGCATGCACCATGGTACGGTCTCCCAAATGGATTTAGAGAGCTCTTCCATAATGACCGTAAATATGAAAGGACTTAATGCTGATCCCTGATGTAGTCCCACATTAATTGGGAAAGACTCAGTCATACCCGCCGGTGTATGTATGTTAGTCGCCACTCTGTCATACATGTCTTGTATTACCTCGATGTATCTTCGTGAAATACCTCTATTCATGAGGCTATCCCAAACCAGGCTTCGTGGTATGTTGTCGTACGCTTTCTCCAGATCAATGAATACCAGATGCAAATCCTTCTTTTGCTCCCTATATTTTTCCATCAATCTCCGCAAAATATGGATTGCCTCGGTGGTTGATCTTCCCGGCATGAATCCAAATTGGTTCTCCCTAATTACCGTCTCTCGTCTAATTCTTTTCTCGATCACTCTTTCCCATAGTTTCATAGTGTGGCTTAGAAGTTTGATCCCTCTATAGTTCTCGCAACCTTGTGCGTCACCCTTGTTTTTAAATATTGGGATAAGTGTGCTAACCCTCCATGCTTCGGGCATCTTCCTGGTCCTCAGGATGACATTAAAGAAGTTAGTAAGCCACTAAATACCCTTCTCTCCTAAACTCATCCATACTTCAATCGGAATGTTATCCAGTCCGACTGCCTTTGATCTCCCCATTTTTTTGAGAGCTTCTCCTACTTCCGCCGTAGTAATATCGATAATCGACCCATGCTCCTGTGCTCTTTGGAGGTATGACGCTTGTTGAATTTCCTCCTCTCGACCCCTAGTCTCATTGAGTAGTTGGGAGAAATATTGATGCCATCTCAGCTTGATGTCCTCTTGTCTAAGCAGTACTCGTCCACCTTCATCTTTAATGAACTTCACTGTCCCCAGGTCCTTCTTTTGCCTAGATCTTGCTTTTGCCAACTTATAAATATACTTCTCCCCCTCTTTGGTCTCAAGCTTTTGATACAAGGCTTCAAACGCTTGATCTTTTGCCTCCGGCAAGTCACTGAGCCCTTGAAACTCTTGTTTTCTCTTTATTTTCTTGTGCACTTCTTCGTTCCACCACCACGACTCTTTGTACACCTTTGGTTTCCCCGTCGACACCCCTAATGTCTCTGTTGCCACCTTTCGAATGGTTTCCGCCATGGTCTCCCACATTCGGCTTGCATCGTCTGATAAACTAGGGTAGCCCACCGTCTTGATCCTAGTTGACACCTGTGAGCACCATATCCCCTAAGCCGCCCCACATGATCGCTTGCCTAAGCTTTTCTTCTTCTCTCAATCTTTCTCCTTATACTAAACACTAGCACTAATAACCTATGTTGAGTGGGCATCTCTGACTAGCACAACCTTACAATCCGACTACGAGCTCCGATCGACCTTCGTACTCAAACAAGAGTCAATTTGGGTGGCATGCCCACCACTCTTGTAATGTAATCAAGTGTTCATCCTTCTTTCTAAAGATCGAAGTTTGCTATGACTCAACTCCTTTGCTAACGCAAACTCAAGCAAGATCTCCACTCTCATTCCTTACACCATAACCAAACCCGCCATGAACGAAGTTATAGTTACGCCTCTTACCTATGTGTCCATTGAAGTCGCCACCTATAAAAAAATTTCCTCGCAGGATGGTATCTATAAGGTCCCCCAGGTTATCCCAAAACTCACGTTTGACTTCCTCGTCTAGCCCAACTTGCGGTCCATACGCACTAATGATCGAAAAGACCTCTTCTCCCACCACGATTCGAACTAGCATAATTCTATCATCTCTAATTAGGCGCCTAAAGTTAAAACGTAGAATCAAGAAAACATTTTAATGGGCCGACTTCGGACGCCTCTATGAGTATCGGCTCTCAAGGACCTACTGTTTATAAAATAATTAATATGATTTGATATAAGTAGGCATATTAGCTCGAGTGCAATGCCCTACCGGACTTTTTCCACGTCGCAATAATTGAGAATTCGTAGACAAACTACTGCACTTTGACAAAATCTCTATTGGCTTGATTCGGCACTTATGTTATTTGTTGCAATGTGGGACCATCAGCTTGATTCTTCTTCTTTCTATATTTTTTGTCCTTGTCCTTGTATTTTTTTCATTTTGTTTTATTTTTCAATTTTACATTCCATCTTTTTAACACTAATCATTAAGTATATATCAGGAATCTTATTTTGTTTGTCCAAATATACATTATTAATATAGTGTTCTGTCCTATTCATTTTGCATTAATTGTCATTTTTATCTGTCTCACTTATTTTGCATCATTTCTATTTTTGAACAATGTTCCACTACTTTCGTTTAATTTCATCTATACATTTTAACTCTCTTTTAATTTCATTAACATAATTCATTCTATCTCTTTATTTCTAACCAATTTTTTTTTGTTTCAAATCTATTAAAACAATATTTTTTTTTCTATATTTATAGTTATATGCAAAAGAGATTCCTATATTAATAAAACAATCCATTTTTAGGATAAAGTCATCGTAATTGAAGGAGTATTGAACAAAAAGGGTAAAGCTAACGTAAGAGCTAATATCCACTCTTAACTTTATAATGTTGATACTTGATAGTATCAAAACAATTTGTGAAATATTTATATAGTTTTAAGTACAATTAAGATAAAAATTAAAAATATGAACTAATGTGATAAAAAAATATATTATATGAAAAATGAGAAATATACATGAATAAAATAAAAAGATGAATTAAATGACTGAATCGGAATTAAAGACTCAATGTGATTCATAGCCAAACCAAAAATAATGTAAATTCAATAAAACTGACTAAAAAATAAACTAATTATTTTCAGCTATTCTTGTGAGAGACCGTCTTTCAAAGAGACGATCTCAAAACAAAAGGTCAATGTTTTTACATTCTCTCTAATTTGTATCAATTGGACTATTTAGCCATATATCTAATGTGTCTTTAGGAAAGACCATCTCTCACAACAATTTGTGATTTATTTTAGATAGGTAAATCCAATAAAGAGGGATTATATCCAATAACTTAATGGGTGATGATGGGTCCATTTATGAAGTAGGACTACTTTTTGGGTGATGACGTGGAGTATGTTGGATGGGAGTAGAATGTGTACAATAGGATAAAGTCTTATTAAAAGCTATGGTTGAAAATAGAAATCATCAAATAGTTCTAATTTTGTTTCATTGATTGAGTAACACTATATTCTCATATGAGGAAATTGAGAGGATAAAAAGACATTGCATTTTTTTATTTGAATAAAAGAAGGGTGAAAAATAAAGGGAAAACAATAAAAAAAATCTTCTTTACAATTATAACAAATTAAAATTTTCAACGTTGAAAACATTTATAAGATAAACGCACTAATCTCCCCCCTTTTTTCCTTCCCGTCCCTCCAATTTCGTTTCTTCGTCATTTTTTTTCTTCTATATTGTTATTTAAACTTAATGTAATAGATCTAGTGGCGAATCTAGGAAGATAGCAATATAGGAATTATATTTTCCTCACTTAGATATTAATTTGAGAAGCAAGAAAAATAAAGCAAGACAATTAAAAGGATGAAATCTTTCGTAATTTTTGGAAAACAAATGCTTCCAATATAGGAAAGATTTGAAATGACCTTAAACCAGTACTCTTTTCTCCTCTCCCTTACATTCCCTAACATTAGCTTTCCTTAAATACAAAAATGTTATTCAAAGTTCTAGGGCCGGAGTAGATTTTGGGGACCCTAACAATGTCTTTTATAATGGAGCGCTTTATTATATTAAAAGATATAAACTTTTCTACAATTAAAAAACATAATTTTAAAGACAAAATATATTGTAATGTTATATTATTTAAAATAAAAAAACGTTTACAAACAAATCATATAAAAAATGCTGCTGGAAATCTGCAACACCCCAATAATTTTTGAATAATTTTTTTATTATAAGTAATTATTTTAAGAAATAAATAATTAAATAAATAATAAGCTAAGTTATTTGAAGTTGGGCTATTTTATATACAATCATATTTTTTTTTTCACGTGAAAACGAGCTAAGTTGTGCAAGTAAATACCCAAAATTTAGCCTAACAAGAATTAAGTAAGGAAGAAAAAAAATAAAATAAAAAGTAAAACAAAAGTTCTCACTTGAGACCGTCTTTTGTAAAGACGGCTCTTAAAAGCCAAGTCCAATTCTAAATATAAATTGTTACAAACTAGAAATATAGATTTGGGTTGGACTTTTAAGAGTCGTCTTTACAAAAGACGGTCTCTCAAGAGAGCACCTGAAAATAAAATAGAGAGAATTGAAATGGAAGGGGCTTTTGGCTGTTCAAATTTTGTAACATTCATTTTCGAAGGCAAAAGGATTTGCAATGAATTTAATTAACTTTTCCTTAATTCCTTTCTATCAAATAAAAGTAAGAACTAAGAACTTAGAAAACAAACCCCCACTACCATTCGAACCATCATCACCATAGTCCGTACCTCCATTGAAGCTTTTCTTTTGTTACCAATTATTCAAGTAAGTGTCCTTATGCAATTTATGCTTTTTTATAATTATAAGTTTAAGTATGTATAGCATATTTTTATGGGTTAATTTTATATGAATCAAATCTTAAAATAAAGGTTATTATATGTGATAATATGTTGATAAAAGTATGGTTATAATTGTAGTATAAGTGTTGTAAATATGACTTGTTTTTGCGTAGAAATCGAGTTATCTCCCTGACCGGAAGGTAGAGTCTTCAAGAATTTCGAAGGGGTCTGAATACTTAATCGCAGGCAGAATACCTGCAAAACGAACAGGGGTTACTTGTCCGGGGGGTGTGTCCCGGAAAGCCCCTCCGACGCTCAAGTCAGTGGTCGGTAAGTGAAACGAATAATGAATACTAGAGAGATGGAGAGTAATTGTAGGGAGAGAAAAAGCGTACCATAAATGATGATAAATGCGGGTATTTATAGAGCAATAAATGACCTGGTTGGTTGCCCCAAGGGTATTTTAGTAATTTCACCCGTAGGTGGGCTCAGTCAAAACGTTGACTGAGTTGATTAGGCCCTTTGACTAAGCCCATAAATTTGGGGCTAGTTGACCCAATAACATTAGCCCCACGCACAGAGGGTGACTTAGCGCGAGCGTTGGCGGGCTATGTGCGGAAGAAACCGAAGATCGAAAAAATGGAGCCTTTTGGTTGACTTAATTATGTAATTGAGTGGCGCCCTTGAATAATAGTCCGAGTAGCAGTTAGGGGTCGGACACGTGATTGGACGAACAGGGACATCCCCTACCTTTGAGGTGTCCGATTACAATATGGGCCGAATAGGTTACCCTCCCTTCCTTAGGTGTCCGAATACCGTCAGGGGCCGATTAGGGCCTTCCCCCTTGACACTTAGGTGTCTGAATACCATCAGAGGCCGAATGGGGCCTTCCACTTGACACTTAGGTGTCTTAATACCTTCAGGGGCCGATTAGGGCCTTCCCCCTTGACACTTAGGTGTCCGAATACCATCAAGGGCCGAATCGGGGCACCCTGATTGATGGCTAACGAGCCCAAAAGACACTTGGGCTAATAAGCCCCAAGTTTGAAACACAGTTCTGACCTCTATGGAGTCCATCCATGGAAGGGACCGAATAGGATATGTTCCTGTCGAGTAAGACAGGTGCCAAATAGAGTGAGCCAACCTCCTCATGAGGTGTCCGGCTCCTGAGGGGGCTAATGAGCCTCAAGGACACTTAGGCTAGTGAGCTAAGTGTGAAACAATTTGGACCCCTACGGAGTCCATCCATGGAAGGGGCCGAATAGGGCAAGTACACTTAGACTAGTTAGCTAAGTGTGTAACAGTTCGGACCCCTTATGGAGTCCATCCATGGAAGGGGCCGAATAGGGGGAGGACACTTAGACTAGTTAGCTAAGTGTGTAACAGTTCGGACCCCTTATGGAGTCCATCCAAGGAAGGGGTCGAATAGGGGAAGGACACTTAGACTAGTTAGCTAAGTGTGTAACAATTCGGACCCCTTATGGAGTCCATCCAAGGGAGGGGCCGAATACCATGTTGGCCGAGTACTTGACTGGCCGAATAGGGGAGCCACCCTCTTCCTTGAGGTGTCCGGCTCCTTCCTCTGAAGGGATACTTAGGCAAGTTAGCTAAGTATGAGAAGTGATTCGGACCCCTATGGAGTCCATCCAAGGGAGGGGCCAAATACCATGTTGGCCGAGTACTTGACTGGCCGAATAGGGGAGCCACCCTCTTCCTTGAGGTGTCCGGCTCCTTCCTCTGAAGAGATACTTAGGCAAGTTAGCTAAGTATGAGAAGTTATTCGGACCCCTATGGAGACCACCCAAGGGAGGGGCCGAATACCATGTCGGCCGAGTACTTGACTGGCCGAATAGGGGAGCCACCTTCTTTCTTGAGTCCAAGGGCGTACATATGTCGGAGGTACGGATCAACCTCTGGACAATTTCCATGGCCTCCGGGTAGGTGGTGATGTCGTGTTCCAATAACTTCCATTTTAACTTCGGTGTTTTAATCCCGTTGATGAGAGCAGGGACCGTTGTAGCATCATTAGCCCCCGGTATGGACAGTACTTCTTCGTGGAATCTTTGTATGTATTCGGCCACGGTCTCTCCTTCCTTCTGAATGACCGACATCAAGTGCAAGTTTGACTTCCTCTGCCTTTTCGAGGCAACAAAGTGATCAAGGAATAGAGTTTCGAATGCCGCAAAGCTGTCCACACTTCCCGGGGGTAGAGAAGTGTACCAATTTAGTGCTAACCCGGACAAGGTGGTAGGGAAGAACTTGTAGAGCATAGCTTCGCATGTGGTACTTACAGTCATGTGAGCCCGATAGGATGCTATGTTTTCACCGGGGTCTTCTGACCCGTCGAATGACTTGATGGCGGGTACTTTGACTTTGTTCCGGTTAGGAACAGCAAGTATACGTGCCGATAGAGGCGTTTTGAAGATGGTAGGAGCCGAATTTGATCTGTCTCTAATATAGTCTTCTCGGGCATAATCATACCTTTCTTGATAGACTGGGCTGTGGTAAGATTCCTCAACGGGATCTTTCCTATGCCTCCGGGAGTCATCTTGTTCTTTCTTCCTCCTATTGATAATCTGACGGGCATCACACCTTGAACTCCCCGACTGTTCAGGCATCTGGTTAGGAGCATGTTCATGAACACGGCTGGGAGCTGGTCGAGTAGGTTCGTGGGGTAGCCGGCTGTTACGCTGTGTTTGATTCGGCATGCCCCAAGTAGGTTGTCCCATGTGGCCGGGATCACACTACAAGGACGATTCCTGACTTTCCGCTATGTATTCTACCCAGAAGTCAGGGGCCCCTCTTTGATAAGTGGGATTCTGCCCTTCCTGTCTCTGGGCAGAATGAAGTAGATTCTGTTGTTGTGGCTGTAGGATAGTAGGCAGAGTCCTCACAGCTTGCTGAAGTGACTCCTGAAAGCGGGAGGTTATAGTCGCAGCAAAGTCATCGAGATCCTGCCTCGTGACAAGGTTCGGCGGCGGTGCAGGATCTTGATCGTGGACAGAGTTGGCAGAATGATGTTCGGATTGCCTAGTGTTGGCTCTTGTGTTTCTTTAGGAATTCATGGCTTTTGATTGTGAAAATGTGAGTGAAAAGGAAGGTGCTTATCTCTCCCCACAGACGGCGCCAAATGTTTCTGCGTAGAAATCGAGTTATCTCCCTGACCGGAAGGTAGAGTCTTCAAGAATTTCGAAGGGGTCTGAATACTTAATCGCAGGCAGAATACCTGCAAAACGAACAGGGGTTACTTGTCCGGGGGGTGTGTCCCGGAAAGCCCCTCCGACGCTCAAGTCAGTGGTCGGTAAGTGAAACGAATAATGAATACTAGAGAGATGGAGAGTAATTGTAGGGAGAGAAAAAGCGTACCATAAATGATGATAAATGCGGGTATTTATAGAGCAATAAATGACCTAGTTGGTTGCCCCAAGGGTATTTTAGTAATTTCACCCGTAGGTGGGCTCAGTCAAAACGTTGACTGAGTTGATTAGGCCCTTTGACTAAGCCCATAAATGTGGGGCTAGTTGACCCAATAACATGACTAGATTATGATATGAAATTGCATGTGTGGCTTTGTATGATTCTTGATTTTAGATTAAGCATGAGAATTATGATATGATTTCCTTAGTATAATAAGGGTTGTTATAATCATGAAATGTTAATTGTATTTTCAGATTTCATATAAAGAATAATATTATAGATTGTAATCGTAGCGATGTATGAAAAGGTCATTGTATGTCTTATAACTATTAATGTGATTGTGTGAATTTAAATAGAATTATTGGGATTTGAATATTGAATTATGTATGGAATGTGGACAGTAGTATGAAGGTAGGAAGTATTGAGTGAGATTGAACAACAATGTTGTTAGTGATCATAATAGCAAAAAAAATGACTTTTTGACACTTTTTGGCTTCGAAAATATTTTAAAAATACTTAGGGTACTTTATTTATTTACTCCCTCCTATTCAGATCAAATGTCCCATTTCCTTTTTGGGTCAAGTCACCCCAAATGTCCCATTTCCTTTTTTGGGATGGATTTTTACCCTTATACCCTTATTTACTTTACCTATTTACTTTTTAACCTTATGAAAACTATCTAATTTATTCCCAAACATTTAATTAATCTAACATAATCTATACCCCTATTTACTTAACCCACCCCATTTTCCTCCATTTTATACGTGCCCTCTCATCTCCCACCTCTCATCTTCCAGAGTCTTCTTCTCTCTCTTGTTGTTCATCCCTCAAAACCCAGATCTTCAACCTTAAGAACCCTAATTCCTCTGCGACACTATTCATCTTCTTCTTCAATCTAGAACACTTCTCTCTCTTCTCTTTCATGGACGACCCTTAAAGTCCTCCCATTACTTCACCCATTAAGAACCCTAATTCCTCACCTGAAGTATCCCCTCTGAAAATTTGCAAGTCCCCTCCCTCAAACCCTAAGTATTATGATGATGACTATTATGACTCGTATGAGTCTTCAGTTGAGACAGATCCTAAGTGGGGTAGAGAACTAGACTCTGAAGGAGAGCCCATCTACACTCCAGAGCCAGATCTGAACCCAGATCGAGAGTATACTTGTGTTGATGCTGTGTTTTCTAACACTGATTGTGAGGATGAAGAATGGCTTGATAAGCTTGGCCCATTTTCGAGTATGTTTCTGTTCTTGTGGGTGCGTTTTTGACTGATGATGTTTTATTCTTGTTGTTTTGCGTTAAAAATTTCGATGCATGTGGCTCAATGATTTTTTTTGAGAGCACTTAAATTTGCCACAAAAAAACGAACAAAAAAATTAGGGTTTGGAAACTTTTCCCAAAACTTAAGCGCAATAATGTTCGTTTTGCTCAGTGATTTGAATTTGTTAAGTATTCTGAGAGTTTGAAAATAAACAACCACTTTTTTTCAATTTTTTCATTATAAACCTGAGTACAAATGTTTCATTGTAAACAACAACAAAAGTTTTTACATTTGTTGTTTAGATCTGAAACATCCCATTTTAAAGATCTCAAAAACATGTCAAAAAAATGATTTTCTTCAACTGGTAAGTGGTTGTGGGTAAGACATTCGTTGTCTCTTGTTCATCAGCTCGCTCGCTCTTGCCGGTGGGTTTCTGCTTGTGGAATTGTTGCTGCTGGGTTTCTGTTGTTGTGAATTGTTGCTGCTGGGTTTCTGTTGTTGTGAATTGTTGCTGCTGGGTTTCTGTTGTTGTGAATAGTTGCTGTAAGTTTTCTGTTGTTGTTGGTAACTGCTGGGTTTTTGATGTTGTCACTAATTGTTGATGGGTTTCTGTGGTGTTCTGTTGTTCATCAATACCCCCTTGATACCCTATCATGTCAACCAACCGCCGATTGTTTGTGAACTAATTCGTGAATAAGTGTTGTAGTGAGTCCAACACTAATTGTTTATCAACACTTAGAGTGTCCGACAAAGTCCCTTCCCTGCGACTTTGTCTTATTCATGTGGATATGATAATCTATACCCCTTGTTTTTCATTGTTTCAATCATGCAAGCTTGTAGTGTAATGAACACAAAACGCAAAACACTTGGACTTAAATTTTCAAATGCATTGTTCACAAGACTTAGTAATGGGGTACATTATTGGTCGCTTTGATATTGCAAAGCCTGGATTGACCTAAAAAAACCTAGGTCTAGTACATTCATGTCGGGTGAATTGGGTGGTTGTTGTACAAGTTGTATAAAAAAATCGTCTTTCATTGCTTCCTCCATGAATTCACTATCATTGTGTGCTATGTGTGGCTTTGGATTATCTTGTTGGATAAAAATGTGCTTCGACATTCCGTGTGGCCACTTTGCTCTTATTGTGGGTAGGACATTAGTGATAAGCATATCTCTCATGTGCTCTTTAGTTATTGATTGCACTGGTTTGGTCTCCAATTCCCCCCTCTTTCTGTTCTTTGAACTTCTTTTCGCAGGTTCTTGAGTAATAAATGGCCATATTCCTATCTTTCTATCAAAAAATACATCACCATTAGATAAATAAATAGGGTTTGCAACTGCACACATGAACATAATCTTTGGGATGAATCTTTTTGATTGACATTCCCTATGTGGTTCAATCTCACCTGGTGCTAGTTAATAGGTCTGTGATTCTCGTGTTAAATAAAAGTGCTTCTCATCTATGTGAACAATGTTTGTGTGTGGTTTAAATTTGAATGTGTCATTGTGTTCATCATATTGCAACTTAGATAATGCAAAGGATAACCTGTGTAGTTTGTTGTTGTCATTGAGTGTTGGTTTAATGGCGTTTGTGTGCTTGCGTATAATTTTGTCCTTCTTCCACCTACATACAGTGGACTGTGACACTTCCATCTGTTTTGCCACTGAGTGTTGAGTACCTTTGAGCTCAAACTTGATTGATTTGAATCTTTCGTCATCAAATTGGATTTTGTTAGGAGCTTGTCTTCCAACCCTCTTGTTGTTTAGGTTTATGGCAGTGTTATTGTTCTCCATTTGTTTGTGAACCTCTTGCCACAATCTTGTGATTGTTTTCCTACTGACACTGTACTCACTTGCTATCTCATTAATTGTGCCTAACATTGGTCTCCCTTTTTTGTTTAATTTGCTAAGTAATTTTTGCATTATTTGGGTTTTTTGGTGGCTATCTAAATTTTTGGTTCCCACCATTTTTGGATTGGTTTGAGTGCATTGAATGCTTCCTGTTGATGTTGTATTTATTGCATTCTGTTGGTTTGTTCATTGGGTATACTCTTGGCGCCATTTTATTTTGGGATGCTGTTTCATTTGGCGCCTGTGTTTTCATTTTGGCATTCTGTTTCAATAATGCAGTTGTTGCATTTGGCTCCTGTGTTTGATTTTTGGCATTCTGTTTCAATCCTGCTGTTCTTGCATTTGGCGCCTGTGTTTGATTTTTTTTGGACATTTCATTGAATTTCATTCAAAATGGGATTTGTACAATGATGCTTTTTTTTTTTACAAATAAATTGAAATTTTGGTTGTTTAAAATAACGTGGCATTTTTTTGACAAATTTAATGCATCGATTTGTTTTTTAACGTGTTAAATCTGAAGTCGCTGATCGGAAAAAAATTCGCACGCACATGATCAAGAACGAAATGAATTATACCGAGGCCATCGAAGATTTGAGAAAGCTTGGGGAGTTAGAATAGTTTATTCAATGTAATTTTCATTATGTATTGGTATGAACAATGTAATTTTGTAATTTAACCCGAACAATGTAATATTCGGCTATTAAAAAACGTTTATGTAATTTTTTGGGTGTAAAATATTCTACATTTAAATCTTCCAACCATTATTTTCAAAAAAAGGAGGGAATCATTAATTCCCTAATCAATTAATTAAAACCCATAATATCTCTCTCTCCTACTCAATGGGACCCAATTTGACCCACCTTAAAATCCGTGAAAAGTCAAATGTCCATTTTGGCTGCATAGGAGGGAGTATGAAATTTGGTATATGGGGGTTTTGATATCTTTTGAACGCAACGGCGCAGTCGAAATTTTAGTTCCTAACTTACTGTTTTGGATAGATTCATACCTTTGAATTTTTATTTGATAAAGTGATGATGTGAAGTGTATTGGATGACTTTGTGATTACTATATAATACCTTGGAATCATGTGTGTGTATTGGTTTGTGGTTTAAGATAGCATGATTGTGTGCTTATCCAAGTATGTACGATTAAATTATTTAGAATCTCGATTTGTGACTAGAAGTTGACAAGTACGTTTAGAGTTTCTTTTGTGTTCTACGGGTACGTACACGCAATAAAATATTATATCACATTGATTGTTTATTGAGGAAAAATGGATGTAGTAAAAACTTGATAATATGTATTCCTTAATCGAGAAGTATGATTTTAACAAATTCATAAGTAGAGGTCGTATGTCCTCACTAACATAAAATTACGTAGTATGACGTCAATTGGTGGATTGTTTTACTCACGGAATATGGGGGCATTATGAGCCACCGCGGGGGTATGCATACATAATTATGGGCACCGAAGTATGTCGTGTTGCCTATGATAGAGACTTGCTTAGGGGTTAGTGTTCACACAAATTTTATCTCAACACGTGAGTTACCACAAGTGCACGGTGCTGTAGCACATACGGGTCGAACACAAGGAGCAAGGGTATGCAATTTTCTTTGCGTATTAGTCGGATATAAAAGGGGGTTCGTAGAATGCAATAATAAAAAGATATGCAAAATAAATAGGGGTTTAACAATGAATGATACAGAGGGGGTTGGGTTAACTCATTCATGACGGCTAATTGATGGCAATACTCTAGCTTCTTAAGGGTCACTAAGGGGTAGCTAATCACACTTAGAAGAGCAATCCGATCCTTGATCGGGCTTGAGATTGCCTCCAAGCTCTTCACCATCCTCACTCTTGTGAGTGAAGATGAAAGGCTTGGGCTATAAATCATCCGCTACTTTCTCATCCTTCCCTGCTCTCGTAGGTGGTGGATAAATCCCTTAGATGAGAGGGTGGAAACAAGGTTCATTTCTTATTGATCCCTTACACCCGATTCCTTCCATTGATCAAAGATTAGACTACTCAAAATCCAACTCTCATTGGTATATTAGAAGGAATCATGACAATTCTTACCCAATGGGTAGAATAACCTCTCATCTAAGTCTTTAATCAACCTAAATCAACTAGAGTTTCATCATCAACAAGTCATCACAAGGGTTAAATTAACCCCAACCCTAGAAAACTACTCATTACTCATTCTAATGCTTAAAGACACCATAAATGATAATATAATAAGATATTGAATAATCAACAAAAACAAGAACCCTAATAATAAAGCTATTGATCAACAATGGTGAAAACCACAAACAAGCATAAAAACAAGAATAAACTATCAATAATAATTTAGAAGAAGTATTAGAAGATATCCACAAAAGATGAGAACGATTGGAGAACAAAGTTGTAAAACTCAGAAAATAATGAAGCTCAAACCCTCAACAATGGAGGTTGATGAAGAAGAAAAACTTCAAACTTACTAGTGGATTAATGAACAACAACTACAATAAACCTTAACTAGAGTATTAAATATTAAGTTAGGAAATTAAAAGCTAGGGTTCTTAGTAAATGAAAACTAAATGAGCAATAAAGCTAAAGTAATGAAAATAGGACAAAAACTAAGTATGTTTAATGTTTACACCAACTCTCCTTATATAGCACCTTCCAAAATGGTGAAACCCTTTTAGTTTAAAGTAGAGAATAATTCCTTGAATGACGTGTAGAGGGCCGCCAAGTTAGAGAAATCAGTAAACGACACATCCTCGAAAAAGAGATCGATCGATCGATCTAAAGTGATCGATCGCTCGATCACTTAACTCCTCAAAAGCTGCTTCAGGATAATGTAGGTTACAAGATCGATCGATCAATCTAAAGTGATCAACCAATCGATCTCCTTGCTCCTCATGGAGATGCTTCTGGAAAATGCTAGCTATGAGATCGATCGATCAATCTAATGTGATCGACCAATCGATCTCCAAACAATGTTGCTTAAGGCTTCTGGAAATGCTGCCAAATGAGATCGACTGATCGATCTAAAGTGATTGACCGATCGATCTAATCAAAATCTCCCAAAATGCTCAAGTCAAGGTCCTCTTGCCTCCTTGCCTTGAAATGAGTGCTTGGGACTATCTCCTATCCTTGGTTTAGCTTTGTTCCCTCTCCAAAACCTCCGAGGGATTAGAGGCGCATCGTCCCTAACTTGCTTTGCTCCGAAAAAGGTGGCCAATCCTACAAAAATGAGCAAAACACAAGATACCCTACACAAGGGCGATGTAATCCCATAAAAGTAATACGAAGGAACAACAACCGCATGAAAATACACACTGAATAGGCATAAAATAAGGGTAAAATAGAAGGTTATCAGTTAGCTCCCCCTAATGTATTGTTTTCACACCTGGAGTTTGGGTTGTTTCCGCAGTATGGCGGGTTTGTTCCAGCAGTATGGTTGGGTAGTTACAACAGTATAGCTGACTATTTTATTTATAAGTGAATTATTCATAAACGATGAAGTTGACATTAACCAAGAGTAACTTAAATAATTACGATGCATCATGTTTATATGAAATGTTATTACTTTAACGTTATGTTTTATTTTATAGTATTTTGTTGATGTGTACCTTTGATCTTAACGATCCTGCGATGATGTTGTTCCACTTGTGGTTAACAACTAGCAGTTAGTTAAGTTGCAGGATTGGGGAGTGAGTTCACATGTGAAGAATAAATTAGCTTAAGTATGGGAGATTCGGTTATAAAATCTTCTTTTTATTTATCGTTAAAAAGTTTTTAGCTAAGAGGCGTTAGTGCTCTCGAGTTGTATTTTATGTTATTTTAATTTCCGCTACTAGACTTTAAACTTTATTACAACCTTAATGACTCTAAACTCGATCCGCCAAGTCGTTTTAATAAATTTTAGTTGATATTTCTACATAACATCCTTTATGGACTCAGACCTTTATGTTATCCAAAATATATTCTTTTTATCGAGCCGAGTTTATACAGGATGTTACAATTGAAATCAGAGCAAAAGTTCTATTTTAGCTTATTAAAGGTAATTAAATGACATAATAAGAAATAAAACGTATCCCAAAAGTTATGAGGGAAAGGGGTAGACTTTAAGGGGAAATTCGGACCATTTTTATGTGTTTATCGAACTTAGAAATTCAATTATATATGTATCTTATTAATTACTTAATTTTCAATTATTATGATATAAGGTGTTGCATTATTTTTAGTTATATTATTTCCAACTTACTTATTATGTGAATTAAGTGTTTTTCCCTCTTAGTTCGAGCAGTCTGGTTCTATTTATTTCAATTTTCCCTTCATTGTGAGTAGATTGAGGAAATGTTTTATGGGAATTGAAGGGAGCACGAGGAAGAATATTATATTGAAGATTTACCACAAGAATAAGTTAAATCCAACATTTAGGACTTGTCATCTTTTTAGTGTTAAACTAATTGATTTTTTATGGATATTACTTAAGGATTTAGTGTATACGAGTGGTTGGATCGTGGATCCACTTGTGTCTGAAAGAGTAAGTGGGAACGCATTTTCGAAGTTGAGGATTGAAGTTCTTTGTGAATTGTATGCAACGGTTGCATGCATGCACTACCTATAAAAGGGCCAAATAGTCTGTGATCTAGTTTTTTCAATTTTTTAATACTTTATACCAAATTTAAGACTTAAAAGATCAAATTCAAGATCTAAAGGCCAATCTAAGACTTAAAAAATAATTTCAAGACTTAAGTCGATTTGATTTTAATTTTAAATTAGATATTATAATTTTTTATAAAAAATTCCATAATCATACTAAATATCTATAAAGCCATGTATATACGTTTCGGAATTGGAATTCTACTACTTGGAATTGGGATTTCATGTCTTTGAGAAGGATCTTTTAGGTTCTAAAATAGTCATATTAAACATTAATTAAGTTTTGTTAACATCTTCTTCTTTATACATAAAGTAATCCGTTTGAAAATAATACCTATCAGAACTCAAAACTTTACATAACAACTGTTTACAATAAAAAATTAAATAATATGAATATTTGAAATAATCATACTGAACATCTATTAAGCAATGTATATACATTCTGAAATTGGAATTTTAATATTTAGAATAAGACTTTTATGCATTTGAAGAAGGCTTTTTAAATCTTTTTAAAATAGTAACACTAAACATTTATAAAGTTTAAAACAAAATCACAAGTGGGTTGGGTTTTTCAATCAAGTGTCATGTAAAAGACCGCCGAGCAGGAGAATTCCCATAATAACAGTATCCAATATAATGTGGCTATAGGATAATTTTATTTTCCATATATTTAGGTAATTAAGGTTATTTTGTTATTGTTGGTCTAATTCTAGGTTGCTGACTTATTAATGAGAGGTGTTTCTTATATTTATGAAACTAAGATTATTCTGTTATTGTTAGTTCTACTTTTAGGCTTGTGACTTATGTGTAAATAGAGGTGTTACCTCTCATTCATAAAATAATACAATCGATTAAATCTTAATTTTAAATTATACATTTTTCTTATTCTAAGCTAAATTTCGCATTATTAATTCTTTCAGTTACAAGATCATCATCATCATCCTACTCGGTGTATCCCGCACATAGAAAACTATGGATAGGGTCTGGGGAGGGAAGGACGGCGGCAACTCATACCCATGCAGGAGAGCGCGACCAAAAAAAAGTCTCCTACTCAAAAAAGACTAAAACAAGCCCTGCAACGTGAGCTTTCACCAAATAAGATTATTTCGAGTTTGTAATGAATCAAAAGGGGAAAAAACGAAGCTCTTAAAAGAGTGGGGGTAGAGAGACATGAGCTCTCACCGAATATAAGTGTGAGGGAACAAAATGAGTGTACTTGTCATCAAATAAGATATTATAGTGAGACTTGAGGGCACAAAATCAAAATGTAAAGTTTTACAAGTACCAAAAAAGAATTCCACCAAAATATTGTTATATTACAAGTCATGTAGTCAATCATTTATAATTTGTACATGTGCGAAAATAAAATCGTACGAAAACTATAGTCCCTCTTGTTCATTATTTGTATGCAATTTAATTTTTCAGCCCTTTTCATAGGCCGGTTTTTGGAGCATTACGGGTAAAGTTTAGGGCCCTCGAAATGAGAGGAGTCAAATATTAAATGGTGTTATTCAGGCCCGGTTCCGAGTAACATTTTTAAGTGATTTATTTGAAAATCTTTTTTATATTTAAAATAATATAATGTCTGAGTAACAGATTTTAGAACTTAAAATTCGCTTTGAAAAACGTGCAAAAAATACAATAAACAAACAAAAAGAAACAGTGTGAATTGTGAATATTATTTTTTTGATAATTCACTTTGAGATTACTATGTTGTTATTATAATTAGAAGTATTTGAAGTTATCTATGTTGAATATTTACAAATAATAATGATGAATAATTGAGAAATGTGTCCATAGTTTTTTATGAGCGGTATATACCGGATAAGAGGATGATGATGATGGTGAATTGACAATGGTATGATGTTTAATTATATATAGTACACATGATTAAATCATGTAGTAGTTATCTTCAAAAAAAAAAAAAATTCATGTAGTAGTTGAATTACAAAATGTACCTTGAGATAAGATACTTAAAATTAAAGAAAACTAATAAAGAAAGCTAAATGAAAGTAACTAATCTATGTTTAATCCTCTAATAATATTTTTTATGCTAGCATTTGATGTGTATATTCATGTTTTTTTTTTCCTTTCCTTTAATTATTTATTTCTACTTCTTCACGGCTGTACCATAACTCTATATTATGCAGATTGCTATGGGATCTTGAGATCTTAGAGAGCTTAGACTTATCTATTTTTGTTTTCAGTTTTTAAAGATAATTATTTTAAGGTAATTAAAGTTTAGTTTGTTTTTGACGAGATTCCAATGGCAGGTTCTCAAGTTGTAAAACTTATCTTTTTATTTATATCACGTTTGACTTAATTTGTTTTATACTATTTCCTATTCAGCCAAAATGAAACTTTTTTTTGGCACTATTCACTAATTATTACTCTTAATTTGTATTTTACTTTTAATCTATAAGTTAAAATATAGTCATGTGGGATCTTGTTTGATTCGTCTCAATATAAGGATTATTAATATCAAATTTTTATAATTTTTAATTAAGAATAATTTGAGATTTTAAGGATTAAAATGTTGTCTCGGCAAATGTGAAAAACTAAATGGGATCTTTTATTAATGATTTGCAAGAGAATTAATCACCTAGAGAGTGATCGCAAATAGAAAAGGGGTATTCTAGTACCTATGTGTTAAAGCCAAAGCACATAAGCCAGTTCTACAAAGACAAAAAAGGGGTATTCTAGTACGGTAGTACCTATGTAAAAATTTAAACTCCAGAACTAAAAAAAAAAATACCATGATGCAGGTTATAGTATCTAGAATGAAGAGTTACCATGGAAGAAGATATTTGGATGATTAAAAAGGAGACGTACATAAAAACTTGTGGAGCAAGCTATTGGAGTAAAGTGTATTTAAAAGATTAAGTCTTAGAGAGATGTATGTATTTTGAACTATGAAGTAAGACTTGTAGTCAAAAGCTATTTTAGCAGTTTCACATAGATTACAATGAGGCATATGCTTATGTCTCAAGAGAAGACACAATTTGAGCGGAAGTGTTAGGGTATATAATATATCCTGGGGTCCCAATTATAAGCTTAAGCTTTTGGTTGAGATGGTTTCTTGACATGGTATCAAAAGCCAACGTGACGAGAGGTCACAGGTTAGAATCTCAACCATCCTCAGTTAAAGTGGAATATTTAGCGCCTATGCGCATCCACACTTGTAGCTTAATAGGCTCTCGTGTGAGGGGCGTGTTAGAGTTTATAACATATCATGGGACCTCAACCATAAGCTTAAGTTTTGGATTGAGTTGGTTCCTTAACCCCAGGATATTTTATATAGTCTAACAAGAAGGTACATCAAATGAATGTTACTGTCAAAGAACCCAATCAATCAAAAACTTAAGATTTAGACTTCAGGATATGTTATATACTCTAACACGCCTTGTCACATGAGAACCCTTTGGGTTAGAAGTGTCGATGTAGCACAGGCCCACCTCATATTTTCCTAGCGCTAGATATTCCACTTTAAATGAGGGATGGTTGAGATAAAAACCCGAGAACTCTTCTCACGTTGGCTTATGATACCATGTCAATGAACCGATAATAGCCCAGCTGTTGTGCTAATCTGTATTTGTTTGTTGGCTTATAATTCTTGATGATGTTGGTCCCTGCATGTTGTTGTTGCATATGAATATGCAACAGCCCTATTATATTGTGTTTGCATCCCTTAGATGCAGGTATTACATAGCTCTGAGGGTCATTGTTTTGGGTTCTTCTTTTGTTTAAGTTTTTAACCTGATAAAACTTGTATAGGTTAGTCCGCTTTCTTGTATAGCATTCATCATGACTGATTTGAGGTGTATATGCCTTGGTCTTTACAATTGCTAGAAAACCGATGATTACTACTGAAGAACAGAATATTGGATGTATAACCTATGTCCACTTACCACAACAAAACCGAACCAAACTTGAACCCCGGGCAGTCAAATGTGTATTCTTGGGATACGGGACTCACCAAAAGGGATATCGATGTTATGATCCTCTTACCAAACATATGTATGTTACTATGGACTGTGACTTTCATTAGGACTCCTACTATTACCACCAACTTAGATGTCAGGGGGAGAGCAACACTATAAAAGACGATCTAAGTTGGCTCATATCTCCTACGGGTCAAAATGAGCAAGTTGGCTATTCCGATGAGACTACCTCCGAAGCGATTGTGCAACCATTTCCCCAACCACAACCATCCTTGTCTTCTGATCCTACTGAGGTAACTGAGGTAACTAATCATACTGGACCTTGTGATTTCATTGATTGTACTAGCCCTGTGTCTGGAGTATCGCAGGAAGAAGAAAGGGGGAGTCATGTTATAAGGAAGGAACCTGCTGAATATGTGTTGCCTCCTAGGAGAATCAGAGGAGTTCCCCCAAAGAGGTACGATCCAGATTATGAAGATCAGAGATCAAGATATCCGGTTAATGTTGATAATCCAGGAACAATGTCAGAGTCAGCTGTTGCCTTTAACACGGCCCTCTATTTTAATCAGATTCCTAGAACAGTGGATGAAGCACTCAAAAGCAAAGAATGGAGGACAGCCATGCAGACTGAGATTGATGTACTACTTAAAAATGATACTTGGGAGAAGTGCACGATTCCAAAAGGGAAGAAAGTGGTTGGATGCAAATGGGTGTTCACCATCAAATACAGGAGCGATGGAACGATCGAGAGATATAAAGCTAGGTTGGTTGCGAAAGGATATACACAGACATACGGAATAGACTACTCTGAAACTTTTTCCTCGGTAGCAAAGATTGACACAATCAGAATCATCTTTTCCATTGCTGCTAATAAAGACTGGCCCCTGCACCAGTTTGACGTCAAGAATGCTTTCCTACATGGGGAACTCAAAGAGGAAGTATTCATGCAAGCACCACTTGGCTTAAGAAGTAACTTCAGAGAAGATGAAGAATGTAGACTACGGAAAGCTCTATATGGTTTAAAACAGTCCCCCAGAGCTTGGTTTGGAAGGTTTACCCTTGCAATGAGAAGATTTAGATATCAGCAGAGTAACTCCGACCACACCTTATTCCTCAAGAGGAGAGGAATCTTGGTAACTTGCTTGATTATTTATGTTGACGACATGATCATTACAGGAAGTGATAAGGAAGAGATTTAGAATCTGAAAGAAAAATTGTTTGGGGAATTCGAAATGAAGGATCTTGGACAGTTGAAGTATTTTCTTGGGATCGAAGTGTTAAGGTCGAGAAGGGGAATATTCATTTGTCAGAAGAAGTACATCCTAGATCTTCTAGCAGAAATCAGAATGTTAGGGTGTAAACCAGCAGATACACCAATAGTGGTTAACCATGGCCTACAGACAATTGAAGGAGGAGAAGCAGCTGATCGAGAACAATATCAGAAATTAGTGGGAAAATTGATCCACTTATCACATACTCGTCCTGACATTACTTATGTCGTAGGAGTGATGAGTCGGTTCATGCACCAACCTCAAGCACAACACATGGAAGCAGCCTTGAGGATTCATAGATATCTGAAGGGAACACCAGGGAAGGGAATAATGTTCGGACGACATGGTCATCTCGACATACATGCTTACACAGATGCGGATTGGGCTGGAGACAGAGATAGTAGAAAATCAACATCAGGGTACTTTACCCTAGTTGGAGGAAATCTTGTAACATGGAAGAGTAAGAAACAGAAAGTGGTCGCATTATCCAGTGCTGAAGCAGAGTTTCGGGGTATAGCGAAAGGAGTCACAGAGATTCTTTGGATACGAAAGTTGTTAGAAGAGATTGGGTTCCCATGGAGACAGAGCAGTGAACTAAATTGTGATAACAAGGCAGCAATAAGTATCTTAGAGAATCTGGTTCAACATGATAGAACCAAACATGTTGAAGTTGATCGACATTTCATAAAGGAGAAACTCGAGGGAGAAATCATTCATATTCCTTTCGTTCGTTCAAAGGAGCAACTTGCAGACATTCTGACAAAGGCTGTTGGAGCAGAACAGTTTCAAGACACTTTATGCAAGTTGGGCGTTCGGGATCCCACGACCCAATTTGAGGGGGAGTGAAGAACAGAATATTGGCAAAATATTCTCAGAGTAATCACAAAAATATTCTTTGTATATTTTCCAGTTATAGCTCAATATTAGGAGATAATTTAGGATTCTGAATATATGTAAATATAGTAACTATGTAACCATACATAGCTGCCTCTTCTGTAATTATTCAATACAGCAATACAATTAAACACATTAAAACCCTAAATCAGAGAGTAATTCTACTCTTTAACGACGACGACGAAGATATAATGAAAAATTATGTAGAGTAATTTAACCTTTTTTCGATTTTTCTATTATAACTCAACTATTGATTTAATATGAATAGTTCCAATTTTAGGGTCACTTAACCAAGAACATCGTTGCCCAAATGGTAACCTGTTTTTACAGATTAATTGTAAAAATTAAAAGTTAAATCAAAACTAACTAACTTGATTTTTTTTTTATTTTGTAAAATTTTCAATTTTTGTAATTTATTTTTGTATTTACATTTTAATTTTTATTCAAAATGACTTGTTGTATAGGTAAAAGGTTATCTTGAAGCATTTTTAGCAAGCATTCATTATAGTTGAAATTATTCATATTTAATCAAAAGTTAAGATAATTGTAATAATAATAATAATAATAATAATAATAATAATAATAATAATAATAATTTACCAGAGACTAGGGCATGGCTACAAATTCATCCCCTTCGCTTTCTCCACTTTTGGGGGGTTAGGCAAGGACGCACTCGACATGTTATCAGAGACTAGCTTTTTGCATTCAAAAAGGTGTGGGTGCCCGGCTTGTTTCTCGACTTCCCACCAACTTTGTGTAAAGTTTCTCCTTATGAAATGGATTACCTTTTTATTATTATTATTATTATTATTATTATTATTATTATTATTATTATTATTATTATTATTATTATAATGATGATGATGATGATTGTGAGTAGGTATGAAGTTTAAACACAATTCGGTTCGGGCACGCTTGTGGTTATTTGTGTGAAAAGCTCGGATTTTTGAGCGCAAGGAGGCATCGATGAGGTTTCCTACGAAGGATGGGAAAGATCTCTTGTTTAATTAGACCCAAGGTAAAGATACATGTGTGAATTTTACCAATCCCATCGTGGTTTCTTCTAGGGCTCCAAGTGGTTTCCTAGCTGGTGTTGAAAGAAATATGTTGTTAAGTGTGAGGAGAATGAATATATAAATTCATCCCATTTAGTTTCTCTACATTTGGGAAGTTAGGCGGATAAGCACTTGATCAATATGCTTAATTAAACGTGACTAAATGTATCAACTTCACATATAAGCCTAACTATAAGCATTTTTAAGCGTAGGTAGAAGCAACTTTTTTGTAGAAGTGATACCACAGTTGGATATTGATATCAATTTATACTCATTATATTATTATGATTATCAAGCATCATCAAACAAAATCTTTCAGTTTTATACTGCCAACTTGTTAATTGGCTGAAACTCGTGCAATGCACGAATTAATTAGTATGAAATATATATAAATATAACTTCCAAGAATAATGCAAGTATATATTATTGTGATTAAATTTATCATGTACATGACTTTTTTAAAGCAAAAATTAATTAAATATTGATTTTTTAATTATTTATCGAATATATTACTTTTTCATTCAATCAAAAATATATCAAATTTTAGATTAGTTATATAGAAATTCTATAATAAATTATACTCCATAGTATACCTAATTTAGCTCTAATTTTTAAAATAACAAAAATTTAAATTAGGTAAATATTTTCATATAATCAACTATCATCCACTTTTGTCATGCCTCATTAGGAGATGACACATAAAATTTTCCAACACTTTTATAGTATTATATGATATGATATGATGTATGATGATATGATGATTGTATGATTGGATTAACCCCTAAATGCAGCTACTATTAATACTGTTTTGTTGTACTAGCTGATGGCATCCAAAGCTTTGTACTTCTATTATTTTTTTTAGACTAATAAAGAAATAAATTAAGCATAATATATTTAATAAAGAGAGCTTGGACACTAGCCGTTATATTTCATTAATTAGCTTGTTCATTAAACTAAATAATTTTATTTATTAAGATCTCATTTGTTGACTAGATTTCTTCAATCCCTATATAAATTGAAAGATAAAAGTATAATTTTACACATAAAGCTATAACAATAGCCGTTATTCCATTAATTAGATTGTCTAATGACCATTAACACATCCATCACATGAGATTTGCAACAAATAATACTAGGTGTGTTCACATTGTTAGTTACGTAATTCCTCTGATCCGTTTCAGTATAATTATTATTGATTGTGACATTTTCCTACAAACAATCAGGTATAATTATTTATTTATTTTAGAACAGAGAAAGTATTTTATTTTGAGTGTTTTCTTTTGTTGGTTACCTTTGAAATTTTATTCTTTTATGAAAAGTTTTTCTAATTGGTTGAGAAAATGAAGAAAACAATTTAATTAGTCCACTTTTTTAAGAGATGATTGCAAAAATAATTAATAAAGCTCTTATTTATTGGTTGCATAATAACGTAATTAGAGTTAATAAATCTATTCACAAAGGTTATCTCAAATTTCTATGTCCAACATAATAATGAAGTGAAAAAAATCTCATAATTGCTTTCTATTAATTATTGAGCAAGATGCTAAATGTAATCAACATTGTGAAACGTAGGGAGAAATAAAATTATTTTATTAATTATTCGTTAGATATTATGTAAAATTACGGATGAACAAAGTCGAATATCCGATTTAAAACGTACAGTCGGATCGTATATCTAATATTCAAAATTTGATATGTCTTTATTAATCCCACTAGATAATTCCCGTGCGATGCACGGTTTTTTTTTCCTTTCAATGTAAAAAACAAATAAATTGAATAGGTCCGACTTAATATTACATTAATTTCAATTATTTTTTAATACACATTTTAATTGACGTTTATTATAAAAATGATAAAACAGTGGGTCATTGTAAATTGTATTGATTATATAATTAGCATTTTAGTGAATTTTTTTTAAAAGTATAATAAAAAATAATATAATTAATTTGTAAATAAATAAATGTTTTTTTAAATAAATATAATTTAATGATGCTTTGTAAATTAAAAATCAAAGATAATAATTTGTGCATCATTATTACATACTAATATCTAATACATTGTTTTTCAAACTTTAATAGTATATGTTATAGTCCCAACTAAAGTTTTTAATGATAGTAAAATTAATCACTTTATAAATATCTTTAACATTTAATATTCCCATAGTCATCTTTATTCAATGACATCATCAATCTCATGAGAAGATGACAACTCATCAATTTTTTGAGTTGCTTATGTCAGGTGTGTTTTGTTTTAGTATATAGTATAGATTTTTATTTATAATATGTCTTTATTACCATATATTACCCTTGCTCGCATTTAAATATTACACACATCCTCTTATTAACCCTAACTAACAATGGTCGATGGATGATGTTCATGATCATGAATATAACTTAATTTATTTCCTCATATTTCAAAATCTATTTTCTTTCCAATATGCGAACTGTGAAATATATTGAAACACATTTCAGTTCCTTAAAAACACAAAAGCGATTCAAATATCAAAATTTTATTATAAATCCAAAACAGCAAATCAAAAACAATGGGTAATACTAATACCTGCTAAAGGTTGGAGACAATGAGTAGCTAACAAAAAATCAAATTTTATGTTAATTATTTATTTATCTAATCAAGATTAAGCTAACTAAAAAGACGCCAGGTGAAATTGAACTCAAGACCATACCTAAAAAATATGGTAGTTGCTCTAACACTACATATTATATTGTATATCGGCATTATTAAAGTTCGCCATCATTTTTATCCATCCCTTATATAATAAACTTTCAAATATGCCCCTAGTTAATTTTCAAATTCACTCTATAATATCTCTCTAAAAACAACCACTTGACACTCACCGAATTAAAACAAGGTAAAACTATAAAAATCGAATTATAATGACCAACGGAAATTATTATTATAATCGAACTAAAATTTTTGATATGAAAATCACATAATTGAAATATTTGTGGCATTAGAACCTAGTCACACGCAAGCGGATCGCAGTATGGTCGCGTAAAACGCAGGATCGGACCACGGTATGGTCGCATAAAACGCGCGACCGGACCGCGGTTGAATTGCGCATTTTATGCGGCCATACTGTGGTCCGATAGCGCGTTTTATGCGACCATGCTGCAGTGCGATCATGCGCGTCTAAATGTTTAAAATCACTGAAAACTTTAAACGCTCGTCATTTCTCGCTCGATTGTCGAAATTAGGCATATACTACGTCATTTCTCGCTCGTTTCTAATGACCTAAACATTGCATTATTACATTTTTTCTATAAAAAGTTATGCCCAAAGATTGAACATGTATCAAATTTCAGCACAAACTTTAAACAAACGTCATTTCTCGCTCTGCTACCGAAATTGGGTATATAATATATCATTGGAAAAATCTTGAAGTCTAGGTTCTAATGGCGTAAACATTACAATTATGTTATTTTCTTATCAAAAGCCATAGCCAAAAGAGTTAACATTTATAAAATTTCAACACAAAACGTTTGACTAGGTTCATTTTCGATTTAAAAAAAAATTTCCAAATTAATATTTTTTAATTTAATTTAATTATTTTTAATAAATTTAGTTTAGTAATAATAACAGTTGATTTTATAATTAAAAATAAATTTAAAGACATTTTAGTAATTTCATTAAAAAGGGTGACGATACAATGAAAAGTTTGACAACTTTTAAGATTGGCTTGATTTTATATAGGCCTGTCAAACAGATCGGGTTGGGTCAAATTCGGGTTCGGGTTATATATAAACAGGTCAGAAAACCCTTGACCCAAACCCAACCCATTTAGTTAATTGGGTCGAAAATCACAACCTTGACCCGACCTGCAACAGATCAGAACCCACTTAACCAGTTTATAAAGGCTTTAATTTTAACTTTATGTTTTTTTGTTGATTATTTTGTATTAACTGTGAAAAATAAGAGAATATTAAATGAACTAAGTTTAGCTTATACTTATTGATTTAACTCGAAATGAACACATTTAATTAAATGGGTTATATAGGTTTTTTTCAGGTGTAAAATTTCGACGTAAACCTAACCCATTTAATAAACAGATCAGGTCGAATCGTTCCATTTAATTAACGAGCCATAATTTTATATACCTTTCTTGACCAGGTTTTTCAACGGGCAACACACCACTCACTATCATTAATGACGTATATTATTGTACGCAAATAAAGAAAGTCATAACTTTCGTCCCACAACGCATTATAAAAAGGAGCAATCCACCAATAATTTGTATCACATCCATTTTTTCAATCATGCGAACATTCAAAATTCCTTTTGGTCTCATTTCCATTCTCATCTTAGCTAATACATTCTCCCTTAACTTGGTACAATCATGCAATACCATAGACAAAGAAGCATTGCTCGATTTCAAACGTCGAATCACCGACGATCCATCCCAACTCCTTAAGACATGGGTCGCTAGCACCGATTGTTGCACATCATGGGCCGGTGTCGATTGTGATCGTGTCACAGGTCGAGTTGTTAATGTCTCTATGTCAGGTCTCCAATCTGGCGATGATTTTATTCTAGACACCTCTATGTCAGGTACACTCTCGCCTTTCTTAGGTAACCTTACCTATCTCCAACTCCTCGATTTTAGCAATAATAAAGAGCTTACCGGTCCAATTCCATCCGAACTAGGCAAATTGTCACATTTGACCCTTCTATTTTTAGACACAAATAAGCTAAACGGTTCAATACCCACTTCATTAAGTAACCTCCACAACCTAAAAAAACTTTACCTAAGTGATAATAAGCTCTCCGGCTCCATACCCATTTCTTTGTTTCACTCAATGTCTTCTCTATCAGAATTAGGCTTATCGGGAAACCGACTTTCCGGTCCAATTCCGACCTCGATCGAAACCCTAATTGCTCTTACTAAACTTGATCTTAATACCAATAATCTAACCGGTAAAATCCCATTTGGTATTGGTAAATTGAAAAGCCTAACATACATTGATTTTTCTATGAATAACATTCAAGGAACTATCCCAAACTCTATAGGTGAAATTTCCCAATTAAATCTTTTATACCTAAATGATAACAAACTTTTTGGACCTATCCCATCATCAATAGGTAAACTTATTTCCTTGCAATTTCTTCGGCTTTGGAACAATAAACTTTCCGGTGTTCTACCAAATTCAATCGGAAACCTTCGTCAAATCCAAAGAATGTACATAGACAACAACATGATAACCGGAAAATTGCCTTCCAGTATCGGAAATCTTGGTACACTAACTGATTTATCCATGACAAACAATCATTTTGTGGGTAAAATCCCAGAAAGTTTTGGCAATCTTAAGAATCTTACATTGCTCGATTTGTCTGGAAATCAGCTAATTGGACCAATCCCAACTCAATTAGGTCAACTAAAAGTGTTACAAACACTCGGATTATCCTACAACCCGTTTAAATTGGGGGAAATACCTGATTGGATCTTCTCGAATCTAACGCTTTTCGAGCTTAATTTAGCGGGAACAGGGCTTAAAGGGCAGCTTCCTCAATTTTTATCTTCCTCGACAGTAACAAAACTTGATCTGTCGAGCAATCAATTTACTGGGAAATTACCTTTATGGATCGGGAACATGAGTGGTTTATGGTTCTTCAATATATCCAACAATGGATTTGATTCCGCCATTCCTGACGAATTCAAGAATCTTACTTCAATTCAGAATCTGGATCTTCATTCGAACAAGTTTTCTGGATCTTTGGAAGCAATTTTCACACAAGGGTCTTACACAAACATCGATTTATCGAACAATATGTTTACAGGCGGATTCGATGTGGATCTAGGTAACAATCCTGCTTTGAATTCGATCAACTCCTTGATCTTATCGAATAATCCATTGGGAGGATCCATACCCAAATCGATTGGGAATTTGACCCAATTGCAGGTCCTAGAAATGGAGGGTAATGGATTATCAGGAAAAATTCCTGAAGAAATTGGGGATGCTAAACAATTAACGACTATATTGTTGTCAAAGAATAGATTGAGTGGGAGTGTTCCAAGAAGTGTTTTGAATTTGGAAAATCTGGAAGTTTTTGATGTGTCGATGAATAGACTTAGTGGAGAAATTCCTCCACACAAGGCTAATATTCCTGCTTCTGCATTTGATGGTAATGAAGGATTGTGTGGGGCCCCACTCCCTCCTTGTAATAGTTGAGTTTAGGTAAAATAATTTTTTTTATTATTGTTTTTTGTTAATTTAAGAATTTTATTTGGATGAAACAATTAGAATATTGTAATTGTCAAATGTAATTTTTTTTGATTGTGTACAAATAATCATGAAATATAAGAGGTACTTGAATAAAAATGTTGGATAATAATGAATATTTAAACAATGTTGTATAATAATGATTATAAAGATGGTCCAAAAAAAATATTTTTTAGTTTTGAAAACAAAAAACTTTTCTTAATAATGAATAAATTAATGGGCTATAATAATCGTAATTAGAGCAAAACACACAACAACAGATTCCTTCAAAATTGCACATGTATTACAAGCTTAGCTACATCTATTCACCGAGTAGTTTATCCGGGTGAGATGACAATTGATAATTAGTTGATAACTAAGTTTATATGTTTTTTATAGGTGGTTGTTGAATAATAAATGTATATAGAATTTATATCTTTAATACTACCTTAGGTAGGTAATTAGTTGAGAATGATGATTTGTGATAAAAATGAAAAACAATTAGTCACCGAAACATTATTTTTTAACTTTTACAGGAATTATATTGAGAACACTTAGGTTATTTAGAATTTAGAAATCAAAAATTTATTACGTACGAGTTATAGTCATTATAAATCAAAAAGGCTAGCACACCAAATTTCTATTAACTAATATTAAAATGGCCTGTTAATCTCTTTTATAACTTTGCCCCAAGTATTTTATCTATACAGCAAATCTCTTGTGAGACCGTCATTTCTATGCGACTAAAAGAAAAAGCCCAGCCCACTTCTTTCCTTTAAAACACCCAAATAAATGCCTTAAGCCCAACCTTAGAATGCCCATTTCAAGACCCAAAAATGTTAATTTCAATACTTAAATTGCAAATTTCAAGCATTAGCCTCAAAAAAGGTCAAGCCAATTATTATTATTATTATTATTAGAATTTTTTTATATATAATTTATTTTTTCAATTCAAATTTGAGAGTTAAAAGGACAAATCCAAAGATTACATTGAAATTAGTCTTTTAAGTCTTGAAATTGAAAATTTATTTATTTTAAGAAATTAGAGTAACCAAAATCGACTTAAGTTTTGAAATTAATCTTTTAAGTCTTAGATTTTTTTTTCCATTTAAGTCTTGATTTTAATCTTTTAAATCTTAAATTTAGAATAAAAATATTAAAACAAAAATATTAAAACAAATTTGAATAAAAAAACCTGAATTGTTAACTATTTGGTTCATATTTGAGTGATTGCACCATCCATCCAACGGTTGTATACAAAATTGGTCAGTCTCCTGAGAGACCGTCTTTCTGAGAGACGTATCTCAGACCCAATCCATTAACACTTATTTTCTACATTTACTTTATATTTTTTCTAATGGGCCAACTCAATTAGAGACTGTCTCTCACAAGGATTTGTGTACAAATATTTGTTTGTTTAATCTTTAACCGTTAACTCAGTCTAATTTATTTTCCACATCTACCCTCCCTAGCTCCATCAACAAAACTAACTTCTTTCATTTGATTTTTCTATCTTTTTATTTGTCACTTGGGTTTTGTTATATTTTTATTATTATTATATAGGAATGGCTCTTGATTATCTATTGTGTAGAATCAATATTAATATATAGGAATGACTCTTGTTTATCTGTTGTGTAGAATCATTAATAAAATTCTTCCGTCTGCTCAGTTTCGTAGTCTCTTAACCAAACTTGGTGTGTTCATACCCCCCAAGTTTGAGGGGGGCTGATAGAATAATAAACCCTCAATATAATTGTAAGAGTAGTACAGTAGCTTTATATTACAGCTGGCATACAATTTCTCTTAGTATATAAACATGTACTCATCCCCTTTGCATGTTGTACAAACACAATAATGAAATTCAGCTTTCTCTCTCTTACCTTTGATATGTCAATGGCGCATCACTTACAGTAAACTTCACAGTTTATATTCTAAAAGTAGTTAATCGGAATACAATTTTTTACACAAAAATTTGGAACGAGGGAAATAGTTAATATTACAGTTGTTCAAAACAGACCCGATGAATCGATAGACATCCGATTTTATAACCGAACCCGATTTGACCAGACTTAAAAATGGATCTACAATTATGTAAAAACCAATGTGAACACAAAACCCGATTTTGAACCGACCCGATACACCTGACCTAAAATCAACCTAATAACCCGAATAAACAGTTGTAGTTAGGACAAATATAACTTACAATAGTTACTAGCTAGTCAACCTAATAATCATTTAATGCCAATCAAGAAATCCCTAGAACTAATATCCCAGCCGGGCAGCCGCAAACAATGACAATTGTTAGTCAAAGGAAAATATTAAGTCAACGTTCTTAAAACATAGAAATGATCATGTTTTGACTTGTGATGAATTAATTACTCGCAAAATTTGTTCTATTATTTTTTAGTTTATTATATTAAATTTATCTTATTTTTATTATATAGTTATGATGTATATTTCTATACATATATGTAACTTATTTTTTCATCTCATCTACATATTTTTTTGCGTAATTATATACTTTCTCCGTTCCAATTTGCTTTTAACACTTTTCATTTTAAATGTTTCATATTACTTACAACACTATCTATTTTGGCAAAAAAGCAACTATACAATTGTTTATTTTACCCCTACTTTATTCCTTCCCCATATATAATCATCAATCTTACCCATATGAAACGGGATTGAATCGTCATTTTGCTTTGAAAAAAGTATTTCTTAAATATTGTGCAAAATTGTTATGTTGCAACTAAAATGAAACAAATATAGTATTTAAAAAACAAGTTAAAGTCAAACTTTTCATCTAAGTTTGCCTATTGTACAATTATAAATACCACTAATCCATTAGATATCCTAATCCAAATTCCACATAATCAACAACTATTATCCAAACCAACTCAAACTTGAATCTAAAAACAAACATCATTCACACCCTAATCCATAAGTTTATTGTATTAAATTTATCTTATTTTTATTTTATAGTTATGATACATTTCTATACACATGTAACTTATTTTTCATCTCACCCACATATTTTTGCGTAAAAACATATTAAAAAAACAAGTTCAAGTCAAAATTATCGTCTAAATTTGTCTTTTGTACACTTATATATACAACTAAATACTAATCCATTAGATATCCCTATCCAAATTCAAAACGTAATCAATTACTATTATCCAAACTAACTCAAATATGAATCAAAAAAGAAACATTCATACCTTATTTTACATCCTCATTATATTATCCAATCCATTCGACCCAAAATTCGTAAAATCCTGTCACCCCATCGACAAACAAGCTTTACTTGCCTACAAGCATGGCATAACCAACGACACAGTCCCCGATTCCGGCTACAAACTCCTCCACACTTGGCTCCCTAATACCGACTGCTGCACCTGGGAAGGTATCGGTTGCAATCGCCGTAACGGACGAGTCAATAAACTATCAATGCCCAATTTCCCCGACTCCCCTTTCTTATCATCTTCATCGACTCCATTAGTCGGCACAATTTCGCCATTTTTGGGCAATCTTACTTATCTCGAAACCCTTAATCTTGGCGGAAGTCTCAATCTAACTGGCCCAATTCCATCTGAAATTGGTAAACTCTCTAATTTGATCTTTCTTTCCCTTTCCTCGAATCAATTAATTGGTTCGATTCCCAATTCAATCGGTAATCTTCATAATCTCGATACACTTGATTTAAGTGAAAATAACCTTTCTGGGATTATTCCAATTGGTTTAAGAAAATTAAAAAATCTTTCGAGTTTGTTTTTGTCGTCGAATTATTTTGAAGGGAGTATACCGGAGTTTATCGGTGATCTTTCTCAGTTATACTATTTATATCTTGTCAATAATAATTTTTCTGGTCCAATTCCATCATCGATTGGTAAGCTATCCAGGCTGAATACTCTGTTTTTAAGCAATAATCAGATTTCAGGATCTATTCCTTCGTCTATTGGTCGACTTGTTTCACTGGAAAATTTCTGGGTTTCGAACAATAAATTGACTGGTGTTTTACCCGATTCAATAGGAAATCTAACAAGAATTAAGAATATGTTATTAGATAATAATATGATTAGGGGGAAAATCCCAGATAGTTTTGGTAATCTTAAGAGTTTATTATCACTTGATTTGTCGAATAATCTGATTGTTGGTCCGATTGATGAGAGTATAAAGGGTAAAATTAATGAGTTTATTGAGACTTTGATCTTGTCGAATAACCCATTGGGAGGGTTTATACCCAAATCGATTGGGAATTTGCGTGAACTTGAAAGGGTTGAAATGGAGAATAATGAGCTTTCTGGGAGTATTCCTGAAGAAATTGGGGATGCAAAGAAATTGACTACAATTGTGTTATCAGGGAATAGTTTAAGTGGTGAAATTCCGGCGAAGGTTTTTGAATTGGAGAATTTGATTGTATTTGATGTTTCGAGGAATAAATTAGTTGGTAAGATTCCTCAGCATAAGATGGAGATTCCTACTTCTTCGTTTTCTGGAAATTCTGGACTTTGTGGTGATCCCCTCCCTCAATGTAAGTAGGGATGGGTATGGATCTTGGACTCTAAGGGTCTGGATTTGGGTCTAATTAGATCTGACTAAGATTCGATCCATCTAAGACTCTAACGGCCCGTTTGATAAGTGGTAATAAACTGCGGTAAAGGGAATGAAAAACTAGTGTAATTTTGGTTGAAAAATCTCATGGCTACCTTGATGATCATGTTTGACAACCTTCAATCATCTCATTTTGTTCATAAAATGCATTCCAATGCATTACTATTGAGAGGGGTGGTATTAGGTGGTGATAGAAATTTGTGAACAAATTTTTTTTTTGTGATCTAAGTTTCATTATCATGGGAATGACATGAAAGTTTTGATGACATTTTACACTACAATTCAATCCAATTACCATCATTTAGTACCACTAACCAAACGGACCGTAAGGGTTTTGGGCGGTAGGAGGTGATTAATTTCATAGAGTCCTTTAAATGTAAGGGCCTTAAATATTAGTCGATGTTAATTTGCAGTATCTTTGATATAGTCTAATTAATTGTTTTTAGGCCTAAAAAAGAAAGAGTGGTTTTGGGATTATCATCATCGCTCTGCAGCTATAATGAATTTTGCAATTAAGTTTAATTATGAAGTTGTTTGAAAAATAATATTTTGCTTGACGTTTTTGTTGTTGGATATATCTTTTCGTTCAGCTAAAAAGCTAAATTATATCAAAATAAAATACTATTTAAGGCTATAAATTAACGAGCCACCGACTTGTTGCATAAGACTATTTAAGGCTATAAATTAACAAAAATATATTAATATATTATATTTTCCTAAAATTAAATATTTACATAATATTTTGATGTCTAATACACGCCAATCTGATAGTAGTAAACTATGGAAGAGGTATACCCGTGTTTCAACATGATGAAACTAAAACGGAATAACCTAAAGAACTCAAATGTGCCTAACAGCCAACTTTTCACAAATAAAGTTGGTATCTATCTCAATAATTTTAGTTTGTTAATTAATTCGGTGAACAATAAAAGAAGTGAATACCACATTGTTGAGGCAAACTCGAAATCTCATTGTGATGAAGGTGCATTTGATCACCTCGTAGCGTACTCAATGACTTGCATTATTGAGAATGATGATGAGCATGAATTAAAGCATGGAGTGATTCGTTATGGCTCACTTGATGAAGTGAGTGTTGGGGATAATTTGGAGGGTCTTGGTGAAGAGAAGACACGAAGAATTGAAGGGGTAGAAGGCTGCTCGATGGGTCGTGCAGGAGGAGCTCGATCGAGCTTCGAGACAGAATCAAGCCAGCAGCTGCAGACTGTCCGCTAGACAGGTCGAGCTGGTCCTGCTCGGTCGAGCGACTGAGGTGCGGGATTCCAGTAACTTTTCTGTTTCATTTGCGGTTTACTTGGGCTCCAAGCTCTTTTATCCTAGGGTTGTCTAATTGGTTTTAGGGCTATATAAGGGCCTCTAGAACATTATTAGAGTTATGTGAGTGAAGCTAATACACTAGAAGCAACTAGAGTTTATCCAAGAGAGTTCTTCCTTGTATTAGTAGGATGGGTTAAATGCTAATCAACATGGGTTAAAAGAAGGGAAGGAGGGAAAGTCAAAGGTAAATATGCTGGTCAACGGTGACAACCGGTTATTTGGCCGTAATGGTGGTCACTTTCAAAACTTAGTGACTGTAATTCGCAAAAAAAAACTTCGTAGCTGTAATTTACAGAAGGCCTAAACATTAAGGCTGTAATTCACAATTAATTCTAATTTTAAAAGTCAACAATCGGTAACTTTTATCAGTGTTTTTTCGGGACCCAAACCCTCTTCATTTTCGTGGGTTGTCTTTGGAGGTTCTTGGTCCCACTTCAATGGCCCAACATCAAACAATTGTTGTAAAAGTTTGGTACCCATTATTTTCAAACTCTTTCCCATTAGAGCCCCATACCCATATGCTCTTAGGCAGTTCTTTAGTAACGTCAATTGTAGGATAATAATTCCCAAATGACACTATTTGATTACTATATATGCACACAACTTAATTTATAAGGATAATTTATAATTTAGAGGACACACACTCAACATAATTATTTTGGGACACTTACACTTAGACTACAACTTACACACTTACTGACTAATACGCTCACTTTATGTTTTCAACTCGATCTTAGTTATGTCTCTCTTCAACACAACACACTAATTGACACTTCCTATTTATGCTAGTACTATGTGGGTAAACTGTGATATCTAGACTATTCTACAAGCTCCTACATACATTTAACAAGAATAGTCCATAAGCTCTAGAATTCTCTACATCAATTTTAGTCATTGACTTTTAGAACTCATATTATACAAATGAACTTTTTAATGCATCTATTAATCTAGAATTTTCCTTATCATACTCCAAGCTTATATGTAGAAGATTTTTTTAGATTATCTCTATTACTCCTCCTAATCTGAAAAACCTTGTACAAAAAGTTAAAATACCTCCACCACTTCATCAAATTGGATTTTTTTCTCCTACTTTTGTTCACGCTCCAACTTGTGTTTTCCGATAACACATCCATCAAGATAACAAATATTCTTATCCGCCCTCCTTCCTTGCAAGACCAAGCGATCACGATAATAGACCTCACACCACTTTCCACTACCCACGTACCTACATCCATTTCTTGTCAACTTACCCAAAGATGTCAAATTAACTTGAGCTACAGGTGCATACCTCACATTATGGAGCCTCATTTTCACATTGTCCACGCCTTCAACTTTTAACTTACGTCCATCAACGGTTTGAACGTAACCAAAATCACCTTTTTGCTCCAACGTCTCGAACACTTCTTGGTTCCTACACAATTGTATAGAGGCGGCTGAATCCAACGCACATTTCTCTTGACTCACCTCTTTCATAATTCATACTCCCTCCTATTCATAGAGAATGAGATATTTGTTATTTGACACTATTCACTTATTACTCTTAATTTGTATTTTATTCTTAATCTATAAATTTGAACATAGTCAAGTGAGATCTTGTTTGATTCGTCTCAATGCAAAAATTATTAATAAATTCACTTTTATTATGTATAACAAGAGATATTAAGGATTGAATAATGAATAAACAAACATCACATTCTTTATGAATAGGATGGAGTATTACACTGTGTCAGAAAAATCTCTTCGCCATGAATTTCTTGTTGGGTATAGGAGATGAGAACTCTTATATTCGTCCAGTACATAGGTGTTATGAAAACAACTATTTTAGATGGAATATCCATAATAATGACATATAAACAAAAAAAATTATATTTTTGGTGAAAGAAGCCTTACACCCTTATACTACTAGTTAGAATATGAACTTTCCACCGTTGTTATACTATCTTTAATTCATTTTAGTGATTGATGAATAATACTCCCTTCGAATCAATTTAGTTGTCTCATGTGCTTGGACATATTTGTCGAGGTAACATTTTGACTCTTAATATCTTTAATTATGCTTAAATAAAAATTATGAAAAGTTGATAAAAATAATTCTTTCATTGAGACGAATCATACAAGATCTCACATGACTATGTTTTAACTTATAAATTAAAAATAAAATATAAAATAAACGAAATTGATGAAAAGTGTAAAAAACCAAATAGGACAACTAAATTGATTAGGGAGTAACATTTAAATCCAAAAAAGTGTAATTTTTTTATCGCCTTTTGAGTAATAATAAAACTTTTATGAGATAAGTAAAAAAAAAACAACTATGACATTACCTTTAAAATTAAATAAGAAAAACGAACAACAACAATAAACGTGTACTGTTTGACTATGTTGTTAAATCAAGTAACTAAAGACAAATTAATATCAAGCACCAGTGGTCTAGTGGTAGAATAGTACCCTGCCACGGTACAGACCCGGGTTCGATTCCCGGCTGGTGCAACATTTCATTTTTTCTATTATTTTTTGAAAACACTAATCTTTTATTTCAATTTTTTTTCTCTTGATGCAACTACGGCTATTTTAACTCAAATTTCAATAGGAGTACAATGAATGAACTTAATAGAATATTAAAGCTTATTTAATAAATATGCCAAACTCAAATACTCTTGTGCTTGACTTTTGAATGTTCATGAACATAGAATAAGCTTAAATTTGAGTTGGTTTATTAACATGATATCAAACGTCCATATTACAAAAAGATTATGAGTTTAAATCTCACCTACCAAATAACGCAAAGCATGAGGATCGGAAGGCTAAGCCCCTCCTACGCCTCCCTTATGAGATGAAGCGTATTAGAGTATACTAGCTTGAATCCCGTGCCAAGCACGGAAAATTTAAAAAAATTAAATAATTTCTTAAATATAAACAAATTTTATATATTTAAATTATCATGATATTAATTTATTATTTGTTAACTATAATAAATATAGAGAAAATAATATTTGACGTGTAAGAGAAATTAAACGATCAATTTATATTTTCTTATGCTCGTAATATGAAGATATTTTTTATGTCAAATATTTTTTATGTCAAATATAATTGTAGTAACGTTTTATTTTAAATAAAGTAACTTTTTATGTCAAATATTTCTAACTGTCTTTCTTTTGCATTATTCTTTTACTTGAATTATTCATTTGATTCTCATTCTTTAAATGTGATTAACATTTAATGAGTCAAATTTTACTTTGATATTGTTTGACCAATTTTTTATTGCCATAAAATCGAATGTATTTTGGAGGGAAAACAATCAACATGAGAGTGACATGTGTCCTTTCTAAATAATGGCTTTAGTATATAGTATAGATAATACTCTCTTTGTCCCTCACAATTTGCACCTCTTTTCATTTTAGTTTGCCACACTCATTTTGCACCATTTTTTGCTGTGCCAATTACCCCCACTCACTTTTTTTAAATCTCATGATCTATAAATTTTTTTATCTTCTCCATCTTAACCATTCATTTCTTTCATCCACTTGTTTATTGTCTTATTCTCCAAACTAATTTCACTTTCCACTAAATTTCACCCAAAATAATTTAGGTGCATTCTCATAGAGACGGAGGGAATATATTTTGGCATCTCAACCATTAATGTTTGCATATTGTAGAGTTGATAAAGAGCAACAAGTACTTGTTTATCACCACAATTAGGGATGGGCACGGGTCTTGGGCCCTAAGGCTCTAGATCCGACCCGACCCTGTTTTAAGGGTCTGGGTCCATCTTTTTTGGACCCTATGGATCCGGGTCGAATCTGGGTCCATAATCTTAAGGTCCGGATTCGGGTCTTCACATCTGAGACCCAGATTCGACCCATTGACCTATTTACATCTTTTTTTAAAATTATATATTAGGTATTATGTGTATTTAATTTCTTGATTTGACATTTTTTTATATTTTTTAACATTGCGTTATTTTGAACTTTATCGGTTCATGTAATTTAAAATTTGGTCGATGTGTCAATACTTAAAAAATTATAGACTTGATAAATATTTCGTTATAAGAACTTGAGTGTTGAAAAACTTCATATGTTACGCTCAATTAGTATGAAATATTAGAAGATCCTCGTTAGTCAAAAATGTTTAAATAATTTTATGCAAATGGTCGAAATTTGCACCGAAATTTGCACTTCATACTATACTTTTTAAAAAATTTTAGGAAAAAAAAAATTAAATTGTGTTGGACCCAGATCCAGACCCTAGATCCACCAGACCCTAAGGATCTGGGTCCGGGTCCAAAATTTTTAGACCCTACGAATCCGAATCCGAATTTAGGTCCAATAAAAAAATTAGAGTCTGAATCCGAATCTTGCTGGATCCGACCCATGCCATCCCTAACCACAATATTGAGAAGGACCAAGAGAAGAACATGGCTAGCGTAGTACCATGGTGTAATGTCCATACAATGAATCTGCAAATTTCAGGAACATTGAAATGATAGATTTGCATGTTATTCACACTTTACCTTTTTTTTCCAATAAAGCTTTTTTATTCACCAGAAAAAAACATAATACACCAAGTCAAGGAAAAACTCGACTTTTTTATTTGCATCAGTGTGGAAACGAGGTCTACCTTTTATGAAGGATTTCCCCGACCCACTCTTCATATGCACACTTTACCCATTGTTTTTATAAATAATGGTACAAATATAAATTTGCAAAAATAAGAACTCATACTCATAAGCTAAAAACTCCATCTTCAAAAACATGTTTTTTATTACAATATTTTTGTCACCACATGATATTACTCTTTCATTTGTGTCGTCATAAATAAAAAAAGGAATGAAAATTGTGAAAAAATATACTGTATTTGAGATTGTACAAGTACATATACAATAATACTTCCATTCATTTTATTATACTTGCTATATTTGACTTTTTACGCAATTCAATGTGTTATACACATTTAAAAATCTATAAAAAGTTAATATTATGAAAGTATGCGATTAGACGATTCAAACAAGATTCCACTTGACTATACTTTTACTTACATATTAGTCGCTATATATAAAATAAGCTTGAACGAATAAGCTTGAACGATGAATAGTATCCAAAATCGAAATGTAGCAAGTATTTCAGAACGGAAGAAGTATATTATAATATTTATACTTAGCGGGTAATGAGCACAAGTACATATATAACTTGCAATAGTAACTTACATATGGATGATCATTAAACCACTTAATAGCATCATTGATTCACCAAGAAAACATATTGTTCTTGCTTAAAATTTATAATAAATTGTATTGCATTTAATTTTGGTAATGGTCGCTTATCCGCAGGTCCGTTCACTAAGAAAATGGGCTGGTAGTGACAAAAAATATGTCTGCAAATGCGGGCGGTCTTTTCAATATTTAAGCCTATGTGTAGATTTTAAGATGTTTTTTCAATATGCCTTCTACTCGCCCAGGGGCGAATTTAGATCATAGCAATGCTGTCACTTGACAACATTTGATCTTGACAAAGTTGGTTATATAGCTTATCTTTCTCCCAATTGACCAGTGTTCGAATCCTTTATAATGCGAAGCTTTTTTTAACTTGAATTCATTGACTATCATTTAATTTTTTTTCTGGATTCGCTACTGTACTTGCCCAAACCCGCCCATAAACAGCTCATACGTACATAGTTGAGCCATGCAAGGGGCTGAGGGCAATGTGTTTTTGCAATATGCCTTCGAGACCATTCGGGGCAACAATTTGTTCCTTTTATTTACAACTTGTTTGGTAGTAGGTTTTATAAATGGTGAGACCGGTAATGAACACTAGTGTAGTTTTAATACGAAAATCTGTTGACAAGTTAGATGGACATGCTTGTTCTCCTCTAATCATCTTATTTTCTTTAGAAAAATCATTTCAATACATTTAATTACCATATGAAAATATGGTATTAGATGATAATAAAAAATTGTTAAAAAAATTTTAATAATCAAAATTTCATCGCCATGAGAATAACATGGTATATTTCATAAAAAGTTACATCATAAACCATTATCACTACCACTGTTTAAAACCCTGAACCAAACGGACGAAAAGATATATGTAACCATTGATTACTAGCTATTAGTAGGGGTGTTCATTACCGGGTACCCGACTAATCTTATCAAAAAATCCCCATTGATTAATTATAATTTTTAAAATAAAATTAATAAAACAATTATCAAAAAATCTTTAATGTTAACATATAAACACGGATTAACTCACCTAAATCTTCATTATTTTACTAACACGTGAACCATCCACCATTAAAATTAAGATAATGACAAAATCCCCATCAAAGACAAATCAAATGAAATTATGAATATTAAAAAAACTCATCAAAATTAGTATACAAATTACAAGAATTAAAAATTACAAACCCATAAAAAATTCACATTGAAACCCTACTTCATTTGTGAAAAAGATAAAAAATTAGATGAAATGTTAAAATTATTACCGGGTAATTAGCGGGTACCTGGATCAAATTTAATCGGCCCATAGCCCGACCCAAAATTTTCATTTTTTAATTTTTTGACCCGCCATTTATGAAGCGGGTCGACGGGTCGGGTCGGGTGGGTCGGGTACTTTTGGACACCCCTAGCTATTAGTTTGTTTAATTTAGCTTATTTGACCAACTAATAGCATCCACACATATTAAACGTTAAAAACCATTTACAAGAAGTGAAGAACAGTATTAAACAAAAATAGTCTTAAGTATGACTAAATAAATTAAAGGGAAATGAAAATAAATCCTAATAGTAAACCCAAAATCCAAACTATAGTCTAAGGACAAATATAAGAAGTAATATTGAAGAATTTCCACTACCTTATTTGGATACTTTTTGTTGTGAAGGGTTATAGAATTATGTTGTGTAAGAGAAGGCTACTTTGAGGTAAAAAGAGATGTGGTGTTATTTAGATTCCCTGTTTATAATAAGTGTACTTGTCTAAAGCTGTCCTGTGAAGTTATGACTGTTCCCGTCCTTTGCCTACTAAAGGTTTGCCACCACTCAACACATTAGGACATTAAGCACAAATTATTGCGGTGCAAGACGTTTTTTATACATGAGTTAAATCGTTCAACTATTAGCTGATGGGCATGTTATTTCGAGGTAACTATTAGCATATGGGCAAGTTATTTTAAAGTCGTCTCACCGAGAAAACGATTTCTTACCAGAGTTGTTCGAGTTTGAATAATGGCACAACTAGTTTATATATTCTAAAGTAATTACTATCTTATGGGTAACATTTTTTTCCATTGTAAAAATCTTTTAGCATTTTTTTTACTTTTGGATTGGTTAAAGGAATCTTAAATTTAGGAAGAAGTTAAGGGAAATTAATTATTTTTGTTGTTGAGAATCAAAACCCTTATTTTGCCAATCACTTAAAATATCATAATTTTTGATATTCATTCAATCCATTGAAAAGAACAAGCTCTTTCTATAATTAACATAAAACAAAGGTGTAGGTTAGAATAAGTAATCTAAAGTGTTTATTTATCTTGGTCCACTCTTATGTTGTCTTGGGTGTGGCCTGATTCTTGGTCCTCTCTTCTAATGACTTTTGACCCTCCCAGGGTTTTTTATGCCGGCGGGTTTTAGGCTTCTAAGTTTCAGTGTTGGTTTGTTTTCTCCATATATATATTCTTCTGAATTTTTTTTTAAAAAAGTCTTTATTTATCTTAACAAGGTGAAGATTTTCTATAGATAACTTCAATGTTGCTAAAATTAGTGAAAGTATTACTTAAAAATTGTTTGGTTTTGTTGGAATTAATTTTTGGAAAAATTATCTAGAATAATTCAATTTTTAATGATTTAAATATGATTATTCTAAGTTTTAATTAACCATGAATAATCTCAATTTTAGGATTACTTACCAAATGCAAGAATATTGTTGCTCAAGTGGTGACAAATTTGTAGGTTAATTGCTACAATAATAATTAATAAAAAAAATTAAAAATTAAAAATTAAAAGTTAAAATGAAGATTAAACTTTTGTTGATGTATCTTTAAATTTTTGGGAAATTTTATGTGGTAAATCTGAACTTCCGGCATTTTCATGTGGTAGACAAATATTTTTTTTATTTCACGTGGTGACTTTGACCTTCCAACTTTTCTACGTGATAGACAAAACAGATGTTTTTATGTTAACTTTAGGCTATTTTTACCCAACGTATAATGATTATTTTTTTTTCAAAAAATAATAATGTCATTTTTAGCTTTATAAGAGAATATAACTCATAAATTGATGCAAAACTAATCAATGTTAGGTAATTATTATAACCACTCCCTTCATGTTCCTTTATGCAGTGTAATATAAATTGAGAGTTTACAAAAGAAAGGTAATAAATTTAAAGTAGTATACATTGAAAGTAACTCATGCAACATAATTTTAATTTATAAATTCACAACAAAAGAGTCATCATATATGGTACGAAATTGTATATTCTTCAACTTCTACTGCTTTTAATGATAATTAAAAACATACGTTCACTAATTTATGTAAACCTTTCTAAGATATAATTTAAGAATCCAATTTAAGAGGTAATATCCAGTCATACTACTATTCAACTATCTATCTATAACTATTACTAAAATAAAACACGCTGACATAATGACTAATTAATAGTGCTTATGTGTCACAACCTCAACAAAAAAATTCCCTCTAAAACTCAATGATGACATCATCACTAATTAATATATTTGACTTAATTGCTTTCTAACTATGACTATAATAATGTTATTCATATTGATGTTATACTTTGTAAGTCACATCATTTAATGTATTAGAGATCTATAAATTTAATTTTATTTTTCTCAATTATTTATAGAATCTAATCATTTTTATTTATTAAATAAGTATTATTTAAGTGTATTGGATGTTTTAAGTTGGTTAAAAGATAATATACTTTTATGAGGATTTTTTTATTAATATTAATGAAATTGGTTACTTAAATGTAATGCATAAGTCTAATATGATTTAGGTTGTAGCTACCTTTATGCAAGTCACTTATATTTTTTACGACAAACAATTTTTTTTTAATTTTATAAAATAATTTTACATAAATATTTTTGTTAAATCTCTTAAACGATATGTCAGTAAATTTAATAAAGTCGTGTATCGCACGGGCACTATCTAGTATATTAGTACACAATAAAACATCTTGAGCACTTTAGTTAAATATTATTTCTATTATGTAATATGATTACCTTAAGTATAAATTTGCTAATGCTTAATTGATTATTATCATGCATTATCAGGCAGCGGTGAAATGTTATATATGAGGATTTTGTTATTTTGTAAAAGGTACGACATGTTATTATTCAAAACAATTTATGGAAAACAAAAGTGAACCTACGTCGTGCATGGCATGAGTATATACCTAGTACATACTTCCTTCGTTCCTTAATACATTAATACTTGCTACTGAGTGTGACATATTGTGTGGAAAAATGACACAATCAGTAGCAAGTATTATGGAACGGAGGAAGCTTTAATTGATAAAGCATTTTTAGTCCTTTTAAGACATACTTCCTCCGTTCCATATTTGTTGCATCATTTGTTTTTTCACACTACCCAATGTACGAATTCAATCTTTAATATTTCTAATTATATATATCGAAAAATTATTAAAAACTCAAAATTAATAAACTTTGAATCGAGACGATTCAAACAAGATCTCATATGAGTCTATGATTATGTTTTACCTTTTGGATTACTGACAATATAAAAGTCAATTTACTTGATAAATAGTAACACAGTCAACAATATTGCAAGTAAAAAGAACAGAGGAAGTACTGATAATAATAATAATATTTGTAAAAGTTTGAATCCCATTGGCGGTAAGAAACAAATGATGATAATCCCTTTTTTAACTACTCTTATTTATTTGATTGATTGTACCTTAAAAAAATGCACTCCAGAGTGGTTATTATACACTAGTATAAAACCTTATCCCAGTGAGTTTTGTAGAATAAATTTTTTATTTAAAATACAATTTTTAAATTATTGGGCAATTACATATTTAAAATTTAACTTTTAAAATTATATTGTATTTAATGTATAAGAAAAATATTGTGATCCTGTGTCGTTTTATTATAGGAAATTAATTATTTTTTAACTGTTTTTATTTGTGATGTACATTATTTTCTTACAACTATTGAATTTACTTGTAAATACAGTGATAAAGGAAAATAGTAATAATTTCGTTCTAAAATATTTTTAGAAAATTTATCATTTTCTCATTCCAGTATTTTAATGTGTGATGTTATAACTATTATATTAATGTAAAATAATTTCTGAAAGCTATGCATTTTTTAAAATTAATGTATTTTTAGAAATAAATTGTTTTACTATTGAAGAACCAATAATCTTGTTGCATTTGGCAGATGACTATGAGATTGCCTTTTCAACATTTATATGAAATGGTTATTAGAATTAGTAAGTTTTGTATGAGACCGTCTCACCGTGAGACGGACCCATACAAACAGTTCATTAATAAAATAAAAAAAAAACAAAAAAACCTGAATTTCAACATATATATAAAGTGGTTATTTATTTTTAAATAGTTTGAGCGTACCCAAAAAGTCGTCTCTCGGTGAGACGGTCTCAATTAAGAATTAGTGTTATTAGAATAACTTGATCGAATCAAATTTCTTTTGAGTTACTAGTAATCCTTTAAATGAGACAATGTTATTTAATTTAGGGAAATGTGTCAAAAAGTACCTAATAAAAAAAATTTCAAGAAAGTACCTAATAAAAAAAAAATTTCCAAAAAATACCTAACAAAATTTTTTTTCTTCAAAATAGTACCAACTAACGGCTGGGGTTAAGTTTTCCATTATCTTTTTTTGCCCATCTTTAAAAAGTACTTAATAAAATTTTTCTTTCCAAAAGAATACCGAGAACACAACATAATCATCTAATACAAAAACAACATAATATATAACCCTAAGAACATAATCCAAAAAAAAGTCACATATCATTCAGTACAAACACAATAATAATAATAATAATAATAATAATAATAATAATAATAATAATAATAATAATAATAATAATAATAATAATAAGGAAAAGGTGTCAAAAATTACCTAATAATTTTTTTTTGATAAACGTTCAACTTAACACCAGCCGTTACTTGCTCTAGGTTTGTGTTGGATGATGTTCTTATGTTGTGTTTGTATTGGATGATGATGATGCTCTTAAAGTTAGATATTATGTTGTGTTTGTATTGGATAATTATGTCGTGTTCTTGGTACTTTTTTGAAAAAAAAAATTTATTAGGTACTTTTTTGAAAAGAAAACTTTTATTAGGTAATTCTTAAAAATGGGCAAAAAAAGATAACGGAAAAGTTAACCCCAACCGTTAGTTGGTACTCTTTTGAAAAAATAAATTTTTATTAGGTATTTTTTGGAAAAAACTTTTTTATTAGGTATTTTTTTGAAAAAACAGTTTTTATTAGGTACTTTTTGACACTATTTCCTTTAATTTACCGCTTTTATATAAATATCACAAGAACATGTAATGATCAAAGGGAAACATAGTTACTTGATTTCTACACTTCATGGGAAATCATACTTTTTGGAATTTTTAAAATCAATCAACATAATTTACTTTTGGATATATTTAGCGATATATTTATTTTAAATATTACTCTAATTGTCCACTTTTCTTATCTGGTCAGTTCACTCTAATTGTTTACTTTCTATTTTGGCAAAGGTTTTTTTACCTAAATACCCCAACTACCCCAACTTATATTATTTAAAATACCACACCTACCACCTTTTCAATTATTATAATCACTTAAATACCTCAACTACCACCTTTACAAATATTATAATCACTTGAAATACCCCACTACCATTTTTCTTAATTTGCGTGCCCACTAGAAAGTGGACAATAAGAAGGGGGTGGAGGGAGTACTATTTAATTTTTCAATTGGCGTATACAGTGGATTTAGCAGTATTTATTAGACTCTTTAGCAGTATAATACAAGATCATACTAAAACTTTTCACGATATAGAAGACAGTGACATTTCTCATATAAATTGAGATTATTAAAAAATTGAGATTATTCATAATTATTAAAAGAGAGAATTATTGTAGGAAAATCATGAAAATGTTGGATTATTTTGGGTCATTTTCGTTTAAAAAATCATACTTAATTTAATGAATAAGTAATTAAAATAATGTATAAAATTACCTAAAATGTTAGCAAAATATGATGAATCTGATCATCATCATCATCATCATCATACCCCGTGTTCCCGCACATAGATAAATCTATGGTCAGGGTCTGGGGAAGGAAGATCAACGGCGTCTCATACCCATAAGAAGAGGGCGGTTAAAAGAGTCCTTCGGCTCAAGGAGGGTCTTCAAAGATAGGAACCTGCAAATAATTGAAATTCTGCATCTTACACCCACGTTAGCCAAGCATAGGAATCAACTAACCGCAACCATAGTAAGTGACTTACACAGCTACAAAGATACATACAAATAACTAGGAAAACGGTACTGGTAAGAGTGGTAGTAAAGAGCGATGACGAAAGGTAAAGAACAGAAACAGACAATTCTAGTAATCTAGGACATGGATAAGGTGCCGCCATTTGGACCTATCCCTGGTCAGGTCCTTAGAGAGGTGAAGTTCGTGCAAGTCGCTTTTAATCTGCACCTCCCACATCTTCCTAGGTCTTCCTCGACTTTTCTTGCCCTCCACTATGATGCGCTCGATCCTTCTTACTGGGGCGTCATGGGCGTTTCTCTGCACATGCCCAAACCATCTCAGCCTGTTCTCCCGCATCTTTGCAGAGATAGGTGCAACTCCTAACTTATCCCTAAACTCCTGATTTCTTATCCCATCCATCATAGTCTTACTACATATCTATCTCAGCATGCGCATCTCTGTTACATCCATCCTCTGTTCGAAAACCTTCTTTACAGGCCAACATTCTGTCCCGTACAACAAAGTCGGCCTAATTGCCACGCGATAAAATTTACCCTTTAGTCTACTAGGGAGTCTTTTATCATAAAGCACCGCTCTCCACTTAAGCCATCTTTTCTGTATACGGCTAGTAATGTCACCATCAATCTCCCCATTACTCTGAATAACTGAACCCAGATATTTGAACTTGGACGCACATGCAACTACTTCTCCCCCGATGGACACCTTTGGCTCCCCTAACGATTTTGTCCCACTGAAGTCACATCGCATGTATTCTGTCTTTGAACGGCTTATGCGCATCCTCTTACCCTCCAAGGCTTCCCTCCATTCTTCCAATTTACCATTAGCCTCCTCCTTAGTTTCTGCGGCCAAAACGATATCGTCGGCAAAAAGCATACACCATGGTACGGTTTTCCAGATAGATTTGGAGATTTCATCCATAATGACCGCAATGATAAAAGGACTAAGTGTTGATCCATGATGTAGGCCCACTCTAATACTGAAAGTCTCTGTTAACCCCACCGGCCACCGGTGTCTGAATGTTAGTCGAAACTCTGTCATACATATTATGTATAATCTCAATGTATCTTGATGAAATACCTCTATTCTTGAGGCTATCCCAAACGATGCTCCGTGGTATGCTAGTCGAAAATATGATGAATCTGATGAAGTATTAATATTAATTTAAACATATGATATTCTTTTTCACTGCAAGTTGAGATCACAACATTATCTCTTTTGATTTCTAATTTCATAAATCAACCTCACTATCCTTTGTGATTCTCTAATTTATTACTTCATTTGTTCTTATATGATGTTCTCATTTAATATCAGAGACAATTAAACTTTTTGTTTATTCTAAAAAATCTTTTAATTTATATCATATTTTTGAGACATAGTTAGCCTCAGTCATCTTAATTTCAACTTTTTAATGTTTATAATTTACACATATTTTTCATTAATTTTATTTTGACATTTCTATAATGTTTTAATCTCTACATATTTTCCACTAATTTTTTTTTAATGTTTATGGCCTCTGCATTTTTTTACAAATTATATTCTATACTTTTTTAATGTTTATAATCCCTATATTTCTCTATTAATTTATTATTGATATAATAATATTTTAATCATTTAAAAAATTTAACTTTCTAAAATGGAAACATTAAATAAAAACAAAGGTGTACAATTACACCGTACCATACGACATTTTAGACTAGATATTTTTTCTTTCAATGGGAAATGAAAAGGAGTTGATTCAAAAAAATTGAATAGCTACACTAATCTAGGAAGATGATAAAATTCCTAACCTTTGAGGCTTCAAATATCAAAAACATTTATTTATTTATTTATTTTCCTTTTATTTCTTTTAATAAATCAAATCCCTTTTAGTATTCTCGAAGTTAAGAAAGGTCCACCACCCTGAATTTTGACTGCAAAAGTACCTCAGCAAAATTGTCAGGCATTTTGTCCTCGTTTTTTACTTTCTATTGCTTGCTTGGATACTAATCATATTTTCCTTTTATTTTTCATTTACTACAATTCATTCTCAAAAATAATAATTTAAATAATTTTGTCAATTAAAAAAATTACTCAATTAACTTTTCTTTAAAATTGCATCAAAGAAAAATTAATGTTTTCTCAAAATGTGTAAATTGTGCCGATGGAACTAAAAGAAAGTTAAAATGTGTGAAAGAGATTAAAAAAAAGTGATGGGCTATAAGTGGGATAAACCAAAATGGAAAATGATGTAAATTCAATGGGACGGAGGGAATACATTATTGCGAATTACAATTTTCAAGTTTAAGGCTTTTGCGAATTAGAACCTCAATGTTTAATATTTGCGAATTACAACCTTAAAAGTATCAAAGTGTACACCATTCAAGCTAAATAACCGTTAAACAACCTACATGCCTTTGACAAGCCTAAATAACCCTTGACCATTACTAATCACCTTTGACTTTCCTCTTTACCAATTGTACCCTTGTGTCTTAGCAATTTAATGTTGTTTTTATCCGTTATAACGATACTTTTTTCAAAAATTAGACTTCGCGATTATCTTTATGTATATATAAGTACTTGTTTCGATCGGATTTCCAAAACTAATCCATAAGAATAATGGTGAAGAACTTTTTTGAAAAATTGTACCTATTCTCTTCTATTATTACTTAGAAATTTAGTAGAAGTACTATATTAGGTACTAATGAAACATTATAAAAAACATTCACGACATATTAAAAGAGAGAGTTTCAATATTGTGAAAATGACATATTACATTTTACAAAACCTAACACTTTAAAATTTTATTTTCTTGACCATCATTTAATTTTAATAAAAATAAACTGATTATTTTATTTTATAAAAGGAAATAAAAAAATCAAGCATTAATTACATAGGAATGCATAATTTAGTCATAAATACAACATACATCATAATCCTATAATTAGTAATACACAGATAAATTATTTTGGTTAACAAATTTACCTTTTTAAGCTATATAATATATTTGTTCAATACTTAATATTTCTTATTATACATAATGAATATTATAAAAAGAGAATATTAATAATCTTTGTTTGAGATTAATCAAACAAGATCTCACTTGACTATGTTTAAATTTATAGTTAAAGAATAAAATACTAATTAAGAGTAACAAGTGAATTAATGATAAAAACAAATGTCTTATTTATTAGGAGGGAATATAATAATCTATGCTCCCATAAAAATGATACTCCCTCCTATTCATTGATTTTGAGACATTTTCCTTTTGCACCAAAAACTAAGAGGGTGGGGAAAACACTTAAAAATGAGTGAAAAATTTAATTTTTCCATAAAGAATATTGATATTTATGTGTTGTTGTGTTGTAAGAATAAAAGGATTAGAAATAATGACAGAAATAGAAATGAGACATAATCAATAAATTGATCCAATAAGAAAATGTTCATAATCAATGAATAGGAGGGAGTACAAATTAAGAAAATATAAAAATCTTATTCTCATATCATTTCATTAGGAGAGGGTTTTACACAATGCTCCTTTTGTTTCCAAATATTTTTTTCTCAAATAAAATTTACGAATTTTAGTGTTAAACTTTGACTATCTCTTTCTTATTAATTTATATTAAAAAACATATTCATGTCAAATATTAATAGATTTATTTTAATATATATTTTTCAAATGTCAACATTTTAAATTTTTTAGTAACTCGCTAATAAAATTATTTCACTTTTAAATTTGCATTATGATCTACCAGAAGTAAATAATTGGAAAAAACTACTCTCTCTTATTCAAAATTATTGTCCACTTTGCTTATTTAGTCAGGTCACTCTAATTGTCCATTTTTTATTTTTGACAAAGATTTTTCACCTAAATACCCCCAACTACCCCAACTTATATTATTTAAAATACTCTACTTACTGCCTTTTCAATTATTATAATCACTTTTATACCCCAACTACCACCTTTAAATTATTATAATCACTTAAAATACCTCAATTAATATTTTCTTAAAATCTGTGTGCAACCCAAAGTAGACAATAATTTTAAATACGAGAGAGTATTAAAAACGGATTTGGTCATTTGGAGTAGTAGCTAAGTTTATTTATGAACCAATAGAAAACAATAAAATTAATTAGTGCCTTTAAAAGCAAGATAGGTACAAATACAATTACAAATTACAAAGTTTCAAAAGCCAAAAACAAAAAATAAAAAAAAATAAAAATCAACACTTTTATCACTTCAAGAGAAAGGAGAGGAGTAGACACTCACATTCAATGCTTTACCAAACTCACCACTCTTTTTTTTCTTCCTTCCAACCATTTTTCCTTTCCTCTTTCTTCTTCCTCCACTAAATTATCTTCATTCACAGATACTTTCTAGTTTCTAATCCTTTTTTTCCCCTAAAAGTGGTTTTTATTTTTTGAAAAATTATTTTGTGGGTAAAAAAGGAAATGGAATGCATAGGAAAATCAGGTTTTGGGCCTAAACAACAGCAGCAAAACATGGAAGATTTTTCTACCATTTTTAGTCCAATTTCTCAGAACTTTAATGGTGGTTCTTCTATTATTACCCCTGTTTCTGGGGATGATTTTTTTGTAGACCAACTTTTAAACTTAAACAATGAAGAAGAAGAAGAAAATGAACCTAAAATTGATTTCCTTGTTAAACAACAACAATTTCAAGATAATATTCAAGAAAATATAATTTCTTCCTTTTCATCTTCTCCTTTAGACTCTGTTCTCTCTGTCCCGGTAATTTCCCTCTCTAATTTTACCATTTTTAATTATTATTATTATTATTATTATTATTATTATTATTATTATTATTATTATTTGATTTTTTTAATGGTGGTTGTAAATAGGAAGAAGAAGCACAACTTGAATGGTTATCAGAGTTTGTAGAAGAATCATTTTCACAATTTTCAAACCCATACCCACCCGGGTTTGTCAAGTCCAAACCCAATAAAGAGGTTTCAAACGGGCTGTCTTTGTTCTTCACTCCACCAAGCCATAGCAAGTCAAGGAGGAGTAAACGGGCCAGAACCGGGGGTCGGGTTTGGTCCAATTCAGTTTCAGACCCGTCTTCAACTTCCCCTTCAAGCCCGGAACTTGGTCCGTTTAAGAAGCACAAGAAGAAAGAAAACGGCTCAGTTTCTAACGGGCTGCAGAGAAGGTGTAGTCACTGTGGGGTCCATAAGACTCCACAGTGGCGAGCGGGTCCTATGGGAGCTAAGACGCTTTGTAATGCATGTGGAGTGAGGTTTAAGTCGGGCCGACTTTTACCCGAGTATCGGCCCGCTTGTAGCCCGACTTTCTCTAGTGAACTTCACTCTAATAGCCACCGTAAAGTGTTGGAAATGAGGAAGAAGAAAGAGATGGTTACGGGTCAACCCGAACCCGGAAGTATGTCTCATCCGGTTTCAAGTTTTGGATAGTATAATTATGGTGAAAATGTTTTGCAGTAATTAATATATATTACTGGTAGTTAAGTAGTGTTTGGTCAGTTTAAATTTTAAATTTTAAAATTTAAATTTTATAGCCTTAGTTTTATTTAGGATTAGGGGAAAATGGAGTGTTTAGATGAACCGGATATATATATAATAATAATATAATGTCCGGTTTAGAGAGGGGAGTCGGCTTAATTAAAAGGGTAATTAGGTATAATTAGTGTAATAGTGTAATAATAATAATGTAAATTTAGTAGCAGTTTAATTTAAATTATGAAGGAGTAGGAAATACTTCATTTTAGGTTAATTATTAGGAACAACTTTGATGTTGTCCTGTAGTTCATGAAGATTGTATCTTCCATCATGGAGTATAATTTTGCCAAACAAATCCTAAATTCATCCTCTTTTTTTTTTTATTATTTTTTTTCATTTCTGTTTGATGATGTAATTGGATGATATTAAAATATTATTTTAATAATGAGATAATAGAAAAAAATTTTGATAAAATTAATATTATTAGCACCATTAGAAAAATGACACTATTCACTTACCATCTTTAATTTGTAATTAGTTTACAATCTATATGTTAAACCATAGTTATGTGAAATCTTGTTTGATTCGTCTCAATGTAAAGATTATTAATATTATTAAATTTTTATAATTTTTTAATATTTATACTATATTTATAATTAGAGTTTAATGATTCAATTAATGCATCAAACTGTGCGAAAAGTCAACTACAACAAGTATTTTGAAACAATTTGCCTTGATTTGTTTTCTTAAAATTTTCAATTTTCAAATTTTAAATATAATCTTATTACTTTTTTCATTCTAAAGTAATTGTAATATTTGTTTTTTATACACTTCAATGTACTAATTTAATCTTTGATATCTTTAATTATTTATAATAAAAAATAATTTGGTATTAGTAATTTTTGCATTGAAATAAATTAAACAAGATTTCACTTAATTGTGTTTTAACTTATAGATTAAAATTAATTATAAATTAAAAGTGATAAGTGAATAGTGTAATACTCTAATATGTAAATAATTTGAAATGGAGGAAGTATTTTTAAAAACCATGTTAGTTTAATTCATTTTATATTCAACACTTTAGTCTGTGTCAAAACTGGAGAAGGTAAAATAACCGGTACAGAGGAGTAATGAAATAGTAAGGGTATTAATTAATAGTTATAACAATACGATAGCTTGATTGAAGTAATATTTTTAAAAAGATATTTTATCCGTTTCATAATACTTGCTATATTTTTTGTTTTTGACAATTTTATATTATTTGCTATATTTCTATTTTTAGTAATAAAACAATCATATATATATATATATATATATATATATATATATATCTACTTTATCTCTATTTTTATCCTACTTTATACCTCACTAAATTTTTTTCCTCTTCAATTAAGAAAAAGTGAAGGGTAAAATAATACTTTATATGTTATGCCCACATTTTTTTAATTCTCGTGCCAATGCAAATGTAGCAACTAAAATGCAACGGAGAAAGTATATTATTTCACAATTTGTTGTAGAAGACGGTTTTTTTGAGAGACACGTAATAATATGGATTAAATAGCTTAATTAATATATAAATTAAGGAGAAAATAAAAATGTAAACTTCTTATTTTGAGATCGTATATCTGAGAAACGGTTTCTCACAAGAATAAGTGATATTTTTTTAGCAATGGGATATTTGAGTCTTGAGATAGTAGTAGCAGTATATATATTAACAATAAGATAATTGGACACAACATGATAGTAGTTAATAATGAGATAGTTAATGGTATTACTCTCTCCCTTAATTTTCTTAATCTTTAATTCCTTATATTAGTTTTCATCTTCCTTTAGTGAACTTTAATTATTGTCATTAATCTTCTTAATAAAAACTTAGTATTGTTCTTCATTTATTGCTTTTGATTTAATTGTGGTGTTTTTGATATTTAATTATTACTTTTCCTAAATTTGTCATTAATTTCTTTCTTAATCATGTCTTGTATCATTTTAGGGTTTGTTTTTGTTGCTTTTACCATAATTTAAGTATGATTTGATTCTTGAATGCGTGTATAAAACTAGGATTAATGTGGTAATATTTTGCCAATTAACCCTAAATTAAATATGCTTTGTCGGACTAGTCAATAGAATTAACATGTGAGATTGGGACCGACTTTACATCAGGGTAAATTTTAGTTTAATTCTTATTAATTCGTTCAATGAAACTAGCGTGTGAGAATTGAATTAATAGAGTCTAAATCTAATAGTTAAACAACAGAGCAAGAGCTTGAGATTAACGAGATCATATTTAACCAGAATTTAATCCGACTCTTCATAGACACTAATGAAAATTCAATCATACAAGACTTTAGGGGATTTCCGACACTCTAGATCTCTTCATCATATAGTTTTATCCATTTTTTTATTGCATTCGTAGTTGTTAGGAACAATCAATCAATCTTTTATTCTCCTTAAGCAATATAAACAGTAGAGATTAACAAGTTTCTTGTCCTAACTTCCTTGTGTTCGACCCGCGACTACACGTACATCGTGCGCTTGCGGTTAAATAAAATTTGCACATCAAGTTCATCCCAATTTTTAAAAACAAAGTGATGTCTAAATTAATATGCAAGAACTATAAGGGAATCAAACTCCTCTGAGACAAGATGAAACTGTGGGAGAAAGTGATCGAGAGTAGAATTAAACAAATTTTGAGGATCAGAGGGAATCAATTTGCATTCTTGCCGGGGGGATTTAATACTGAACCTATCCATGGCTTGAGGAAATTGATAGAGAACTACAAGGGCCAGAAGAGAGATCTACATATGGTATTCATCAATTTGGAAAAGGCGATAACGTCTCACACGAAATTTATCTGGGATAGTCTTAGAGCAAAAGGAATTCAACTGAGGTATATTAAGGGAATCAAAGACAAGTATAAGGGAGCCATGACTAGCATCCAAACATTAATGGGGCTAAAAAGAACCTTTTCTTGTTCAAGAAATTCTACACCAAGGTTTAACTTTAAGCCCTTTCTTATTTGCTGCTATTCTTGAAGAACTTTCTAAAGAGACCAGGGATACCGTATGTAATACCTCGACCCAACGGACCACCGGTGACTACTCATGGAGATTGTAGACTGGCCCCACATACCAACACAAGTCTTTCCAGCGCACTTTGGCCTCACTCGTGCGCACTGGGAAAACTTCCCAATAGGTCACCCATCCTAAGATTGCTCCACACCAAGCACGCTTAACTGTGGAGTTCTTAGCAAATGGGCTCCCATGAAAAGAAGATGCACCTTGTTGATATGAGTAGTCTATCAATCTCTTTTCAAACTAAATCTTGGGTATCACACCGTACCTTGGTGCATGGGCATGGCGACATAGTGCTTTTAGTAGAATCTATAAAAGACGTCAAGCCAAAATCAAAGGGGTAGAGAATAGCTCTTAAAGGAAAAAAGTTGCACATAAGTCACATGAAAACAAAGAACCTAAGATGCAATTTTAATGGGATGGAACAAGTTGGAGATATACGCGTAACGGTGGGAGGTAATGAGGTAACTAGTTTGACCAAATTTAAGTATTTAGGCTCAATTATCCAAAGTGAAGGGGAGATAGATGAACATGTAAAGCATCGAGTGTTGTGGGATAAGAAGTTTTCGCCTAAACGAAAAGGTAAATTCCATCTGGTAGTAGTATGGCCTGCATTGTTAGATGGGATGGAATGTTGGCCCATTTAGAAAATCCATGAGAAAAAGATAGAAGATGCGGAGATGCGTATAATGAGATGGATGTGCGGCCACAATAGGATGGAGAGGATCAGAAATGGGGTTGTTAGAGTGAAGCTAGGGGTTGCTACGATTTCTAAAAAGTTGCATGAAGATAAATTGAGGTGGTTCGGTCATGTGCAAAGGAAAACTAGTGATGCACCAGTGAGAAGAGTGAAAACCATAACATTCATTAGTAAAAGAGGTCGAGGGAGACCTAAGAATAAGCGGAAGGAACAAATTATGAATGACTTGGGTGAGTTGCACCTCTCGGAGGACTTGACTTGGGATAAGAGAAGTTGGATACGCCGAACTACATGTACATGAGTCTCTTTAGTTTTTAAATTTTTTTTAATTCATTAAAGTGTTTTTTAGTCGTTTTTGATTGCTTGTAGTTTGGTTAGTTTTGTCTTCCTGATGGTGCTATGTTTTGTATTTTCTACCTTTTATTATATGTTTTCTTTTGCAAATTTTTTCTTTGTAGGAACCTCATATGCTAGACGATACACAAGTTGAGGGGATCTTTTCGATTGCAACCTCCTCGTGATGAGGGTATTATTCTGCCTTCTTTGCCACTCTCCCCAAACCTTGCCTTGGACAGTACTCATTGAGGTGTTGGTGATGATGATTGAATATATCTAAGACCCCAACCCCTCCTCCATCCCTTGCACGACCGACAATGCCCCACCCCTTCCCTGACCCTTATTCATTCTTGTCTCCTGCCATACCTTTGCAAAAGACCCCAAGCCACCTCTATGAAGAATATTATCGCACCAGCTTAAGACGTAACGAACCATTGCAATAACAAGTTAATAACGCTCACTAAAAAAAGAGAATCTAGTCTTATGTGCTCGTGAAACTCTAGCTTAATGTAAGTTATAATTAAACTTGTAAGTTGGCTAAGAGATATTATACTAATATTTTATTTTCTTTTAGTAAAAATGTAAGAAACTATCTATGAAAAATATTTGTTTTAAAAATATATATTATAAAAATATGTTTTGTCAAAAATTAAATTTGTTAAAACCATGTTATCAATTGTTTTTCTTTACGAATGAATACAAACTTGCATTTCTCATGAACAAGATTATTTCAATTATACGTAATTATTTGTAGTATTCATCGTTCTTTTTTTAATATTCTTTTCATTTAACCAAATTCATATTCTAACCCTAAAGTTCACCTTTTTGTCTCAATTTTTCCTTTTTTTTTTTCACATTTTTCAATTTTCACATTTTATAATTTCACAAATAAATTAATTAACCATCAATTAATATTTCAAATGTTTTTTAGAATTCGCTCAATTGGAAAAAAAAACTCTCATAAAAAAAAATTGAAAAGGAACATATTCAAAAATGGTGTATAACTTAAAAAGGTGTATAATGTAAAGGGTGTCACGCTCTCACTCACGGTTTGTCCAAAAATGGTGGTTAAAAGGCAAGAACATGATGAGGAAAGGAGTGAAGAATGGTAAAAGAGGGGACACGAGAAAAATGTCGTGTGTGGTTGTGGGGAATGCCTAATATAATTCTTTTACCGTCATATTAATTGCTCAGCTACTCTTGTGAGACACCGTCTTTTAAAGAGACGGCCTCAAAATAAAATGCTCATGTTTTTATTTTCTCTCTAATTTTTATTAATTGGCTATTTAGCCCATATATCTAATACGTCTGTAGAAAAGACCATCTCTCACAACAATTTGTGTTAATTGCTTATGGGCGTGGCTGTGCCGTCACATTGTTGACACTTCCAAAATTATTTTACATATTACTCTTGCTCCTAGTTTTAGTACGGTAAAACAAATATTCCCACTATCTCTTTTATTTTGTATTTAGTGTAAAATAAATAAAATAATTCGTTGAAAAATGAAATAAAAAACCAATCGATGATGGAAATGAGTGGTTAAGATAGAGAGAATATAAGCCTGTTGATGAGATTAAAAGAATAAGAGTGAACATTCTCAAAAAGGAATTTGTGCAAAATCAGTAAAATAAATTAAAATGGAAAATAGTGCAAAATAAGAGGGACCTATAAATATTAATGAAGGATCAACCATTGAGGACTTGTTGTTCAACATGGCATTGGTGAGGCTCTTTAGAAGACAAAGCCAACATCTTTGGAGAATGAGAGGTAACGTCCATAAAGAAGATCAGGGTGGTAAGCACTATTTGACTTTTTATTGCGCTCGAGATCAAATATAACTACTTGAAGGAAACAAATTCTGATGTGTTGTTGGAGAAACTTCATTGGTTTATGCTTTGAAGTTTCTAATAATACATTGTAGTGACCGTAATTTTTCATACTTTGATTATTACTATTGTTTTTGAATAATTAAGATATTTTAATGAGTCTATTAATTATAATAAAAAGAAATGCACTAATCATAGTTTATATTTGTTATCAATATGAATATCTTTAGTAAGTGACAGTTATGATATTTTCTTATCATACAGAGGGAAAAGAATAAAAAAAATTAACATATAGATTGATTTTTTAATTCACCATATTATCAAACTTAACATATTTGTATAAATTCAAAAGATATTTTAAGAAACTAATTGTACATAGAGTTATACTATCATTTCTTCAAGTATAATTTTATAAATTGTATTATATTTTATATTTAGTAGTTGATTGTAAAGATTTAGTTTAATTCAATTTATACCAAATGACTTAAATTTTGATTGTATATGCTACAACCCCTACAGCAAGCTGGTCCCTATGTAAAATCTACAAAACTAGAGGATAGGTATAGCATCGCTTCAATGTACAAGGAACACACTCTCTAACAAACTCTTGTTGCCTGGGCTAAATTTGTGTGCCACAGACCTTCTATTCCTAAGGAAAGATTCATCCTTTGGCTTTCCCTCCAAAACAAGCTAAAGACCCGGGATAAGCTCAAGAAAATTGGGCTCCTTGATGATGACAGTTGCTCTATGTGTGCATCCGAAGCTGAAACCTTGGAACACACCTTCTTTAACTGTGTGTTCAGCTAGCTCCCAATGTCTTGCTGCCTTCTCTGATTGGCTAGGTATTCCTCTACACGCCAACTTGGAAAGGCTAGCTAGAAAGAAATGGAATGCTTCGGGTTTGAAAAGGAAAGTGATCATCACTGGTCTCTGCAGTCTTTCCTATCACATCTGGAAAGATCAAAACGGCGCTATGTGGGGGCTCAGCATGAGTACTACTGCAACAGTCCTACAACGGATTCAACACGAAGTTAAGGGTAGAATTAATGCTTTGTAACCGGCTCACTCTGACGAGTGGCATCGACGCCTTTTGACTTAGACTTCTTGTATAGTTTTTCTCTTTTCTCTTTTTGAGGGGTGCTTTCCCCCCTTTGCATATGAAGAGTGAGCTTAGGCAACCCTTCCTCGAAGGTGTGTCTTAGTTTCATACTGATGTAGAGATGGGGGGAGGTAAGTGTTCCCTCCTTAGTGTTTGTCTTTGTTTGGTGCAATGGAAATTTTTTCGTATTTCCAAAAAATTAAAAATAAAATCATATTTTATGTATTTTATATATTTGATCTAAGAAAAATCATTTGTTGCTACAATATACAAATAGAAGTATTAGTCCTTTTTTAAGTTCAGTTAAATTATTCTGTAAATTAATTACAATAACATCATAAATACAATTTGGAGGGGCATTTTTCATGAGAAATTGGCACCTAATAAGTTTTTCATTTTGATGATGTAAGGGTGATAATATTTATATAGATAGATAGATACCATCTTAAGGTTTTGGGGAAATATTTTTTAGAATATGACATTTTATTAAGTTATCTAGTTAATAATATAATTTTTTTGTTTTAGTAATTATTATAGATAGATTGAACAACAGAGTGATATGCCTATTGTGTTTTTAAAGTTCATAATAATAAAGATGTTAAAAAGCGTCTTTAAAAGTTATAACAATTATAAGCTATTGGCCATTATGTTCAGTGTTTAAAAGTTATAACAATTATAAACTATTGGCCATTATCTCCACAAACAGCTAGCTTTTTAAGCTAGCTTAAAAGTCAACAAAACCAACATTTCCAGTTATCAAACAAGCCAACTAAAAAAGCCAACCGCCAATAGCCAACAGCCAATTGCCAAACACCCAAGTGAACCAAATAAAGTTGTCTACAATAATTTGCTATTACTTCTTTCTCATGTACTCTATGTTTTATCATTTGAGTATGAATCTCTAGATGAATTTGAGAGAGTAAATTAATGGCTAAAATTGTTCTTTTGTGTTCAAGAAACATAGTACAACGTTATAAAATATTATATTTTATTTTATGTGTATATCAAATAAAAAGAAGTTATTTACTTAAAGAGTCTGTTTTAAATAAAAATGTATACTGATAACCTAAAAAACAATTACATCAAATCTTATATGTAACAAATTGAGTTTCTCAAAGATTTGAACCTATACTTTCAATTTCTCTATAAGTGAAATTGTGAAAAGATATTTTGCATGAGGCATGCCACTAAAGTTTCATTGTTAAGTGAAAAGTGACTATCATTTAGTGTGGAGAAGAAATATATAAGGTACTTGTATTCTCAATTGATTTTATTAATATTAGAATTTTTGATAGCAAATCCAGAACACTTTAAGAGAGAAATAAAAAAAACGTTACAACAATATTAATTGTTGGGATAACACTCAAATCAAGAGGAACATTCAGTATATCATAAACGAAAAAAATAACCACATACGACAATCATCTCATTACACCCTATTATTAATGTATTATAGTTGATTTGTCTGAGATTGACTCATCACAACCCCAAAACCAACAATTACCTTTAGCACCACCACTACCTCCACCTCCCCAACCCCATCCTGACCCACCACCACCTCCTCCGCCACCACCTCCTCCCTTTCCTCCGCCTCCGCCTCCGCCTCCTCCTTCTCCTTGGGCACCACCACCACCACCACCACCTCCTCCCCCTCCACCTCCACCCCAACCCCATCCAAACCCACCGCCGCCACCACCACCACCACCACCACCTCCCCCTCCTCCGCCACTTTGACCAGTATGACCACTCCTACTTCCACTAGTGTCTCTTACACCTCCACCTTTGCCTTCTCTATCACCATGTCTAGTTTGACCACCAACACTTGTCCCACCTCCTTTTGCAATTCCTTGCCCTTGCCCTTTCCCTCCACCTCCACTTCCTCCTCGATGTTGTCCAAATCCACTTCCTTGGCTTCTATGAACTCCTCCTTTTGCACTACCAGTACTAGCGGCACTTCCACTTTTGCTACTACTGCGATCTTCACTTCCACTTCCACTACCACTATGACTACTTTTTCCTCTTTTACTCCTCCAACCACCACCACCACCACTTCCTCCTCCTTTAATATTACCACCACCACCACCTCCACCTCTACCTCCTCCTCCGCCTCCACCTCCACCTCCACCACCACTTCCTCCTCCTTTAATATCACCACCACCACCACCACCTCCACCTCCACCTCCTCCTCCTCCGCCTCCACCTCCACCACCACCACCACCTCCTCCTCCTCCTTTACCACCTCCACCTCCACCACCACCACCACCTCCTCCTCCTCCTTTACTACCTCCACCACCACCACCACCACCTCCTCGTCCTCCTCCTTCTTTACTTCTACTACTACCACCACCACCACCTCCTCCTCCTCCTTTACCACCACCACCTCCTGCACCTCCACCTCCCCCACCAATAACACCTTCACCACCGTTGCCTCCATTACGACGACCACCACTTTCAATGTTCATATTAAAGTTGCTAGTACTTAGTATTGCATCTCTAGATGAAGTTGCATTTCTTTTTTGAACATGAAAATCCTCCCCAACAAAATTGGCTTCAGTATTGACTTCCTTGGGAGACCGAAGCCCATTAGCCAAAAATGGGCCTAAAACACATACTAAAATCACTATGAACTTAAAGTAGTTTGGTTCCATTAAAACCAATCTATCCTTACTTCATTCAATTGTTAGTATATACCAATGTTCATGAACTATTTATAGTCTCTCATACATATTATCCCTTTGTAACCAACAGTAGCTGAAAGGCTGCAAACTCAGCATCTAAGAAATGAAATGCGTATGCCTCTCGAATTAGTTGTCCGTTTGTCCCCATTATCCACTTTTGCCTTTACTCATTATGCACTCCAAAATAACAACCTACACTAACATCTAGTGAATGTTCATTTCCCTATTTAGCATTTATCTTGTATACTTATTGTATAATGACTTTCCAATAATATATTAAGGAGTATTCAATGTTTAAATGTCACTACAATAAATTTAGCTTTTTGTGACATTGGTTTTAGTGGCATTAAAAAAATGTCACTGGTTCATATTTTTAGTGTAATAATTATTGGTTTTTATTTTAAGTTTCACTATAAAGTGATTTAGCGACACTTAATTTGGTCTTTATAGTGACATGTAATTGTCACTATAGTCTATAGTGGCATTTGTGAGAAACGTCACCAGATCTAATGTCGCTAAAAGCTTTAGTGTAACTTTTTAATATGCTTCTAAAGGGTCTAATAAATGTCACTAAATCCTAAATATACACTATAAGAATTTTAAAATAGCGACATTTAAATTAAATGTCACTAAATATATTCCACTAAAAACAAGTTATGTTGCAGTGTGTTTTGAATGTTTGACTATTAATCCCTTTTTCTAATATTTTTTTTAACTTAAGTACTTGAAATAATATACTCTTGAGTTCGCAAGTGAAAGATGAAAATCTATAACTTTAGATAAGCGATAAAATATATTACGTACTATAATATTTTCTGGAGCTTTAACTACAAATAAATTTTTTGCTTGAGTTAATTTTCTGACATGGTATTGATACTAAAAGTGACGAAAGATTACGAAGTCGAATCTCATTCACTTTTTATCATTTTAATGAAACATTTATGAGGAGTGCATGTGTTTCATGTATACTTCAAACCCAAATGATTCTCGTAATATAAGATATATAATATGTTATTGCCTTTCAACCATCAGCTTAAACTTTTAGTTAGAATTACTTAGTTCATAATAGAATAATATATAAGAACTAAAGTTTGAATTAATTCAAATAAACCACATAAAATGTATGCCCGGCCAGCATGGTAGAGTATGAAACAAAAATTAACACTTTACAAAGCATGCAATTAGGTAATATATATAGGCAACTACGCAACTATGCATGTGGGAAAGACGAAATTTGGTACGATGGTATGGGTTGGGATGATTTATCCTACATCGATGAATTACATATCGTATTTACATTTTATAAGTCATTTAATCATTCCTCTGACAGTTATATGGTTTGAATTTGTATATCTCGTATTCACAATAGGTCCAGCCGTCCAGTCCAAATTAATTAACATAAAAAGGTTTTTCTCGGACGGTGGTATTGGTTGCGATCCAGATAATATTCCATACAAGTTGCACAAAATTTTACATGATGGTTCATCATTTTAATTTTCATATGATGATGGAGCCAATTGTTTTGTATTTGAAACTTGAAAGCCAATTATCCAGCCATCATCTTATTGCTTGATTGGTTGGCAATTGGCATGCATGATACTTATTCAATACCCAACTATTGGTTGTCTGGTTGAGAGCATTTTGTGTTTGCTCTACACCTAATCAATTTTATTTTATTTTATTTATGAGGTTAATAAATGATATTAGCAATTTTAGTTTTTAATATTAAGAAAATGAAGAAACCACTTAAAATAGTAGACTCATGTGTAAATATTAAGTATTTTTAATTTCAAGAAACTGAAGGGACCACCTAAAATAATAGAATTATGTGCAATATTGGGTATTATTAATATTATGAAAATGAGGGGACCACCTAAAAATGTATGTCTTAAAATAGAAATGGGACAATAGAAGTGAAATAATTGACTTTTAATTTTTTGAGTTTAGATAAAAGGTCATAAAATAGATTGGGCTGGTCTAATTTTTGTTTTGGGTCAACAATTTGAATTTTTGATTTTTGGATTAATTAGGATTCAAAGATAAAATTGAGTTGATTTTGTTTAAAGGGTAGATGGGACTAGAAGACATGGGTTTGTGGGTTAGTTCGCGGGTCAGTGGGTTGAGGGTGTGTAATATGGGTAGTTTTAGGTTAGACAAGGGTAACAAATTGATTTTTGGGTTCCTGTCTTTCTTTCTCTACCGATTTTTGGGTTCCTGAGTTTGTGGGTTTAAGGATTTGGTTATCCTAGTTTACTTCTTCCTTTAGAGGACCTTTCTCTGGGTGTTTTTCGGATTGGGGTTCGGGTGTTTAATCTTTTTCTTTACTCACCTTCTCGCCATTAATTTGCATTACATTACTCCCCTTGCGACCTCACGCTTGATGGTGTCGTTTACGGGAGGTAGCGAAATTGGCCCGTATAAAATATGAATCCAAGTCCATAATTCATAGGCAGTAGTAGTGATTTGAAATAACGAGGTTGATAATGTCGGAGTTAATTCATGCAAGAATCCATGACATAACCCTGACATCATTTTGTTTCCATTGTGGAGTTAAGCTCGTCGAGGGAATGACGGTGATATGATTGAGCATCCCCTAATCGCCAAGTTCAACTTCCATTTCTTTACACCACGTGGTGCAATTTTGGTAGTTTAGTTTTTCCATTTGGATTGTTTATTCAAGTTTTTGGGTCATTTTTTGAAAAGTTGGAACATTTGTTCCATGGAAATCATGGTCCTGGCATGTTTTTGTTTTTGATTTGGTTTGGTTTGATTGGTTTTGTTTTGATTTGGTTTTTGTTTGGATCGATAATTTGTTCGGTTATGATCAATGATAAAATACCAATAGAGTTTTTCCGTCCAAGTAAACCCTATGCACTGATACCAAGTACAAATTTGTAGTGCGGAATTCGATTTGGTTTAATGTGGTGAATACTGAATTTGTATTGATTTATCAATGAGAGGAACATCTCTATTTATACATGAGATTAGGACTGAAAAAAGAAAACAATATATTAACCAAAGCCTAAATAATCCGAAACAACATAACCTTAATATCCTAAATATTAAAAAATGTTAACTTCCTTAAACACAATATTCTAAAATAATATTTTTATTTTATTCTACTTCTTATTTTCCTACATAACCAACTCATCTAAATTATTTTTACATGTGATAATTAATTTTATTTTGATTTTATGTGATGTCAACTGACCTTAATGACATCACACTAGATCCGCATTTCTAGCTCTTGTCAATGTTCATTGCCCATGGGGTGCAGATTCTATCGTGGTCATTGTTTATCTTGATGAGATACGCCAGATAGCAATGAATCACCAAAGTAGTAGATCAAGTTGATCTAGTGTTAAATGCTTGGCTCAAATGTTTTAATTTTTGCCGAGTGTTAGATTTGGTTTATAAATTTTGAGCTAAATGGCCTTGTTCAAGGAAATGGACTACCATATGATAATAGACCAAATTATTTTATCATATATATGGTTGTAGATCTCAACACCTAAATTCGATCATTCACATTGAGATCATGGGAGTATGTTAATGGATCCAAGATTTTATTGAACACGCCCCATATCTGATCCTAATATTAGATCCATTAAATCTGACGAGTCTGAGCCTAGCTTTGAACCCCCCAAAATATAAATAGGTTTGGATCAAGTTTGATCAGACACTACCTATGACCATCACTAATATTTTTTGTTGGGGAAATAGATTTTTTTAATGCACCATCACTAACTATTGATATAGAAGTGTTAATTTGTTTTGTACCACTTAATTCAACACATTTTTATTTTGTTAGTGTCCACTTAAATAGCGAGGAAATAATGGAGTCAGGTTTTCCTATGTAGTAACTAGTGATGTCATTTTTATAGCGTCCACTTAAATAGCGAGAAAAAAATAAGTTGTTATACTAAACATTTGGCAAGATTTTAGTACAAGATTTTAGTGTTAAATCCGAGCATCGTATTCATAAAAGCTCTTCAAATCATATTTGTACTTCACATCAACTTCTCATTCATTTCCAAGAAGATGCTACCTATTTGAACCACCGACATACCCTGTCAAAAAATATAAGGGTAGTTGGTGATTATAAATTTGATTGATATATTACTAGTTATGTTGATCCCCTCCTCTCTTTGTAAAAGCTTAATTAATTAAATTGTATAGAACCTCAATTAATTTTTTAATCCTAAAATATATGCTGAACAACATGAACAAAACCAAAACTATGATACGTAATTGCACATGTTTAATTTAGTTAAAATCTAGGAAAAATTGTTAAGAATGATTTCATTTATTGCCCATCTGGTATGAATAATTCATATATATTATTAATAGTTTCTAAATAATTTAACCTTTGTATACATTTTGCTGACAATACTCTTTGACACATTTTAACCGGTTACTACAAGTACCTACTAGCCGTTATATTTATTTATTCTTCTTCCTTATGCTTTTTTATTGGTCTATTCCTACTCATTATTGATGGTAAGTACATATAATAACTAATTAAAATGTGCCAAGGGGTATTTGCTGTCAGCAAATATATCCAAAAATTGAAATATTTTAAAAAAATTAATAGTTTTCTAAAATCCATCATTATATCAAGAAAAAATAATATCCACCTTTCAAAAAAAAAGAAACAATAATATTCATATTTAGACAAAGGTGTACTTTTTGTAAATTGGGAGCTGAAAACCTATCATAAAGCACACTATATATCAGCTAAGAAGATCAACAAAGCCGTTTAAAATTTTAGATTATTATTTGTGGTTAAGAAGGAATTTGAATGAAAGTACAACTCCTAATCAAAATATTTTGAGTCCATTTTATTTTAGAAGCATGTGAGATTTAAAAACCGACTTTGTTGTTGATAGCTAATAATTTATTGGAAAAATTGTTCGGAATAATCCGATCTATTGCCAATTTGCTATGAATAATCCCTACTATTGATTATTTATAAATAATCCGACCTTTAAATTTTTTTTGCTCACAACAACCCTTTCCACATTTTATCCGATTAGGTGACTACTATAGCTACTTACCACCAAAGAAGAGTTGGGGTAGACCAACAAAGAAGCATAAGGAGGAAGAATAAGTGAGAGTAACGGCTAATAGGTACCTACAATAGTCGGTGAAAATGTGGCAAGGGGTGTTGTTAGCAAAAAATATACAAAAGTTGGATTATTTAGAAATAATCAATAGTTGAGATTATTCACAACAAATGGGCAATAAGTCGGATTATTCTAAACAATTTTTCCTAATTTATTGTAGTATTTTGAGTTGTTTTTCATTTATGCAAACATACAAACATTGTCATTGTTGTTTTTTTTAATTAGTTTTATTAGTTTTATTAGTTGTTCATTGGCTTACTATATTAGGTATATACAGGGGCGAATCTAGAAAAAATTTAAATGCTGTCGATAACGATAACATTAAAAAAATACATCAACGTTTTAAATTACGGTAATTGACTCCGTCGAGTTTTCATATTCTGAAAACGACACATAATATCATCATTTGACAAACTTTGTAACAAATCACATTCAAAATAAGTTACAACCGTTTCATTTAAAAAGTCATCAGCAATCCTGTTGCGTAACTCAGTCTTAATAATCTTCATCGCAGAAAACACTCTTTCGACAGTTGCTGTGGATACCGGCAAAATCAATGCTAGCTTCAAAAGCTTATGAAAGTGTGATCGAGAAACCACTCTTTTGAAATACCTATCCATTTCTAACTCTGTAAAACACAATCATTTGTTTAACAAATTAACACAAACCAAAAATAAAATATGATTGAACAAAGAATGTCAAGAAACAATGTTTAACCCTAAATTCATTAAACCCTAAATTGATTCAAAATCAAAAATCATGAATGAACAAAGAATGAAAGAATGTCAATTGTCAAGAAACAATCTTTAAGAAAAATAACCCTAAATTGATTAACCATTTTAACCTAATAAATTGATTCATGAATCATGAATGAACAAAGATTCAAAGAATGTCAAGAAACAAATCAACAATGTTTAACAAATTAACAAATAACAATCAACATTCAAATTTCAACACAAACCAAAAAATAACATTCAACACAAATAACAATCAACATTCAAATAAATACTCAATGAGAAAATCAACAAAAAAAAACGGTGAGCCGACAGAGAGAGTGAGAGTGACGACTTACCAAGGTCCAAGGCGTTTTCCGGCAGCCGTGAAGTGGTGAAGGTCGGAGCACGGAGGAGTGAACCTGGGAAATGGGAAGTGGCAGGGGTGGATGAGTTTTCGAAGGTGAGAGAAATGAGAATGGGTTTTGGTCTTTGAAAATTGGGGAAAGAAATCAGAAATAAACCTGCCAGCCTGGGAAGGTTTCGAAAATTAGAAAAAAAAAATTCTCAAAATTTTGCGGTTTGGTGGATTCGTACCCGGGTATATGCTGTCACATACCCAAAGCCTTACCAGTTGAGACACTTGGTACACCAACATAAAACTATACTTGAAAATCTATATTAGTCAAATGCTGTCAATTGACAGCATTGACAATATAGTAGATCCGCCCCTGGGTATATATGTACCAATATCATTACATAATGTATGATTCATTGGGCTATTATAGAAACCTAATTTAGATGCAGTAGGTCTCATGGGAGATGGTCTATCCTATAGACGGGTACCATAAAAGCCCAACCCAAACAAAATTCTGCAAGTTTAGTTTTGTAGAAAAAAGGAAAAAAGGAAAAAAAAAAGAAATTCCTGTCAACCCATAACATTGGAAAACCAACAACCATCCCTCTTAACTGCCATTAGAACACCCTTCATCTCTTTTCCAAAATCATTAGAATACTAAAACACCATTAGAATACCAGCCCTCTTAACTGCCATTAGAATACCCTTAATCTCTACACCAAAAACCATTAGAACACCAAAACACCATTAGAACACCAAAAACCTACAACAACAATGGAAGACATAATGTGTGAATTCGATCAAGTATATTCGAAGGAGATGGCGCAAAGTATGTTACTGATTTGATTTTTATTGTTCATGATTTTATCATCATTTCTCTTATGTATTTATAAATTTAATTTTTTTTTGGTTCACCAAGGTTCATCAATGGCGGCTGAGAATTACCATATTGAACAGGAAGACGTAGGTAATGAAGGTAATGACCTGATTCGTAATTTTTTTTTAAAATTGACATGGTATTTTTTTTAAATGGAAAACGAAGGAAATGGAAAACGAAGGAGGGAATGAATTTCGAAGAACTAACATCGTTTTTTTTGGGACTGTACTGGTATCTTTTTGGGACTATAATGTCTGTGTTTGGGCGTGTAATTATATTGGGTTTGTTTTTTTGGGGTTATAATGTCTGTGTTTGGGTCTATAATAATATCTTTTTGGGACTATAATGAATTCTCATTCTCCATTAAGCTTCTACAACCATTGATGAATTATTGTGCGAATTCGACCAAGCGTATTCGTCCCAGATATTGAAAAGTATGGTAGTGAAATGAATTGTGTTGTTCATTATTGTTTGAATTTTATCAATATAATTTTAATTTTTTGTTTCCCAAGTGTCATCAATGGTCGTTCATCCCCAAGCTTCATCAATGGCGGTGCTTTTGGGATTATAATACATTATATTTGCAGTTATAATAAGATTTATTTGGTATGTTAATATAATGGAATGTGTTTGTGTCAGGTGCAGGAGTCATGGTACTAGACCCGGAAAAATCAATTACTAAGGGGCGTAGAAAGAGGATCAAGGGCCAATTTGAAAAAAGAAAGAGCACGACCCAAAAGGAGATCGGAACTGCAACACCCAAAAAACATATAATATAGATACTGTAGTTGATACTTTATAATATGGATTTTGATGCTTTATAATATGGATTTGGTATTCGTTAATTGATATTAAACGATTTTGATGCTTTATAATACCAAAACTTAGTCATTATAACTCCAAAACCTAGTCATTATAACTCCAAAACTTAGTCATTATAACTCAAAAACCTAGTCATTATAACTCCAAAACTTAGTCATTATAACTCCAAAACTTAGTCATTTGGTATTCGGAACCCATGAAGATTGTCTCTGCCATTTCAATTCCACAATGATTCAACCAAAAATTGTCTCCATTTAAGCTTATTCCACTACCTTTCGAATAAGATTGTCTCCATTAAGATTATTCAACCAAAAATTCGACCAAAAAATCTCCAATTAAGCTTATTGTTCATCGTGGGATTATAACATAATATAATTGATATTATAATTGTAATCATTTGACATAGTTTAATGTAGTTAAAAGTATAACATTGTGTAGGGTGGGTTATATCATTTTTAGTTGGTTTTATAACATAATGAAGTTGGGAGTATAACGTTATTTAATTGGTGTTATAATAGAGTTTAATTGGGATTCCAACATGATTTATTAGGGGTTATAACATAGTTTAATTGTTATATTATGTTATAATATAGTTTCAAATATAACAGATTATATTTCCAAATTCAATATATTATAGTTCCAAATATAGTACAATATAGTACCAAATCATCATCATTATCATCTTTACCCAGTATATCCCGCTCATAGAAAACTATGGGCAGGGTCTGGGGAGGGAAGGACGGCGGCAACTCATACCCGTAAAGGAGAGCACGACCAAAAAAAAAGAGTCCCCCGGCTCCAGGAAGAAAGAGATATGTACCTGCCACGTGAGGTTAAAAACAACGCATACTAGATCCAAAACACATGTAAAACAACTATAAAACTTAAAAACAAAAATAGTAAACAAAACACACAAGAAACTAGGTCAAACAAGAAAGCACGGACGTCGCTAACGACTTTAAGAAGAGATGCCGAAGTCTAAAACCTGAATATGGCGCCTCCAACTACTCCTATCCCTAGTCAGGTCCTCAGAGAGGTTTAACTCACGTAAGTCTACTCTTATTTGCTCCTCCCAAGTCTTCTTGGGTCTTCCTCGACTCCTCTTACCCTCTACTATAAAGCTTTCGACTCTCCTCAAAGGGGCGTCAAAAGTCTTTCTCTTCACATGTCCAAACCACCTCAATCTTCCTTCCCGCATTTTTCCAGAAATAGGAGCAACTCCTAGTTTGTCTCTTAACTCTTGGTTTCTAATACGATCCATCAAAGTGTGTCCGCACATCCACCGCAACATACGCATCTCTGTGACTTCCATCTTATGTTCAAAACTCTTCTTTACAGGCCAACATTCTGTCCCATATAGCAAAGCCGGTCTGATAGCTACCCGATAAAATTTTCCCTTTAACTTATTTGGGATCTTCCTATCACATATCACCGCGGTAGCTACTCGCCATTTGAGCCAACCCGCCTGGATACGCTGATTCACATCTTCGTCGATCTCCCCATCCCTTTGGATAATCAAACCCAAATACTTGTACTTGGTTGTACTTTTAATGACTTCTTCCCCGATGGAAACTTCTGGCTCCCCTGTCGGTTGTGTCCCACTAAAGTCACAACGTAGGTATTCGGTCTTTGTTCGACTAATGCGCAAACCTTTGCCTTCTAAAGCTTCCCTCCACTCATCCAATTTACTACTAACCTCCTCTTTAGTTTCTGCTACCAGCACGATATCATCCGCAAAAAGCATGCACTACGGAACCGTCTCCCAGATAGATTTAGAGATCTCATCTCTAATGACGGCAAAAATAAAAGGGCTTAGAGCTGATCACTGGTGAAGTCCCACTTTTACCGGGAAAGGGTCTGTTAACCCCATCGGTGTCTGAATGTTAGTCGATACTTTGTCATACATATCCCGAATAACCTCAATGTAAATAGAAGAAATACCCCTAGCTTTGAGGCTATCCCAAATGACTTGTCGAGGTATGCTATCATACGCTTTCTCCAGGTCTATGAATACCATATGCAGATCCTTTTTCAGCTCTCTATATTTTTCCATCAGTCTCCTCAAAACATGAATTGCCTCCATGGTTGACCTACCTGGCATAAAACCAAATTGGTTCTCTCTAATCACAGTTTCCCGTCTGATCCTCCTCTCTATCACCCTCTCCCATAATTTCATGGTGTGGCTTAAAAGTTTGATACCCTTATAGTTCCCACATACTTGCGTGTCGCCTTTGTTTTTAAACAGAGGTATTATTGTGCTGCTTCTCCATTCATCTGACATCTTATGCGTCCTCAGGATAACATTAAAGAGGTTAGTCAACCAACGAAAGCCCTCTTCTCCTAAACTCCTCCACACCTCAATCGGAATGTTATCTGGCCCGACTGCCTTTGATCTCCCCATCTTTTTGAGGGCTTCTTTTACTTCCTCGGTGGTGGTAACACTCGCTAACCCATAATCACGGGGTCTTTGGACATCAAAAGTTCGGCTATCATCTCCCCTTGGCCCTCTATGCTCATTGAGCAGGTGCGAGAAATACTGACGCCATCTGGTTTTAATGTCCTTTTGTCTCAGGAGAACTCGTCCCCTTTCATCTTTGATGTATTTCACTGCCTCTAAGTCTACGTTATATAGTTCCAAATTCAAATATAGTTCCAAATATTACATTATATTTCCGAATTCAATAGATTATATTTCCAAATATAGTACATTATAATTCCAAATATAGTACAATATAGTTCCAAATATAACTATCGGTCATATAGATCTTCATCTTCATTGTCTACGTTTTCATTCGGATTTTTTGCAGCATCTTCATCTCCAACCGCCATTGATGAAGCTTGTACATTATAGAAAAAATAATTAAATGCAACTGTTTTAATCCTCATCTCCAACCTCCATTATAGAAAAAAAAATTAATGATGAAGCTTAAGCAAATATTAAAAAACCACCATTGATGAAGCTTAAGCAAATATTAAAAAACCACCATTGATGAAGCTTAAGAAAAAAAAATGTAAACCTCAAATGTAAATTCATCCTAGAATCTGAAAATACCCATTAAACAACCCAATAAAATCTGGAAATACCCCTTAAAAAAAGTTTAAAACCCATTACAAAAACAAAAAAAACCCATTAAACAACCTATTAAAATCTGGAAATACCCATTCGAAATCTGGAAATTTCGAAATTCCCAGTTAAAAAACCCATTTAAATGCTCATCTCTAACCTCCATTATAGAAAAAAAATTAATTGATGAAGCTTAAGCAAATATTAAAAAACCACCATTAATAAAGCTTAAGTAAATATTAAAAAACCACCATTGATGAAGCTTAAGAAAAAAAAATGTAAACCTCAAATGTTAATTCATCCTAGAATCTGGAAATACCCATTTAACAACCCATTAAAATCTGGAAATACCCCTTTAAAAAAGTTTAAAACCCATTACAAAAACAAAAAAAAAACCATTAAAATATGGAAATACCCATTCGAAATCTGGAAATTTCGAAATTCCTTGTTAAAAAACCCCTTAAAATCTGGAAATTTCAAAATACCAATTAAAATACCCATTAAAATGTCGAAAATGAAAAAATCATACCTAGAATTGATGAACTTGTTTACTTGTTTTGCAGGAGAAGATCTAAAACAATATGAAAATCTGAAGAAATGAAAAAATGGCGAAATGGCGTGAAGGTTGAAGAGTAAATGTAATGGATGGTTCCTTCTCCAACTGAGTAATAATGAGTAGTTTAGGAAGATGAAATGAGTAATGATGAATAATGATGAGTAATGGTTCCTTCTTTCAAAACATTGGAAATCAGTTTTTTTTTCTTTTTTCAATTTTTTTTTAAATTTAAAAAATCAATTAATGGGATGAGAAATGGGCTGGCCCATTTTGATGGTCTATGGGATAGACGGTCTTCCCTGAGATTTTGTTATTTAGATGATATTGCGACCATAAATGTACCATCAATTGTTGGACCAAAGTCCAACATTAGGCTTATATGTAAATATTTAGATGTTATTTTAATTAATTAACAGTAAGTCTCATGGGAGACAGTCTATCCTATAGACGGGTACCACAAAGGCCCAGCCCAAACAAAATTCAGCAACTTTAGAAAAAGGAAAAAGGAAAAAAAAAAATTCCTGTCAACACTTGGGAAAATCAACCGTTCACCTCTTCCCCAAAAAAACATCCACTTAACTCCATTAGAATACAGTTCATATCTTCCCCAAAAACCTCAAGAACACCAAATACCATTAGAACACCAAAACACCATTAGAACACCAAAAACCTCAAGAACACCAAATACCATTGATATTGTTCATGATTTCTTAATCATTTCTCTTATGTATTTATAAATTGAATTTTTTTTTTCACCAAGGTTCATCAATGGCGGTTGAGAATTACCATATTGAAATGGAAGACGAAGGTAATGAAGGTAATACCATATTCGATCAATATTTTTTTTTTAAAATTGACCTTGTATTTTTTTTAAAGGAAAACGAAGAGGAAATGAATTTCAGTTCTTGGAGATGTTTTTTTTATATATATAATTATGAAAACGAAGGGGAAATGAATTTCAATTCTTGGAAATGAAGAAGAAACGAAGAGGAAATGTATAGCGTGGTGTAGTTTTTTTTTTTTGGGACTGTAATGGTATCTTTCAGGGACTATAATGTCTGTGCTTGGGCCTATAATCTAGATGATGACACCGACCATATAATATTGTTTATGTAATTATAATGGTATGTTTTTGGGACTATAATGTCTGTGTTTGGGGGGTATAATGGTATATGTTTGGTGCTATAATGGTTTGTGTTTGGGACTATAATGTCTGTGTTTGGGGGGTATAATGGTATATGTTTGGTGCTATAATGGTTTGTGTTTGGGACTATAATGTCTGTGTTTGGGACTATAATGTCTGTGTTTGGTGCTATAATGGTATATGTTCATGTGGGTTCTTTTTTTTATATATAATTATGAATTTTTGAATTTTGATATTTGTTCAGGCATTGTTTTGGTGTTTTATTATAACAGTTTTGGTGTTATAATATAACACCAAAAAGAATGCCTTTATGATTCCACTTGCATTAACGTCCTCAACTTGTTTTGGTGTTGTATTGGTTCTTATTTGATTTTTTCATGTAGTTTTATTTTGTTGCCCAAGCTTCATCAATGGTGGTTGTTCCCCAAGCTTCATCAATCGTTGTTGAGAATGACAATGAACAGAATAAGTCATGGTATTAGACCCGAAAAAATCAGTTACTAAGGGGCGTAGAGAGAGGATCAAGGGCCACTTTGAAAAACAAAGAGCACGACCAAAAAGAAGTTCGGAACTGCAACACCCAAAAAACATATAATATAGATAATGTAGTTGATGCTTTATAATATGGATTTTGATGCTTTATAATATGGATTTGGTGTTAGTTAATTGATATTGAACGATTTTGATGCTTAGTCATTATAACTCCAAAACTTAGTCATTATAACTCCAAAACTTAGTCATTATAAATCCAAAACTTAGTCATATAATTCCAAAACTTAGTCATTATAACTCCAAAAATTAGTCATTATAACTCCAAAACTTAATCATTATAACTCCAAAACTTATTCATTATAACTCCAAAACTTAGTCATTATAAATCAAAAACTTAGTCAGTATAACTCCAAAACTTAATCATTATAATTCCAAAACTTAGTCATTATAACTCCAAAGCTTAGTCAGTATAACTCAAAAACTTAATCAAACTCCAAAAACTTAATCACTATGACTTCAAATCTTAGTCATTATAATTCTAAAACTTAGTCATTATAGCTCAAAAACTTAGACATTATAACTCCAAGTCATTTTCATTATAACTCCAAAACTTAGTCATTATAGCAAAAAATCAGAGATAAATAAATTCTAAAATATGATACCCAATTTTCAAAGTAATAAATACAAAACGAAGGCGTTGTAATTCGAAATCTTATGCCTTATGAAAACAACTTAATCATTGTCTCCAAATACCATTCATAATTACTAAAAACAACTACGCCATATGTCTTTAATAATTTACAACATGCAAAATTTAAAGTGACATTATTGATAGAGTTACATGTGTTCATCACACAAATATTTCAGCCAAATTGTCTTCTTTGTTGTGACATTCTTCCTTTGCCTTTTGGGAGCAACTTGTGCAGGTTTGGCCCTTAATGCAAAATGTTTTTGGGACGTTCTCGTGCGCTTCCTACCACTAAAAACATTCAACGGATCGGGTGTCCTCAAGGCAAGAATTTCGAGCAATCTTTTTGGTTTCTCAGATGCAAACTGCTTGGTTAAATTCACCAATTTATCGCGATCCATGTTTAGGTCGCTGAGTAAGAACCTCGTTATCATTAAAGCACGATAAAGCCTCCGATCACCAAGCTACATATATACATCACAATTGATATACATTACGATGTATCCAATACTGAAAAAAAGGAACAAAATAAAACCACATGAAAAAATCAAATAAAGAACCAATACAACACCAAAACAGGTTGAGGACGTTAATGCAAGTCATTGTTTTGGTGTTTTATTATAACACCAAAACTGTTATAATAAAACACCAAAACAATGCCTTTATGATTCCAAAACTATGACTTTATGTTTTCAAAATCATGTCTTTATGATTCCAAAACAGTTAAACTATAGCACCAAAACTATGCATTTAAACTATAGCATCAAAAATGAAAAATTAAAAATCAAAAATCAAAAATCTCTTTCTGTTCTTCTTCTTCCCAATTTTGTTCTTTTGCAGTTATCAGATTGATTGAATTTTGATTATGTTATGAAATTTTATTGATTTTTGAAAACTAATTAAAGAGCCTAAATTTTGCAGATCATTCAACAATAAACAATAAAATAGGTCAAATATTATAATTTGTGGGTCTAAAATCTAAATTATGTAATTTTCTCTTTCTGTTCTTCTTAACCCCAATTTTGTTTTTTTGAAGGATGGGCAATTTGCTAATTTTAAACTTGAATTTATGTGCATTTTAAATTTGCTAATTTTTTTGAAGGATGGGCAATTTGCTAATTTTAAATTTGATAACTTCACCATGGAAATGATCCTGGTGTCTTCTGCAAGGTTTCATTTTTTCTTTCCATTTTCCCTAATTTTAAACTTGAATTTATGTGCATTTAAACTATAGCATCAAAAATGAAAAATTAAAAATCAAAAATCAAAAATCTCTGAAGAAATGGCTGAAAATGGAGAAATGAAAAATGAAAAATCTCTGAAAAATCAAAAAGGAAAGAGGATTAAAATACCCATTAAAATCTGGAAATTTCGAAATACCCATTAAAATGTCGAAAATGAAAAAACCATACACTACAAATAAATGGTTAAATGGCGACGAGCGGTTTCAAAGCCATTTGGAAGCTAAATGGTCAAAAAGTGAAAATGGCGACGGGATGGCGACGACTTCGAGTTCGACGCTATTTCAATGGACGCTAAATAAAAAATCGACGCCAAATTGTCGCCTCTTATTAGTCAATCCAACGGCGTCCAACTGGCGTCCACCTGGCGTCGCAAATCATGGCGTCCAACTAGCTTCGAAAGTTGTCGTCGCTGATTCGTCGCCACAGTTAAAGCTGCCAGGCGTCCAACTAGCGTCCACTTAGCGTCCAATTTACAGAATTTTTTTCCCTAAAATAAGTTTATAATAAACAAAGTTTATAATAAAGTAAGATATATATTAAATATATATAAGTTATACATCATTTAAAAAAAAATTATACATATTAAATTACATATAAAATAGAAAAACTAAGATAAAAAATCAAACATAAAATAAAGAAAAATCAAATGTATTTTGGGCATTTCCCTTTGGCATTCCTTCCCATAATTGATTAACATCTTTGGATATCTGCACTAAGCCTTCCATGAGTGTCAAGTGTATTTTCAGCATTTTCCCTTCGCATTTCTTCCCATAATTAATTGACATCTAACATAAAAAAATCAAAAAACTTCAGATAAAATTATAAGCATTAAATTTTCTAGGTATACATTTTTATATACTAACATAAACATAAAAAAAAGACATGAAATAAAAACATAAAAAAAAAATCAAACATGACATCAAAAAAATTATAAAAACACCAAAAGAAAAAAGTAAAAATGGAAACCTTAGTTTCGGAAAAACTCATAAAACATCATGTACAATTTCAAAAAATATGAAAAAAAAATCAAATAAAAACATAAATCATGCTTATATATTAAAAAAAAAAGTGAAATAACTCAAAAAAATAAAAAACATAAAAACGTTCGAAAATTATTAAAACAATCGAAAAAAAGCACGAAAAACATACATTAAAAAAACATACAAATTACTAACCTTTAAATTTTGATGAATATAGAAAGATAATACTTGTAAATTAATGGATGACCCTTTGCAAGTTAAAGATTCATTAAGATGAGGAGAGGAGAGAAAAAAGGTTAAAAAGAAAGATTGAAGCATTGGAAAAGATGAAAAGGAAGATTAGACTTGCAGGGAGACGTTGGGGTTACTTGTTGCAGGAAAAGATCAAATCAGCGTCCACTTAGCTACAAGATTTCTCGTCTCTACCTATGAAAAATTAAAAAGTTTGACCGTTAAATGCTGGCGTCCAGATGGCGTCCAATATTTCTCGTTGCCATTTCCTTTTTAGCAATTGGCGTCCACTTTGCGTCAAGAGCCCCGTCGCCGACCTTTTAGCGTCCAAAATGGTGGACGCCGGTTTGTCGCCACACGCGTTGAAATATTTTGGACGCTATTTCCCTACGCTAATCCAATAGTTATTTGTAGTGATACCTAGAATTGATGAACTTGATTACTTGTTTTGCAGGAGAAGATCTGGAACAAGATGAAAATCTGGAAGGGGAAACCGATTTTGTGAAGAAGATGAAGGTTGAGGGAGAGGATGAAGGTTGAGGGAGAAATGAAGGATGAGAAAGGAAGGTTGAGTGTAAAATATCAGAATAGTCAACGTGCGCGAATTCCAAAACGTAATTATTTTTTTTTTTAATTCAAAAAACTGATCAGTTTCCTTCTTAGAGAATATGGGTTGGCCCATTTTCGTCCGTCTATATCCTATAGACGGACTTTTGTGAGATTTTGTGATTAATTAAAACTGTCTTTATACCCTACTTAAAGTGATCTATTTAAAGTTAAAAGGTTTGGGCTTAAATGTATCAATAGGTTGTGCGCCTTAAATGTGTAGAGACTCATTTTATGACTGAGTTCTATGATGGGCCGAATACCAGTCACAAGTTATTATATATATAGCAGTTATGGTCCCTAGGTTATATATAAACTTTTTCTCCTGCCATCCCATTATCAGAGAGAATGAAGAGTGATAACATTAAGAGTCATCACTTTAGGGAATATGTGTTAATCTAGAAGATCCATACACTCTCATTTTCAAGATTATCTACCGTGCTATGGAATCAGGTATTGTTCAGTTTTGTCTTTTCAGTTTGTTCTTGTAATTCCACATAATCGATCCTGTTTGTTAGTAATGGTATTCACCATTATTTTGTTCTATCTTCAATAGGTCTATATATAAAATTTGGATCATTAATTAGCACTATACAAAATAAAATAAATTAATTGACTAGTGAATTATGTTAAACTGATCGGTTATTAATTGGATATTTGGATGCTCTCCAACTAAAGAATGAAATTGTTGTTGGAGAATGCAAGCCATATTAACTTAATCATCTTCGTTTAAATTTAAACGTTATGATTGCCTACATGCTTGTAATTATATGGAAGACATAAACTCTACATGAGGCTTTTATGTTTCTTTTGTACATTTATTGTTGTACACTTTTTTATTGAAAAAATTATCTAGAATAATATAATTTTTTTTTTATAATTTTTTTTACAGTAATCTAACTTATTGATTAACCAATGAATATATAGTCTCAATTTTGGAATGTATTTTTCTAGAGTAAAACCCAATAACCTGATGACTTGCTATAGAAATTAGTTTTAATTTTTTTTAAAAAGAAAAATTAAATTAAAAATGTCGAAAAAAATGTTTAAAATAAAGTTCTGATTTTTTTAAAATTTCTGAATTTTATAAATTTTCCAAATGTTTCTTTAATTTTACGTTACTTTTCAGTTTATTTTTTTGGTCAATTACCTACTATATCTGATTATCGATTTACCCAAGTTTACTCTAGGAAAATGCTTCACAATATTGGAATTATTTATAGTTAATCAATCATCATCATCCTATCCGGTGTATCCCGCTCATAGAAAACTATGGATAGGGTCTGGAGAGGGAAAGACGGCGGCAACTTATACCTATAAAGGAGAGAGCGGCCAAAAGGAGTCCCCCGGCTCGAGAAAGATGAAGAGACGTTCCTGCCACGTGAGAGCTAAATAAAACGCATATAGATAAAAATAAGTAAAAATAATTATAAAACTAAAAAACAATATGTGAGATTCTAAAATCATGAAAACGTTGGATTATTATTAGTAATTATTTTTATAGGAAAATCATGTAGTTATAAGCTTTGGTTTTTGTCTTCAACTATGATTTGTATATCTAGCTATCTAATTTTCAACGTAATTTTTCAATCTTAATTAAAATTTAAAAATGAAGACGTTTTATAAACAAAACTTAAAAACTAAAGTTTAATGATGCGAAATGTAAGGAGTCGATAAAAGAAGAGTATGTAATAATGTGAATTCAAAAGCAAAAAGTGACAAAATAAATGTATAATTTCCACTTGTTACTTGCTTATTAATGGGGATTTAAGACCTTGCGGAAAGTGGCGCAATAAGTAAGCATCAATAATAATTTGTTGTAAGATAATTATCTTGCAAATAGAAAATTAAAGAAATTGACAAATTATAATCGAACACAAGATATTTCCCTTAAAGAATTGATTTCTAATCATATTTAAGATTGTGATTAGATCATTAACAAACAACTTGTTAATGACGTTGCTATGATGTGTTACCTACGCAGGTGAAGGTTTTATTTTGCAGATCAATGATACTACTCGTATTTACCACAAGTGTCCAATTTGCTTTATACACTCTATCCAATATACTCATTCAATTCTTAATATCTGTAATTGTGCATAGTTAAAAATTATGAAAAGTTGCTATAAATAATCTTTGCATTGAGACGAATAAAAAAAGATCACACCTGTCTAGATTTTAATTTATAGATTAATCATAAAATACAAATTAAAAGTAAGAGATAGTGAACAGTGCCCAAAAAGCAAATGGGACATTTGTGGAGAATTGGAGGGGATATTAACTAAACTTATACCGTAGGTACTAAGTGTAATCATGATTTTTTCAAGATTAAATATCACTCTATTTTTAATTAGCTTTTTAAAAGATAATTCTAGTTTTTAAGTGGAAATTATATATAAATAAATGGACACACAAAAATGCGTGCAAAATGATGATTTTTAAGGACCATCTACAATACCTTAAGGTTAACATATTTGTTAGTGCTTCATTCGTATGAATATAAGTCTTTGATGTAAAGTGTATAATAATGATAGAGGTTATTATTGACAAATAATAAATATTTGATAGTGGAGTAAAGAAATACTATTATTATTGACAAATAATAAATATTTGATAGTGGAGTAAAGAAATACTATATGAATGAGATGAAAGAAAAAAACCGAGTTTTCATAAAACTCGGCCATTATATATTTTCGTATTATTTTATTTTCATGGAATTAGATTTATAAGGTGTTTTTCGGGACGATAATACTTTTTCAGCCATCATTATTTATCAATAAACCTAATTAGAAATGGCAGAATCCAACCAAACACCAAACACCAAACACAAACACAAACCAACAACTCATGAACATGGCTCAAATGGAGCAAATGTTCAAACTTTTCCAGCAAATGCAAAAACTGCAAACCAAACCACAGATCTTTCAACATCCGAATTAAAAATAGATGAAGCCTTTGAAGATGATGCATCATGCAAGTTAGGCATTGGAGACTCTATGACCTAACTTGAGGGGGGAGTGTAGGAATAATTAACAGAATTTGTAAATATAGAAATATGTATTTTAGGCATATAGGATAATTAACAATTGTTCTTATTTTCTTATAAGTAGTTCTAATCCTGTATTTTAAGGTGTCAAATCTTCTCATATGAAATACATAACATAATAAAACCTATTTTCTCTCGCATTCCCTCCACCAATATCAACCACTTAATGCGAACACACAACAATTAATATTTGTAGTTAGGAATGGATATAGACTGTGTTCAGTTAGACCCAGATTCAAACCCTATTTTTTCTATTAAATCTAAACTCGAACCGAAATTCATAAGATTTAACACTACAAAAAATTTGCAAAGTTGCGACTAAAATTACCGACTACCCGTTTTTAGTCGAAAAATACCGACTACTAGCGAGTAGTCGGAAATTCCGACCAAATTCCTACTGAAAGGATATGGCAGCAAAATTCCGACGGAATTGCGACCCAAAAGTTAGTCGCAAGTTCTCCGACTACCTATGTTGTCGGTAGTTAGTCGCAAAAGTTCTAAAAAAAACAAAAAAAAAAACCGCAAAAACCTGTAAAAAAACTCATTCTGTGCCGACTGGATTCCAACCAGGTCTTGGTCGTTAATTAGTCGAAAACTTCCTGATTTTGTCTATAAATACCCACCCTCAACGTCACTCTTCTCACATTTCCTACACCTCTCTCTACTCTTAACTTTCTCTCTAAAACTCGATCTGTTTCTCACTTTGTCCCTCTCCTCTTCCATCTCCTGCTTGAGTGTTGATCAAGTAGGGGATGTAGGTGGAGAGGGACAAGTTGAAAAATATAAAATTAACGGTTCCATTTATTGTAAAAAGTGGTCTAAAGGTCTTTGGCATGTTTCTCACTTGCCCCGTTCATCCTCACTCTCACACTCGAGTTTCTTCACTCAAGTGTGAGGGTGGGAAGAACGAGACAAATTGCGAAACATAAATTTAACGGTTCAATCGTAATAAAAAAATGGCAAAATTTGATATTAAACGTACGAACTTTGTCGGGAGAAGGGTGGGATGAATTGATTAACATAAATTTAATGGTTGTATTTATTGTAAAAAAAAATTTTAATGAGCTTTTTTTTGTGCCATTTTTTTGTAATAATTATGAGTACTTAACCGAAATATTTGTTTTTCTTACTTATTGTCTTGTATGTTTACTATAAAAATGTGTTAGAAACGATTAAAATATGTTCCTCAAAATCAGAGAAAATTTAGCATCGTATTATTTTACTTATATTTGCTACTGAAAAAGAATAATTTTCGATTTGCAGGGCGTTGGTTTTCCTCGATAGTGGTAATTACGGCCTATTGTACTCCCTCCAATTCACCATTAAGTAGTTCCCATTTTTTTTACGATATGAATAGTGTCAAAAAACATATAGGAACTTAGTGGTGAATTGGAGGGAGTATTTTCTAGGCTGTAAAGTGCACTATGGAGGAGCCAATGCCATGCAATGAAAAAATTATTCTTAGTAGACTCATAAAAAGTAAAATTTACGATGCTGAATTTTTTCAGTTTTGAGAAATATATATCTAACGTTTTCAATTTTTTATAGTACATACGAGGAAATATTTAAGGAAAAACACAATTTCAACTTAGTACTTATAATTATAACCCCAAAATGGCCGGAAAAAAAGCTCATTAAATTTTTTTTTAATAAATTCACCGACTAGATTCCGACTACCTGGGCGGTCGTAAGGTAGTCGGTATTTTGAATTTCAAAAGTGGTCGACAGGCATGTTAGTCGCAAGTTAGTCGCAAGGAAAAACACAATTTTTTTTTTAAATAAATTCACCGACTTGGTTCCGACTCCCTGGGCGGTCGGAAGTTAGTCGCAAGTTTGACAGGTTTTCTTATATATACCCCCTCAACGTAAGTTCTTATTACATTTTACATCTCTACTTTCATGCTACTTTCTCTGTATTTTATTCTATCCAAATAATTTAGGTATGATATTAGCTATGTTTTGGTTACTTTAAACAAGTATCTCTTTGCTATGTTTCTCGCTTTGTCCCTTCCTTCCTCACATTCGTACTTGAGTTTCTTCAATAAAGTACGAATTTGAGAAGAGAGAGACAAGGTGAGTAATATAGATTTAACGGTTTCAATTGTAAAAAAATAAATTTTAATGAGCTTTTTTCGGTGCCATTTGTAGTAATAATTATCTGTACTTAACCGAAATAGTTGTTTTTCTTACTTTTTCTCTTGTATGCTTACTATAAAAATGTGTTAAAAACGATTAAAATATGTTTCCTCAATTTGATGAAATTGAGCATCGAATTATTTTACTTATGTTTACTACTGAAAAAGAATAATTAAGAAATACAATGCTCAATTTCATCAGATTTGAGAAATATATATCAAACGTTTTCAATTTTTTATAGTACATTCGAGGGAATAAATAAGAAAAATCACTATTTCAACTTAGTACTTATAATTTTTACCCAAAAATGGTCCGAAAAAAGCTCATTAAAATTTTTTTTTATATATTTACCGACCAACTTGCGACTGGCGTCTTGGTCGCAAAGTAGTCGGTAATACACGTCAAATCAGTCAAAAGTAGTCTGACAGTAATAACTGATGCAGGCCACTTTTTATATACCGACCACTTCTGTAATAATCGTCGCAGGTTGGTCGGTATTTTGAAATTTTGAATTTTGGCCGGTTATTTATTTATTTTTTTGATATAATTTTGACCGGTTATTAATTAGGCACAATTTCTTATAAACGTGGTATTTGTTGTTTTGCAGAGCAATGGACTTACGAGCTGAAAGAAGTTGGATGTACCAACGAAGTTCTAAAGGAGTTTATAATATTAGATATTTAGAAGGGGTCGAAGAATTTATACAATTTGCAAAGAAAAAAAATCCAACTGAAGTTAGATGTCCGTGTAAAAAGTGCGGTAATCGTAGACTGTGGGGTCCAGATGTCGTAAGAGATCATCTGTTAAAGAAGGGGTTTGTTGAAAACTACTACGATTGGTACCTGCACAAATGTTCTGACGGTGCACCAATTTGTTGTGAGTGGGCTCCGGTTGAGCCACAGCAGAACACGGTTCAAAATCCGTATGCACAAATGGTGTACGATGCAGCAACGAGTACTTTTCCGGATACACATCATCATTTTCTACTGCATCGTGATGATGTTGTCGCTAATGTACCATACTCGCCCGTACATATTGATGAAGATCCGAACCCCCAATCAAGACAGTTCTTTGAAATGTTAAGAGCCGCCAACTTACCTCTGTACCCTGGCTGTGAAACGCATACTCAGATGTCGGTCATAGGAAGGATGTCTAGCCTGAAGACAGACTTTCGTATTCCAGAGAGACTTTATGATGAATTATGTCAATTCCTTATTGAATTGTTGCCGAAAGATAATCGGATGACAACAAGTTTTTATGATATGAAGAAACAAATTTCGGCTCTTGGATTGCCGGTAGAGAAGATTGATTGTTGTGTCAATGGGTGTATGATTTATTGGGGCCCCACAGCGAGTATGACACAATGTGATGAGTGTGGGGTTTCAAGATGGGTATCTGATAACACTCCCAGAAAGCAGTTCCACTACTTTCCCATCGGTCCTAGGCTACAACGGTTGTATGCTTCTGCGACTACTGCCAGCCACATGAGGTGGCATGCGGAGCACCGTTCAGAGGATGGAGAGATGTGTCACTCCTCGGACAGTGGGTCAACGAGAAGTCCAAGGCCATAAACGTAAGTTCAATGATTGTTTTTATTATTTCTAGAATAGAAATTTTTGGTTAGCATTGAATCATAGTTTAATTAGTTTTTTAGTACGTAGTTTAGCTTATGGTAAATTAGCTGTTTTAGAATACTTTGGACATTTGGTATTGGATTTTGAGGAAATGCTGGTTTGATAGCTGTTTTCGTAGTAGATATACATTGTATTTTTTTGGCTTCTATTTCAGGGTTATTTAAATTTTGGTTTAGTTAGTTTACAGTGGAAACTCTGCCGAAATTTTTACAGAATTTATCGTTTTGTTGTTTAGGACGAATACGGCCTGCGCCTCCATGCCGAACTTCCTCTTGAGGCGTCTGATGAGGCGATTAACGACGCCTGTTTTCAGGCCGTCCATAATGTCGAATCACAGGCGCCGACGAAGAAGAAGCCCTCCAAGGCCGTGTATGGTGTTGGTGACGCGGCAGCGGTTTATTATGCCGATGTTGCGGCGCCGCAGTCTCAATACCAGGCCACCCCTCCCCCCAACCAATTGGCGAACGAGAGGTTGGATGCGCTTCAGGACTCCATTAACCGAGTTGAGGCCCACCTCAACTCGCACATTTTGAGGGAGGAGCATGAGGCACTATTGGAGGAGCATCGGCGTTTGAGGCAAGAGGTCAACCATCTGCTCGGCTTTGTGCGCACTGTTTTTTTAGAAAGAGGTGACCCTCCTCCGCCTCCGCCCGGCTGATTCCTTGTACTTTTATTGTTTTATGTTTTTATTTTTATGTTTTGAAACATTGGGTTGTATAACATTATTTTTTAACATTTGCATTATTAATTTTTTTCGTGCGTTTTCTATAATCTTTTATTGCGTTTTTTATTTTATTTGTTCGATAATTTATTCTAATAATAAAATAATAAATCTGGTCAAATGTGGTCAACGATCATTGACCACATTTGACCAGTTTTATTATTTTAATATTATAAATTTTCCGACTAAATTCCGACTAAAACTTTAGTAGGAAATTAGTCGGTAATCACATGATTTTACCGACTACTCTCCTACTACTTATTAGTCGGAGGCTGGTCGGGATCAAGAGCCGCCATAATTGGGTCTATTTTTTTAGTCAATTGAAGTTTGACGTCACCGACTACTCTCCTATTACATGTTGGTCGGAGATTGGTCGGGATCATGAGCCGCCAAAAATTGGTCAACATCTGGGTAAAATGAGGTTTGACTATTTCGACTACTTTCCTACTACCCTTTGGTCGGCGGGTAGTCGGAAAAAAATAAAAAATATTTTTTTTTTAAAACACTAAAAAATCATCAAAATCGGTTTTTAATATACAGCGACTAGTTTCCTACCATCTTGTTAGTCGGCATTTGGCGACGACCCTTTAGTAGGAAGTTGGTCGGTATACTGCGACTAAGCTCCTACTACAGGTGATAGTCGGAATTCCGACCAATCACCTACCAACGCTCAGTTGGTCAGAATTCCAACTGTTTTCCCGGCTATTTCCATTTACCGACCATTCTGAGCCGACTACCTTGATATAGTCGGAGTTTAGTCGGTATAGCTGTATACCGACTAAACAGCGACTATTTTGGTTAGTCGGAGATTTGCATTTTTTTGTAGTGTAAAACTTTTAGACCCTGGTCCAAACCCTTAGTACCTGATGAGTCTAGAGTTCGGATTTGAGTCCAAATAAATAATCATTTTTTTCGAAAAAGCTTTAGAAAATGTATTCTACAATTTTCTTGATTCCATTCATATAAAAATATTTATATATTTATAAATAATAAGTCAAACAGTTAAAAATACATGACAAAAAAATAGATGTACAAAAGGGTTTGTGGATCGAATCCGGGTCAAAAAAAAATGGACCCGAATTCGAATCCGAACCATAAAGTTATTGAACCAGATTCGATCGAGGCCAATAAATCCAAATATAAATAGATCCAGACCCTTAAATTAGATTTGAGATTGGTCTAGACCCTAAATATTCAATACTCATGCCCATCTCTATGCGCACTAGATGGATCATATTGTGCTAGCCTAATTATAAATAATGAAATTGGAATTTTATTTTGATTTTTCAATCATTTATAAAGAACTAAGAAGTCAAGTTTCATTCAAAATAGTTATTTGAGCCCATCGTTTTCACATAAACAATAATTAAAAATACACGGATTTTCTAATTTAAGTTTAAGTATCCAAAATTGTCACTCACTTTTAGATCAAATGATCTAAATGTGGCACTCCTATGATTCATTAGTCTATGGGTGATTTGGCTTAATTGGACTACATTCTTCAAACTTTATATAATTTACATATATACTTTGATTATTTTAGTGTTGGGATGGAATAAATTGAAAATTGTGTGCACACTTTATAAGCTATATATATGAGATTTCTTCTTCTCATTGTCTTATATGATTTTAGGATAATATTATCTTCTTGGCTTAAGAGTGTACACCTCCTGTTTCCCCATTAATATGCTGACATTTACAATAAGTCCAACCTAAATTAATATGGTATCAAAGTAGATGGTTCGATCAAAATTTTAAAATGGTAGGTCCGAAAAAAATGGCGTTCCTACCCTAATTGATTACTCCCACATGTAAACTTGACGGGGGTTCGCATGCGAGGGGGTGTTGTGATGGGTTATCCCACATAGACAAATTGAAAATTATGTGCACACTTTATAAGCTATGGGAGTCCTTCTTCCATTGCCATATGGCTTTGGGATAATAATATCTTCTAAGTTTATGATGTGTGTGCACCTCGTGTTTTCCCATTAATATGCTGACATTCACAATAAGTCCAACCTAAATTAACATTTAGCTTGAGCGTTGATTTTAATTAATTTCTTTACTTCATACTCCGTACTATTAAATTTACTTGTTTATTTACTTTTTATTACTATTCACTAATTATTTTTAAGTTGCATTTTATTCTTAATCTATAGGTTAAAAATATAATCAAGCCGGATCTTCTTTTATTCGTCTCAATACAAAAGTTATAAATATATCACCTTTTCATAATTAAAAATTATGTATAATTACAAATATTCTAAAGGTTCCGGTTAATTCAATTTGATTGAACCATTTTAACACAACTCTAATTGTTTAAATTTTCTAAATCTAATTTACTCCAAATTTATTACTTAAGCAATGACAAAACCACTCTTAATATTTTGTAACATAATTCCCATCTTTTGCTGCATCAATCTCATAAGAAGAGGGTAGTTTTACTTTTTAAACACCAATATATTACCCAAACAACAGGCAGTGGAATCCATTTAGAGTAAGATTAATTCGAGTGGAATCCATTTAGAGTAAGATTAATTCGAAGGTTCACACACACACATGGAATCCATTTAGAGTAAGATTAATTCGTGGGTTCACACACACACATACATATATTAGAGTAAGATTATATATATATATATATATATATATATATATATATATATAATATATGTATATATACATATATACATATATATATATATATAATATATATATATACATATATATAATATATAAAATACATATATATATATATATATATATATATATATATATATATATATATATATAATCCTTTTTAGTGATATACATATTTCGAATCGTGTTATGATCCTGCCACCTAAATTCTCTAGCTATGTAGGATTGCACGATTCTACCAACATTAAGATTCTTCTTACGATTCAAATTGATCGACTGTTTTTAAATCATAAAATCGTAAAAACATAAATTGGGATCGAGATTCTAATAACCATACATGCTATCTATATTACTATTATTATATATACTTTTAAAAATCATACAATCTATTAATTTTATTGTATTTTAGAAAAAAGGTAAGTTGAATGTTAGCATGTCATTTGTCTTTTTTTCATTGGATGGTATTAATAGAATTAATTTATTTGCATTTTTTGACTTTCCATATTTACATGTTTGCATTTTTGAAAAAATTTATACATTAATGAATGAAATAAATCATAACTATTCCAATTCACTATTATATTATATAAATGTACAATTCAGAAAGTTATACTGAAAAATAGATAAAAATGAAATACAGTGATAGAATATTATGTTGCAAAATAAATTATTTTCATTACAATTATACTGCAATTCATTAAATTATTATTAGAAATACATAGTTGTTAAAAACTTAAATGACTTAGATTCATTTAATTGATTATTAAATTCAGTCATTTACATTGTTAGACTACCATAATAACCATTTCGAAGTTTAGGAAAAATGTAAAAAATATTGAACCAGATGATAATTATGGAAACAAATAAATTAACGCAAAAAAATCAACCAATTTCAATCAGTGTGTAGGCAATCAGACTATCTCAGCTACCAAATATAGTGCAATAAAAATCAATCAACTAAAAGTATTGTCTGCTTTTTTGTAATTTAATTATTCCTTTATGAAAATAAAAAATGTATAACATTTTCATGACTGAAATTACAATATAAATAGCCTCATATGACCATTCCAATTGTTTGCTCATATTATTTCTCTTCTCTGAATCTTTAGTGTTGTTTAATAATATTTTATAGAATAATCATGAGTTTAATTCATTCAAGAAATTCATAGTGAGAAGGGAACATGGAATATTAATGACTATTAATAAAAGTCAAAGACAAATAGTATCCCATGTTGGACTATTCTCACTTTAGCCTATTTTTAATCATAAACAATTTTACGTCGCCATTTCTAGAGTGACTACAAAATAAGACGAAAATTCTCATATGCGACAAGGATGGTGAAATATGTCAACTGAGGATGTAATATGCATTGAGGTGTTTCAAAACTATAAACTTTTGATTAACAACGTATTTTGGGTTTGTTTATAATTAAATTTTTTTAATTACAATATATATGAGTAAATACTTATTACCCACCTTCATATAATATTTATATTAGTCTAAAATTTCATTAAAATATTATGCCATGTTTGGGAACAAGGATTTCTTTTGAAAATTTGGAATTTGCTCAAATTTATTGTTTGGCAAATCAAAAATTTTGAAATTTGTATTTGAGTCAAACTTGATATAGTTATAAAAGTGGTTAAAATGAGAATTTGAGAATGACTTCTCAAACTTTGTCATTCTCAAATTCTTAATTAATAAATCCATAATTAAAATCTACAATTTAAAATGAAATAGACATTTCCAAACGCAACCATCACGTATTTAAAATTCTGTGCATTGCACGGGTTTTTATACTAGTATATTATATTCGGACCACCACTGCATGCAAACAAGATTGAACAAAATGAAAGTAACAGATAATATATTGAGACGGTGGAGGACGTATTGTAAAATAAACATAATGTTAAATAACCAATGGATAATAAATTAATACATATTTTGGAATTTTCATGAACTAATCAATTATCAAAAATGTGATCTCACCATACATTTTAAACACAAAATAATTGCAAATAATTTATAAATTTATACGTCCTCAACAACGAAATTTTGTCCCATGTAGGTAGGTAGAATTATGAACATCAGTTTTACTTAATTTTTACTAATAAGACAGCCTTGTTGTAGTTAAGTATAGTTAACAAATTAAATTAGCTGGAGTTGATATGAATTTATCCATTACATAATTAATTAACTGGAGTTGATATGGATATACTACTAAAATAATTGATTTGTTAATCGATTAGTGACCAACTTATCCCTTTCAATATGTAATGAATTAGAAATTACACCTTATTAAATATTAATGATGCTTAAGAATTTGACCTCTTAATTAACGAACACTATTCTAAAATATTAATTTTTTATTTCTTGTATTGGATTTGTTAAACATATATAACTTCATTATTGTTATCTTTGACCAACTAAAAGTAAAATAATTATGAAAAAAGAATAATTATTATAATTACTCCCTGCCTTTTTAGAAAATGAGTCTGGACAACCCAAATAAGGAGGAGAAGAAGTAGTCCACTCATAGACCCAAAGAAGGTTCACTACTAAAACCAATTGGTAATAGTAGGAGTTACTCCTTGAGTATATAAAGTGATGCATACTCTACTCTTTTTCCGACGTGGAACAACTCACATGTGGATAACACACAGTGGATAACACACAGGCACTTCAACAATATGCAAATAAACCCAATACTTATTTTTACTTTAGTTGGTTAAGGATAACATTAATGAGGTTATATTTGGACAAGTATTATGTCGGATCCAGAGTTAAAACTTAGTGTGAATATAACTGACTAAAAAATTTTTAAAAAATTATAAATATATAAGTAAATATAATGTTTCAACTAGATGTTTTATTAAACGTAAAAAAGGAGATAATTAAGAAAATTAATAAGATTTTAATTAAATAGGTATTGGGATTTGTAACAGCATTTAATCGAGCTTTGTTGTACAACTAAACACATATTAAGTGCAATTAAAATCCCTTATTAGTAAAGAAAATTGAATAGCACTTGGTGTAATTGAATAGCCTTCACTCACAACCCACAAGAGTCATAGGTTCAAATCCTATTGTAGCCATCTATATAATTTTTTTAAAATGCAGTGCCCTCACGTGAGGGCACCCGGATCCACCCATGCCATGAATCTAAGCATGAACGATAGATAAGGGTCGAAAATAACATTTTGAGTTTAACGGAAAAAAAAAAATTTAATAGGATAATTCGATAAATATGAGAATACTTATATCCATATTTTGATATTAATATGGTCATGTCTGATATTGAGAGATATCCTAATAATAGTATGATTGATATCACAAGTTGCAAACTCATTTTCAAACAATTTGGAAAATAAAAATAAAAGGAAAAGTGAAGCTATTTTCAAACATGATCGTTAATTAATTGTTTGTTTTAGTTGTAGTTGTAGAATTATAAAGTTAGATATACGTATGCTGTGCATCATGCATGTATGTGTATATAGAGTATACTTGCTTCATTTTCAAATACTTGCTATATTACGATTATTGGTGTACGTTGCAGGAGGTGTTCAACGGGGCGGGTAAACCCAACGGGTCAAGAGTCGGATCATATTTTAACGGGTCATTAGCGGGTCGGGTCAATAACGGGGCGGGTCATTAGCGGGTCTTGGTGTAAAGGGTTGGGTCGGGCCTATAAGAATTAATTGCGAAAAAAATTTGCCACTTTTTTTTTTTATATTTTTCAATGATATTATTACAAACATAAGTGGATCGACCCTACGGGTCATAAAATATATTAAAAAATTATTTTTATTAACTTTTAAAAAATGGGTCAAAGTGGGTCGGATTTAAATGGGTTTGACCCGCCCCGCCCCGTTTGACATTTGACACGACCCGCCCAGCCCCGACCCATTTAAATTTTGACCCGGCCCGCCCAGTTGAACACCTCTTTACGGCTAATGTGTAAGAATAAATACATTTAAGTAGGAACTTATTTGATTCGTGTAATCTTATATTTTCATGATATTAATATTAACTATTTATAATTTTTAGTTATACATATTTAATATATTAATAATTAAAATAATATATTAAATTATATAAAAAGTCAAATATATTAAATATACAAATTGGAGCAATATTTAATCCCTTTTAAATAAGGAAATCATTTGGTTTATTATGACTAATACTAATAATGAGTAGGTAGTGGTGTTGATGTTTTCAGGTTTTAGTGCTTTGTTTTTCAACTTGTAATTTATAATGACTTTTTCACTGTTTTAGGTACGTATATTTTTTCTACTTTGTACATAATTATTCAAAAAAAAAAAAGGGGAAACATTAACAAAGATGATAAATTATGGGGATTTTTTCTACTTTCTATTATTATTTTTCTACTATTAAATTCTAAAGTATAAATTTTCATCATAAATAATCGTGAGCTATTAATCTAGAAAATCCATTCATTCTAATATTATCTTAACTTTTATATCTGATATGACCAATTATCTAGTAAATGTGCGTGGTAACTGATAAACATATATATAAATGATTATCATTATAAATTTGTATTCAATTTTTCCAAATCAGATTCTTTATAAACTAGCGAAATTAAAATTTTAGATTATTACCAAATAGTTTTTAATCAAATTTCTAATTAATTTCTAATTTCAATCAGAGTTGAGAACGGTGGCTTTTTTTTTTTAAATTTATCTCTGATTTAAATGTCATATAACTTTTTATTAATAAATTAAATATTATTAAAAAAAATTCCCTATTCGTTTGCGGCTATCATATGTCAACGTTAGCCCACTCTTTTGAGTCTTATCAGTTATTACATAGACACATACTAGTAGATCTCAATTCTTCTTGCGTACGAGTAATTATTTTGATCTCCACTTAGTTATCTTATCACAATTTGTACCCAAAACTATTAGGTTATGTTCATTTTAATCATATTATATTTTACCAACAACAATGACTAAGACGGCCTTATACCGTCCGTTTAGGCAGTGGCGGACCCAAATTTTAAATTCAGTAAAAGCATTATCGATAAAATAATAATTTAATAAAAATTATAAAAATAAAAAATAATGTTTTCAATTTAATCCTATAAAAGAATATTATATATTTTATTTCGACGAGAATACTACAAAATACCTGCTTCTCAATAAAAATTACCAAGCAATATATTCATAAATTGATCTCCTATTTTATTTTATATCATCTTCACGGTATTCATTGCAATTAATAATTATTTTGAAACTGTTTTCGATGAATGCTACTATGATTTGTACCTAGCTATTAAACAATTATATATCATTAATCAATTATTAATAAACTTCTACAAAAAGAAATCCACTTTTTTAAAATTTGTAATTTAAAATGTTTTGCGAGAATTAATTAATCAAGAACATACTTAAACAAATAACTAAACAATTAATCAAGAGCGTATACACAACTTATTTTAAAAAAACTTATAGTAGTAATTGAAATTATTCAAGAACAATGATCAATTAATCAAGATGGTTCGTGGATGTATTTATAGTTTGCAGTCAGAAGGACAAGTGTTGATATATTAAAGCTTTTGTAAGTGGATGCAAACAAATGTTAAAGAACTAATTATTATAATTAATTGCAAATTGTGAATTACATCCTTAATGTTTGATGGATTTGCGAATTACAGCCTTAATTTTTTTTTGCGAATTACAGCTATCTTGTTTCAATTTTGACCAGTATTCAAGTTAGGTGACCGGTTCCGTACAAATTGATCGGTTGACCTGCCAATTTTACCTTTGACTTCCTTTTTTCTAATTTTATTTTATTTTTTTGAGTTTTAATTATTTTTCCTTTTTTCATTTTTTTTTATTACAATTTAAATTGATACAAAATAAATATAACGGAAGAATAATTAATATTTTCAATATTTTTCACATTCACTAATCTGTTTTTAATTTATTCACTTAGACACAAGTGAAGATAGACACTTAAAAAAAGTGAAGATAGACACTTAAAAAAAGTGAAGATAGACACAATCAAATTTAAAAATTAGACAAAACGTGAAACTAACTCAAATCAAAACACCCTATCTATTTGAGGAGAGTACATATTAGGATATTTTTCCAAAATATTGTGTTAACTTACAATTTTATCAATTCCTTGTGTGGGCCATTCGTAGCAAAACTACCCTTAATACTAATATCTATCTCACCAACTAAATTGAACAAAATAATAATAAAATAATGAAAACATTCTCAATTTGATTATAAAAAACATATATTACTTTTTGTACTTTCTTCACCTAGCAACTACTACAAGCCACACATTAGTATATAACCCCTTTACTATCTTCCCTTCTTCCTTAGCAACATTTTAAGTTGCAAAAAACACACAACTTACACCAAAAAAAATTAATTTAATAAAGAGAATTTTAGCAAATATTATATATATTTTTTTTTAAAAAAAATGAATAATTATCTAATATCTATGTTGAAATTAGTTCAAAATGACCCATTAACCATGGTTATGTTGTTCATAGCACCTATGATGTTATTGGGAATCATTTCAAGGCTAAGGCGAAAACCATACCCACCGGGTCCAACGGGTCTACCCATCATTGGTAATATGATGATGATGGACCAGCTAACCCATCGTGGGCTTGCCAAGTTAGCACAACGTTATGGTGGGCTTTTCCACCTTAAAATGGGTTTTGTTCACATGATGGTAGTATCCAGCCCGGAAGAGGCCCGTCAAGTACTTCAAGTCCAAGACAATATCTTCTCGAACCGACCCGCTACTATTGCTATACGTTACCTTACTTATGATCGGGCTGACATGGCTTTTGCCCATTATGGCCCGTTTTGGCGTCAAATGCGTAAACTTTGTGTTATGCGTCTTTTTAGCCGTAAACGGGCCGAGTCATGGCAATCAGTCCGTGATGAGGTTGATTACATTGTTAAAACCCTAGCTAGTCGGGCCGGGTCACCAGTTAACGTCGGTGAGCATGTATTTAATCTTACTAAGAATATTATCTATCGGGCCGCTTTCGGGTCAAATTCTTCTGAAGGGCAAGATGAGTTTATTGCCATATTACAAGAATTTTCAAAACTTTTTGGTGCGTTTAATATAGCGGATTTTATACCATATCTTACGTGGGTTGACCCGAATGGGCTTAATGATCGTCTCGCTAAGGCCCGAAGTGCCTTGGATGGGTTTATTGACAGGATTATTGATGATCATATTAGTAAAAAGAAAGGTATGAATGGACATGCAGTAAAACAAGAAGATAAAGGTGAAGAAGATATGGTGGATGATTTGTTAAACTTTTATAGTGAAGAAGCTAAGGTTAATGAGTCGGAAGATTTGCAAAATGCTATCAAGCTTACTAAGGATAATATCAAAGCCATTATCATGGTAAGTGCTATTTTTATTAATTTTTTTTAATGTTTTTTTAATTTCAAAATTATCTTATTAAAGTTACAATACATAAGAAAACTACCATTTATATAATTTTTTTTAGGAAAAATTGATATTAATGATCTAACCTTTTGTTCATCCGTTGTAATTGATTATTTTCTAATAATCCAACGTTTGCCCTTAGTTCGCTGTGAATAATCCAACCTTTATTTTAGTTTGCTAGCAACATACCCTAATATTACCTGTTATTAGTAATAAGGAATGTTGTAATTTATCAAAAAGGTTGAATTATTAGAAAATAATCAAAAGATGAGATTATTCATAGCGGATGAGAGAAATATTGGATTATTAATGTCAATTTTTTATTTTTTTTAATTAAGAATTAATTATAGTTTCTTGTTTATTTGTAATATACTACTTTTCGACGTCAAGGGAGGATGACCTGATTATTTATTAAGGCTTTGACCGATAGTTTTTGATAAAAATAAGTTTTAAAATATACTCCTAGTTTAATTTTACAATTTCATGACATTGAAAGTTATAAATAGTATCCAATAAAAAAATATTATAGGTAATCGAAGTATTGCAAATAAGTAATGTTTAGTATAGTTTTCAAAGAGTTTTAAAATAATTTTAACAACTTTAAAACCTAATTATGACAAAAAAAAAAACTTTTTATTCTTAGGATAACATTCTTTTATTTTTAAATTTTTTGGGGGCCATGGCTAAATTGATCATGGCTTATGATCATCCTAAATTTTTATATATTTATATTATAAAAGAAATCAGTAAGGTAATTGCAGTTAACGTTAATAAAATAAATTTCTTTCAAAAAAGTGATAAAGATTCAAATGATAAATTGTACAATATTGACCCATTAAGATAATGGGTCTAGTGCACTAATTGGCATACCTTCACTTGCTTCGTTTAAATTATACTTGTATCTGAATATAATATATTATATGGGAATTTACTATTATTATTAACAAATATAATGAAATGAAGGTAATAATACTTATAGCTTTTAAATAATTGGCTTTTCATGATAAAAGGATCATCACTACTCTGTGTTACTGTCTATATCCTGAATTATACCATTTAAAAAACTAATATTAATAATTAATTATATTAAGACGAATAAAAATAATTTCATTGAAATATATATTAATTTATAAACTAAAAGTGAAGTAAAAAATAAAAATAATAAGTAAATATTTACAATAACAATAGGTATTATCAAAAAAATCCTCAAAACATCAAACATGGAGTACATATACTTATTGTTGTACTTGTTGACCAAAGAAAATACTCATGCTTCATAGCTTGAGGTATTTTTATTGGTTTACGTTTATTGTGTACGTCTTGTACATGTTGCATTTGTTATTCTGGGCATGGTTTATTTATAATCTATAATTTTTTTAAATTATAATTATAGTTTCTATGAGCGATATACATTATAATATGATAATGATGAATTAAATAAATAATTTGTTGGTAAGCCGTAACCGGTAATTGAGTCCTTGTGTCCCTCCCATGGTCTCACGCTAGTTTAAAAGTAGGTTAAAAATTGTGACTTAATTAAAGGATTAATTGATAAAGCCAGATCAACCTACTGTCCTTCTCTAACGTTGATGAATTAAGGTATATGATAACAGTGATGTCCTTCGTTCATCCAAATAGTAGTTAGTTGAATACTTTTATTTATCTTAATATTAATGAAATTAAAAAATATCTTTTTTTGCTTGTCAGCTAGAAAATTGCCACATGTAAAATAGGAGAGAAATAAATCTTTTTTATATACGGTACGTTTGATAATTAAACTCTTAACCATTAGGTTCACTTAAGCTTTTGGTTGAATTAGTTATGGTATCAGAGCCAACGTGACAAGAGGTCACGGGTTAGAATCTCAACTAACTCTCATTTAAAGTGGAATATTCAGCGCCTATGCGCATCCACACTTCTAGCCTAATGGACATTCGTGTGAGGGGGCGTGTTAAAGTATATAACATATCATGGGGCCTTAACCATTGGCTTAAGTTTTTTATTGAATTGGTTCCTTAACAGGCTCACTTAAGATTTCCCTAAAACTTCACCTTATTCAAAAATCAGCAAATCAACTCATTTTGTAATTGATCACTTTTATATTGTAAGTGATCACTTTAAAGTTATAATTGACCACTTTAAGACTTCAGTTTGAAATTATTATTCGTTATTTTAAGATTATAAGTGATTACTTTAAGGTTATAATTGCTTTAAAAACCAGTTTTAATTTTGTAACCTTATTCTCTGGTTGATTTATCTTGAATAAAAAATCAATAATATCAAAGAATTGAATCCATTAATTAGTGACCCATCAACTTTACGTAATTGTCAAGACCACCCATTAGCTGTTACGTTATTGTCTAGACTTATATATATCAATATAATCTTGCACTTGTATGTGTATATATGTATATAGTTAAAAGGTTAATAATCCATAGCCACAAACTTACCAATCCTAACTTTGTTAAAAGTAAAAATCCGCAAGAGGTCCATATTGGCATGCTTCAATTAAGTAATAGCACAACAACTATATTAGATTTAGTGGCATTAAAAATAATGCCACTGATTTATATTTTTAGTGTAATAATTATTGACTTTTATTTTAAGTTCCACTATAAAGTGATTTAGCGACACTTTATTTGATTTTTAGTGACATATGTAATTGTCATTGTAGTCTATAGTGACATTTGTGAGAAATGTTATATCCAATGTCGCTAAAAGCTTTAGTGTCACTTTATGCTGCTAAAGGATCTAATAAATGTCACTAAATCCTCTATATACACTATAAGAAATTTGAAATAGCGAAATTTAAATTAAATGTCACTAAATATATCCCACTAAAAGTAAATTATGTGTCTTTTGCATTTTGTACTATTTGATAAAATTAAAATGACAAAAAATTAGGTGATAAGTTTTTTTTTCTATCACGTTACAAATTATTTCTCCATTTTATTTGTGATGCATGTTTCTGTCGAAACAAACAAAAGAGAAATTATAACTACTAGTCAACAGTATCTTTAGTATAACTTACACTTCCTAAATATTAGTGATGAGACTATACTATAAAGTCCGTGTAATTTAGCTATTTATTAAAATATTATGATTTGTTATATATATGGTGTTGTATTATTAGTAATATTCTCGAGCCGGAACTTTTTGATCGCACTCTCTTTCTGGGTATATGAGTTGCCGTCGTTTTTTTCTCTCCAGATCCTAATTATAGTTTTCTAACTATGAGCGGGATACACTGAATTTGATGATGATGATTATAATTATTAATATAATATGGGTTCTAAACTTCAAATGTTGTACTACTTCATATGATTGTTAGAATTGTTTTGTTAATCAGATGTTGTGGGTGTTAAATTATTTGAATAAATAAAATATGTAGTAGTTGATAAATACTAATAAAAGATTTATTTATAAAATATGAAATTTTTGTTTTTTTGTAATATCATTAAAATTTTAATTATTGTATTGTTATATAAATCTAATTTGGAAAAATGTGAAATGAATAGGATGTTATGTTTGGTGGAACCGAGACAGTAGCATCAGCAATAGAATGGGCTATGACAGAATTAATACGAAGCCCCGAGGACATGAAACGGGTCCAACAAGAACTTGCCGATGTTGTTGGTTTAGATAGGCAGGTCGATGAATCGGATCTTGATAAACTCCAATTCTTCCGGTGTTGCATGAAGGAGACCCTACGCATGCACCCACCAATCCCACTCTTACTCCACGAAACATCAGAAGATGCAACAATCGGAGGGTACCACATTCCAAAACAATCTCGGGTTATGATCAATGCATGGGCTATAGGTAGAGACCCGAATTCATGGTCGGATCCGGATACATTCAAACCTTCAAGGTTTCTTAAAGAGGGTGTACCCGATTTTAAAGGCAGTAATTTTGAATTCATACCATTCGGGTCGGGTAGAAGGTCTTGTCCGGGTATGGTACTCGGGTTATATGCACTTGAAATGTGTGTTGCGAATTTACTTCATTGTTTTACATGGGAATTACCGGATGGTATGAAACCTAAAGAACTTAGTACAGATGATATTTTTGGACTCACTGCACCACGTGCCACTCGACTTATCGCGGTACCTAAATCACGTCTATCTTGCCTATTCAATTGATCATGATCATCATCATGATCATGATACAATCTTGATAATGATCTTATAAATGTCATGATTGATGAAAAAACATAAGTGATTTCACTCAAGAAGATTGCAATAAGGATTCAAGAAAGTAGTACGTACTTGATTTTATATTTGGTCTTGTATATGCATGTAATATTTTATTTCATTTTATTTTATATAATTGTAAAACAATACTCTTTTTGCCAACAAGGCAGGTTGAAAAATGAATCACATATATATGTTATTTTGCAAACTTAAATTTAATGCCTGATTCAAATTCATTTAGTAATCATATGTAAAAATATATATTTTTCTATGTTACTTTAATTGAAAATACTTTTAAAACTGATCTATATTTTCTATAGAATAAATTAGATTTATATTTTCTATAGAATAAATTATATATGACATATATATGATATTTTTTAAAAGTAATTTTATTTTAAAGAAACAAAAACATAAAGGAAAAACATATAAGGTTTATTGTCTTTTAGAATCCTATTTTCGAACTTTCTTTTAAACTTTAATCACGGTGAAAAGTGAAAATATACGTTAAGGTTCCAGCTTAATAAATACTTTATTTAACAAGCACAATAACTTCTCTTTAAATTAAATTATAGTATTATAGTATATATGTCAGTGCAATATACAAAATTTGTATGTTGTTTTTTATATAAATATAATTAGAAATTTTGACTATCACAAACATGATTTCTTAATGTGTTCATGTAACGATGTAAGAAATTAATAAGTACATGATTGTTTAAAGTAAACAAGTAAATCAGGCAAAATATAAGTTATAAACTAAAAATAAAATGCAAAATAGCATATTGATATTAGAGATTAGAGATTACTGAAAACTATTTTATATACAACACACATAAGAACTTCACTTTTACTCTTTAATTTTACCTTATTTATATTAGCATAAATGATTATATATCATCTGCATTTTGATCAATAAATAAAGCATCTGCATTTGGAGTAGAAGGTTTGGGGTTCGACCCCTACTGAGCGCAGATATCAATTAGGGGGTTTTTTGACTGCGCTCATCTCTATTTACTCCCTCCTTGGGAGAACAGGCATGATTTGTCTGCATCCTTCAGGATGAGTTGTCGTCGTTCTTCCCTCCCTCCCCAGACCCTAATCATAATTTTCTATAAGCGGAATACACAAGGTATGATAACGATGATTAATGATTATATATCAAATTTCTGTTTTAGATTCAAACTCTTAATCTTAGGCACAAATGTTGATATGTAACACTATAAATAAATTACTAAATTTGTTATGGGTTACATCTTGTTTAAAGTGACAATTACCAGAAGTTGACAATTATTAAGCTTATAATATTTAGCGGGGAGCCAAATTTAACCAACCAATAAAATATAAACCAAAAAAAACATTTGGTCACAATACTAATTGTTGTGTATATTATCCACAATGGACTGACGTGTGTTAGTGTATAAATAAGATATTTACAAATTATTAATAGATCATAATTAGGTTTGCTACAATGACTTTTACCTTAATTTATGACCATCTAATTTTCCCCATAACTAAAAGATAAAGTAGTGGGTAGAGCAATAACACTATCAAAAAACAAAGCATTGCTTTTTATCTCCACTATTTTTAGTTATTATTAAGAAAATTTATCCAATTAATCTAACTTACTCACGATTTTTCTATAATAATTTCAACTATCGATTAAATATGAATAAATCCATTTATAGTTTTATTTAACTTGTGGTATTGTTTGATTTTTCTTGACAGGTTGCAGCATGTCATTTTTGACTGTTATCCTCTTCTATCTTTCTTCCTCCTTAAAAACTTCTTATCTTCATTGTTACAGCAATAAGTTCATGGTTTATTTTTTTTATTTTTTTTCTTTTTCCCTAAATCCTCTTCTATATCATTCCTTTTTCCTGACATGAAAAGCATTGAAGAAATTGATAGTGTCGTGATGTGCAAATTTATTTAACCGCAAGTGCACGACGTACGTGTAGCTGCGGGTCGAACACAAGGAAGCTTTGAACAAGGGACTTAATGATTTTAGTTGATTATATTGCTAAAGGGAATAAAAATGTTGATTGTACAAAAATAAATAACATAGAGAACATGGGTAGCAAATAGGGTCTTCAGTAACCCTGGATAAAAACGGATCAAAGCATAGAAAAGAATGCATAGCTGAATAAAATACTCCAATGATGAACTGGGATAGCACCATCAGTTGCATCATTACCTCTTAAGACATGAACACCGACTCTCCTTATGGCTCCCCAAAAGAAAGAGGCTTCCTATCTTAGTCTCCTTATCTCTCAAAAAAAAAAATGATCTCACTTAAGCCCATAAAAATCTCAAACCCCTTATCGACCTCATACTCAATCCAACACAACATCACCATCAACTGATAAGTGCAATTATTTGCACTCATTGCTTACATTTCTATGCTCCTTTTCGGTGTTTAGAGGCAGTTTGAGGTTGTTTTGTGCGTTTTCACTCCTCCATGTCCAATTTGTAGCCAAATGGGTGAATTATAATACTTTGATATGTTTTTGTGGGTGTTCGGTGCTAATCGTGTCTACAGGGCTCAAGGATCGAATCAAGCTATCAATTGAATCAAGTCACGAGCAAAAGAACAAGTTCCAATAACCAAATGTGTCCAGTAGCCTAAAGCCGAGTCGGCTGAGGTGAAGTTCTAAGCCTCGGCGACTCGGCGTTTGAAGAAAAAGTGAATAAACATTTCAGAAGCAAAGGCTGACTCGACGATGGTGCTGATTTTGTGACCGCCGACTCGGCAGCTTAGGCTGAACAAATTAACAGTTTTCCAAAAACATCAGCCGACTCGGCTGAGTGGAGCATTTTATGACCGCCGACTCGTTTAGTGTCATTAGCTTGACGTGATTCGACCCACCAAACTAGGTCGCAAATACCATTACCTCTTCTTCACCAAGAGGCTCACCTGTGATGTAGTGCTTGACTCGGTGCCCATTGACCTTAAATGTGCCATTTGATCCAGTTACTTGAAGAGACCCATAAGGAAACACTCGAGTAATAGTGTATGGTCCGAACCACCGAGACTTTAGCTTACCGGGAAAGAACTTGAGCCAAAAATTGAATACCAAAACTTTCTCACCTACCTTGAACTCCCGCTTAGTAATGCGTTGATTGTGCCATTTTTTGATTTTCTCTTTGTAGATAATGGCACTTTCATATGCATCTAGGCGTATCTCTTCAAGCTCATTGAGGTCTGGGAGCCTCTTGTCACCTGTACTTTCATATATGTATAGTTAGAGAGTGAGAGAGTGAGAGAGACAATTATAATATAAATGATGATAATAATTTTTTATAGTTACTTTATATACAGTAAAAGATAATATGTTTTATTTTAAGAATATTATTTAAATTTATAATATAATATATATATAGAAACCTTAGATTAATTATCTTGGACATTTATAGACTTTAATGAATTTTATCGTTTTATTGATGAAAACGACTATATTGATTATTAAAAATATAACAAACATTGTTAATCACTTTAAATGACTCAACTATAATATTATATGACATCTGGAAGAATGAGAAAACTTTTACATAAATACTAGTGATTAATTATTAATTTTATCAAGTTAATTGGAAATTATTACTTATCAAAAACGATTAGTTGAGGACAAAAATTAGGAGCTTCTAATTAAATAACCAAATTAAATAATTTCCATTAAGCTAATTTCACTTAGTATAGAATAAATTAACTTTAATAATGTATTATTTTATGAGATTAATAACTATTAAAACATTATTAACTTATTCTAATAATTAGAAATCGTAAATTCGTTAGTAATTAAATAGAAATTAATAGAATAACCTTAGAATCATTAAAAATAATAAATACGATGACTTAGAAAGGTTGGTCTTGTTGGAGTATCATTTTATTTTCTTTTTATAAATTATTGTCTTTATCACCGATCAATTGAAAATTGTTTATATGAATTTTTTAAACAAATATATGATATATGAAAAAACATATTCTGATTGTTTTGAATACAATTTAAGAAAATTTGCCAAGAATAATCCCAACTATTACCCGTTGGCCAAAAATAATCCCAACTATCGATTATTTATTAATAATCCTAACTATTCATCGAATTTTCTCAAAACAGTCCCACTGGTACCATTTGAATTTCTTCTAATCTGTGTGATCATTCGCAACATGTGTCCCTTCTTCATCATTTTCATCATAATCGAAAACATTATCCCCGCTCAAATTTGAAACAACTACAATATCACCCAATTGAGGGTGTGGGACTGTTTTGAGCAAATTCGATGAATAGTTAGGATTATTAAAAAATAATCGATAGTTGGGATTATTTTTGGCCAACGGGTGATAGTTGGGATTATTCTTGGCAAATTTTCCTAAAATTTATAACTATTTGAGATTTTATTTATTTTATTTGAAATGAGTTGAATTAAATCTTTAAAAACATTTAGTAAATCACTTGAAATTGTGTTGGATTTTAAATTAGTTGTGAAAGATGCTTTTTCATTTTTAACAGTGATGTCCCAATATAGTGCAAGTATTTATATATGATGTGTTCGATGATTTCACAAGCAAGAGTATGTTTAATCCCATGTGAAAAAGGTATGACGTATATTTTACGAAAACATGTTGACTGCATGGAAAAAAATTTACAATTTTGAGTCATGTGATTACAATGAAAATCATGTTTAAACCAAGTGGTGGAAATGTTGAATATCAAGTAAAGTAATATGAAGGATAAATAAATGAAGGTGTTGGGTACGTCCATCATAACAAAGGTTGTGTATGTGGCTGGGCATACCAAATATTATGTATGATTTTAACATAACACCATTGAGTTCAAGGTTTATTATTAGAATCCTATTTCGAGCTTTTCTTTTAAGCTTCACAAATTCTTGTTTAGGACGGTCCTAAAAATTGAGGACTTTATATCATATGTGATCACTATTAAAGTTTATGTGATCACTTTTTGTAAGGCTTATGTGATCACTTTTTATGCCTATAAATGATAACTTTTAAGGCTTATGTGATCACTTTTAAAGCATATGTAATTGGTTTTAAGGCTTATGTGATCACGTTTAAAGCATATGTAATTACTTTTAAGGCTTATGTGAGCACTTTTAAATCTTATAGATATTGTACTTTGTGGTGGGGGTGGGGGACTAGAAAAATGCTCACATATGACATAAAAGTGATGACATAAGCCTTAAAAGTGATCACATAAGCTTTAAAAGTAATAACTTATAATAGTTAAAGTGATCACATATACTTTAAAATTGATCACATAAGCATTAAAAGTGATCATATATAAGTATTAAAAGTGATCATATAAGTATTAAAAGTGATCACATATGTTTTAAAAGTAATTACATAAGCTCAAAAATTAATCATATATGTTTAAATAATAATCACATAGGGAACTTCTAAACCCTAGCCGCCCCAATTTTTGTCTCTCTTCTCTCTCTAAAAAAACCCTAATATCTATAGTTAGTTTGGGGCTATCATCAATCTTTAAAGATTGATGGTAATCCCCTAATTTCTCCCTTTTAAGTTTTTTTAATATGATTAGAATAATTTTTTGTCCTCTCCCTGTAAGAGAGTTGTTCTACCCATTCAATTGGTTGATTCTATCCATATATTGGGTTTTGAAATCTCTCCTTGTGAGAGTTTGGAGTTATGAATTTTGGTCTTTAGTTGATTTGTTGGTAGAGATTAATGCGATGATGCAGCATACACCAAATTTGCAATTATCATCAACTACATCAAATTCAATTCTATCTCAAGACTATAACAGATCGAAAGACCCCCTCGTAGAAGGCTATATCAAACAGCGATGTGGAAGAGGATATTCTGAATTGTCAGATCTCATACACAACGATCGTAGTTTTGTTATTTTTGAATTATATTTGGTTTTAGTTGCTATGTACTTGCTAATTTTTATCTCTGATGTAGATGTCGTATGACTCTTTATTAATGAATCATGTATTATTCAAAATAATAATAATAATAATCACATAAGCTATAAAGGTGATCACACAATAAATTAAAAATAATCATATAGGCCTTAAAATTGATCACTTAAGTCTTAAAAGTAATCACATATGCCTAAAAGTAATCACTTACAATAGGAAAAAGTGATCATATATGCTTTACAACTGATTACATAAGCTTTAAAACTGATCACATAAGCTTTAAAACTGATTAGATATGTGGGGAGTGGTTATATGGGTTGGGTTATTATGTCATAATTAAATATATGACCGTTGCAAAGTTAATTTTGTTGTAGTGATAATGACGCTTAATATTCACTTTGAATAAAGAATGCGTGATACGTTGAGATTAAAACGCGCGACTTCTTATCACGTTTATTTTTAATACCATTTAAGAAACCAACTAAACAAAAACATTTCTACTACTCACATAATAAAATATACTCTCTCCTATTCATAGAGAATGAGACATTTTCTTATTGGGTCAATTCACTGAAAATGTTCCATTTCTATTTTTGTCATTCTTTTTTACCCTTTTACCCTTACTACAACAAGTCAACAACACAACAGCACATAAATATCAATACCCTTTATGAAAAAAGAGAGTTTTCCTCCCACTTTTAAGTGGTCCCGCATCCCTCCTTAATTTTGGTACAAAACCCAAATATCACATTCTCTATTAATATGAGAGAGTATAATTTATGGGGTTGATAGGTTAGTTGAAAATTCATTTTCATACTGTTTTGTAAGAAGACAAATATTTTTAAGACTTGCTCACCTAATAACCGACCATAATACTCTTCATCTTCTAGATGACAAACCTCAAATGGATATTAAATTGGATGTGCACGTGTTAATATGTTTTAATGTCGTCATCATACCTAGTATAGAAAACTATGGTCAGGGTGTGGGAAGAAAGGACGGCGGCAACTCATACCCATAAAGGAGAGCACGGCCAATGAGTCTCTCGGCTCGAGAAAGAATAAGATAAAATGTTGATTCTGCAACTGCTGGGATCGACTGCGTTTGCAGCGAGCAAGTCTGCATCATCTCGCACACATGTGTTATCTTTATACATAAGATAAATATGACTACAATGTATATAGATATAATATAATATAATAAAACAATTAAGTAAAAAAGAAAACAATCATAATAATTGTACAAGCAACGAAAAAAGCCAGAGAACAAGAACACCGATTAGCATATATGAGTATATATTCATTAGAATTTTATTTTATACATTTTGTAATTTTTATTAAAAACATATTTAAAATACATATTAAAACACAAAATATAATTAAAATTCTGTAAAAAGTAAATGTAATATCTCCAAATGAGACGCAGGAACTACTTTTATTTGTCTTTTGAGGGAATTTATTTATTTATTTTTTGTTTTTTTTTTTTTTTTAAAGATTTGAGGGAAGTTTTAGGTACTACTTATCCCTTCGAATCATAGTTACCATCCGAATAAGGAGTCATGACTTGTTTATTTTAACCTTAATCACATATAAAAAGGCATTTATCAACTTTTTTTTTTTTTGAATAAAGGCATTTTTCAACCTTTTGTGTTTAGTGATCGGGACTTAAGGAGTATAATTTGGTGCATGTTTAGGTTCTATATAGAACTAGAAATATTAAACTTTTATTAGATTGAGCTTAATCTAATTCCGACTCGATTTATTTTTTTATGATTTGGTGCATGTTTGAGTTCTATATATATCGATGTTTTTGATTTATAACCTACTATATTTTAATCGAATTTTATTATTCACTTAATAATTCATAATTATAACTTGACAATTTTGTTTTTCTCAATAATGTCACTTTGTATTTACCGTCATTGTTATCACATCTAAATTTGTATTCATATTTTCATACCCTCCCATTTGAAAGTTTTGTGATTCATTCCCTTTTTGGCTTTTACCCTAGATTGAAATCTAGCACATTTGATAAACCCTCCACTAGTATGATACTGTATTGATTTGTATATAGATTAATCTTTGTATAGGCTGCCAGCTAGTATTCTGTTATAACAAACCAACAAACGCGTGTATATAAGGAAGTACTTGGCCATTACCTGCTGTACATATTCTTTACACATTGAAATAAGAATTCTCTCTCTTCTTTTTTTCTTCTATGGCGTGTTGCAGAGAGCTCCATACATAGTTTCTCACATGGTATCAGAAGCAGGCTGTATCCTGCACAAGCTAAGTCTGTTCTTTCTTGATTTTTTCGCTCTTCTCTACCTTCGTACTATACCTTTTTAATCTTCTGCCTCTTTCTTGATTTCTTCTTATTTTCTTTTTCACCATGACTGAAACCTCCATTAATAATCCTTCTCCTACTCCATCCTCACAACACACTTATGTTGATTTAACTCAAAATCCAGCCTCCGTGTACTATCTTCATCCTTCCGACCATGCTAGTACGAAACTTGTTAATACTCCATTTTGATGGCAATGGATTTGGTGATTGGAAGCGATCTGTAATGATCGGTCTTATAGCTAAAAATAAGCTCTGCTTTGTTGACGACACACTTCCTAAGCCGACTGATAATGCATCTGATATGAAGGCCTGGGAGAGGTGTAATAAAATGGTTCTTGGATGGCTAATTGCATTGCTTGACCGAGTTGTGGCTAAAAGTGTAATGTACAACAAATTTGCCTCTGAAATATGGACAGACCTTGAAGAACGTTTTGGAGTTTCAACCGCTGCTCAGATTTACTCCTTGCATGAAGAATTATCAAATGTATCACAAGAAGCTAACATGAGTATCACAGAATATTTCACCAAGGTAAAGTCACTTTGGGATGAACTTGACAACCTTAATCCTTTACCTATTTGTGTATGCAATGGCTGTAGTTGTGGTTTAACAAAGAAGGTTTTAGAGCTTCAGCAAGATCAACGTCTTATGAGCTTTCTTATGAAGGTAGATGATCAATATAGTCCTGTGAAAACTAACATTTTAATGCTTCCTGAACTTCCACATGTTTCCACTGCATATCGTATGCTTTACCAAGAACAAAAACATAAAGAGCTCACTCGTCTGCATATTTCCACTACCACTGAGTCGATGACCTTCGCTGCCAATAAAAAGTATTATTCTGATAGAAATCATAATTCTAATCGCTTTTATAAGCATCCTCATTCTGAAACTGTTGCGTTGAACAAAGGGAAGTCCTGTATTGGATCTAAGAGAGGTTCCACTTATTTCTGTGATCACTAAGATCCATGGCCATTCTCTTGAGCGTTGTTTCAAAATCAATGGCTATCCTCCTGGTTTCAAGTCCAAAAGGTTTGCCGGTTGTGTCCAAGAAGATGACTCTAAAATTGCTCTAGATAATCTTGGCCTTACTACTCATCAGATTGACGGTCTTATGACTTTTCTAAGCAAACAAAAAGAACCTGCTGTTGATTCTCCTATGGAACTTGACACTATTCCTAGCACTTCCAACCTTGCAGGTACTTTTTGTTTCTTCTCTAAAGCACACACATCTAGGTGGATAATCGATAGTGGTGCTACGGACCATATGTGTAACTCATTGGCTTTCTTTACTTCTGTTCAAAAGATTCTTGGTGTCAAGCATAGCATTACCATTCCGGATGGTAGGAAAGTGTTAGTTGAATTCTGTGGTGACATTCAGTTGATGGATGACTCTTGCTACGAAATGTTCTTTTTGTACCTGACTTTCAATTTAATTTGATATCTGTGCCTCAGCTTTGTATTGATGATTGCCCTTTTGTTACTTTTACTAATGGAACTTGTGTGCTTCAGGACCCTTCAAAGATAAAGGTTCTTGGTAGACTCTTCCATGGTCTTTACTATGCTGATCTTCCTCCTCTTACTCCTTCTCAACAACTTGCAACCTATGTAGCTGCTGATTCCTCCTCCAATAAGACAAATTTTGACCTAGCTAAGTTGTGGCACCTTAGACTAGGACACTTACCCTTTCCCCAACTCAAGACTTTGTTCCCTCATATTGATGTAAATAAATTCAGTGATTCATCTTTCTGTACTATTTGCCCTGCAGCTAAACAGACCAGAAAGTCATTTCCCCTTAGTTCTATCAAGACTACTTGTAGTTTCCAATTAATCCACATTGACGTTTGGGGTCCCTATCGACATGTCACTCATGATGGATGTAAATTTTTTCTCACCATTGTAGATGACTTCACAAGAGCTACTTGGTTGTACTTAATGAAATCAAAGAAATAGTATCTTTCTTTTCTTATTCATTTTTATGCTTACGTAGAAACTCAATTCCACACCAAAATCCGAATTATTTGCACTGACAATGCTAAGGAATTGTGTGAGGGAGATTCCAAAGATTTTTATCTACGTCATGGCATCGTTCATCAAACCTCTTGTCGCGACACCTCTCAATAAAATGGGGTTGTCGAACGTAAGCATCGCCATTTATTGGAAATGGCCCGTGCTCTCTCCTTCCAATCTAATTTGCCTATTTGCTTTTGGGGAGAATGTGTCCAAACTGCTACTTACCTTATTAATAGGTCCCCTTTGCCTGTTTTAGGTTATATATCACCCTATGAAAAGTTATATGGGGAACACCCTACCTTATCTCACCTTAAGTCTTTTGGTTGTCTTTGTTTTGTCTCTACCCTTAAACACAATAGATCCAAATTTCATCCTAGAGCTGATACTTCTATTTTCATAGGGTACTCTCTTACTCAAAAAGCCTACAAAACATTTAATCCCACAACCAATTCTATTGTTTTCTCTCGTGATGTAACTTTCCATGAGCATCATTTTTCCTACCATTCTACTACACCTATTACTTCTCCTTTTTCTAATTTTTATCTCCCAGCTCATACTTCTATGCCTTCTTATGATGACTCTTACTTTCACTCTACTCCTTTTTTTATTCCTCCTGATTCTTCTCTTATTAATTCACCCACCACTCCTACCCCACCTATTCTCCCTACACCTTCTTCTATATCCTCTACAAATAATGATACTGTTTCTTCTTTACCCTCCACCATTTCTCCTTTACATACCATTCATACTCCTGACCACACGTCCTCCTCTCCAAATGAAATCTCTCTAGTTGTTGATCTCTCTCATCCTCCTTCTGTGCCACCTATTCCCACACGAAAATCTGTCCGCATCTCTAAGCCCCCTTCTCACTTGCAAGACTTTGTTTGTACTACTGCACATTGGTGCAATTTAGTAGCCTTCCAATCTCTTCCTTCTGATCAGCAATCCATTCTTGTCTCTCATGGCCAATGGAAAGAGCCCAAGAACTATAAACAAGCAGCTCAGGACCCTTTATGGGTTAAGGCTATGCACACTGAACTTCAAGCTGTAATCCCACGTATTTTTTTGTTTTATTTCAGAAACTTTAAAACTGATATTTTAGAAAACTTTAAAACTGATATTTTTACAAAAAAAAAAAAAAAAAAAAAAAACTGAAAATTAGTTTTTGAAGAGGAAAGAAACCGTAAATCAGTTTATAAAACTGATATCTTTCTTGCATCTCAATCCTTCCCTTCCTCCCCACTATCTCCATTCTCACCATTAAACTGACCTTGTAACCTCCTTCCTCAACCCTATAAATACCATTTTAATCAGATTTTTAAACCTAACTTCACCAAAATTCAGTTTTAGTTTTTACAAATTTCTTTTAGTATTCTGAATCTACAATTGCTCATAGAAGAAAAAAAAACGGAGAGTTCAGAGGTAGGAATCCCATTATTTTAAAGTATTTTATCTCTTTTCTAATCTGAAAAATTTAAGAAAAATAAATAAAAACATGTTTCTGACCCTTTTTCCGGTGAGATGAGGGCCGCCGGGATGCCACCGGCAAGTGACGCCGACGCCGGAGCCACAGACGGCCGGCAAGCCGGAGTCCTTCTTCCTTTCTCTCTCCTTTTCTCTCTCTCTCTCTCTTTCCCTTCTTCCTGTTTTGTTTTCGTGGGTATTGAAACCCATAAACGTGATTTCTTGTTTTCATTAATTCTATTTCTTTTTTTTATAAATCTTTTTATTATTAGTATTTAAATTTTTGTTTTTGTCTTTTCTGTTTCCCGTGAGAGATGGGTACAAACTACAAAACCATTTTATGACTCTTACTTCCTTTTCTTTACTTTATTTTATTTTAATCCTTTTAGTTTTATTATTTAAACTTTGTCTTTATCTCCAAAAGTTATTCTTCCATCCTTAATCTTTTAAAGTTTAAACTATCATTTTAAGATTTGTCTTTTAAATAAATTATATTTTAACCGAAAGCCTTTTAATTTATTTATTTCGTTTGGGTTAATTTTGGGTATTAATTCGAGCCATCTTATTTTATCGTGTAGACTGCGGATTCGTAGATCGAGATAACTAGGAGCGTACGTTTTGTAAGATCGCGTGACAAGGTAATTTTCGATGTCCATCTAATTAGGATTATCCCGTTAGTATTATGTGCTAAGTGATATTAACTTGTTTAAACGTGTTACGTGAAATGGTATGATATTGTTTTATATGACATTATGTTTTATATACTTTACTCTTAATTTATATTGAATATTATTTTTGTCAAACTTTGAATTTATAATTGTTATATTGATAAAATGGATATTAGTATTTTAATAACAAAATTTGATACGGGTTAGATTTGAAAGAAAATTATTGATTTTAGTATTTTATGGAAATTATATTATTATTTTAATAATGGGTTTAAAAGACGATTTGAGTCGAAAGAGAAATATTTATGATATTGATTATTGTTGCCACCGATTGATACTAAAATGATGATTTGTTGGATAAGATTTCAGTTGGATATTTCTGAAATATATATTTATTGGGAAGATTTATGATCATTTTACATAAAATGTATAATGTAATGTTTTATGTGCTCGCGACTAATTATTAAATATATTAAATCACGTAAAGTGTAACGATGGGAATGAAGCTCTTATATTTGTTGTGATCCAAGTATAAGAGTGATGAACAGGTTGCCCTGTCTGGTTAGTATAGCTGCCGACAGGTTATCATTATTATTTTGATGCTCGATACGATTTTTGGTCTTCCTTCTATTTGTTGTGATCCAAGTAGAAGGGGTGTGCACATTAGGGTTACCTGAGACTACTCTGCTGGCCTTGATGAATTATTTGGGGTGACGACCTCTTGATGAAATGGGTATAGGGGTAAAGCCTCGGCCTACTGGCGTTCTCGTTCCCTCAAATTAAAATTGGATATATGTGTTGTCATCATTAAATATCAAATTAATTAGTTGACTTATGTGTTATTATATTTATATTCATAAAATCGACCTTTAACTCAACTTTATATTACTTTAATTTCTACAACTATTTTCAACTCAATTATAGTTTGTTTTCTTAAATTATTTCAACTAAAATTGTTTTACGGGATGGAGTTGGAATTACTCAGTTTTCCTGATTTTTGGGAGTTTTTCCCTTGTTTCTCTTGTATTCTTATTTTGCAGGTTGTTGATCACGTGGGGATTATGGAGTGAGAATCATTTAGAGTTATAACTGTTATTAGAGTCATATGTCAGTCTATTTTCAGTTGTTCAAAGTTTTTATATAGACACAGTTTACGTTTAAGTCTTTTCCAAATTTGTAAGACCCTTTGTCGGATTCAAGTTTTATTTAAGTTGTTTTCCTAGTCGTTAAGCCTTACATTTATTTTCTTAGAAATAGATGTGGCGGTAACACTCTCATGAGTAGGTTTTGACTCAAGATTTTCTTAAAAAGGGTTTTCAAAACCTTGACCTACTTTGGGGGTGTTACACAAGCACTACAAGCTAACCATACATGGGACATTGTTCCTCTTCCACCCAATAAGAAAACTGTCGGTTCTAAGTGGGTTTACAAGGTTAAGTTGAAAGCTGATGGGTCCCTTGAGCGCTACAAAGCTCGTTTGGTCTCCAAAGGTTACACACAAGAATATAGGGTGGATTATCTTGAAACTTTTTTTCCAGTTGTTCGTATGACTACTATTCGGTGTATATTAGCTATTGCTGCGTCTAAACAATGGCCTTTACATCAGCTCGATGTTAATAACGCTTTTTTGCACGGCGATCTTCATGAGGATGTATACATGCTTCTTCCTGATGGTTTACCTTCTTCTCCAAATATGGTTTGCAAGCGCCGAAAGTCCCTCTATGGTCTCAAACAAGCGTCCTACCAATGGTTCGCTAAACTTAATGCAACTCTTATATCTCAAGGCTTCACTTAGTCCAAACTAGATTATTCTCTCTTCACTCACAAGTCTTCTGGTCTCATAACCATCGTTGCTGTGTATATTGACGATATAGTGGTTACTGGTAACAATGCTCCTTTTATTTCTCAGCTCAAGCTTCACTTGAAACAAGTGTTTAGCATCAAAGATTTGGGGCACTTAAGCTTTTTTCTTGGTCTGGAATTGAGCTACTCCACTACTGGCATTATGGTAACTCAGCAAAAGTTTAGTAAAGAGTTACTTCGTGACTCTGGCCTTACCAACCTTCCACATCATGTGACTCCTCTTCCTCTTAATCACAAACTATCCGCCCATGATTCACCCTTATATCCCAATCCCACTTTATATCGCAGCCTCGTTGGTAAACTTAACTTCCTCACCCATACTCGTCCCGATCTCTCTTACTCTGTCCAAGCCCTTAGTCAGCATATGCAACACCCTACAGTTGCCCATTTCACAGCCCTTACTCACACTCTTGGTTACTTGTCCGCCACTTTGGGACAAGGCATTCTTCTATCCGCCTCAGATCAATTAACCCTTCAAGCGTACTCCGATTATGATTGGGGCGCATGTCCCGATACTCGGCGGTCCATATTTGGTTTTATTCTCTTACTTGGTCAGTCACCTATCAACTGGAAGTCTAAGAAGCAGGCTACGGTTTCCAAATCATCCTCCGAAGAGCTTGGTTTATCTTCTTTGCAGCCCGTTACTTTACATTGTGATAATATGTCAGCCCTTCACATAGCTCACAATCCGGTCTTTCATGAGCGCGCCAAAGTACTTGGCCATTACCTGTTGTACATATTCTTTACACATTGAAATAAGAATTCTCTCTCTTCTTGTTTTCTTCTATGGCGTGTTGCAGAGAGCTCCCATTTGAAAGTTTTGTGATTCATTCCCCTTTTGGCTTTTACCCTAGATTGAAATCTAGCACATTTCAGCTAATTTACCCAAATATTAGCATTAATGGTTTGACCACTCCGTCCTCTATTTTTATCAGTATAAGTTGAAATTGCTCAATAAACCATTTTGCAAAACAACCCTAAATTAATTGCCTATTTATTAAGTATATATGTTGCTACAATCACAAACTACAAACGGTAGCTCCTCTATTTATCATGTATAAATAAATAGTACTCCATAGTGATAGTAACAAATTTTGTCGTAGTTGAAGCAATTGCTATTTATTTCACATAATATTTGAGATTCGATTATGCTATTTGGATTGTTGAAATTTGCTAAATTTTGATTATTTAACAAGTTATTTTTACACACTACAACATAATTTGCTTTTAGTGGGATATATCTAGCGACATTTAATTTAAATGTCGCTATACCAAATTTCTAATAGTATATATAGAAGATTTAGTGACATTTATTAAACCCTTTAGCAACATATTAAAAAATTACACAAAAGCTTATTGCAGCATAGAATCTAGTGACATTTCTCACTAGGGATGGCAATGGGTCGGACTCGGCTCGGATTATACATACTACGACTTTGCTCCGGATAATAGTCGGACTTTTGTTTTCAGTCCACCTCCACTGGGAGTCGGATTATACATACTCCAAGTTTGCCCCGACTCGGACTCTCGGATCTCCAACGGAGTCGGATGCAGAGTCGGATTATTATCAAACAGTATCGTTGTGATATTGTAGTAATGATTTTAAAACATATAAAATTACAAAATATATTTTTCAAATACAATTTAACAAAAAAATATGTACTTTAATTTGAATTCAATTTTATCTAGAGATATAATCCTACTACTAAAATTTAACAAAATTTTCTCGTATTTTAATTTGGCGTATTTAATTTCTCTTGATTTCATTTGTCTTATCTTGATTCATTAATCTAAATTAAATAAAAATACCAAGTAGTTTTTCAAAATTGAAAGTTACAATTAGTATGAGAGAGAGCTTGAATTAGTCACATTTAGAGTTTTAAAGGAAACAAAATATTAGTGTAAAAGTCAAATTTAAAGTCGGATGTCCTTCAGGGTCGGAGTCGGGTCGGAGTCACGAATTTTTAATAAGGTCCAACTCCGGTCTGTCTCTAACTCGGACTCGGATCGTAAAGTCGGAGTCGGAGTCGGATGAATTTTTCCTCGGACTCGAATCAGATTATTTTTCTCGGATCGAGTCGGACTAGGGTCGAATTCGGACTAAATTGTCATCCCTAGTTGTCAGAAGACACTTATAATTGGGAGATGAATGTTCAAAACTCTTCTAGCATGTTAGACTCTACTCAACCCTGTCCTGACCATCACTTATCCTCATCAGATTGCCTTCATGGTTCAATCGAGATGTCGAGGGAGGAAATCTTTCAAATAGAGTCATTGCTTACAGAATTGCCTTGTATTAATCTCACACCTTCGACTATGGAAGATTCTTCTCATGAGTCAATTAAGGATGTTTGTGCTGACACTTGTGATTACCTCCCTATCCATAATCCTGAGAATATTCAAATTGATATGGTTAATGTCTTGCATAATGATGTCTATACCCCTACTCATTTTGATTTGCCTTTAGTTTCTTTTAATTTTCCTCCTAAGTTCTATTTTAATTTTTCTTTTTGCAAAGATGGGGTTATACATGATTGTTTATATGTTCTTTTCTTTGTCGTAACTTCCATATTCTGCTATTTGCTGATGTCATGATTTTTTTGGGAGTAAGTTTGACAAACTTCTTCATAGTTTGTCGAGTTATTTACTAGTATGCGTCGAGATATAGACGTTAAACTAGCGCTTCCGGGAGGCAACCCGTACTTTTAGCTAAATTTTATTTTTGTTTTAGTTCTTTTTACATTAGACTTCCCTTATCTGTATGCTTCTGAAATCTTATGTTTTTTGTTCCCTTGCTACGTAGTTAAGCATTGGGATAATGCTTCAGATAAGCATGGGGGGAGTTGGAGTCTACACCTGTTAGTCTAGTTTTATTGTTTTTCGTAGCATAGCTTTTATTGCTTTCTTAGATTAGTTTTTATACTTAGTTTTCTTTTCTTTATGTCTTTTGGTTTTTTTTGCCTCTCTTTGTATACCACCCCCAAAATTTAAAAAAAAAAAGAAAAAAAAGAGAGAATGCTAGCCATAAACCTGTAAAGGAAGCTAGGCAAAAGGAGAGTAAGCGTTCATAAAGCTGATATCATCGTTCCTCCTTCGCCGCGTCATCTACAGGTATATTTCTATTCCTATCTCTACTCTTGTCTTTCCCTATATTCTATCTCCACTAGATTATCGTATCCTAACCCACCGAGATATCCTCACTTAGATTCTCGCACATCATCCCTGGTCAACCATTGCATGTAATTGAGCTAAAAATTTTGAACCAAAAATAAGCCCCCATCCTCTTTGATCCAAAGTAAGTTCTTGGATTGCGAGATTTAAGAGCTCCATTGCATGAGCCTTACAGTTTTGGAGTTTGAGTTTTTATTTTTGTACATTATACTGTGGTTGTGATGATGGATTTTTGTGTAGGGATGAGTTTGAGGTCGATAAGGGGTGTTGGATTTTTATGGGCTTTCATGTGAGATCATTTATGAGGGGAAGGAGATTAAGATAGGAAGCCTCTTATTTTTGGGGAGACATAAGGAGAGTCATTGTTCATTTTTAGGAGGTAATGCTACAACCAATGGTGCTATCCCGGTTTAGCATTGGAGTTTATTAGGTAGGTTGCATTCTGATATTTTTGTGCTATATTGTTTTATCCAGGGTTACTAAAGGCCCTACATCCTTAGGGTCTCTGAACACCCTATAGCTATTCACCGTGAAAAGCAAGCATGGGGGAACTCATGCTTGTCTATTCACGTTTTCTACCCTGTATGCTTGTATAGATTTAGCTTGATTGTGCATCGTAATTTTCGTTTTATAGTTGAATCTGTATTTTGTTGTTTATTGAAAAAGGGAAAGAAAAACATGCTTGATAAGAGAAAAGCCCAGCTAGGTTGAAAACCCGAAAGGGCGACCTAGGAAAAAGAGCGGCATGAGTGAGTGAGCAACTGAGATTTGAAAAAATGAATGAGTGGCTAGGGAGAAAACCCAAAAATAAGCACCTAGGCAAAATGAGAGAAAAAGAGAGATTCATAGTTTATCTATTTTTCATTTTGTTTTGGAGTGGCGTCATAAGAAGTGGCAGACATAAGGAAGGTATTTGGGTAGGCCACCATTGGAGGGATAAGTTGTAGTGTCTTCTTTTTCATTTCTCATATTCTTTGAGGAGTTATAAGGAGGTTGAAGTGTTGGGATTTTTTGTTTCACTTGTACTTATTCTTTTGTTTATGTTGTGTGTAAGTGTTAGCCAAGTGAAGGGGTTAAGTGGTATAGATGTTTGGACTCTTGGCAAACACCGGGCATTAGCGGAGTATAGAAAAGGGAGATATAAGTAGTCTAGGAATTGTAGACCATGTCTTGACCTTGTTTTCTTTGTGTTTTCACCTCGATTTGCTCTAGGACGAGCAAAAGTTAAGCATGGGAGGGTTTGATAAGTGCAAATATTTGCCCTTATCCGTGCTATTTCTATGCTTCTTGAGTGAAGTTTAAGTGGGATTTAGGATCTACAATAGTGAATTGTTATAATTTTGCCTTATAAGCTTAATTTTGTGTTTTATGTCATATATGAGGCGAAATTGGAGATTTTGTTAGGTCCCGGGGTGATAATGTTATAAAAGTAATAATGCGAAAATAAAACTACTATACAATATGATCTAAGTAGTATCCCCTTTGTGTATGGCAACGATCACTTCCTTGTATGAACCACGAACAAAGATGAACACCGTAGAGAAGATTGTTTGCAACACAATGTCACCAGAAATCTTGATAAAAGGTTGAAGGCGTCTACAACCTTTCCTTTTGTGATATTTCCCCCACAAAGGTACTTGGGTTATGATATCGGAAATTCACAACGAGATACAATCAACCACATCAACCGACTAGTACAAATCGATTGAACTAAACAACAATATGTTTATGAAGAGAATGAAATCAGAAAACAATAAAGAAGTTAATTACTCTTCTTTATGAATCAAGAGAATTGATAGAAAGATGACAGAAAAATGATTCAAGTAAGAAGTGATTTGGTATCCATGCACTCACTCTTATTTATAGAGTTGAAGTGTCACATGGATCCATCCAAACAATATCTGGTGGTTACCAGACATTAGTGATGTAAAACATCCGTCTATAACAACATATTATTCCATGAAACTTAGCTTAGCTTCACGAAAACATGCACTGTATCAATGTGCTCGAACGAGCACTATAGGTGCTCGAACGAGCAGTTCACAAAACAGATTCCAGAAACTTTCTGACTCGAAAATCTCTAAGTGCTCGAACGAGCACCCAAAGTGCTCGAACGAGCAAATACCAAAAACATCAAACAGAAGGTTCAGAAGCAAACTGACCCAGCCCGGAGCAAGTGCTCGAACGAGCAAAGGTGTGCTCGAACGAGCACTATGTTGCTCGAACGAGCAACCACTCGAGCAGCCTTGGATAATGTCCTACATGCTCTAAATCTCAACAATCCTCCCCCATTTAGAGCCTTTAGGACTTTCTTTCTCTTTCTCAAAAACTGATTTCAAAATCACGTTCTATGCATCAATGCTAATGTCCCTGCGGATTGAATTAACACCCAGTACAACATACTTAACGAACAATCGTGAAATAATGATATCCCAGCGGATTTGAATCATATAACACATTTGACCATTTGAAGATGAAGTACACATAAAACAAATAACGTATTGTTATTTCTTGACACATTATAATGGCCGTGTCCATATCTATTCATAAGTTTATCATAGTCTATACGTTAATCTTGACTACTTGAAGCGGCCAAACTTCAAACTTATATAGGTAGGTTCTCACTACGTATAAAATATCCCCGCGATTGGATATACACCAAGAGCTCTTCAACTCCGGGCCTTGAGAACTTTAAATGACGACTACCTCGCTTATTCACGGTCCAAAGCAACGATGAGTCACTAACACTTGTTGCTTAAAAAATCCAAAAAGAATTTCACCATATTGAATTCAGACACAACGTTAATTGTGCGTGAATTGGGCTTTCTTATTGAATTTAATTTAACGTAAACCGATTGCAATTGACGCTTGTTCAATTGAATCCCTACTCATGGCTTTAGTGCAAAAATCAGCCAAATTGAACCTGGTGTTCACATAATCTAGAGTTATGACCCCATTAACGATATACCCTTGCACTAGGCTGTGCCTTAGAGCAATACGACGGGATTTACCGTTATACACTTGACTATAAGCTTTTGCCAATGCCGTTCTACAATCTGTATGAATTGCCACCGGTGCTATAGGCATTGGTAGAATTGGTATCTCAAACATGAGATCCCTTAACCATTCTGCTTCCTTCCCTGCAGATGCTATCGCTATAAACTCGGAAGCCATAGTGGAATCGGCAATGCACGTTTGTTTCTTGGAAGACCAAGATATGGCTCCTCTCCCATAAACAAACACCCAACCACTTGTTGAAGAGTTATCTTCTTCATTTGTGATCCAACTTGCATCGGAATAACCTTCCAAAACCGGAGGTTCTCCACTATAAATGATACCGCGTTCCATGGTACCCTTCAAGTATTTTAATACTCTCTTAATCGCTGTCCAATGAGGTGGACCCGGATTACTTGTGAACCTACTTAGCTTTGCTACCGCAAAAGCAATATCCGGTCTCGTACAAGTCATCGCATACATTAGCGATCCAATAACCTTTGAATACGCTAATTGCGAAACTGGTTCCTTATCATGTCTTCGAAGTTTGACACTTGGATCCATAGGGGTTGAGATCGGAGTTGTCTCTAACATGTTGAATCTTTTAAGCACCTTTTCAATATAATGAGATTGGCTTAACTTGATTCCATTGCCGTCTCGTATGATCTTTATACCTAAGATCACATCGGCCTCCCCCATATCCTTCATTTGGAATGAACTTGACAAAAAATCCTTTGTCTCTTGAACCTGTACTAAATCAGTACCAAAGATGAGCATATCATCAACGTAGAGACAAATGATGACTCCATTGCCTTGCCCATCAAACTTGCTATAAACGCACTTATCGGCTTGATTCAGTTTGAATCCAAAGGACAATATCGTTTCATCAAGCTTTTGATGCCATTGTTTCGGTGCTTGTTTTAGTCTATATAAGGATTTGACAAGTTTACACACCTTATTCTCTTGTCCTTTCAAAACGAACCCTTCGGGTTGTTTCATGTAAACCTCTTCATCTAGTTCACCGTATAGAAACGCTGTTTTCACATCCATTTGATGAATTACTAGATTATGAATCGAAGCTAACGCTACCAACAACCGAATGGTGGTCGTTCTTGCAACGGGTGCATATGTATCGAAATGATCGATACCGGGCTTTTGTCTAAAGCCTTGTGCCACTAAACGGGCCTTAAACTTATCGATATTACCATCATTCTCATCTTCTTGCGAAAGATCCACTTGCAACCAATCGGTTTGCAAGACGGTGGTAGATCAACTAATACCCACGTATTATTTCCCATGATGGATTCCATTTCATCATTGATCGCTTCTTTCCAAAATGAACTGTCTTGCGAAGCTATAGCATCGCTAAATGTCAATTGGTCTCCTTCCACATTTAGTAAATATGGAACACTAGATTGAATATCGGTTCTAGTACCTTCCACTAAGTATACATGAAAATCGGGACCAAATGTTTTTGCTTTTTTTCTTTGTCGCTTACTCCTTCTAGGAATTTCTTCTTCCTCTATTGGAGTATCTTCTATGACGTTTTGTTGACTTTCATCAACATTATCGTCTTCATGTGGATTTTCTTGTTGAATATCTACAAATTCAACATTGTCATTATCGGTACTTATATGTAGATTTCTTTGTCTACCAATTGATGAGTATCTATTCTCATCAAATATTGCATCTCTTGACTCTATTATCGAATGAATCGATATAAAGTCATGTTATTCTATAACATAGAACCTATAGGTTATGCTTTGATTTGCATAGCCTACAAATATGCATTCAAGACCTCGTTCACCGAGTTTCTTTCTCTTTTGACCGGGTACTCTTACAATAGCCCGACATCCCCAAACCTTAAGATAACTTAAGTTTGGTTTCCTTTTGTACCATAATTCATAAGGAGTTTCCTTATTGGTTCTTGATGGAACCCGGTTTAGAATGTGACATGCGGTCAACATTGCTTCACCCCAAAATCCATCACTCAAATTAGAGTATGACAACATGGAATTGACCATTTCTTGAAGAGTTTGGTTCTTCCTTTCCGCCACACCATTTGATTGTGGTGCATAACCGGCGGTTGTTTCATGTATAATTCCCATAGATTGGAAACAATGAGGATCGTAGTATTCTCCTCCTTTGTCGGTTCTTAACTTCTTAAGTTTACCATTAATTTGAAGTTCTACTTCATTCTTGTAAACTTTAAAGAAGTCAAGTGCCTCATCTTTCGTATGCAAAAGATAAACATAACAAAATCTTGTATAATCATCAATAAAAGTAACAACAGATCTTTTATTGCCTAAAGATGGAGTACTATGAAAGTCACAAAGATCTATGCACAAGATCTAAAATTTTAGATTTTCTAACAACACTTTTGAAAGGTGTTCTTGTAATCTTATTAAGCATGCATGTTTTGCAATTTACAGATTTTTGTTCACATAAAGATATCATATCATGCTTAGACATAAAAGAAACTTTACCAAAATTAACATGTGCCAATCTAAGATGCCAAAGATAATGTAAATCATCATGCATATTAACATTACATACTAAGTCTTTATATGTACAAGATAAAGAGAGTTTAAACAAGTTACAACATAAATAAGCACGCCCTATATACAAATTACCCTTAGATATTATACATCTATTGGCTTCAAACACTAGTTTATACCCTAATCGATTCAAGATAGGACCGGAGACTAGATTCCTACTAATATCGGGTACATAATATACATCCCTAAGGACTAATGTATTTCCTGATGTACACAAGAGTTTCACTTGTCCTTTGCCTTGGACTTTGATTGATGAGTCGTCTCCCATGTAGAGATATTCTCCATCCACAACATTATGTAAAGTTGTGAACCAATGTTTACTCTTGCACACATGTCTAGCGGCCCCCGAATCGATCCACCATGACATGTCATCATCCTGCACAATATTCACATTAGAATCCATGGAAGAAACATTCAAACCAGAATTTTCATCCAAATTTGCAAGATTACCTTTAGTAGGAGGAGGTTTGTTGCTTGTAGAAGCACCACCCTTCATCTTCTTGATTTTGTTCTTAAACACAAAGCAATTCTTCTTGCGATGTCCAGTTTTGCCACACTCCCAACAAGCATTGTCATTGTACTTTTTCTTGCCTTTTCCCTTGGGAAATTGTGGTTTCTTCCTCTTGTCTCCACTAGTAGAGGCCTTTGCATCATCTATCACCATGTTGACGGTTGATAGATTTGGATTATCTCCCTTAGAACTTTCAAGTTCTCTTAGACTTGCTTCAACTTGAAGATGTTGAGCGAGTCCCGTAAGAGTTATCTCCTCTTTCTTATGCTTGAGGGTGTGTCTAACATCCCTTCAAGAACTTGGTAACTTATCTATTATGCTTGACACTATGTATATTTCATCCATAGTTATGCCATGCACTTTCATGTTATTGTACATCCTTTGTAACTCATGGAATTGATCCATCACCGGGCGGTTATCCAACATTTTATAATTATTAAAGTTGCTTACTAAAAATTTCTTAGAACTTGCATCTTCCGACATATATTTATCTTCTAAACTATCCCATAATAACTTAGCGGATTCATGAAATTGATAAATGTCGAAAAGGGAATCACACATACCGTTTAGAATATGTCCTCTACATATGAAATCATCATTCTCCCACTTGTTTCGCTTCCGTGCATCCTCCACTGAATCATCTTCCTTCTCTTCCGGTTTCGGAGTGCTTATCACATAGGCCACATTGAGGGAAGTCAAGAGGATGAGCATCTTCTCTTTCCATCTCCTGAATTCCACACCCAAGAACTTGTCCAACTTCATAAAGTTAGAAGTAAGTTCCTTTACGCTTGCCATAATCACAGAATATATCACATAAGATTGTTATAAAAGTAATAATGCGAAAATAAAACTACTATACAATATGATCTAAGTAGTATCCCCTTTGTGTATGGCAACGACCACTTCCTTGTATGAACCACGAACAAAGATGAACACCGTAGAGAAGATTGTTTGCAACACAATGTCACCAGAAATCTTGATAAAAGGTTGAAGGCGTCTACAACCTTTCCTTTTGTGATATTTCCCCCACAAAGGTACTTGGGTTATGATGTCGGAAATTCACAACGAGATACAATCAACCACATCAACCGACTAGTACAAATCGATTGAACTAAACAACAATATGTTTATGAAGAGAATGAAATCAGAAAACAATAAAGAAGTTAATTACTCTTCTTTATGAATCAAGAGAATTGATAGAAAGATGACAGAAAAATGATTCAAGTAAGAAGTGATTTGGTATCCGTGCACTCACTCTTATTTATAGAGTTGAAGTGTCACATGGATCCATCAAAACAATATCTGGTGGTTACCAGACATTAGTGATGTAAAACATCCGTCCATAACAACATATTATTCCATGAAACTTAGCTTAGCTTCACGAAAACATGCACTGTATCAATATGCTCGAACGAGCACTATAGGTGCTCGAACGAGCAGTTCACAAAATAGATTCCAGAAACTTTCTGACTCGAAAATCTCTAAGTGCTCGAACGAGCACCCAAAGTGCTCGAACGAGCAAATACCAAAAACATCAAACAGAAGGTTCAGAAGCAAACTGACCCAGCCCGGAGCAAGTGCTCGAACGAGCAAAGGTTTGCTCGAACGAGCACTATGTTGCTCGAACGAGCAACCACTCGAGCAGCCCCTGTTTTGCTTTGTTGTTACGGTTTTTCTTATCCTATGCTTAGGTACATACACATAAGCCTTGGATAATGTCCTACATGCTCTAAATCTCAACAGATAAGAGGGTGAAGGCTTGGAAAAATAGCCTAAGACCCCTAGAATAAGTGAAGAGATCGTTGCTCACTTGAAGATGTTTTACAATGAATATGGGCAAAAGAGAAAAGAGTAGAAAAGTGATGAAAGACAAAAGTTTTGAGAAGAAATTTGATACATGCTCACTCTTTAAGCCATAACTTTTGATAGAGAGATCACATTGATGCAAGGTTTGCGGTATTAGAAAGTAGACTTCAAGAGCTTTCCAACGGTATATTATATGTCCATATCTGACAACCGAGCAGAAAATGGAGGCCATTCAAAGTTTGCTAGTCAGACCTAGAGCGACGACTCGTCGCTCCAAAGTGGCGACTCGGAGCGACGAGTCGTTGCTTTTCGTCTGATGGAATTTAAACGGATTTTCTCCTAGTTTTTGGAACCACTATTTAAGTGGAGGTTACCCTAATTTAGTATTAAGCAGTTTTCTTCCTTCAAACTCTAGTTTCTCTTTGTATTCCATACATTTTTAGTTTAATCTTTCCTTTGAGAATTTCATTATTGTAATTTTGGATTTTATTTGCAATTTACTTTTTCTTCTTCAATTCTCCATTGTCAAGGTAATTGTTTTATATTTTCTTATCTCTCTTTTATATTCAAGTTTTAAATTATGTTTTATCTTATGCTTCATGATAGTTTATTTAACCTAGAAATCTCTATAGCCATGATTAGTGAGTAGTTTTGTATGCTAGGACATTGGATTTGAACCTTAATATGTATGTGATTGCTAGATGAGAACTGGTGATTGTGATGTTGAATTGATTTGATTAAATTGTTTTGTATGTCATTCAAGTTAAAGTCTTTTAATTTCTCTTAATACCAAAATCACCAAAGTTGAGGGATGAGAATATTATTAGTCTTGGATGATAAAACAAGTTAATATGTCTTCTTAGTCAAAATCACGAAAGTTGAGATTGAGTAGTATGTTTTCTTGTGATGTTAATCGATCAAAATACGAAAATTGAGATTGAGAGAGCCCATTTAATTTGATTTAATTTGGTTACCATCCCGAAAAGGAGTGATAAAATTAGATTGGTGAATCAATTCAACTAAATCAATTGCAATCCTTATCGAAATAATCGCATGCTATTAGTGGGGAATTCCTATGTCCTAGTCATTTTTATTATCTTGATATCATCATATTTCTTAATCATTTTTCACAGAGTTCATAGTAACAACCAATAAATCTTCTGTTCCCAAAGTGATTAATTGAACGACTCTTGTGTTAATCTTGCCTCCCTGTGATTCGACCCATAATTGTGCTACGACACCCGTACACTTGCGGCATTAAAATAAAACTCCTAACAAGTTTTTGGCGCCGTTGCCGGGGAGACATCGGTTAATTAAGTTTAGTTTAGTTATTTGTTTTTTTTTTTATAATTTAGTTCAATAATTTTGCTTTATTTTCATTCAATCATGTGGGCTTCTTTGTGATATGGCAAGTTTTTATCTTCCTCAATTTGAACATGAAATATTTTGGAGGTATTTACATAGGATTGGTGATTTTGTTGGTCCCAATCATGGGATTGAACAATGGGATATGTGTCAGTGTGTGTATAATGGTTTAAATATTGAAACTAGGGAAATAGTAGAGTCTATGAACAATTATGAGTTTCAATGCCAAACACCTGAATATGCTTGGAGTTACTTTGGATGGTTGTCAGTAGGGATGGCAATGGGTCGGACTCGGCTTGGATTATACATGCTCCGACTTTGCTCCGGATAATAGTCGGACTTTTGTTTTCAGTCCACCTCCACTCGGAGTCGGATTATACATACTCCAAGTTTGCCCCGACTCGGACTCTCGGATCTCCAACGGAGTTGGATGCAGAGTCGGATTATTATCAAACAATATCGTTGTGATATTGTAGTAATGATTTTAAAACATATACAATTACAAAATATATTTTTCAAATACAATTTAACAAAAAAATATGTACTTTGATTTGAATTCAATTTTATCTTGAGATATAATCCTACTACTAAAATTTAACAAAATTTTCTCGTATTTTAATTTGGCGTATTTAATTTCTCTTGATTTCATTTGTCTTATCTTGATTCATTAATCTAAATTAAATAAAAATACCAAGTAGTTTTTCAAAATCGAAAGTTACAATTAGGATGAGAGAGAGCTTGAATTAGTCACATTTAGAGTTTTAAAGGAAACAAAATATTAGTGTAAAAGTCAAATTTAAAGTCGGATGTCCTTCAGGGTCGAAGTCAGGTCGAAGTCTCGGATTTTTAATAAGGTCCAACTCGGACTCGGATCGTAAAGTCGGAGTCGGATGACTTTTTCCTCGTACTCGAATCGGATTATTTTTCTCGGATCGAGTCGGACTAGGTCGGATTCGGACTGAATTGCCATCCCTATTTCTCATAAATGTCACTATAGACTATATAAACAATTACATATGCCATTAAAGACTAAATAAAGTGTAGCTAAATCACTTTACGGTGAAACTTTGAATTAAAACCAATAATTAGTACATTAAAAATATAAATTAGTGCCATTTTTTAATGCCACTAAATCAAATGTCGCAAAAAGTTAAAATATAAATTAGTGCCATTTTTTAATGTCACTAAATCAAATGTCGCAAAAAGTTAAATTTGTTGTAGTGACACTTTGTTATTTTTTACCAATAAAATTTTAAAAAAATTAAACATCTAATTACCTATGTTTAAATGGAGCTAATTT